>JANUYF010000004.1:51143611-52343611 GCA_026167975.1 Phrynosoma blainvillii
TCCCCTTGTTGTTGTGTGCCTTCAAGTCATTTCCGACTTATGGCGCCCTTAAGGTGAACCTATCATGGGGTTTTTTTGACAAGATTGTTCAGAGAAGACTGGCCGTTGCCTTCCCCTGAGGCTGAGAGAGTGTGACTTGCCCAGGGTCACAGGTGAGTTTTATGACTGAGCTGAGAATCGAACCCTGATCTCTAGAGTCGTCATCCTACTCTTAAACCACTACTCTCCCCTTACAACACTTACAAGGCCCCTGCTTTCCTCCCTGTGTACCTGGCTTTTTATTTACAGGTGTACAGTGGGTCCTTGGTATCTGCTGGTGTTTGGTTCCAGGACCTTCTGTGGATACCAAAATCCGTGGATGCTTAAGTCCCATTAAATATAGTGGCATAATAAAATGGTGCCCCTTATATAAAATGGCAAAATCAAGGTTTGCTTTTTGAAATTTATATATTTTTAAAATATTTTGAAGTCGTGGATGGTTGAATCCATGGATAAAAAATCCACAGATTCACAGGGCTGGCTGTACTTTTCCATCCACTTCCCTGTAGGCCCTACAAGGTGCAACAACCACTCCACATTATTGTTTGTACAGTTGGCCCTCCGTTTTCGCGGGGGATCCGTTCCGGACACATGCACACATACACACACACCGCGAAAATGGAGATTCACAAATATTCAAGCCCCATAGGCTTGAATAGGGCGCGCCTGCAGTGGCGCACCCCATTGATTTTAACGGAGGTTGCTCCTCTGTGAATATGCAAAACCGCGGAGTTCAAGTCCACGAGAACGGAGGGGCGACTGTATTCTGTACTCTTGTTCACATGATTGTGTATTCCTAATTCTTAATTCTTGTGCTATAATGCACACATGGGGGACCTTTGGCTCTCAAAGTGTTCCACAACCTTTACAGTTTGTAATTTTAAATTGTTGTTAGCCGCCCCAATTGTTCTCAAAGGGGCAGGATATCAATAAATTATTATTATTATTATTATTATTATTATTTTCTTACCATTAGTCTTCCTAGGTGAGGCTGATGGGAGTTGTAAGCCAAACTATATAGAAAGCTGAAGGTCCCCATCCTGTGTTTAATGAGTCCTTTCTCATTAAATTATATATGTACATTATATACAGTCAGCCCTCCATATCGACAGATTTTTTTATCCACTGATTCAAGCATCCACGGTTTGAAAAATATTTTTAAAATGTATAAATTACAGAAAGCCAACCTTCATTTTGCCATGTTATATAAGGGACGTCATTTAACTATGCCATTGTGTTTAATGGGACTTAAGCATCCATGGATTTTGCTATCCAAGGGAGGTCCTGGAATCAAACCCCAGCAGATAACAAGGGCCCATATATGTCATATCAAATAAATATTTAAAAGAGGAAAGTAAAGAAAATTTGGCACATGCAGTGTAGCTTTTAATAGGACTCCCATTTTATACAGAGAGATTAAGACATTCTGGAAATGTTGTATTCCTTGTCATGTGAGGCTTTAGCTCCAAAGACTAAAGGTCATTTTTAGTGTGTTTGTTTTTAACTAACTGTACCTTGACTTTGGTAGTTATGCATGGGGTTGTGGGATTGTCTTTATTATAGGAGGATACTTATTGATACAGGAGAACCCTCTGTCCCTGAATATATCAGCTGTTTGAAGCAAACGCTTAATGAATTCAGCATCTCAATCCAGGAAATTTTGGTAACTCATTGGCATCACGATCACACTGGAGGCATACCTGATATTTGTAAAAACCTTCCCACTAGTAAGTATTCATTATCATTTTTAAATGTATAATCTCTGTACATTGTCTTTTTAGATTATTTATCAAGAAACAGTTTGGTGGTACAGTAATTTAATCAGAAAGTACTTTGACAATCTCTTGCATAGCAGAAAAGTACAGGAGGATAATAGAATAATCTTTGAAATGTTGGCCACACTATATGCCCAATATATGCTGGCAAACTTTTAATAGCTGAACAGAAATAAAACCAGCAAGCAAGGGTGTAGAGGAGAAAGAACTTGGCAGGGACAGATATTTGTGGTTAGCAGGCATTATCTCCCATCCTCTTCCTCAGGCTTGCCAGTTCCCTGTCTGCTTAGCTGCAATCCTAGCAGTTGCTGGAGCAAAATGGAGTTTCCAAACAACAGTACATCCTCTTGATCTATGAATCTTTTGATGCCTTGATCTTCAGGGAAGAGTAAAACATTGGGTTTACAAAAATACCTACAGCTGGTTTACCTGAAAAACTTCTAGAACTGGTTTGTCGATGTAGATCAACATAGCTATCCACATTTTTGGCCTCTCCTTGGAGGGGTGTCTGTGGGGATTTGCCACAATGAGGGCATAAAATTTACCATTGCAACACTGTCAGCAAGGTAAAATATCCAAGTAGTATGAGGACAGTTGATGTGCTGTTCTTTGTTATACAGGTATCCATCCCCCTGGCTGCATCTGCACTGCAGAAATATTCCAGTTTGATAGTGCTTTAACTGCCATGGTGCAGTGCTGTGGAATTTTAGGAATGGTGATTTGTTATGGCACCAGAGTGGAGAATAATTAAAGAATTGTTTGTTTTATTTATTTACAAGAATTATTTCTGTTTCTGTTTTTAATACATGTTATGTGAAATGTGTGGGAGCAGAAATGTTTGGGTTTGGGAAATTTATTTATTTATTTTGGAATAGCTGTATTTGCACATACATACTTAATGAGATAGCTTGGAGGTGGGGCCCAAGTCTAAACTCAAAATTCTGTATGTTTTGTTTACAGCCTATACACATAGCCTGAAGATAATTTTACAAAATAGTTTAAATAATTTTGTACATAAAAAAGTTTGTGAACATTGCATCATCACAAAGCAAATATGTCACTATCTTGCCCACCCTTGAAAAAAGTTTTGGTTTTTGGAATATTTCAGAATTCCAGATAAAGGACGCTCATACTGTATACCTCAGTGAAGTAGTTGTGTCCCTGGGCATTACTACTTTAACAGAAAATTTGGTACCAGTGAGGCTTCTTCCTAAATGCATCCAGGGATGACTTCTTCCTTCACCAGCTTCCACTTTTCTTACGATTTCCATTTTGGTGACCAGACATCTAGATCAATGCTGTTTTTACATGTGGACGGTTGCTGGTGAATCAGGCTTTTCTGCTCTTTGCTTTCATCTCTGGTTTCATCTCTCCATCCCTCCTTCACCACCCTCCAAATACTGATGCTACATTTTAAAAAAAGCTTCCAACTGGACAGATGAGGAGGAGGAGGGAAAGAACAGCTGGGTAGGCATAAAAAGACTTTGTAAAAAGAAGAATTCCTGTCAAAGGCTTTGTTAGCAGAGATGTGCCTGTATCTTTCTATTATGAATTAATGGTGTTTGAATATGAAAGCTTGCTCATTTTTGTTTTAACTATTTTTTTAAATCAGATTTTTATGCTGCCAAGTAAAAAAATCTGAATATTTTCCTTTGTGTCCCTAGAAACTTTTTTTTTTACAAAAAAAGAAAAACCCAAAAAATCATGTGTGGTATGTACATAACACTGAGCCCCTGAAACATTTTGTTTCTCTCTGATTTATAAACAGATGTACACTAGATCTGTGTTTTACCCCAGATAATATTGTTGCTGCTTGAGAGTCATGAATCCAAAGTGACATATTTAAGCAAAAGCAAAATTTAAGCATATTTAAACAAAAGAGACAAATGAAAAATACATTTACATATATAGGTAAAACTAAACTAAAACTAATACATTATACAAAAAACACTTAACACTTACTAAGACACAAAAGGGCTCTGCCCCCCCCATCCAGACTGTAATGAAGGGAAACAAGCAAAAAGAAAGACAAAATATAATTTTCTGCCGTTACATTTCCAACTTGATAATCCTACTACTAAAATTACTAGTAGTGATAGCCAGAAATTGCACTGTAAGATTTCTTATTGCTCATAAAGTCCATAAATGGTTTCCATTCTTTAAAAAAAATCTTCAGTTGGTTTGTCCTTTAAAACCTACATCTGTTTGGCAACTTGGGCTAACTCAGCAACCTGAACAATCCATTCTTCCATTGTTGGTGCTTCAGTCCATTTCCACATTTGAAATGTATTCTTCACTTTTAATACTAGCTTCTGATTATTGCATCAGTAAACTTCCACGTAACCCCCATCGTGAAGAAGTAATTGGAGAAGGAAAGCAAATGTATGCATACCTGAAGGATGGAGATATCTTAAAGACGGAGGGAGCAACCCTCAGGTAAATGTTCACTTTTGTATGTATACTACTGTATGTAGGCTTTCTTTCTCATCTGCATGATTTTTAACATTAGCTTTTGTATTTTATTCTTATAAAGCTATATGAGATCATGCATTAATCCGAAACTAAGGGAGCTCACATTGTTCAGAGATCTTGATGATATTTTGTCTTTATGCTGTCCAATTCATACATGTTATAGCGTTTAGAAAAGTATGGACAGAAGTGTATCTTATTCTGTTTATTAATCTGTGTCTTTCTGTTGCCTTCTACCACACATGTGAGTTTCTTGATATGCTTGCTCTGCAGTAGAAGTGCGCATGAACAAGTATTTTTTCACAGCTGAGGTTGGTGTGCCCACTGTCTATTTCTTAAAACATCAGGCCATAGTAATATATGCTTTTATGCCTTAATTACATCTTGTTTCTGTTACCATGATATACTCTGCATGGAACTGTCTTCTGAAAACATCACCCAGTCAAGAAAGTAGCCACACTGATAGCCAGGAGTATTTATAGGCAGAGCTTGGAAAAGTTACCATGTGACCATGTTTTGGGGGATTGTCATCCAAAAAAAGTAACGTTTCTGGATTCTGCTTATAGGGAGCATTTACAAAACTTTTACCGTCTCTTAATATGTTCCCTGAGCACATCTAAGGGCTGGAGCAGACAGGCAGGAAAAAGCAGCTCAAACCTGCTTTTTCCAAAAATGGGTTGAACCCGTTGTCTGTGTGGCCTGCTCCCAAGGGGGCCCAAATGTGCATGGTGCAACTGCACGGTGTGGCATTATTATTTTTGTTGTCTCCCCACAATGCATGCACACCATTCCATGAACACACCACTTGCAATCTCCAAGTACCTCCCACATCCCACCCATATGCCCACTGGATGGCTGCACCTTTGATTGTGCACACATGCAATGCTCCACCGGTATGGAGTACTGGAGTGCAGGAGTGCCAAATGATTCATTCGCAAAGCACAACCATGGCGCCCCCACACATGCCCCTTTCACCCCATGTCCCCCTGTTGAACTGTCTGACTTGTGTATGTTGTAATTGCATCCCTTGGATTTGTCTCAGTTTCATATTTTTGCATTGCTGCAGCTCTGCACTGGCAGGTGCAAAGATGCACATATTCTGCACTATGGGCCTTTGCAGACTGCCAGAAATAGTGCAAATTGAGTCCACTTTAAGGGTTAGGTTAGGGTTAGTGAATCATGGGAACTGTATTTTATTGTGGCACCAGAGCTCTCTGACAGAGAAGGGTCAATGTCTCAGGGGGAAAAAACAATTCCCATGACTCCCTAGCACTAACCCTAACCCTTAAAGTGGACTCAATTTGCATTATTTCTGGCAATCTGCAAAGGCCATATGTCAATCTATCCTGACTTCTTTTTGTTCTGGCTTTTCACTCCAGAGCATGGCTTTGTTCCAGTTTCCACCTGCTTTGGAGTCATGTGTTGTATAAACACACACATTCAAAGTGGCTGGAAACCACTTTATTTGGCCCATCTGTTCCACCCCAAAGGAAGGACCTTTTTAAGCCCTAAATTGCTAAAGATCCCTTTGCCAGAAGGAGCACTTTCTCAGCTCTTTAGAAGACCTTCTTTGGCAAGTCAGTTCTTTGGTCTTGCCAGCATCAGAGATGCATTTGGCAAAGATGAAAGAGAGCCTTCTTAGTAGCCAGAACAGGTCTTTAGAACTTTTCCAAGGAAATTTGTTTAACCCATCAGTGTCACCCTTTCAGAAATGCTTGAGCACTCTCTTATTCAGACAGGACTTTGGCTTACTGATTTTATCTGTGCTGTGGATTTTTTTAAAAAAAATCTACAAAGAATAATTTTACTTCATAAGATTACCAGCTCTTAATGGTCAAAAATAGAGTCCAATTAATGTTTTATGCTTTAAAAATATACTGGTGCAGTTTTTACTAGCTGTCTCTCATGCTTTATTGTAGAAGGTGTAATGAAAAATTAAAGTTTGTACTTCTTTGCCTTTTTTGCAGAGTTTTATATACACCTGGGCATACAGATGATCATATGGTTTTACATCTCCTAGAAGAAAATGCAATATTTTCTGGTGACTGTATTTTAGGGGAAGGAACGGCTGTGTTCGAAGATCTTTATGATTATATGAAATCATTGGAAAAGCTACTGGAAATGAAAGCTGATTTAATATATCCTGGTTAGTGATACCTTTGACTTGAATAACTGCCACATTAGTTCTCATCCTTCCCTTTTACAACTCTCACTGCCAGAACTACTTTTCAAAATCCTGTATGTCTTGCTGTGCATAGCTAGACCCCTGTGATCCCTCTGTAAATCATTGTTCTTTCATGGCTGGTTACAGCAGGGGTAGGAGATGGCTCCTGCGTCTCTTGAATCTTGTTTACAATATGTTTTTGTGATATTTTCCTATTCATAGCAGGCTGTAGCCTGGATTTGCACTGCATTTTATTCCTTTTTTTAAAAAGCCTTGAGTAGAGTTGGAACGCATCGTTGATAAACAGAGTTTGGAAAAAATTACCTGTTTGGACAACTCTCAGAATTCTCCAGCCACCATGGCAGTGGCCAACATAGCTGAGGAATTCTGTAAGATATGGGGGGTAAATAAGTTTTCCAAACTCTGTTCATTTATGGTACTTTTGTTCTATTGCAAATTATTAACTGTGCTAATATCTATTGCAAATTATTAAGCAGATACTTGAAAAGTATTGGTAAAAGTTGGGGCAGGGAATTTGAGTCCTTTTCTCTATACATCCTAACCGAATGCAACAGACTGGCTTGGCTTGTTCTGATTTTTGAAGACTTTGTGTGCAAGTGCCTTGAACAGTATTCCTCCTTTAGATTCTGACATATGTGTTAGTAAATTTATTTGGGATGACAGAAATCCATGCTGCATGTATTTCAGTCTGCTCAACATTTAACTCCTGTTGTGAAGACAAAAATGGGATGATGCTAGGAAGTAATTTTTGATAGGTTCAGTGGATGAATGGACAAAATTTACACAGTAATATGCAAAATCCTGCAAGAAACCCCTGAAAGCAGGGAA
The DNA here is from genome assembly GCA_026167975.1 of Phrynosoma blainvillii. Classification (NCBI taxonomy): domain Eukaryota; kingdom Metazoa; phylum Chordata; class Lepidosauria; order Squamata; family Phrynosomatidae; genus Phrynosoma; species Phrynosoma blainvillii. The sequence goes on from JANUYF010000004.1 coordinate 51,150,908, forward strand.
AGTTTTGCATGGATGTGAAGTAACGCCCATTATGCTGGTGATTTATCTGCTGACTCAAATTAATCTAGACATCACACTTTCCAGATTCTCTGATTCTCCATTCTATCCTTCTAAACAATTGTCTAACCAGGAAAATGGTAATATGGTGAGTGAAGCATTCAGCTCATCCACATCCCTCTTCTACATACTTTGCAAAGCCACTTTTGATTGAAAACAAAAAAGCTGTTGCAGCTCCTTTACATTTGTTTGTGCATAATGTAGTTTTCCCTTAAAACACACCAGCTGCTGTAGGCTGTATTTAAGAGGAAAGCAACAACATACTACCTCTTAGTATTCATAAGAAAACCTTATGAAATTCATGGGGCCTCCATAAAGCTACAGGAAACCTGAAGGCTCATACACCTTTGGATATGTGCTAATAGTGACCACTGAGTTGTGAAAAGTATTTTGTCCCACTAGAGGGCTTCCATTTCCCTGGACATGAGTTTAATGTTCAATAGTAATGTACAACAGAAGGTATAAAATTAAGATGGCTAGTAATACATCTTATTAATTTACACTCAGACATGTAAGAAAATTACAAGAGATCGTAATTGCATGTGATATCCATGTTACTTACTTCAAACATCCTGATAAACAGCAACATCATTGTTTGGAATCACCATGTCTTCTTTTCACCTGATAATCTTTGTTGTATAAAGAACCTTTTTCCCGCATTATAGGACACGGTCCAGTAATAAAAGAGGCGAGAACTAAAATACAAGAATATATTTCTCACAGAAATGCACGCGAACAGCAAATCCTAAGTGTCTTAAAAGAGAAGGCTGGAAAATCTCTCACTGCAGGGGAACTTGTGAAAATTGTATACAAGGTAGCTAACATCTGGTTTTGAATTTAAGAATACATCTTCAGTAGAAGCAGTGGCAATACAAATAATGGTTCACAACAAACAGAGTTTCTGTGGCAAGAAATGTGTATGATGTGTGTTTTTACTAGAGCAAAGCACACCATCAGTTGTTCATCATCACAATTGTTTTGCTGTGGTGGGATTTAAGGGTTTCACTAACTCTTTGCAGAGCCAACATTTTTGGAGAAAAATCTCTAAATAAAAGTAAGCTTTTAAGTCTTTTTTTTAAACGGCAAAGGACAAAAAACAGAGCTACAGAGGCTTCAGACATGCAAAATGGAGAATCATTTATGTTTAACCCATACCAGTTTAAGACAGACATAAATACCTTGTACCTTGGTTGATCCCTGTCAAAATAATCTGCACTGGTTATTGTGTCAGGAATTGTAGCTAAAAAACAGAAAATAGAAGCTATAGATTCTTAAAGTGTAAACCTTGGAGGCCCTTGAACACTGTAGAATTATAGCGCCATGATTCTGCTTTAAATAACACAGGCCCATTCTATAGACTCTTGATGTTTAGGAAGGAGATATTTGGACTTCCCAGCCAGAGAGTTCTAGTGCTTCTCCAAACTACAAACCCCAGGATTCCATAGGCTGAAACATGGCCACTTGTCATGCTGGATGGGAACTGTAGTCCACAAACAATTGTGCCAAACTCTGGTGAAGTGGCATGAAAGTACTGTGTCTACAAAACAAATTCTGAAAACCAAGACTCATCAAAGCATACCAGTAAGAAAGGGAAAACAGAAGTTTAGCTGTCTCTTAAACTGATTATAGTAACAAAGATAATGTTTATTTTGGAGTTACAAACACATACATGGTGAAACCAATAATGTTAATGCTGTGAAGGTCTTTTATTTGGGGCATGTTGTATTTTTATCATTTTAACAGGCTTTTTAAAACAGTTTTGATTGTTTTTAATATTATTTGGAGGGTTACTTTTGTATTCATTGTTTTAATTGTATTTTGTTTTAATTCATATTGTAAACCACCCTGGGTCCCATATTGAGAGAAAGACAGGATACTGGATGGATGGATGTTGTGATGACCACTCGGATACATGGAATGCATAATAATAAAATATATATTTAATAGTAGGGCATTACAAACAGAGTAATACATAATGACAATAACCCATCATAATTAAACTATAGACTTTCCCTAGTTTCCGTGCAGCACTAACTGTTGCTGAAACTGGTAGGAGGCTTTAAGTTTAAGCAATGGTTCATAATCCTACTTGGATATCAGGTATTCAGAGAGTAAGTGTAAAAGATTCCACTGGACTAGCACTCTATGTGAGACTAAGGGCCTTTGCAGACTGCCAGAAATAGTGCAAATTGAGTCCATTTTAAATGCCCTGACTCAGTGCTAGGGAATCATGGGAACTAGTTTATTATGGCACCAGAGCTCTCTGACAGAGAAGGCTCAATGTCTCAGAAAAACACTACAATTCCCATGATTCCCTAGCACTGAGCCAGGGCAGTTAAAGTGGACTCAGTTTGCAATATTTCTAGCAGTCTGCAAAGACCCTCAGTAGATCTTTATGTTCCTGCTAATACATATAGGTATAGGTACTGCAATCATGCCACTTCTGAGGCCAGGGAGTTGAAAATCCCCGAGTGCTTTAATTTGTTCTGACTAAAGTATTCTTTTTCTTGTCAATTCTGTGGTTGTGTAACATTTTTTAAAGTACTTATTGATGATTACCTTACTCTAATGGTTTGTATATACAAAATGTTGACATTCAAAATACATGTCTATTTTGATTTCCTTAAATCTAGGACACACCTGAACATTTACATAAAGCTGCAGAAATAAACCTCATACATCACTTGAAGAAACTAGAAAAGGAAGGGAAAGTGTGTAAGTAGCTTTGACCTTAACATCAGTTGCATTGTAAAAGTATGTTTATATAGATGTTGATCCAGTTTTCAGAGAAAAATCCATCAGTGATACCTTTATTGGCCAACCAAAATGCACACTATACTTGTTGCAAGGCTTCGAAACTCCATGGGCTTCTTCATCAGGTAAGATGTTACAAACCAAACAGGAGAAAAACAGTTGGAGATGTTAGTCAGATGCCTATATGTCTTTAATTAAGATAGTATATGGTGGAAAGCATATCTTTTGCAGGCAGGCAGGCACCTCCTCCTGGCCCTGTGGCTATAGGGAGATTTACAGAGAGTAATTAGTACACTCCTCCTCACAGACAGGGAGTAGCAACAGAAATGGGTTTTTGTGTCCATAGGTAGCCACTTGAATTGCAAAGAATCATGGCTTATTGTAGCCAAGTCTGGCTCTTCCTTTAGTCCAGCTAAACAAGAAGTATAGTCAACAAAAATGGAGTCCCAGGCTTGTTACAAGTCAGGATAGCAAAAAGTACAGCATTTGTAATTAATTCACTGTACTTGGCTTGTTTGCAAGTAGAAGCAAGAAACCCTGAGTTGAATAATGCCTTAAATTCTACATAAAATGTACTGGTATTGCAGTACCAGTATGGGGAGGGGAGACTTCTCCTCCTCTGCCCTGTAGCCCTTGGTCCCACCCAAAAGCCAACTTGAAAAGGATCCCAGTCCTCCAGAACAGTTTTTTGGGGTGTATGGGAGGGTTGCAATGGGAAAGGAAAAACAACACCCTCCTAATTCTGACAGAACCAGTTTTATCTGCAGATATTTGTTTTTATTTTTTAAAAGGTATGGGATAGTGTTGCCTTAGAGTCACCACAAGTCAGAAATGACTTTAAGACACACAACAACAATAAACAGTATTTATATCTTGCCCTGTTATCACAATATCTCAGGACTTCCTACAAGTAAAATCAGCCCATGAGAATTAAAACAACTTTTAAAAATACAAATAATTTAAATAGACCAAAACATATTAAACAGGTTAACAGATTAAAAACAGATTAAACTATTTAAAACCGTGGGCATAAACATTTTGGAGTAAGGGCTTTAGTTAACAACCATATTTTTACTCAAGCGAAGCCAGTGTTGGCACTAGTCAAACCTCTACAGGAAGGGCATTCCATAACTGCAGTGCCACAGCTGAGAAGGCCCTCTCCTACATCTTCACAGCGTATTGACCTTACTGGTAGATACAGAGGAGGGCTCCCCTAGCTGACCTCAGTCCTTGAGCAGACACACATAGGAAGAAGTACTCTTCCAAATACCAAGCTGTTTAGTACTTTAAATGTCTTCACCAGCATTTCAATTCAGTCTGGAAGCATACTGGATTTAGACCTAAGCTTTCTTTGTCTGATTGATTTGTTTAACAACTCCCACAGATGGGAAGAGCCATACAAGAGTAAATAGCTGCATACACTGTAAGCCAGGATTCTCCTGAAATTTTGTCTTGTGCAAATAAAGCCATCTGTAGGCTGTACTCTTAAGAAATCTGTATTGGACATTTGCCTGAAACAGACGGACATGATGCATGCCCCCAACCCACATGAAAGCCGTGCTATGGCTGCCTAAGACAGCCCAAAAAGAAGCGGATCTTTTCCACTTCTTGCTGCAGTCCATTTGGGACTATGGCAGGAGGTGCCTTTGGGGCCTCAGTGTGTTGTTGCCACAGCCCCAGGGCAATCAGGCCGGGGAAAGGCTTCTAGCCGCTCCTTCCTGTCCATTTGTTTTGCCCCATTAATAGTGTAATCCTGTCTACTAAAAATAAGCCCCTTTGATTTTACTAGGGCTTTCTCCCAAGTAAATGCATATAAGATTGCAACCGAAGGCATGTCAGAATCTTCTCTTCAACTGATGGAGATGTAATATGTAGTTGCAATCACATATACTATATTAATACTACCGAATTATAGGATTATAGAAAATATGAATTATGAATATTAGGCTTCATGTCATTAAAAATAGAATTTAAATAAAGGATAACTTGTCAAAATAACATTTCTCTCAGATAAATAAATGGTTGTTACAGTGGTGGTTTACAAATGATCTGTAAATTCATGTTGCTAATCTTTGAGAGATGCACTATATTAAACAAAAACATATGAACCTAAAGTTGTTTTTAATCACTTTCTGCTTAATGTTTTATGGTAAAATTTAAGACTGTATTTTAAACGTTTTCACATACCTGCTTGTTTAGTCGTCTTTTTTTCCCTCCTGTTACAGCATATGAAAATTCTCCCAATTTCAGGTGGAAAAGCAGTTTATAATGATGACCCTAAGTAAAGTGTGATGTTGGCATGTATATCCTTCTCTATATTTTGTGAAATTAGAACCAGTGAAATTGTGTAATGTCAAAACTGTAATTTTTAATGGAAAAGATGATTGAATACTTCAGTACAGTCTTCCAAAAGAGCAATTCTATCAAATCCAGCAAAGTCATTCTGCCTTCCATCAAAATCAGTTAAATAAAGTGTTTACATATGAACTATTTTATGTGCTTCTTTTTTCAAGTTGATTGAATACCCATGGGTAACCCATGGGTACCCATTCCATGGGTAACCATAAATAGAAATATATATATATCCAGGTGCTACCTTAACCAAATTATAGGTAACCACTAATATTTCTTTCACAAATACAAAACACCTACATTTTCATGAGTCAGATGGCTTAATAAGATCATGGTTAGGGAAGTACTACTTAATATACTTAAGGGAGTTGATAATCTAAAGGATTTTGATCAACACATTTAAACCACATACTAATCCATGAGGCATCAGATGTTAGTTCTCAGCATGTTTTCCAGGAAAGAAAGAAACAGTGGTAGCTAACAGAAATGTGGTACCAATCCCTGGTACATTGGGAGAGAAATGCTAGTCCCACACATCAGACAGCTTAAAGGTAACCTTAAATCATCATTGCTGCTAAATGCACTTAGAAAAGAAAAACTGCCTTAACTGATGAAAATAAAGTAAATGATGCAGAAAGGGGACTGCAGCCCTGAACAAGTTAAAGAGGTTATACAGGAACACCTAGCTAGCTTAAATCACTTCAGATCAACAGGGGCAGATGAACTAGATACAGATGTAATGTCAGAGCCCCTGCCAATAATCTTTGAGAACTGCTAGAGAATAGGACGTCCCAGCAGATTGGAGGAAGGAAAATGTTAGCCCATCTTTAAAAAGAGCAAAAAAGAAGGACCTGAGCAACTACTAACCAGTTAGCTTGATGCCTTTAAGAAGGCACTTTAGACGGAGCTCTTCCGGTGGGCCTATCCATCTGATCTTCTCTAGACTTCTAGATTCTGACGATGATTGGCTATTTTATTTTATTTTTATTTATTTTATTATATTATATGCTCTTATAATTTATTACTGTTGTTTGATTTCGCTATTTTATTGTTTGTATTTTGCATATTGTATTCATTTAATTGTGTAATCCCGGGATTCATAACGGGAAATATAAATAAAAATTATTATTATTATTATTATTATTATTATTATTATTATTATTATTATGTCTATACCAGGAAAGGTTCTAGAATACATCATTTAACAGTCTGTACACACCTAGAAAGGTTTCTCATTCCAAACTAATCTCTTTTTTAAAAATATAAAGTTACATTGGTAAATCAGGGGAATATGGTGAATGTAGTACAACTTATCTTCATTTCAGTATGGCTTTTGACAAGATCCCTGATGACATTCTTGGATGCAAACTGGTGAACTGCAGGCTAGACAGTGCTACTGTTAGGTGGATTCATAACTGGTTGATGGACCAAATCCAGAGAGTGTTCACCAAAGGCTGTTCTTCATCCTGGACAGAAGTGACTACTGAGGTGCCTCAGATTTCTGTCTTGGACCCTGTGTTGTGCAACGTCTTTATAAATCATTTAGATGATGAAATAGAAGGCATGCTTATCAAATCTGCAGATGACACCACATTGAGGGGGATAACTAATATCACCAGGGGCAAGATCAGAATTCAAACTGATCTTGACAGATTGATGCGCTGATTGAAAACTAAAAAAAAGGAATTTCAACAGGATGCATGTAAGGTACTACATCTAGGCAGGAAAAATAAAATGCACAATTACAGAATGTACAACACCTGGCTTGATAGCAGTAGATGTGAAAAAGATCTAAGGGTCTTCTTAGTAGGGTCTTTAGCAGCAACTAAAAAAGCCAATGCAATTCTAGACTGCATCAAAAGTAGCTTAGTGTCCAGTTCAAGGGAGGCAGTGGCACATGACTTGGTTACATTCAATCTGGACTACTGTTACAGGCTCTAAGTGGGACTGCCTTTGAAGAATGCTTATTACAATATTTGAAGAATGTTTGTTAAAGCCTGCATCCATGCTGTAGAAATAATCCAGTTTGACACTACTTTAACTGCCCTGGCTCAGTGCTATGGAATTCTGGTAAATGTAGTTTTGTGAGATATTTAACCACCTCTGCCAGAGAGCTCTAGTGCCACAGCAAACTACAAATCCCGGGATTCCATAGCATTGAGCCATGGCAGTTAAAATGGTGTCAAACTTGATTATTTCTGCAGTACGGATACAGCCAAAGTAGTGGCAAACTATATTATTGCTACATTGTAGACGCATCCCTGAGATCCAGCATGATACAGTTGTTTTGAGTATTGGACTATGATTCTGGAGAACAAAATTCAAATCCCCACTCAGCCATGAAAACCCACTGGGTGATCTTGGGCAAGTCACAGTCTCTCAGCCTCAAAGGCTGGCAATGGCAAACTCTCAGAAGAAACTTGCAAGGAATCCCTATGATAGGTTCATTTTAGGGTCACCATAAGTCAGAAACAACTTAAAGGCAATCAACACACAGATGCACCCCGGTTGTGCAAACTGAAGGGCAAGATCTGCCATAACTCAGGTTGAATATTATTGTATGGTTGGAACTAAGTACTGGAATGTGTTAAAACATTTACTATTTTATCAGATATAATTCTTGTTGTTGTGTGCCTTCAAGTCGTTTCTGACTTATGGGGCCCTAAGGCAAACCTATCATGGGGCTTTCTTGGCAAGTTTCTTCCAAAAGGGCTTGCCATTACCATCCTCTGAGGCTGAGAAAGTGTGAGTTGCCCAGGGTCACCCAGTGGGTTTACATGACCAAGCCGAGATTTGAACTCTAGTTTCCAGAGTCATATTCCAACGGTCAAACCACACCACCACACTGGCTTTCTATAATAAGCCACATTCATTTGCTTGTTAATTTGTTAGCTCTGACTCCGACTGGCTTCCTTCTTCCTGAAACAAAGGGCAGTCATGCTGATCAGTTAAAGAAACCACATTTATATAGACTGGTCCATACTAAAGTCACCTGGAGGCCCAGGATCCAAGACCAAAGAGGGATATAAGAGGAGGACATTAGGGCAGGGTGAGAGTGGCAGGCAGCCAAGGCTAGGAATTGGGGTGGGGGGCAATCTTGGGAAGGCATACACTGCACACATCTTTCAGGCAGAGGTTGGACAAGATGTACTCCTCCCAAGTCTGAGATTCTATAATTGTACCCCAACCTAAGAATTACTGGGATAGGCATGCCAGTCCTAGACAAGGGTCTGGAAGCCATGCCTTATGAGGAGAGACTTAGGGAGCAGGGTATGTTTAGCCTAGAGAAGAGATGGTTAAGAGGTGATATGATAGCCCTGTTTAAATATTTGAAGGGATCTCATATTGAGGATGGAGAAAGCTTGTTTTCTGCTGCTTCAGAGAATAGGACCTGGAGCAATGGATTCAAACTACAAGAAAAGAGATTCCACTTCAACATTAGGAGGAACTTCCAGACAGCAAGACCTGTTCAAAAGTGGAACACACTCCCTTGAAGTGTGGTGGCATCTCCTTCTTTGGAGGTTTTTAAACAGAGGCTGGATGGCCATCTGTTGGGGGTGCTTTGATTGTGAATTCCTGCATGGATGACCCTTGGGATCCCCAATCTATGATTCTATGATTTCTAGTGAAAAGCAAAGCCTATGACGTTTAATTTTCAGATGTCAACTTTATATGTTGACTGTTGTGCTGATGATGATGGCTAAGGAATGGGTTTATTACACCCTTTTCGTCTCTACAGCCAAACATTAAGTCCTTAGATTTTGTGGTTGGATGTACCAGTTTTTATAAAAGAAACCAAAACGGGTTTCTGCCTGCTGCATCGCACTGCAGAAATAATCCAGGTTGACACCACTTTAATTGCCATGGCTAAATGCTATAGAATTCCAGGATTTGTAGTTTTGTGAGACATTTAACAATCTCTGTCAAAGAGCTCGGATGCTACAACAAACTGCAATTCCCAGAAAATTCCATAGCACTGAACCATAGCAATTAAAGTAGTGCCAACCTGGATTATTTCTGCAGTGTGGATGCAGCCATAATCTGGACTGGGAGAGGGAGGGACCAAACTGGTGATGCCTGAGGAAGTTTAAGCAGTAAATGCAAGAAAATAGTGCGACCACATAAGCCAGCAGTGAGCAAAGTGCTAGGTGGTAAGTTAGAGCTGGGAACCAATCGAATTGTTACTTTTTGTTGGCAGCAAGGCCTAAAAAGGTTGTTGCAAAATGTTAGGTGCTTGTTTTGCAAAGGATTGCCAAACACCTCCTTTCTTGCACAGACTGAGAATGAATGTTTTGTTTTGATCTTCTTGTCCTGTGAGTTCATTGCTTATGAGCGCACTGGGCACAGATCCACTGACATTTTGCTGATAACACTGCCTTAGATTATTTGAACAAAATTGAACAATAATGTGAACTTGGCTTCCTTAAGGAAGCACTAAAAATTTGATACTATGAACAAATCAAATCCCTACTGGGCTGTTTTAAGAGGCCTGGTCATTCTAGTCAGGAAATCATTTTTGTTTGGTTGATTGTCTTCTAACTAGTATTAATGCTTAATAGATACGGAGAGCCAGCATGACGTAGTGGTTTGAGTGTTGGACTTGGACTCTGGAGACCAGGGTTCAATTCCCAGCTCGGCCATGAAACCCATTGGGTCACCTTGGGTAAGTCATACTCTCTCAGCCTCTGGCCAACTTCCTCTGGACAAATGGCCAACTTCCTCTGAACAAATCTGGCCAAGAAAACCCCATGATAAATTCGCCTTAGGGTTGCCATAACAGATGGACTTGAAGATGCACAACACACACACACACACAAAACTAGATGTCAATTGGAGGTTCAGGGTGAGTAATGACCTGTATGGAAGAAATAACTTTCCGCAAGGTTGGAAACCTTTGTACCTTCAAATATTTTAGACTACAAATCCTGCAGTTATCAATGACTAGGATGTCTGGTAGCTGGGAGTCCAAAATTAGAGAGCTAAACATTTTCTACTCTTGCCCTACATAGCTGCCAAGAGGCATTTCTGGGTTGGGTGTGAGGACACAAACTGAAACAGGCTGAGAGGTGTTCAACATATTTGGAAAAGGTTACACTCCCCCTGCCTGAAGTATGGTGCATAGCTGTTTTCCCTATCTTAGACTAACGTGAAGTCAAAGGCTTTAAAGGCCAGCATCCATAGTTTTTTGGGGGGCTTCAGGCTATGTGGCCATGTTCTGGAAGATATTAGTCTTGATGTTTCGACAGCATCTGTGCCTGGCATCTTCAGAGAATACTGGCATGGAAGTGAGTGGGGTATAGATATACTGTGTGACCCTAAGTGGTTTTCATTTGCATTTTGTTGGGGTTTTCCCAGCAGACAACGGGTCACTAATTAAATAGACACAAATCCTCTTTGCATATCTTCCCACCCTGAGGCCTTGCCATTCAACAACAGAACAACACACAGATTAACACCCCTCCCAACCTAGGGTCACACATTATACATATTCTCCACTCACTTCCATGCCAGTATTCTCTACAGATGCTGGCAAAACGTCAGGAATAAACTCTTCCAGAACACGGCCACATAGCCCGAAAAACCCACAAAAAACTATCTAAGGGCCTGAACAGACTACCAGAAATAATCCAGCTTGAGACCACTTTAACTGTCCTGGCTCAGTGCTAAGGAATCATGGGAACTGTAGTTTATTGTGGTATCAGAGCTCTCTGATAGAGAAGGCTTTATGTCTCAGAAAAAAACTATAATGCCCATGATTCCCTAGCATTGAGCCAGGACAGTTAAAGTGATCTCAAGCTGGATTATTTCTGGCAGTCTGTTCAGGCCCATAGACTACTTTGCAAAGAGCAACTCTACCTAAAGAAACCAGAAATGTTCTCAGTTACAAAAAATGGTTACAACCAGACTGCACAACTGTCATGCTTTATGTAGGAATATCTTTAAAGACTTAATGCATCTGAGGAAGTAGACTGCAGTCTACGAAAGCTCATGCTGATAACTTCTATATTTCAGTTAGTCTCAAGGGTACTACAAGATCTTTCTTTAAAGATGGTTTCTCAACCAGGGTTCCCTGGAACCCTAGGATTCTGTGAGGGGTTCTGCAAGAGATCCTGATAGAGAAAGTAACAATTTTTGAGATGTAGATAAAATAATTTTTATCAGGCTTCCCTGAGTCCCAAAAACTATTTCAAGGATTCCTCCAGGGCAGGGTGATCAGACATCCTCCTTTTCCAGGACATATCCTACCTTTCTGTCTTCTGTCCAGGAGGAATTCCATTATCTCCTCTATTTTGAGCATGAGCAAGAAGCATGGATTTATCTTTATATTAGTGTTAGTTTTTATTCTGTGTCCTGCATTTTTCTGGAATGTCCTGCATTTTGCAGTACCTTCTCCTACTTTGTAGTTATAACATCTAAGAAAAGCTGTTCTAGACTATTAACTCTTATCTCTTGTGATTAAACAGGGGTAGGGGCCTTTTATCATTCCACATATGATTTCAGTTCACATGTTTTACTAGTTCACTAATACAAGGACATCAGTTTGCATCACCACCCAAATACAGTGAACACTATTCAGGCAATGGTCACTGTCTGTACCTTTTTTGTTTCTATAATCTGAGTTCACTGATGACAATCTCCCACCAAGTATAAATAATCTGCCAACTGAGGTAGCATGTCATGCCTCTGATAAAACTGACTGTTGTCCAGTAAATCATAAGAAAAAAGAATTCAAAGACATAGCAGTATTAGTCAAGAAAATCAGTATAGTCTCAAAGGTGCATCATAATAAAATAGGTTAGAATCTAAAAACTAACAAAAGTCTTTGTCCTAAATGTAATTGTTAATCCCAACTAAAATAAGCCTACTAAGTAAATGGGAATACATATGTAAATTCCATTGATTTAATGGTTATAACTGCAGTTGGGAACAGTAATTAAATATGGGGTGATGCTTGAATTTCATCCCTGAATTACATTTGGACTTTTGTTGTATCTGCTGCAACAGACTAATACAGCTACCCTCTTGAGTGGGAGGAAATAGTAGTCTGCAGCAGCAAAATAAAAGACTAACAGATTGTGCCATATGCAATGAAAGCACGCAAGATACCAAGATACAGAGAGACAGTAAACAATTGTATTAAAAGATAAATATTTCAAGGAAACTCCTTTCGCAATCAATATCCGCCTGCCTGAATCATCGGATATCTTGACACACTTGTTCTAGGAAGCAGATTGTACGGCAGAGAGGAGCCACAACTGATTAATTTATTCATATACATACACAACAGTTCTCCACTGCAGTAAAGATCAAGGCAGCTATTGCTATGGGGGGGGGGGTCTCCTTCAGACTATGGATGCCTCCTGCTTTTACTCTGTTGTTGTTGTTGTTGTTGTGGGTCTTCAAGCCGTTTCTGACTTATTGGGACCCTGAGGAGTTTTCTTGGCAAGTTTCTTTAGAGGTGATTTGCCATTGCCATCCTGAGGCTGGGAAAGTGTGACTTGTCCAAGATCATCCTATGGGTTTCCATGGCCAAGGGGGGATTTGAACCCTGGTCTCCATAGTCACAGTCACAGTCTAACATTCAAACCACGAAACCAGACTGGCTCCCTTTTTCTCTTGTTGTTGTATGCCTTCAAGTCCAACTTATGGTGACAAGGCGAACCCATCATGGGGTTTTCTTGGCAACTTTCTTCAGAGGGGGTTTGCCACTGCCATCCTCTGAGGCTGAGAGAATGTGACTTGCCCAAAGTCACCCAATGGGTTTTACATGGACGAGCTGGGATTCAAACCCTGGTCTCTACAGTCACAGGTCCAAAACACACTGCAGAAACAATCCAGTTTGAGACCACTTTAACTGTCCTGGCTCAATGCTAGGGAATTCTGGGAACTGTGGTTTTGTGGGACATTTAGCCTTCTCTGTCAGAGCGCTCTGGTGCCATAATACACTACAATTCCCTAGCACTGAGCCAGGGCAGTTAAAGCAGTCTCAAACTGGATTACTTCTGCAGTGTGTTTGGGACCATAGTCCAACACTCGAACCACTACCCCCTTTTACCCTGCAAAACAGAGAGAGGCTGCTCAGTGATTCCCAAACAATGGCCTTCCACAGGAGCTTTGGACTCTGGCTCCCAGAATCCCACGCCATTGGCCGCTATGGCTGAGGCTTCTGGGAGCTGAAGTCCAAAAAAACGACCTGGAGGACTCTCACTTCCATCTCTCGACCCACATCCTTCCTTCCCGGTCTCTCTCCTTCCCCGGTACTGGCCAGACTTTTCCCCCTCAAGACGTGACTCCTGTCTTCCAGGAGGCTGGGAGGAAGCACCATTTTTCCTGAATAAAACAAGACCCTCGTCGCGGCCTCCCATAAGAAACCCCAAACCAAAGCGTTCAGGTTTTGTTGGTCCTCCCGCCCGTGAGGTGGCGCTGCAGGGAGTGAGAGGCTCCTCCCGGAAGTGAGCGAGCCCCCTTCTCTATGGTCCTCGGAGGACGACGACGAGTTGTGGCGGCAGGGGAGGCTGTGGGCTAGAGCGTCAGAGGAGGAGGAAAGAGGAGGAGGAGCCGAAGCGAGGCGGCGTAGTCTCCTGAGGCTCTCTCCGCAGAGAGTGCGAGGCGGGCCTGGGGCGAAGGCGGCGGTTGCTGTCGGTGGAGGGCTGGAAGGAGCGGCCCGCGCCGCGCTGCGCTCGCCATGGCCATCCGCAAGAAGAGCACCAAGAGCCCCCCGGTCCTCAGCCACGAGTTCGTGGTGCAGAACCACGCGGACATCGTCTCCTGCATGGCCATGGTCTTCCTCCTCGGGCTCATGTTCGAGGTGAGAGGGAAGGAGGCCGGAGGGAGGAAGAGCCGCAGGGGGGGCCTACTTGTGTGTTGTGGCTCTGTGGGTGTGTTGAGGGGGTGTGGGGGTGGGGGTATTGGGGGGTGTCTGCTCTTGTGGCTGTGTTGGGAGTGTATGGTTGGGGTGTTGGGGTGTCCTTGTTTGTATGGATTGTGTGTGTGTGTGTGTTGGGGGTATTGGGGAGGGGTCTTGTGTGTGTGATCGAGTGCGTTGGAGGTATTGGGGAATGTGGTTGTGTGTATGTGTTTTGTGGGTGTTAGGGGTATTGGGGAGGGTGCTTGTGTGTTGGGGGTATTGAGAGTGTCCTTGTGTGTATGTGTTTTGTGGGTGTGTTGGGAGTGTATGTTGGGGGTATTGGGGTGCTTATGTGTGTGTGTTTTGTGTGTGTTAGGGGTATTGGGGAGGAGCTTGTGTGTTGGGGGTGTATGGTTTTGTGTGTTGGGGTATTGGGTAATGTGCTTCTCTGTGTGTGTTTTGTGTTGGGGATGTTGGGGGGTGCTTGTGTGTTGGGGTGTATGGTTGTGTATTGGGCTGGCTGCTTGTGTGTTGGGGTGGGTGTGTCTGTTGGGGGGCTGTGGGGGGCATTGGGGTATTGGGTGATGTGCTTGTGTGTGTGCTTGTGTGTATTGTTTTTTTTGTGTGTGTTGGGGGTGTATGGTTGTATGTGTTGGGGGTATTGGGGAGTGCTTGTGTGTATGTGTTTTGTGTTGGGGATATTGGGGGGTGCTTGTGTGTTGAGGTGTATGGTTGTGTGTGTTGAGGTATTGCAGGGTGTTGTGTGTTGGGGGTATGTGTGCTGGGGGATATTGGGCTGGCTGCTTGTGTGCTGGTGTGGGTGTGTCTGTTGGGGGGGCTGTGTCCGTGTTGGGGCATTGGGTGATGTGCTTGTGGGTATTGTTTTGTGTGTGTGTGTTGGGGGTATTGAGGTGTGTCTGTACTTGGGAGTGTGTGTTGGGGGTGTTTTAGAGGGTATTGGTGTGTATGTCTGCTTGTGCTTGTTAAGTTGGGGGTTGTGTGTTGTGTTGGGGGGGGTGGCCCTGCTTCAGGGTCACCATATGTCCCAATTGCAAAGGAGAAGAAGGTGCCAGAGAATGGAGGATATTGGAGAAAAATGGAGGACATGACCCAATAAAAGCTAAAAACACTCATAGAGATGTAAATTCATGCTGTTTAGACCTCCTCTAGATGGAGGATAATTTGAAAATCCTCCTGGATGGGAAGTTAAAGTGTAGGATGTGTCCTGGAAAAGGAGGATGCCTGGTCAGCCTGCCCTGATCTGCTCCCCTTCCTGGCCTTCAGAGACAAAGGAGGAGGGAGGGCAGAGGATTTCCTAGAAGCCAGACGTGGCCACCAAGCTGCTAGTCCCTGGAGTGGCCCAGAGAGGAACACCTGCTTGCTTCATGCCCTTTCTTCACAGGGTGACCAGATACATCCTCTAACCACCAAGGAGGACAAGGCCCCACCAAAAGGAGGACATTCCAGAAAAAAATGGAGGACATGGCCAAAGAAATGCTCAGAACACTCGTAGAAATATAAATCATTGGTTCTTAGGCTCAAAATGGAGGACATTTTGGAATTCCTCCTGGACAGAAGGCCGAAATGGAGGATAGGTTCAGGAAAAGGACATCTGCTCACCCTGTTTTTGCAGGATTTCAGGGAGAGAGGATATGAGGCAGTCTTCTGTTCGAATCCAGCCTGCTCTCTGGACAGTTTCTGAGATGCCCAACCCCATCCAGTCTTCCTCCCTCCAAAATCTTTGGGCAGATTTTAGGGTACTGGGAGGAAGAGGTTGAGGTGCTTGCAGGCAGACCCACTGTGGATGGGTTGGTAGCAGAGTAGGAAGGGTAGGGATGGGTTAGAAAACCCTCTAGAGGAGCCAGGTTACGAGACAGAGCTACCCAGTCCCAAAAGAGGTGCCAACCTTGTGGGGCTCCTGCCTGGGGAGCACCTGGTATCCAAAGGGCTGGAGCAGCATCCTCCCAGCAATGCCACCCATCCCTCCTGAATGCCTGCCTGGCTGTCTCTGGCATCCCCCTTGATCTGTTGGGCCTGAGGTCCCTCCATGCTTCTCCCAAAACCTGGAGGTTTGGTGCCAGGGAGCCCCCTGGGCCAGGAGGGCCACCTCCTGGCCCCCAAGATGACTCGACCATCCTCTTTTCCCAGGGCCTATCCTACATTTCAATCTTCTGTCCAGGAGGAATTCCAGAAGGTCCTCTATTTTGAACCTAAGAAGTTTGAGGCTCAAAATGGCCAAAAAAGCCATGATAGGTTTGCATTAGGCTTGCCATGTGTCAGAAATGACTTGAAGGCACACAGCAACAAAAATAAAGCATGAATTTACATTTGGGTCGGTGTTTCTGAGCTTTTCTTGGGGATAACATCCCCCCTTTTTTTCTGGAATGCCTCTACATTTTGCGGGGTTTTGCCTCCTTTGTGGTGTAGTTGTTTATTTGTTGGATTATGATGACTCTGGAGACCAGGGTTCGAATCTTTAGCCATGAAAATTGACTGGGTGACCTTGGGCAAGTCTCACTCTCAGCCTCGGGCAAGAAACTTGCCAAGAATACCCCATGATGGAGTCACCATAAGTTGGAAATGACTTGAAGGCACACAACACACACACACATTGTAATCAGGACCAATAGATTTCCATGGCAGAACAAGGATTTGAAACCTGGGGTATTGGTTTGAGTGTTGGACTTTGACTCTGGAAGACCAGAGTTCAAATCCCAGCTTAGCCATGGAAAAACCCACCTTGGTCCAGTCATGCTCTCTCAGCCTCAGGGGAAGGTCAGGGTAAACCTCCTTGGAACCAATCTTGGCAAGAAAAGAAGCGCAGAATAAGTTGGCCTTAGCGTGGCCATATGTCTGAAACAACTGGAAGGCACACAACTCCATGGTCATGGCTTAACTTGCAAGGCTGGCACCGGGGACTTCTGGCTTCAGAGGAAGTGGGAATATTTCCCTCTTTATCAGCTTTCTTCCCAGTCCAGCTCTCACAACCATCCATAGAAATGGGAATTGTGATGGCATGGACCATCCTAAAGTCCAGTGATACATCTTGACACTTGAGGATCTTGTCTAGTTTCTTCCTAGCTGCCCTTCCAAGAGCTTTTCAGCATGAAGCGGGGTGTGTGTGTAAAGAGTTTCTAATATAGCCAGTTTCCTTTTCTCTTAATGTTGTGCTGGGCTATGACTGTGATAAAGACCCTATTCTATTCTTGTCTTTTAATACTGTTTAATATGTGTTTTGAAATGGGGTTTCAAAATCAAATTTAATTGTGTCTTGAGATTTTTTTTAAAAAAAAAACTGTATTGTGTTAGTTTAAGATGTCTACACTGTCTTGGGTCCTCTCCTGGGAGAAAGGCAGGGTATAAATAAAATGATATAAAATAAATGAGATTGTAAAGGTGTGGGCAGAGGAGAGAAAGGGCTGCCTCTGCCCACTGCAGTCTTGGTGAGGAAGACTTTTTCCCCCTATTGCCCCAGGACCTCCAAAGTGCCCAGCTGGCTCCAGTGTGTGTGTGGTGTGTGTAGTGTGGTGTGTGTGTGTGTGGAGTTCCTGGTCTGGGCTGAAGGTTACGTGGCACTCGGAGTGTGAGCACTGTGAGGAAGGCGGGAGCTTTGGCTGCCTCTCCCCTTTGAAGGGGTGGGGAGGATTTAAGGGGGGGGCCAAAGCTAGCTGGGTCTTGGTTTGCCAGCACAGGAGGAAGAGGAGGAGGAAGAAGAGAGGACGCCCTGTCCTTTGTGTGCAAGGAGCAGGACTACAAGCCCCATGGGGCGCTGCGGCAAGCCAGATCCTCCTTCCCTGGGAAGGTGAAGTGGACGGTGACGTGTACCTAGGAGAGCCCTTCAAAGATTGAGGTTGCAGCAATTTCTTTCCTCTTTTTTTGCAAATGGGAGCACACACTCCCCCCCCCCCCCGGCTTCTTGTCACACCCCTCTCAGTTTGCGGTCACCTTGTCTCTCAAGGGGCAGGGGGACCAGATGTCCTCCTCCTTTTCCTGAACATTTCAACCCTTTTGAGCAGGACTAAGAAGCATGGATTGACATTTCTATGAGTGTTTTGAGCTTTTATTTGGTCACATCCACCCATTTTTTATTGAATGTCCTACATTTTGTAGCACCTAGTTGTCCTCCTTTGTGGATATGATATCTGGTCGCCCTGTCCTTTATCCAGGACATGTCCTACATTTCAACCTTCTGTCCAGAAGGAATTCCCAAATGTCCTCCCTTTTCAGCATGACTAAGAAGCATGGATTAACATTTATATGAGTGGTTTTTTTAAAGCTTTTATTTGCCTGTGTCCTCTATTTTCCCTAAATGTCTTACATTTTGCATGGCCTTGTCCTCCTTTGTGGTTATGATATCTGGTTACCCTGTCCTTTATCCAGGACATGTTCTACATTTCGACCTTCTGTCTAGGAGGAATTTCAAAATACCTTCCCTTTTGAGCATGGCTAAGAAGCATAAAGCTTTTCTTTGGTCAGGCCCTCCATTTTTCCCATATGTCCAACATTTTGGGGGTCCTTGCCCTCCTTTGCAGTGAGGATATCTGATCATCCTGTCCCAGTGGTTAGGGTCAGGCTGCTTGCAACAGTTATTTTTTCTTCAAATGGGAGCATCATGCCCAGGTTTCTTGTCATGGCCCTCTCAGTTTGAGGTCACTTTGTCTTCCAAAGAGGGCTTAATCACTATGGCTTGAGTAGACTCCAGATGTGCCCCTCTGTATGTGTGCGTGTTGTGTTGTGTGCCTTCAAGTCATTTCCACGTCTATGGCAAACCTATCATGGGGTTTTCTTGGCAAGGTTTGTTCAGAGGGGGTTTTGCCATTGCCATCCTCTGAGGCTGAGAGAGTGTGACTTGCCCAAGGTCACCTACTGGCCCTCCATGGCCGAATGACAATTCAGACTCTGGTCTTGAGAGTTGTAGTCCAGCACTCAAACTACTACAGTACACTGGCTCCCTTTTACTCTACTACCCTGCAAAACAGAGATGCTGCTAAACGAATCCAGGGACACATCCTACTTCCTTCCATCTCTCAATCCGCACACAGAGAGCCTTCCTCCTTTCCTCTATCAAAACCCCTATCATGGGTTTTCTTGGCAAGGTTTGTTCAGAGGATTGAAATTGCCTTCCCCTGAGGCTGAGAGGATGTGACTTGCCCAGGGTCACCCAGTGGGTTTCATGGCCAATCAGGGAATCGAACCCTGATCTCTAGTCATAGTCCAATGCTCAAATCACTATGCCACTCTGGCCCCTTTCCCTCTCTGTATTTTTCCAATGGGAAGCAGTCTGGGGAGAGAGGCACATGGATGACTTTAGGATTCAACATTTAATTCATGTGCTCCAGAGCAGGTTGCAGTGGGCTGCTTGACAGTAAAGGGTTTTTGAACAGCATTATCATAAGACCCAGATAAACTTGCTATTTTTTTAGTTGGTGACTTATGTTGTGTCCCTCATTTTTCTGTAAAGCAAGAGGTTGTGGAGATTTCAATCCCATATGGGCCTGCACACAAATGAGAATGTCACAATGCTGTTGTTTTTTAGCATGTGGATGAACAAGAATAGATACATATAGGCAAAAAAGATAGTAATCAAATGTCTAGATGTTTATTTGCAATCTTGAACTCCTGTGTGCATTGCTGGGATAATAATGAATTATGGTGCAAAGGGATCTTGTTGCACCTTTGGGACCAACTGAGAGAAAGAAGTTTGTAGCGTAACGTTTTGTAAATGCATCTGATGAAGCAGAAACAGTCTATGAAAGCTTATATTGCAAACTTCTCTCCCATTTAGTCTCAAAGATCCCTTTGCCTTTACTTGTGGACTAACATGGCTATGTCTTTGAAAGAATTATAGAAATAAACTGCCTTTTATGATCTTGTGCTGTACCTTCTATCCAGCCCAGTTGAAAATCTTTCAGAGTTTTGTTAAATACTGTTCTTTCACTTAAAGCAGGACTGAGCAACATGCAGCTTTCTAGACCTTGTTGGGTTTTATCTCCCATCATCCTTAACCATTGATCCTGCTTACTAGGGTTGATGGGAGTTGCAGTTCAGCAACAGCTAGAAGGCTACATTTCATCTACCCCAGAATTTTAGCAAAAAAGCCGTATTCCTTTGCTTCTGTAATTCACAGCACAGTCTGTGTGTGTACTTTCAGTCATAAATCCTGTTGATTTTAATGGCTTTTGTTAAAAATTAAGCATGCCTAAGATTTCAGCCTTGGTGTGTTCTTTCTAGAGCAGATTTAACTGAGATTTTCTTTTGTTTCAGGTTACAGCAAAAGCAGCTGTTGTCTTTGTAACACTTCAGTATAATGTCACCATTCCGGCCACAGGTAAAGCTTTAACAGCTATTTAGGCACCTCAGTAGAGGAAAGATTGTCCTTGGTAGAGAAAAATCTTAGAAACAGCAACCTTTGCCTTTGCTGTCTCTTCCTATCATGGATAGGGTTTCATTCTTTCCTTCCTGCCTTGCAGCTAGCCACTGTGCTGTTTTCTCCCATCCAACAACATACGGTTTACATTTGTCTGGCAAACAGTGGTTACAAACCATGGTTTGATATTGCCAAGTTTGGTTTGCAAAGCAAGTATAAAATATTATTTGTTCATTCAGAAACCCATCAACTACTACAAGCAAGAGCAGAAAGCACAATGGGCTAGAGCAGGAAAGAACATATGCAGTTCCCAGATCCTACAAAACTGATCTCCCGTCATCAGTAGCACCAGGCCATGGTTTGGCACCACATTGTTCACTGCTTATAGAGACCGTGAATTACTTCTGGGTTGGAAAACTGTTTGCTGTGCTGCTCTCAAATGTAATCGGATTTTGAATCTGATTACTGAAAACATAGACCTAAACTGAATTGTTAATCCCAAATAGAGTAGAATCATGTCAGTTTGTAAATCAACACTTACCTAAATTTCACTGATAACTTCATTTTGGAGTAACGATTAGATTTAGGCCAAGTTTCTTGATACATTCAGGTGCTGCATTGGGATTATTAGTTAAGACCTCATCTTCCTGGAAGATGCCGCATGAGGAACAGCTTAGGGAGATGAGTATGTTTAGCTTGGAGAAGAGAAGGTTAAGAGGTGACATGATAGCCACGTTTAAATATTTGAAGGGATGTCATATTGAGGATGGGGCAAGCTTATTTTCTGCAGCTCTAGAAACTAGGACATTGTGTAATGAATTAAAACTGCAGGAAAAGAGATTCTATCTAAAGCCGCCTTGGATCCAATTAAGGGGAGAAAAGCAGGGTTTCAAATAAATAAATAACATAACATAAATAAAAGTAAACATTAGGAAGAACTTACTGATGTAAGAGTTGTTCGACAGTAGAAAATGCTGCCTCAGCGTGGTGGAGTCTCCTTTGGAGGTTTTTAAACACAAGCTGGATGGCCATCTGTCAGAGGTGCTTTGATTGTGTATTCCTGCATGGCGGGGGGTTAGACTGGATGGCCTTGTGGTCTTCCAACTCGATAATTCTATGATTTCTCATGCTGTATACCAGCTGGGATAAGGAATGTGTGTGAGGGGAAATTACCTGAGTGTTATTGAAAAACTCCCATTATCCCTATCCAATATAAGCCAATAGTAACACATGCTAGGAATTGCAGTCTACCATTTTCTAGAGGGCCACATATTTCGCATCACTTGAGCTTACGGTATAGAAATAAATAATAAGTTTGTTTTTGTAATGTTCACCAAACTAGAAAGGATACTAATTGCTTGTTTTTCTATTTCAAATTTAGGGAAGGGTTTCAACAACCATATTTTGAATATTGCTGTTTTTCCTTTCTCAGAAACACAGTCTCCTATGGAAACAATCACCTTGTATCACTATGGCATCAAAGACCTGGCTACCGTTTTCTTCTACATGCTGGTGGCAATAATCATACATGCTATTATTCAAGAGTATGTGCTAGATGTAAGTATTATTTGCAAGGACAGTGTCAAGTACTGCTATAGGGAAACTTAATTGATTGTATGCGTACATTTTGTAGACTTGAGTTTTAGATTTTACCTTGACATGACAAATAACTCCTTATCAAAGCTGTTGCGCAGATCAATAACACAAATTACTTTTTCCTTTAGAAAATTAACAGGCGAATGCACTTTTCCAAGACAAAGCACAGTAAGTTCAATGAATCTGGACAACTCAGTGCATTCTACCTTTTCTCCTGTGTTTGGGGTACAAGCATTCTTGTATCTGTGAGTATCTCACCTTATATATTTGGCGGCGGGGGGGGGGGTGATTTCAAAAGTCTGAACTGCATGATCAAAATTAATTTTGTGACAATTTTATATTGCTATTAAAACAATAACTGTTACTCTTCAGCTGTTTTCAACAGCAAATATTTTCAAGAGTGGTGCATTTTGGGAATAGCAATCTTGATCATTTGCATTTAAACTAAGGTGGTTACACCACTGAAATCTGACCTTACACGTTGATTTCATTGGGGTCTCTGTAAATGGCTAAGGTTGCGATCATATGAACATTTATCTGGGAGTAAGTCCCACTGAACATCTGTGTAAGATGCACATGGGAATCCAGTGCAAGCTTGCTCATTTGGACAAATTTGTGGCTTTTATTTCCTGCATCTTCTTACAGGAATAGAGTAAATGGCATAGTTATTACATTCAGACTGAGTTTTTGTGGGCTGGATCAGAGAGCATTTTTATTCAACATTGAATCATCACAGATGCTGATCTTTTCAACTTCCATTTGTGTTGCTATCTGCATATGCAAGGTCACAACTCTTAACAACTCTCTTGGACACCTACCAACATTATATAGAGCTGTTAGTAAATATTCTAGATTATCTCTTTCACCCCTCTGTCAGAGTAGGAAAGGACAGTGATCAGATACTCAGGGTTATACTATATCATCTTCCAATTGAACTATGAGTAATCAGATAGCAGAACTCATTTGCTTTTGTTTTGGAGAGACAAAGGGAAATTAATGTTCCAGTAGTTTCATGAATGGGTAGAGCATGAAAACATCATTATTATTATTATTATTATTATTATTTGATGGATTACAATTCCTGGAATCTCCTAAGACCAGAATGGCCACTAGCCATGGAAAGTGAAATATTTGTTGCCCTTTTTGTATGGAGCTCCCCCGCCGTTGCAATATACCTTTAATAAATTCAGTTAATTTGATTAATTTTGGGAAATACTCGATTTGGCTATGCAAGGGGATAACAGCAATGTGCAGGATCCAGCACCAATTAAACCAGTACTCACTATGGAGATCCAGGCATGGAGAACTATATATCAATTTATTAAGAAAAATAGAAAGTAGTGCACACACAAAGAAAACTCATTCAAATATACAGCATACAGAGCTAACTGAATACATAAATTTGAAAGGGTATAGCAGAGACTGAGGGTTGGATGAGACAGTAGATACCCGTTCCTGAAGACCAAGATCCACAGAAAGTTGGGGAATATGGAAGATTGCAGGTTTCAGGAAAAGAAGAGAGCAAAGGACTCCTACTGAGGTCTGAGGACAACAACCACTATATATCCAGGGAGGGCCAACTGCCAAACCCCATCTGGCTGTGGTGCCTGCTGTAACTGTTGCTGCAGCAAAGATTTTCATTTTTGGGATGATACTTAGAATGGTTCGCCCTCGAAGGCTAATAGAACCAATTGGTTTCCAGAAAACCTTAGAGGGTTTAATGGTTGGTAACGCCGGTGATTCTGTCGAAGCCTTGGTTAACACCTGGAACACCGATCCTACCAAGGCTATCGACACAATCGCTCCCAGGCGTCCTTTCCAGCCCGCTGCTAATCGTAGGCCCTGGTATACAGAGGAGCTTAGGAGGATGAAGCGAGCTGGACAATGACTAGAGCCCGAATGGCGGAAGACTCAGCTCTTGTCCGATAGAACTTGCCATAGGAAATATCTTGATTCCTATTGGGAGGCATTGCGTGCAGCGCAGAGACTTTTCTCCTTTGCACGCATTGCGTCTGCAGAGTCCCGTCCAGCAGAGCTGTTTAGGGTGGTGGGGGAACTGACACAGGTACCTCCTGTGCAGAACCCTCTACTTAACCCTACAGCGGCCTGCTGTGATGCTTTTAACACCTACTTTGCAGATAAAATCTCTCGAATAAGAGCCAACCTGGATGCCAGTGTTTTGACAGAATCCATAGGTGAGGTGTCCAGCAACTCCGTTCATGGCATTTTACTGGATCAGCTTCAATCTGTGAGTACCGATGACGTGGACAAGCTCCTTGGTAGAGTGAGGAAGATGACCTGCCCTCTCGATCCTTGTCCATCTTGGCTGGTCAGCCGGGGGGGCGGGGGGCGTTGAGGGTATTCCTTCGGGATACTATCAATGCGTCTTTCAGGGAAGGCATTGTTCCATCTTGTTTAAAGGAGGCACGGTCAAATCCCTCCTGAAAAAGCCTTCCCTGGACCCCCTGGACAGGAATTACTATAGACCTGTCTCCTTGCTGCCTTTTTTAAGCAAGGTGATCGGGAGGGCGGTTGCTTCCCAACTCCAAGCTGTCTTGGATGAAACCGATTATCTTGATCCGTTTCAAACCGGCTTTAGGACAGGATATGGAGTTGAGACTGCCATGGTTGCGCTGGCTGACGACCTCTGGGCATCGACAGGGGTGGTGTAACTCTGCTGGTGCTCTTGGACCTCTTAGTGGCCTTTGACACAATAGATCATTCCATCCTTTTGGATCGCCTGAGAGAATTAAGAATTGGAGGCACTGCTCTGCAGTGGTTTCGCTCCTTTCTCTCGGGCAGATCTCAGAGGGTGAGGCTCGGGGACAGTTGCTCCTCCATAACAGAGCTTAATTGTGGCGGCCCTCAGGGCAGCATTCTGTCCCCGATGCTATTTAATATTTATATGAAGCCGCTGGGAGAGATCATTTGGAGGCATGGAGCACGGTATCTTCAGTATGCTGACGACACCAAGATATACCTCTCCATGACCCGGTCGTCTGCTCAGACTTCAGATGGTGTCTCTCCTCTCAATGATTGTCTTAAGGCGGTAATGGATTGGATGAGAAAAAACAGATTGAGACAGAATCCAGACAAAAAGGAGGTACTAACAGTCACGGGCCCGAAACCAGGCTTGGGAATACAACTCCCAGTCCTGGATGGAGTCACACTCTCCTCCAAGGACTGTGTTCGCAGTCTGAGGGTACTCCTAGATTCGTTGCTTCACATGACAAATCAGGTGAATGCGATGGTCAGGAGTGCCTGTTATCAGCTTCGGCTGATACGCCAGCTGCGCCCTTTCCTGGAGATTAGGGACCTTGAAACTGTGGTACACGCTCTAGTCAACATGGGTTTCAGAGAAACAGGTCATGCCAGACAAATCTGATCTCTTTTTTTGATAAAATTACCAGCTTGGTAGATGAAGGGAATGCTGTGGATATAGTATATCTTGATTTCAGTAAGGCCTTTGACAAGGTTCCCCATGACATTCTTGCAAGCAAGTTGGTAAAATGTGGGCTAGACAAAGTAACTGTTACATGGATTTGTAATTGGTTGACTGATCGAACCCAAAGGGTGCTCAACAATGGCTCCTTTTCAACTTGGAAAGAAGTGACCAGTGGGGTGCCACAGGGCTCTGTCCTGGGCCCAGTGCTATTCAATATCTTTATTAATGACTTGGATGACAGTATTGGGGGCATAGTTATCAAATTTGCAGACGACACCAAATTAGGAGGAGTAGCTAATACCCCAGAGGACAGGATCAAAATTCAAAATGACTTGAACAGACTAGAAAGTTGGGCCAAAGCTAACAAAATGAAATTCAACACGGAGAAATGTAAGGTACTGCACTTAGGGCGGAAAAACGAAAAGCACAGATATATGATGGGGGACACCTGGCTGAATGAGACTACGTGTGAAAGGGATCTAGGAATCCAGGTGGACCACAAGTTGAACATGAGTCAACAGTGCGATGCAGCAGCTAAAAAGGCCAATGCAATTTTAGGCTGCATCAGTAAAAGTATAGTGTCTAGATCAAGAGAAGTAATAGTGCCACTCTATTCTGCTTTGGTCAGGCCTCACCTGGAATACTGTGTCCAGTTCTGGGCACCACAATTCAAAAAGGATGTGGAGAAACTGGAGCGTGTCCAAAGGAGGGCAACTAAAATGGTGAAGGGTCTGGAAACCAAGCCCTATGAGGAACGACTTAGGGAGCTGGGGATGTTTAGCCTGGAGAAGAGAAGGCTGAGAGGTGATATGATAGCCGTATTTAAATATTTGAAGGGATGTCATATCGAGGAGGGAACAAGCTTGTTTTCTGCTGCTCCAGAGACTAGGACCCGAAACAATGGATGCAAGCTGCAAGAAAAGAGATTCCACCTCAACATTAGGAGGAACTTTCTGACAGTAAGGGCGGTTCGAGAGTGGAACACACTCCCTCGGAGAGTAGTGGAGTCTCCTTCCTTGGAGGTCTTTAAGCAGAGGCTGGATGGCCATCTGTCAGGGATGCTTTGATTGGGAGTTCCTGCATGGCAGGGGGTTGGACTCGATGGCCCTTGTGGTCTCTTCCAACTCTATGATTCTATGATTCTAACTTCACGTTTGGATTTCTGTAACACACTCTACATGGGGCTACCCTTGTGCCTAACTCGGAAACTTCAATTGGTCTAAAATATGGCAGCCAGGTTACTCACTGGTACATCTAGGAGAGAGCACATTACACCAGTGCTGAAATCTCTCCACTGGCTGCCAATTAGTTTCTGGGCACAGTACAAGGTGTTGGTTTTGACCTTTAAAGCCCAACATGGCTTGAGTCCAATTTATCTTCAGGACCGCCTCTTCCCGTATGATCCCCCCCACGAACTTCGGTCCTCTGGGAGGAATCTGCTACAGCCTATGAAATCTAGGCTGTCACAGACCTCCCAGAGGGCCTTGTCACCGCTCCAAGATTATGGAATGGCCTGCCGGATGAGATCCGTCTTATCACCACCCTTGACTGCTTTAAAAAAGCAGTAAAGACAGATCTCTTCCGGCAGGCCTTCCCGGAATAATCTCCCGGCCCTAGATGGCCTGGTCCTGTCAACCCGTTCCCCTAGCTGCCACTGCCTGTTTTTATGCCTGTTTTATGGTTCTATTATATGATGTTTTGGTTTTATTCTGATGTTTTAATACTATCTTCGTTTATTTTTAAGGGGTGGGCGGGTTAGGGGGACTAACTTGATTGAAGTGTTTTATTCTTGTACTGTTTTAATTTGTTGTACACCGCCCCGGTTGCCTAGCAGAGGGGCAGGTTAAAAATAAAATTTATTATTATTATTATTATTATTATTATTATTATTATTATTATTATTTATACCTTTTAAGCCAAGCCAAGTTACAAAGGTTCAATGAGAAACCAAAAGTTTGATTATTCTTCAACAAAATTTGAAATGGTTTCTGAAGTAGAAAGTTTATTTTAATATCCAGGAGGTGAGAGGGATTTATTGTGATCAACAATGCTTCATAGATTTTACAACACCAAGGCAGATTCTTGAGAGTCCCCAGGAAGATGTGACAGAAAGGAGGTGTTTATGGAAACATGAGATGAAAGGGGGAGTGAGGGGGGTGTTGGTACTTCTCTGTAGTAACCTTCTCCATCTCCCATCTTTCTGTATGGCTGTGGCTACATGCCATCATGCTACTTATCCCAGTGCTATGGATGCTATTGCAAACCACATCAGTTTATGCTACTGCTTTTAATATTGCATATCTGAATTGATTGATATATCAGGGGATGCTTGGATGCTTACACTATAATCCAAAAAACTAACACTTCACGCTCTGTAAATTGGTGACAATTCTGTATCGTAATTACGTTTCAGTCTGTGCTGTGAGGCTGAAAAAAACCCATCCTCGAATGCCAAGAAAATTCAGAAAAGATCAAACTTTTGTATGCTCAAAGACATTTTATACTGCAGTAGAACCCCTTCTGGGCAAAGCATGTGTTGTGAAAGAGGACATCTTTCATTGAGTGAGGGAAAGGGCTGTGTGGTTGAGGTTGGGAAGAGCTTGGAATGACTACCACAGAGGTAATGATATTGTGAGGAATCACGTGCCCGAGTTATCCCTTGACCATCCTTGCCTTCTGGAAACATTTGGTAACACATTTTCTGACGTGAAGTGTAGGGGTTGGGGTTGCAACCTATCCAGAGTTAGACTTAGCCAGAGCTTGGAAAAAATCATTTTGAATCTACAGCCTCCAGAGTCCCACAGCCAGCATCACCAGTGGCCATGCTGGCTGGGAGATTCTGGCAATCAGTAGCCCAAAAAAGGAACTTAGCTCTGATTGACCTGAGTTTTTGGGCCTAGTTTAAAATTTTGAATCCTCTTCATTTTCAGGAGAACTACATATCTGATCCAACATCACTCTGGAGAGAGTACCCACATACAGCGATGGTGTAAGTTTACTTTATTACATTCATAAGGTGGAATGTGAGTCTTTTACTTCTTTTGCTTTAAATCAATTAGTAACTTGCTGCAATTATTACAATTACCCAATAATTATACGCTGTAGAAGCCTGTTCAAGTCTTCTAATGTAAATTCCAGAGATGCCATTTCTATTAGTAGTGAGTGACTGGTAACTTCCATCATAAATTTGTTTTTGCTAATCATGCAAGATAACATGTTCATTGTGAGTCCTTCTACCATCAAATTTAAACAGGATGTTTTCTCAAATGGTATTTCAATATGTTTGAACTTTTTTTTTTTCTTGCTGTATTGTGCAGGTTTCAAATGAAGTTTTTTTACATCTCTCAGCTAGCTTACTGGTTCCATGCATTTCCAGAACTCTATTTCCAGAAGACAAAAAAAGTAAGGCTACTTTAATGTTGTGGTCAGAAGCTTGCTAAAAAGGGGAGCAAGGTTATTTAATTAGCCAAAAGGTAGAAGCAGAATTTAAGCTCTTCAGAAAGCAAACAATTGTGGCTATGCTTTGAGCATACCCAATTCACATAGATTGGAAAGCTATTTCATGTTCCTTAAGTGTTGTCTGGTTCTGTCGTTAATGTTAAATGTTAATTTTTTTCATTTAGCCTGTAATGTTACTAATGATTTCTGACACTTCACATATGATCTTTAGAATATCAAGGAGGACTTTTGTAAGTTTCCTGTCTGAAGGATTTTGTTCATTATACCTAGATATCTTCCCCTTGTTTCCATGAAAGTGCATGTTGTGATAAACTGTTGTTCATAATCACTTAGGCTGAAGTCCTATACCAGGGGTAGGCAACCTTTCCCCTTTAAGGGCCGAGAGACTTCAGCTCCCAGAATCCCAGGAGCTATTGGCCAACATGGCTGAGGCTTCTGGGAGCTGAAGTCCCTCGGCCCTTAAAGGAGAAAGGTTGCCTACTCCTGTCCTATACTGTACTCACAGTAACCTCGCTAGTAAGAGTTCAGGACTGATTTACCTTATTTAAATGGCTTTTTGGTGGTCTGTGGCAGTGGTCCCCAACCCCCGGTCCGCGGCCTGGTACCGGTCCTCAGAACAAATGGTACCGGGCCGCCCTGCTACTGCGAGTCCCGATAATAAGTGCAGGGACGGGACTCCTGCGTCTGCCGACGTGCCCCAGCCCAGCTGATCAGTGTGGGGGCGGGGCCGTTGACCGGTCCACAGCAATAAAAAGGTTGGGGACCACTGGTCTATGGTATTCACATAACTCTCTTCCAGCTGCACATTTCAAATGAGTTTATTTTCTTCCTGTCTATTTTCTTCATTTTCCAGCTCTCATATCTACACAGAGAACTTAAAAATACTATGGCATGAATGGTCCTTACTTAGTGTCCAGTGACATATATTTACATGCATGATATAGGGTGGTACAGAAATATTTTAATAAATAATAATTACTTCACATAGTGCTAAATTACTATTTAGCATTGTATTCAGCAAACCATTTCAGATAATAGCTTTCTGCAAGATTAACTTGATTAAGAAAATGTGTATCATGACATGCTTTTCTGTCTTGAGGAGCTGGTTGTGGGGACTTGGAGGTTAAAGTAAAATTAAATGAAATAATGTTGCAAATCTTGTCATCTCTGGTTTCTGATGATGTCAATACAAAATGGAACTAAGATGCAAACATTGATTATTTTCTGCATTACAATCTGCCACATTAGCACAGAAATTTCTGGATAACTCAGCACTTACTATGTCAAATGGAGTGAAAGCTTTCTCTTTACCCTCTAACACAAATCAATTTTTTACTTGGCTGAACATGCATGGCTTGAATTATAACATGAGTAATTTGGACACTATGTCCTTTAAAATGGCAGGTCAGCAAACAGCGAAGAAGCTCTTGTATGACACAAATATCAGTGTTTCATTACACCATTTGACCATGAGTGGTATTGTGGTATCCAGTTAAGAGGTTGAGCAACAGTAATACCTAATTATATTATGTGTTACATTGCAAAAGTTCTGGACTGTTGCATTTTGAAACTTAGCATAAGGAATTGTGAGCATGTATTACGGAAATCCTGCAATTTGAAATTCTCTTTTGAAAGAATTAATTTTCTTGTTCACGTGTCTTTTTAAGTGTACATTAAATAAAAGTAACTGGCATTATTTTCAAACTTCAATATCTTTTAAGGCAGGGATAGGAAAACAGGGCCATGTACCGTATTTTTCGCCCTATAACACGCACTTTTTCTTCCCCAAAACGTGCGTGGGGAAGTGAGTGCGCCTTATAGGGCGAAGGGCCGAGGCCGCGGGGAGAAGGAGCCCTCCTTCTCCCCGCGGCCTCAGTCTTTGAATCGGCTGGCGCTGGGATCGAAGCGATCCCAGCGCCAGCCCATTGAAAGACTGAGGCCACGGGGAGAAGGAGGGCTCCTTCTCCCCGTGGCCTCAGTCTTGGAATGGGCTGGTGCCGGGATCGAAGCGATCCCGGCGCCAGCCCATTGAAAGACTGAGGCCACGGGGAGAAGGAGCCCTCCTTCCCCTGCGGCCTCAGTCTTGGAATGGGCTCCTTCTCCCCGTGGCCTCAGTCTTTCAATGGGCTGGCGCCGGGATCGCTTCGATCCCGGCACCAGCCCATTCCAAGACTGAGGCCGCGGGGGAAGGAGGGCTCCTTCTCCCCGCGGCCTCAGTCTTTCAATGGGCTGGTGCCGGGATCGCTTCGATCCCGGCACCAGCCCATTCCAAGACTGAGGCCGCGGGGGAAGGAGGGCTCCTTCTCCCCGCGGCCTCAGTCTTTCAATGGGCTGGCGCTGGGATCGCTTCGATCCCAGCGCCAGCCCATTCCAAGACTGAGGCCGCGGGGAGAAGGAGCCCTCCTTCTCCCGGCGGCTTCAATCT
The DNA here is from genome assembly GCA_026167975.1 of Phrynosoma blainvillii. Classification (NCBI taxonomy): domain Eukaryota; kingdom Metazoa; phylum Chordata; class Lepidosauria; order Squamata; family Phrynosomatidae; genus Phrynosoma; species Phrynosoma blainvillii. The sequence goes on from JANUYF010000004.1 coordinate 51,182,211, forward strand.
TTCAATGGGCTGGCGCTGGGATCGCTTCGATCCCAGCACCAGCCCATTCAAAGACTGAGGTCGCGGGGGGAAAGAGGGCTCCTTCTCCCCGCGGCCTCAGTCTTTCAATGGGCTGGCGCTGGGATCGCTTCGATTCAAAGACTGAGGCCGCGGGGAGAAGGAGCCCTCCTTCTCCCGGCGGCCTCAGTCTTTCAATGGGCTGGCGCTGGGATCGGAGAAGTTCTCCGATCCCAGCACCAGCCCATTGAACAACCGGCCTCCGGCTAAAGGGAGGAATCCTTTTTTCTTGGATTTTCTTCCTTTAAAATTGGGTGCGCCTAATATGCCGGAGCGCCTTGTATGGCGAAAAATACGGTAGATTAAATCCCAACAACTCCAGCCAACATGACCATTTCTCAGGGTGATATGAGTTGTGGTCTATCATCTGCATTTTCCTTATCTCCTGTTCTAATGTTTATTGTACACCTCATCTGCACTGCAGAAATAATCTAGTGCCACAACCAACTACAGCTGCCAAAATTCCATAGCATTGAGGCAGGACAGTTGAAGTGGTGTCAAACTGGATTATTTCTGCAGTGCAGATGCAGCCATAGAGAAGTGTTGGTAGACTAGCTGCTCAATCACAAAATCTAGAATGGGCTAACAAATTAAAAAGATTAGGAACAAAATCATCCAAGGTAGGGATTGGGGAATGACAGGCAACTTTTGACAAGTCCCGACATTGACTGATTGTGTTGTAACTTTTTCCATAGGAAGACATTCCTCGCCAGCTTGTGTACATTGGGCTTTATCTTTTTCATATCACTGGAGCTTATCTGTTAAAGTAAGTCACAGATGTGTTTTCCTGCCATCCTGAGGCTTCCATAGGGGGCTGGGTCTAACAATATCAGATGGAAGAAGTGCTGCACAAGCAGAAGTCTATTTGTACATGAGGAATTTCTCCTTCTCTACAGACTCCCCACATCTCCTGAACAGATTTTAAGTTGATGCAGAGGGAAGGAGAATTCTCTCATTATGGACACCATTCTGTCAGTAGAAAAACTTCATTTAATTTCACTCATGAGAAATAAGTAAATATAAATGCAACAGTAAAATACAGTTTTTCAAATAATCCATTAAACATGTGTTGCATTTTCCTCTGTAAAAGGGATGTAGAAGTCCACCTAGGTATTTGGACTTCGGAAGGACAGCTACGTTTGTTCTTGGGTTTCAGAAGGACATCATTGCATCTTGAAAATGAATGTTATTATTATTATTATTAAAGTTTATTTCTGGAGCGCTGTTGGTGCACACAGCGCTGTACAAAAGACAAGGATAAAACAGAATGAAACCTGCTGAAGGCGTACAATCTAAGTACAAAGAATGGGTAAAATAACAAAAGTCAATTAAAACAGTTTTTAACATATGTGAATATCACCTGTAGAATTTATCTCAAATGTATGTCAACTTAATACCAGAGACAATAATCACATTGCAAAATATTTTTCATTTCTCCCCACTTTTGAAAGCAGATGCAAGCAAGGGTCATGGGGGTGTTTGATCTTCAAATAAGGAAGTATAAGTATTCATTTTATGTTTCATTTTCATTTTGGATTATTTATTTAATTATATCATCCCTTTCTCCCAGCATGACACCCAGACCAGTTTATAGAGTAATACAAAGTACAGATTAAAACTATTACAAAAAGTTAAAAAAAAAACCAGTTAAATAAACAACCCTATTAAACCCACTGAGAATCATTATGGTGTTGTGATTTGATTGTTGGTCTAGTAGGCCAGGGTTTGAGTCCCAAGTTGGCCATGGTAATCAACTGGGTGAAATTGGGCAACTCACATTCCCTTAGTTTAAGGCGAAGGCAATGGCAAACTCTCCTCTGTAGAAATCCTGCCAAGTGAATAGGTTTGTCTTAGAAATTACTTGAGACATACAACAACAAATTAAAGCCACTAATTAGTTTAAAACACATTTAAAACATGCTGCAAAGATAAAATTACAGCAAGTACAGCACACTCATTAATAAACCTTCTGCCCTGACCAATTAACGTACAAAGACCTGTCTAAATAAAAAGCTCATATACAATCAAGGCAAAGTATCTTTTACCTCTGTACCAATTCGATGAAGGACAGCATAACATTTCCAAAAGATTGTTATAACCTACTACCCAGAAGACCACCATCACTGTCACATTTGGTGGTCACCTGGGAGATCCCTGTAAAGATGATTACTTCCAATCTGGAGTTCTCTTTCAAGAGACAACAAGCTGGCCCTCTTCTGTTATCATTTTGCCCACACACAAAAAGTCTTTTGAGGTCAGACCTGCTTTTGAAAACAGAGTGGCTGTTGAGAAAAGAGCTTTTAACAGATTGAAGTGGCTAAATTGTATTTTCAAAATGTGCTAAACTATAATTTATTTGTCTCAGCATTATAACTTCCTAAGGTTTTTTTTGGACTGGCATTTATCAGTATTTATTTGAACTTGTTTTAGTCTTGTTGTGAGTCTCCTTGAGTTGCAATTCCAGGGATGATACATGTGAAGTACAGTATTTTCTGGTGTATAAGACTACTTTTTAACCCAGGAAAATCTTCTCTAAAGCCGGGGGTCGTCTTATACGTCGGGTGGAGGAGGAGGAAGAAGAAGGTGCCGTGGTGGGAGGCTTGAGGAGGAAAAAGAGAGGAAGTCAAGTTAGAGGAGGAGGAGGGGGAGGAAGGGGTGGCGTGAGGCAGGAGGAGGAAGCAGCAGCGGATGAGAGGTGAACCCCTATCCTGGGGTTTTCTTGGCAAGACTGGTTCTCAGGCGGTTTGCCATTGCCTTCCCCTGAGGCTGAGAGTGTGTGACTTGTCCAAGTTCATCCAGTGGGTTTCATGGCAGAGTGGGGAATCAAACCCAGGTCTCCATAGTGGTAGTCCAACACTCAAATCATTACACCATGCTGGCTCCTATTCCCATGTACTACTTATGAAACAATTGCAGACTTTTTTGTTCTTGTGTGTCTTCAAGTCATTTCCGACTTATGGCAACCCCCAAGGCAATCTTATCATGGGATTTTCTTGGCATGTTTCTTCAAATGGGGTTTCCATTACCATCCCTTGAGGGTGAGAGTGTGCGATATGCCCAGGGTCGCTTACTTGGCCACAAATTGTACATACCCCAGAATGCATCACCTAGTATATTGGCAGTCCTTTCCCCCCAACACTTTCTCATTTTCTCCCATTGGAAGATGGGTCGTCTTATACGGCGAGTATATCCCAAGCTCTATATTTTGACTGGAAAAGTTGGGGGTCGTCTTATATGCCCAGTTGTCTTATACGCCGGAAAATATGGGTAAATCAAGTGCCAACCTGAAGAAAAAGACTTTGTCTACCCACAGGAGGACCCCAGACAAGTGGTCAGTCTAGCATTCTGAGGCAAGGACTTTCACAGCTTGGGAGCAGCTGCTGAAAGGGTCTTTGAACCTTATGGGGGTGGGAGTGCCAACTGCCCTGTGTGGTAGCTACTTTTTCTTTCATAAAGAGGTAAAGGGAGAGGTGGCATATCATCACTTCCTGTGCCTCCAGAGGCTTTTTCCTGCCCATTTTCAAGTTGGACATGCTCAATGCTGTACTTCCTATTTATTCTAAACAGAACTAGAAAGGCTACAAAAATGATGAGAGAAAGATTAAAGACAGACTTTGGAGCAGCTTTTGGAATTTAAACAAGATGTTAAATGTCTTATCGCGTTGCACTGCGAATTTCAAAGCCAAGTAACTTTGCAGTCAACACATTCGTTTGCTAATAGTTGATCAGAATTCCCCAAGGATTTCACCACCATGCCTCATACTGTCTTCTATTTTTTAAAAACAAACATACAAATGGCTGACATCCTGTTGGTTAGTCCCACCTAGAGGAGACCCATTCAATCAATTGTTGAATGGTGAGTCAAACTGTAGGGAAATCCAGAGGTGCCATTCGAAAAAATTAACAACCATTTTCTGCCCCTTACTCTCCCCCATGGCTCCAGAGGATCCAGTTCTTCCCTCCCTCTGACCTTCTTACCTGTCCATTCTGGTCTCTTCCTTCTCCTTCCCTTGTGGCACCCCTTTTAACCTTCCCACCTCCAATGGTTTTTATCAGTTTTAATAGCCATATCTGGAAACTAGCTGAATGACTCCACTTGTTAAATCCAGCTGGTTCAATAGATCTATTCAAATCAGGACTACAACAGGATTTAAACCAAACATCATTTTGATTTCTGGCCACCTTTTATGTCAGGGCCTCAGAGTGCTTAGCAGTCAGTTTAAAAATGATAACTGGGCATTAAAAGCAAAAGTAAGCAAAAGGAACTGCTGCTGAGAAAAGCAGAACTAGAAGTTATTATCAAACTTTCCTTCCTTAAAATGCTCTACAAATGACCATACCTTCACTATTTGGCCAAAGACCTGTTTCAGCTGTCTGTTCGACAACACTGGTACCACAGCTGAGGGTACTTGTCCTGCATGCCAGTGAGCTTCATTAATCTGGGAAACCAAAAGAGCTTCCTGTTTCAATCCAGTTATCACTATGCCTATGGAGCCTATACAATCCTAGGAGCTGAGTGCATTTTATTTTTCTGATCAGTCTTGAAAGCAGGCATGGGAATGAGCTGTGTTCACAATTGAGAAGTAGGATTGATTCCTCAGAAACTGTGGTTGCATCTGCACTACAAAAATAATCTAGGTTGGCACCACTTTAGCTGCCACTGCTCATTGCTGCGGGATTCTGGGGACTGTAGTTTGCTGTGGCACCAGAGCTCTCTGACAAAGAGGGCTAAATGTCCCACAAAGGTACAGTTCCTGGAAGTCCATAACATTGAGCCATGGCAATTAAAATGGGGTCAAACTGGGTTATTTCTGCATTGCTGATGCAGCCTATATATCAAATTTTGTTATCACCATATGTAAGATCTTATTTCACAGAAAATGCCAGATAAATAAGTTTAACTAAAGGCCTTGCAATGTTCTACTAACCAGCAACTTAATATTGTTTTCTTTGTTTTTTATAGTTTGACCCATCTTGGACTTGTTCTTCTGGTTTTACATTACTTTGTGGAATTTCTGTTCCATATCTCCAGACTGTTTTACTTCAGTGATGAGAAATATCAGAAGGGGTAAGTGGTTTACCACAGTGAAAGCCGGTGACTCCAATGTCAGTGTGGTGATGAATCTGCACCAGGTCTTAGTCCAAACTTTAAACAACCTATCCATGGAGCTGAATAGGTCCAGTACTCCTAAATGTTCAGACCAAAACCCAGAGTTGATTCAGCACCATCACTAACATCAGAGCCCACATAGGGGAAAGGGTGAGAAAGAGTGTTAATGCTGGTACCCATTCAGAAATTGCTACTTGCTTTTGTATAAATTAAAAGAGCATCTTTGATGGAATAGCAGTAGGAGTGGTGGTACTTTAAGTTTTCTGTATAAAATAAATACTTGTTTGCAAACATATACTTTTATCTGCTTACTTCAAATGAGTAAATTAACTTCACCCTACCTTACCTATGAAATTTTGATCATAAGCACTTCTCCCTTCTCTCTCCCAGATTTGCTTCCTCCTTGCCCTAGATTCTCTGACTTCCTTGGCCTTTCTTTACTGGCTTCTTCTGCCATAAGCATTGTAACACATCCTTCCCAAAGCTCCTGTATTCCAGATGTGTTGGACTATAGCTCTAAGAATTCTGGAGTCCTCCATACTGGTTGGGAAAGTCTCAGAATTGTAATGAAACACATCAAAAGGGAACCATCCTTAGCTCTAAATTTTTCTTCATATTCACCTATAAAATGGTGACTAGGAAGTACAATTAATAGGGGGCATTGTGATAAAATACCTGATTGTAAATGTTAACCTTTCATCTTGTCCTTCTAGATTTTCAGTCTGGGCTGTGCTTTTTGTTTTGGGAAGACTCCTGACTTTGATTCTTTCTGTACTTACTGTTGGATTTGGCCTTGCTAGAGCAGAGAATCAGACATTGGATTTTAGTACTGGAAACTTCAATGTGCTGCCAATCAGGTATGATAAAGATACACTTTCAAGTAGGATACATTATTAATCTTGATAACAAAATAGCAACTCCATAGTCAGAGCAGAGTTGAATATGGTCATGCTGGCTGGGGGATTCTGGGGGCTGTAGTTCAAAACATATAACTTATGCACTGCATATTATAGGATAGTTTTGTATATAGCCACATGGTGTTTGTCACTGTGGTATGCCATTATTGATATCAGACTACAAACTGTACAGTGAGAAATGCCTCTCAGAATATAAGATAAAGTGTATTCTGCTTAAATGATTAGATTATCTTTCTCTTGGAAGATCACAGATGGGTTATTTTATAGAGATGGAGAATGTCTATGTGGCATATTCAAGCCTACTTTTAAATTCATGTGTTCTTGTTGTGTTATTGCATAGGAATATAGCTGCCTTATACTGAATCAGGCTGTTAGTTCATGTAGCCCAATAGTGTCAGCTGCGACTTGCAGTGGCTATAATTATAGGCAGAATTCTTCCAAGCTCTGCTTGGATATCCCTGGTGTCTCCCATCCAGCTACCAGCCAGACTCAACTTTGCTTAACCACCAGAATCAAATGAGACTGGGTGTGCCAAGGGCAATACAGTATCAGTACATATATTATGTTCCCATAACTTCGCTGAGCTATGATTAAACATATTTTGGGGAGGGTTTCTAATGTACCTGTCACAAGGCAGTTAGAGACTAATAAATTGCTTTTCAGGAAACATCCTCCCAACGCTAACAGTTTTTCTAGTGCTTGTCATGCATGAATCTTGGATAATCCTAATAGTCTGTCTCCTATTTTTAGAATCAGCGTTCTGGCATCCATCTGTTTAACACAAGCCTTTATGATGTGGAAGTTCATTAATTTCCAACTGAGAAGGTGGAGAGAACATTCTTCACCTCCCCAGCCAGTGAAAAGGAAGTTTGTAACAGCTAAAGGCAAGCCCTCCAGAAAAGAAAGAGGTTTGTTCTTAATTTTCAAAAAATGTTCTACGCCTTTTGCAGAGGGGGAAGGAAGTGTAGTTGTGAAGTCAAAGGCTTTCATGGCCGGCAACCATAGTTTTTTTGTGGTTTTTCAGGCTGTGTGGCCATGTTCTAGAAGAGTTTCTGATGTTTCACCAGCATCTGGCAGCAGCCATTCTTACATGCTCCATACACACATGTTCTCGCATGCACACAGGTGTTCTCCTGCTACCTTATTGTATGCCTTCAAGACTTATTTACAATTCATGGGGGCCCTATGTCAAGCCTATTATGGAGTTTTCTTAGCAAAGTTTGTTCAGAAGGGTTTGCTGTTGCCTTCCTCTGAGGCTGAGAAAAGATGACTTGTGCAAGATCACCCAGTGGGGTATCTATGGATGACCAGGGATTCAAACTGTAGTCTCCCACTTGTAGTCAAACACTCAAACCACTACACCATGTTGATTGGTACCAGCTTGAAACATTTTTTCCTCACATTCATATGAATTTATAGCTCTTTTGAACACTGCTCTTCTACTTTGCTGTTTTATTAACAAAATGAATATATTTTATTAATGTGCACTTTTTTGGTAAGGTTTGGGATTTAAATTATATTATAGGCTACCCTAGATTCTAACCTGTACATATTTGGTAACCTAGATTTACTTATTTTTTTACTTAATATCAAAGCATGAAAAAGTTACTTTTTAGACCACAATTCCCAAAATCCCCAGCCAACTTGGAGGCCTCTGGGTATTGTAGTCTATACAGTATCTTTTCCAAATTTCATTTCTAGCAGGGCTGCTCCTGTAGTCTTAAAGTTTGACTTCCTGCTAAATTAATTCTAAAGAAATGTGTGTCAAGAAGGTTGTTAAATCTTCGGGTGTTCTAGGTTTGGTACCTAAATGAAAGACTATATCTGTTTTCTTATTTTTAGAAAATGGAATAAATGGAACAGTAACCTCAAATGGAGCAGACTCGCCTCGCAACAGAAAAGAAAAATCCTCCTAAAACAGAACTTTCTTAAGTTAATTGACTAATATCCCCAAAGAGAACTGCTTTTTACTTTGGAAAGTCCTTCAGCACCAGAGTTCCTATTGTTAACAAAATAAAAATAATGCTTTTTGATTATTGCCACCATAATGCTTTCTTTAACTTTTAAAAATGTTTTAACTGAAAAGAGAGTTACATTATTTTTTTAATATCTTTGAAAATGTTTTGAGTATTAATTGGATTCCACTTGCCAAAATCAGTGATACAGTCTGCCATTCCTTCCGGCTTTATAGTGGTGAATATAGTTCATTCCAAAAAGGTGTTACAATGTTCCTTTGTTTTAAAGGAGAACTCAAAGCTGAAGATTAAACATGTGACACCATAACTTTTTTTATATAGATATTCTCTAACACTTAGGTGTATATTTTGATTTTACAGTTCACAACAGAATTTGTAAACGACCAAATATTCATTATTTTGTAGATGGTATCTACAGTGATTCAAAAAAATCCCTTATTAAAACACAGTTGGACTGATTAAAATGTTGCTGTGTTTACATGTTATCTGGAGGTCTTCTATGTATAGTCTAAGTTCTATTTGATTCAACATGAATGTTGTGGGGCATCTTGTCTTGATAACCACTACTAGAACATGGGTAGTTTGTATGTACATGTATTACAGAATCGATCCAGACTTGATCCATTTTATGAACAGATGGGTTCCTTTGTTCAAGGAAATAACTTGGGTCCAGTGGAGATGATGACTCCTGCTGGGATATGGGAGGTGAGGAGTGGATACTATTTTGATGGTGATGATGATAACAATAGCAATTGCTTATTATCTCCTAGTACTACGTATTTCCCATGTAGGTTTTTTGTAGGGTCCCTCATCCCTCCAATGCACATTGTATGAGGCTGCAAAAGGAAGGGGAAATTGACAAAAATCATAGCTGCCTGCTTTCCCACAGAAACAGCAGGCAAATCAGTATCCAGCCATAAAATACTAATCTTGATTGATTTTGGAAGTTAAGCCTGGTTAGAACTTGGATGGAAGACACTAGAGAATACCAGGATCTCTAGGTTAGATCAGGAACCAATTCTTCCTCTAAAGCTCTGCCAGTCAGAGATGACAGCATTAGGCTAGATAGCCCAGAGGTCTGACTCAGCACACAACAGCTTTCTTTGTTTTGATCCATTGATTTACCATCTGGTCACCTTTTTACTGGGCAATCATGTCTTTCATAATCCTTATTCAGTTACAGGTACTGCAATACAGGTAAGAGGTTGAGTGCTGCAAACCCAAGGCCTAAATTCACATCTCCCAGTTCTGAATGGGGATATCTGAATGGACTGAAATCAGGAATCATAAAGGAGAGTCCCCTTTGATGTGGATTCTTCTACTTGCATTTAAGTGTTTTTAAAAATTCCTAGTCAAGATGAGGATGTGTCTAACCTGATTCTTACTATAAAGATGTAAATAAGTGTTTAGATTTATCGTGACTATGAAGTGGGTAAGTTTAATACTGAAATCCATTCTCGTATTTTCCTTGATCAGATTATCAGTGGATTAAATCTACAGTTTAATAAAGTCATATCTGAAATAAAAAGTTGGGGGAGGACCTGAAGGGGCTCTGGGAGTTCTCACCCATTAGACTAATCCTCTTACTGGAGGCTGGCTGAAACAGCTGCCATTGCTACCTCCCATTTGGCTATATATCTTTATTCCAAGAATAGGGAACTTGTGGCCTTCCAGATACTGCAGAGCTACAACTACCATCATGCCTGACCATTGGTCATGCTGGCTTGAACTGTGATGACAGTGGAAATGCAATATTTGAAGGGCTGGAGATATCCCAGCACTGGTTTACTAATGTACAGGGTTAATGGGCAGAACAGATAATGTCACCTTAATGGCAATCCTGTAGTGAGGTTTAATCGCATACACCTGTTCTTGGTTATAGCTAACTTGGATCAGGATCCTTTTAAGACCATCCTCAGTTCTGAAATTTGAAAGGAAGCCAGTCCCCTACTCTTCATCACAGCTGCTCTTGGGTTTCACCAAAAAGAGCAGTCTTTGGCAATCACATTTGGGTAATATGACAACCTCCATACAATTGTAATTAATGCAAATTAATCTTGAAAAAAATGTCAGCTGGTTTATGTTACACTTTGAGAACATCACTATGTTAAAGAAGTCAGACAGTGCTGATTCTTCCTTTCTTCTGTGCTACCTTGCTTGTAGATCATTAAAAATGGTATAGATCATGTAAATGGATGATAACCAATACTCCTGTATCAGGATCAAAACCTGAGGTACGTCCCATGAACATTTGCTTCCCCAGCAGCCACCCCATAAAAGGGGACTAGAAAAATCCTGCCCTGGAGCATGTGGCCCTAGGGCTGGTTTTGTAGCTAAGATTCCCCCAGACCATTGTGTTGTTTTTAGAAAAGCAGTACCTGTCCTGGTAGTTTCCTAGAATGGCAGTTCAGTCTTGAATAGGTCATGCCCCCCCCCACACACACACACACACTGTTTAACATTTTTAAAAAACATTTTCCAAAATCAAGTGGACATACATTATCCCCCATTTTTTGATGGTATGTACATCCCCAAAGAGTCCAAGAGGTAGAAAATTTGCTCTCCTATCAAAGTTGCCAAGGCCAGCCATAGAATCTGTGCCACAGGTGTACCATGTTTGTCACCCTTATGTTAAGTCTGCTGTTCAGAGAGTACTTTTAGCACCCTTGAGATTAGGACTTGGTTTGTGAAACGTTTCTGTAACTAGATTTAAGCTTACAGTGACTCAAGACTCCTTTTTTCATTGATGTTCCCGGTAAGCTTAAATCTGTATGGAGCTTTGTGAAATTTTGTTTTTAACTTGACTATAATTCCCTTCCAAAAAAACCAAAATTGAGGTCATGTCAGGTTTATTTTTATGTCGTCTTCTTTTTATCTATTTATTTATTTATTTTGTGTCACCTTTTAAAAGAGACCCAAGGTAGTTCACATATGGGTTAAAGGAAGGTACATGAATAAAATTTAATATTAAAGAAGTTTTTAAGCAAATGCTGGATGACCATCTGTTGATAGTGCATTGGTTGTGTCTTCCTGCATGGCAGGGAGTTGGACTGGATGGCCCTTGTGGTCTCTTTCAACTCTATGTTTCTATTATTCTGTGAAAGTTAAAACAAATGCCATAGTAAACCAGTACTTTAAAATGATACAAAATCATTTAAAATGATGGCAATGATTAGAACAATGCAGCATACACACCCCATTAAAGAGGTTTTCACACAGCCACTTAGTAATCAGGCTATGATCTTGAAAAGAATTTTCAAGATACATAAATATAGGTTTGTGTTAAACCGGGGCTCGGCAACCTACGGCCCCTGGGGACTTACCGGCCCAGGCCGATCCCTGCCGCCGCGGCACGTTTTCTCCTCCGTGCAGCCGCGCATGCCGCGGCTGCCATTTTGGAAATCAAAATGGCAGCATGATGCATTTGCGCATGCGCAGTAATACTGTGCATGCACAAACGTGTTGCGGCCGCCATTTTGATTTTCAAAATGGTGGCCGCGGTGCAGGTGGAGGCGGCTGCATGCGCCACGGCAGCAGTGCGTGCGGGGGGGTGCGTGTGCACACGTGCCACCATTCCCCCCCCCCCTCGGCCCAGCGGAGACAAGGACCTCGGGGGACCGGCCCAGGACCAAAAAAGGTAGCCTACCCCTGTGTTAAACTATTGTGTATTTTGAAACATAAGCTCCTAGTTTCTTAAAAATGTACTTCCATCCTGTTTTGTCTAGAGCTGGGACACCTTAGCATGATCAGCAGAACTTGCCTGTTTCCTACCTTTTAGGGAAGACAACATGTCCAAGGGGAAGTAGACTTTCCATCAGTTTGGTGTTAACAAGTCCAATTTTGTAACCTCTCGCATGATATGGTGGCAGGTGCTTATCTGCCAAGAGACTAGAAGTGGTATTAACATCAACAATTGTCACTTCCTTTTCTCTGAATGATGGATGAAGAGCTGCAGACTCTAGCTGTGTCCTAGAATGCCTTGTGTCTTCAGGGAAACTCTATCTCAGGCAAGTAATGTAAAAAGAATCTGGTCTGATTGCAGGCTTCAAAAAAATGCCAAAACAGATTGGAACCTCCCCTTGAGGTGCTCCTGTTCCTCACGTCTTCTGTCACTTTATGTTCTGAGATCTGCAAATACTTCCGTACAAATGAGCACTAACATATGCCTGGTGTGTGATGGACAAAAAAGACAGCATTGGGAATTCACATTTGAGTGTTGGAGATGGGCTTTCTGCACTTGGTTACATGTTCGCATCCACCAGATGAAAAGGAGCCACAGGTGGTTAAATCTGAGTAGTCTATAATGATGAAGGTATTCCCGCACCCACCCAGTACACACACTGAGAAACTAGAAGATCTTGTAGGTGTAGGAAATACAGAAGAAAATTGGAGCCCCTGGCCACCTTTCTATATGTGTCCGCAGTTTGACTGGAAATGAAAGAACAAGAACATAAGTGAATAACAGAAATAAAAGACATAAATGAATAACAGAAATAGGAGGCCATGTTTCCTGGTGCCCTGTTTTTTTACCTGTGATACTTTCTGGCCAGAACACAGCTACACCTAATGAGAGGAAAGCACTGCATAAGCAGGATCTTTGTACACAAAACAAAAATATCTACACCAAGGGCAGAGAATATGTAATCCTCCAGGTTCCTAACAGTCCATGACTGAAAGTGAGTCTGACAACATCTAGAGAGCTGAATGATTTTTACCCCAGTTCTGTATGGTACTTGATATTAAACTAAAAACCTTGAGTAGCCCATGAGTGAAATTTCAGCCTTATGTTAATCAGATGAAGTAGATTAAGTTGAGTTCATAATACAAGCAGAAAACCTCACAGGCCTAGAGCAACTACTGAGAAAGATCAGGGAAGAAAGTACTGTTGAACATAAAAATAATAACCACTGAGGACCTTCACAAATTCAACCTATACAATGAGAAAATACAAATAGTAAAATAATTCTGATACCTGGCATCAAACATTGACAGGAACAGGAACTGTAGCCAGGAAATCAGAAGATTAAGAATGGGGAAGGTGGCTATGAAAGAAGCGCCCCGTGCTCACGTACGCATGCACACCATGGCAGTGGTAGTGCGCATGCGCATGCACCACCGTAGCCCGGGGGCATTGGGGGACAGGGGGACCGGCCCCACCCCAAAAAAGGTTGTCGACCCCTGATTTATACCCTGCTCTTCAGCCATAAAGGCTCTCAGAGAAGCTTGCAAATTGTTACATAGGGACTGTACAGATGGGCACTAAAAGGTGACATGAAGCTACCTTTTCCCTAAGCTGCAGCAACTGCACTGCCTGCCCTGAGGATGCCCTAAATGGGGATGGAGCAACCACATTGGAGAGGAGTCCATGCAGCTTTTCCAAGGCTGTATTGAAGCCCTGCCAACCACTACCACCAGCCCCGAGGATGCCATGAAGGGAGATGGACCAACTGCATAGGCCGCCGGCAGCTGCTTTATTTTTTTCTCATTCTCTCAGGTGCACGTGCAGAGGAACACATTCCTGCGCACCTGCGCAGAACATGTCATAGGCTGTATACAGTCTGTCACTCTCTATGTACAAAGGTGACAAGTTCGGCATCCCTGTGCACCTGCCCAGAATATGTCATAGGGTGGCATACAGTCTGTCATTTTGTCTGTACAAAGGTGACTGATGTTCAGCATTCCTGCGCACCTGCGCAGGGCCTGTCAATACATCCACATATCATGCAAGGACTCACTGACCTCGGCTTCCCCCAAGTAGTGAGTACTGTAGACAGGTGCCACTGTTTGATTGTGCCACCCTTGGGGCAGAGGAAAGGGTTTGTCACCGAAAAGACATCTACTCTAAATGCCACGCCTCCAAGTCAGCCTGAAAGCACCTCTTTTTGCTTGTCTGTACAGCCTCTTAGATAGGTCCCTACCCTCAGGCTTACAATCTAAAAAAAATATCTTTTTTTTTTTTAAAAAAAAGACAAGATAAGACACAAAAGGAGAAGGGAATGGCAATGGGGAAGGGGATCAGGTCTGGCAGTTCTTCTCTCCCTTTGAGGCCTGGACCACGGCAGATGGACTGGAGGGAGGGCCCTTCTTCTTATGAAAGCCTGGTCCCAGTAATAGCAAACTACTGTATCTATTTGTTGAGAGGAAACTCTTGGGAGAAACATAGAAAGGACTGTGAACTATTGATAAGCTTCTTTCTTTTGTATTTTTTGGACAAGGCACAAACAATATTTAGAGAAACAGGGTGAATCAATGCCAGGTGGTAACAGAGACATCAACAATGTACTTTCCCAGAGATAGAACTAATGGAACCAGACTTTGTTATGGTTAACAAAGATATATCAAATACGTAAACATCGTTAGCTTGGGAAAGAGAGTCACGTGGTGGATGATGGACAACAAGAGGCTGGGTTAATAGACATCATACAGACATTATCCAATTAAAATAAGGTTAACACCTAGAAGGTGGAATATGGGAAGGGCCTAGAAAATCCTTTGTCTAAAATTGTTTTATTGTTCAAGATGTGAGCGTGTGTGGCTGGATGCAGTGGTTTTAACTGCAACAAGTTGGATCCTAATGCTTTTGGGATTGTTAAAGATGTAATCTTGTATGGCTGAACTGGACAAGTTCATCACAATGGATTTTACTTAGTTATCTTATTTTTACTTTTTATATGCATTAATAAAGCTATGCTTTTGGACTTTACAATGTGTCTTCTTGACTGAGGAAGACAGGATTGCCTGGAGAAGGGAAGCTGAGCCAGTTGATGGCAAATCTACACAGTGGCTGTGGATCACAGCAGCCAGCTTGTCCTGCAGACTCTGCTGGGTGCCAAAGGGCATCACTACAACACTCATCATCCACACACCAACAAAGTTGACAGGCAACAGCTGAGCACACTACAAAAAAGTCAACTGAAAAGTTGGTTGTTTTGAACAGTGGCAGAAGAAACATCTGTGTTATTTTTTTTCTCTTTCCCATGTTCTCAGCCATCAGTGTTTCTGCATTCCTGTTCAAAAATCTGTTTACTTTAGACTACAATGAATGGGTCTATCTATTCCATTTCAGCACTCTGCACACCAGATCCCATCTGATCCTGGAAGCTCAGTAGAGTCAGCCCTGGTTAATACTTGGATGGGAGAGCACCAATAAATACTAGTTGGTGTAGGCTATATTTCAGAGGAAGGAACTGGCAAAACCACCTCCACGAAAACGCTATGAAATTTATGGGTCACCATAAATTGACAGGTGACTTGAAGTCATGTACACACACATCCCAAAACACAGGATCACATTTTTTATTTCTTGCTGAGAATGTCAGTCTGGAGAAAGTCTAAAAATGCCCTGCCCCTTTCACACAATGGAAGTCCAGTTCAGTAACAACAGCTGAAGGTGTGACAAGATTTTGGGCCCTCCAAGTGGCAACAGAATTTAATAAAGAAACTAAAGACATTGAAAGCTCAGCGGCATAGCTATGAACTCATAATGAACATAGCAAAGAATAGACCAATGATGTCATAAATATGCCAACCAGTGGGATATATTTTCCTTGTCTCAAGTCTATCAAGGAAACTTTCAATCAGCTCTCAGATCTAATTTCAAAATACCTCCTCAGGCAGGCAGTCCAGAGACCAAGATGCATCTCCCTGGCAGCTTGCTAGGCAAGGAGGCAGGGAAAGAAAAGGTGTGATCTTGACCTCTTTTGGTCCTGACTTCCCCCAAGAATGTGACAATATTCTAAAATTACACACAAAGGCCTGTGGTTCTTGAGAGTAGAATGCCCCCCTCCTAATTTAAAGTAGATCTCATTAATAATAAATAACTACATCAACCATTTTTATAGGCAAAATGCAACCTTCCAGATGTTGTTGAATTGGAGTTCTCTGTATTCCTCACCATTGGCAATGCCTACTACAGCTGGTGCAGACTGCCATTAAAAAAGCATCTAAAAAGCTGCATGGTTACCATCCGTTCTTTATGGAGTATCTAACTGAAGAAATTATGAAACTAACACAGAAGTCAGAGTTAGAAGAAATCCCCACTGGGAACTGAATTCATATTTTCCCAAGTGCACCCCTCTTTAGTTCATTGTACTCTGCTTAATTTACATTTTACCCAGCTATTAGACTAATTTTGCATATTTAGCATTTCTTTTAGGACCTTTTGATCATGTTTTGTGACAATTTCCTTGTCTGTTTTATAAAGATTTTTATTCTGCTACTTCTCAAGGCAAGTACCACTAATATATGAAAATTATACATATATATATATATATATATATATATACACACACACACACGCGCGCGCAACAGTTTTTTAAAAAAAAAATAGAAGCATCTTCTAGTAATGGAAAATAAGAATCACAGGAAAACAGAAGGCAGAATCCATTGTAGCACAGTTACAATTACTACAGAAAATTGATGATATTTATCAATACATTAATGTGGTCATCTATGACAGCAAAGAGTTATCCGTGGCTGATGGATATTTGGCAATATGTTTGCATATTTTAGAAAGTTGAGGTGAGAGTGAGAAAATATTTTCTGTTTTGTAAGTTTCTAAATAACATTTTCCATATGAACTTTTGCTCCTTTTTGCACCATTCTGTTTTGTTTATCAGAATGACTAGGCTCCTAAGAGCTAGAATGATATAGAGGTTTAAGTGTTGGACTAGGACTCTGGGAGACAGGGTCCTTGCTTAGCCATGAAACCGCACTGGATGACCTTGGGCAAGTCACACTCTCTCAGCTATAGAGGAAGACAATGGCAAAACTCCTCTGCAGAAATCTTGCCAAAAAAATCTTATGGTAGGGCTGTCATAAGTTGCAGTTGACCTGAAAGCACAAAAACAACAAATACTCCTAAGGGTTTAAAAAAAAAAAGTGTGCCTTTCTGTTCTTTCTGCTCCAAACTATTCCAGAATTTCCAGGCAGCAGCTAGAAATAAATGTTTGTCCTTATTACAGATATTGCCATACAGTGGGGTAGGAATCACATGGTCCTCCAGATGCTGCTTGGACTACAGCTCCCAGCTTCCCTTACCACTGGCAATGCTGGCTAGGGCTGTTGAGAATAGCAGTCCAACAACATCTGGAGGGCTATATGACTTCTAACCCTGCTGTACAGACTCCGTAGGCTGGCAAGTCTTAATAGGAACAGGCCTAGTTTAAATGAATTGAGGTTGACCATCTTATTCCTGATAGAATGTTAATTTGATGAGCTTGCGCCTTTACTTGAACAAGAGCAAGAGCAACAAATTACAGGATCTCAAAGGCTGCAAAGCAATTGTTGTAATAGTGGTTCCTTCAAGTGAAAACAAACCACTCTGCAGTTCAAGTGTTTGGCCCCATACCATATATGCCACTCTTTGCTGATGCAGCTGTTTGCCTAGCCATTATCTGATATGGTCACAATAAGGTGGCTGTAAAACTATTATAGCATTCATCACCTCCAAGAATGAAAAATAATGTTGGCTTTCACTTCCTAATACAGGGGTAGGCAACCTTTTTGAGCCGAGTTGCTGTCCCTCAGACAATTGGGGGGCCGAAGCACAAAATAAATAAATAAATAAATAAATAAATAAATAAATAAATTTAAAATTTAAAAAAAATGCATGCACACTCTCTCAGCCCCAGAAAAGCCATGGCAAAACCCCTGTGGAGATTTTGCCAAGAAAACCCCAAGAACAATAACAACAATAATCAATATCATCATGGCGGGCATCCGTCCCCCAGGCCTTAGGTTGCCTACCCCTGTCCTAATAGGTTATCCTCTTATCCTTTATTCACAGCCATTATCTCTTTTTTTTTGTGGAGCCCCACAGGAGAGCAGTACTTTAATCCAGAGATGTCCAAATGCATTCAAAGAAAAGGTAGGCACAAACAAGAAAATATGGATGTGCTGTGCTGGGAAATAATATCTTACTGAATCTGTCAGGCTTATAGCAAACAAGCAATATACAGTCAGCCCACCTCAACTGTGGGCTAGCCATTTGTAAATTTGAGCATCTGTGGTTGGCCCTGCCCCATTCATCACAATGATGGTGTGTGTACATGCCTGCACTGCCATTAAAACCAATGGGTCTTGAGATCCCGTTGTTTTTGGCATCTGCTGGGGAGTCTGGAACCAAACCTCCACAGATACAAAGGGTCAACCCTGTAGTGGGAAGCACTGGTATTGCCTAGTGCAGCATGGCAAGCATGGCAAGCATACTTATTCATATGTTTCTGGTCCTTTGAGGCTGGCCAGTAGCAAACATAGGCTACAACCCCATACAGATTTACTAAGGGATAAGAAGACAATGGAGAAAGCCTCTTCTAAAAAATGTTTCCTTAGGGTCACCATAAGTCAGAAATAACTTGATGGCACACAACACACACACACACACACACACACACACACACACACACCTGTCACACTGAAAACCCTGGAGCTTGCTTCTCACTAAACATGCATCAGCTTACATTGGAAAATGCATACACTCCCCATTAGCGTGTGGGTAATTTCTTATATTCTTTAGATCAAGTCTTTAGATCAATTTGGCCTGCCAGAAACTTTGGATAACTCCCATGATGTCTTAGTACTGGCCATGCTCAGCAGGCTGATAGGAGTTGTAGTCCTCAATATTTGGATGGACAAATGTACCCTGTCCTGCTTTTGATGGTCACTTGTGAGAGAAGTGAGGGTATGAATATTTGTAAAGAATTACCTCAAGTTTGATTATAGTGTTGAAATAAATGTGGAATGCAACAATGTGCCTTGGGAGAAATAAGTTTGGTTCTGAAGTATAACCACTGCAGTCTGTAAACCAGGGTTAGACAACTGCTAAAATTGCATGGGTCATTTTTCCTTCCTTTGTCCACTTGGCACATTTCAGGTAGGGTCGAGTTTAAGACTGTTGTCTTTTATGGGATTTGGAAGATTTGGGTTGGTTTGGGGGCAAAAATCAGCCCATTTTTTAAAAAAATTGGGGAAAGTTCTGGTGGTATGAGGGGCTTCTGAGATGTCCTGCAGGCCACATTTAGGGGCCACAAGGGCCATATGAGGCTTGTGTAGTGCACTTTGCTTACCCATGGTATATATAAACAATGGCATAACCCTATGTTATGATACTGTCAGGAGCCAGGAACATTAGAAGCCCTATCACATTTGATGCACAGGAATAGTAATGATGCAATGGATAACATTAGGGCTTGCCCATCTACCACAAATCTTTAAGGAATTTCTTTTGCCATCATTGTCTTTTTTGTTGGTGGTACAAACCTGTGTACATGATATCTGGTGATAAAGATACTCCAGTCTGCTAATAAACATAGTGAGAGGACCTTTCCCATGTAAGTGCCACACTGTAGCTACAATATCAAACAATGCTTTGTGCTGTTGCTACAAATACCTCTGAGAATAAAGTATGAAGACACACAGTTATTTTAAGCAGAGACCACACTGGTTCCATGTTCTTTGAAGTAGCAAACTCCTTTTAAAAATAAAGAGAGTAAAACTACAGGGATGTATGAGTGGATGGGTGAGTGATGGAGGAGAATGAACACCAACCTTGGTTGTACCCATTGCCAGTACAAAAAAAAGTCTTGTACACATCTACCACTGGCGTGTGTCCCTAACACACACACACACACACACACACACACACACACACACACACCAACAGCATGATTTCAGACAGGAGCTTTTTATAGTCCTACCTGGCAACACCAGACACTGAATCTGGGACTATCTGCTCACAAAGTATATGTTCTCTCAATGAGTCATATATCAACAACTGTTGACAATGTCCAGATGATGCATCCTAGAAAATTATCTTGAAAGTTCTTGTGAAACTTCCAATGGTGCTACAGATCTGCTGTTTCAGAATATTATCTATTTGACAACTCTGTGGGCTGGTCATGTGCCCCACCTCCCAGACAACAGGACTTTATTTGACAAAACTGTTCTCTGTTATGAAGGTGTCCTCTGAAGGGCTGTCCTACGCAAACTCCATTTCAAGACCTTGATGTTGCCCATTCATACTGAGCAGCTGCAAAGCTGATAAGCACATAGGTCAAGTGGCTGGAGTCTTCCTCACTGTTGCAATCATAACAGTTAATTCTAAATTTATATCTATACGCAGAGCCTGGAATACATACGTTCTGTAAATCTGTACTTCTTGTCTTCTTTTTAGTGGGGCATTTCCCATGTTTTGGCAAGACACCCTTCATCTAGATTAAAGTCTGCCTGAAGAAATCAATAAAATTTTTTGCCTTGATATGGCTTCCAAAGATGGTTCTTCCCTCAGACAATTAAGATTATGAGGATATTTTTAATTTCTTTTTTCAGCTTGATAACACTGATCTTTCACTTACTTTTTTGGTTTTGTACACACAGCTATCCCTTTGTGGCTTCTCATCTTCTATTTTGTGGTCTAAATCCAATTGTTAGTCCATGGTTATTGTTAAGCCAACTCTTATGTAAGTCCCATTGATTCAATAGGTCTGTCCTAGTTAGGTCTCACCATTAAATTTAAACCTATATATTCTAATCTAAACTTCTAGTTCTAATTCAGATGATGTTTTCATGAAAAGCAAATTAATCAAATGCAATATTTAGGCACATCATAATCAAATATTAACAATTCCAGATTTAAACTGAGCAGCTTTGGAAATATCTAAAATGAGATCTGCACTTGAAAAATGTTAGTTTAGTTTTATTTTGGATGACAATTTGCATAATCTGCCAGCTAGTATGGCTACTGGCTATGATTCTATGGCCATTGGCCATGGTGGTGGTGAGACTGGGGTAGTTGTAGTCTAAAAAGTAACTTTTTTCAAGCTCTGAGTAAGGCAAGGACACATTTGAATATGTACATTTTCTTCATTACTGTGTGATTCCAGCACACTTCAAGCTGGCTTCTTATTCTTGGTTATTTGGAAACCTTGGTTAGTCCAAACCATGGTTAACTTGGGTTCCAATGTAAAACTCAAATGTACTTTGAAGAATGTATGTTTCTGAAGGGAAGAAAGAGGTTGATCCTGTGACAGGTTCTTGATTGCTTAACCATGGTTAATTGATAGTCTTGCATCCAACAGTGATCTCTAGGTTGACCTGGGAAAAGATGTTATTACAAACTTGCAAAGCTGTAATGAGAATGAAGAATATATTAAGACTACATATTGCTATACCCATTAAAAGTGCTACCTATATGATAATAATTAGATTGAGCTACACTTATATAACATTGTTCTGTGTCAATGTGTGCAACATATTTTATGACATACTGACATATTGTTACTGTATTGGCTAGTTGAAATCACATATAATTATTATCTGTTGTTGTTGGGTGCCTTCAAGTAGTTTCTGACTTATGGTGACCCTAAGGTGAACCTATCATAATTTGTTCAGAGGGGGGTTGCCTTTGTCTTCTTCTGAGGCTAAGAGAGTGTGACTTGCCTAAGGTCACCCAGTGGGTTTCCATGCCTGAGCAGGGATTTAAACTCTGTTTTCCAGAGCCGTGGTCCAACATTACACTCTGCTGGCAATTCCTAATATTTTACTAAGCACCAACACTGTTTTATTCCATTTTCTGGCTTTGTGTGCAAGAACCTACCTGATTCACATCAGTAGCTGTTTTCAATTACTAGATGGTACTGAAAGGTCAATCTACCCCATAGAAGACTGCAGGAAGGGGACTGCAGAAAATCCAGGGTCCGCAGATTACCAGATTTCAGCCCAGCAAAAGTAATTCTTATTTGCATATGCTTATGAAATGATCCTCTGATCCTGAATAATAAACAGAGGTTCAAGAACAATGTGGCTCATTTGAAAGCTGTGTACATACAATATACAATAAATGAAAAGCAACCTAAATGCATTTTGCCAGAATTACAAGACATGCTACAGGATTATTTTGTAAGTGTCCACTATCAACTGCAGTGTGATTATCTAAGGTCCAAAACACATTGCAGAAGTAATCCAGTTTGAGATCATTTAACTGTAATCCAGTTTGAGATCACATCCTGGGGTCCTGTAGTTTTTTGTGGCACTAGAGCTCTTTGACAGAGAAGGCTAAACATCTCACAAAATTACAGTTCTGAGAATTCCCTAGCAGTGAGCCAGGGCAGTTAAAGTGGTCTCAAACTGGATTATCTCTGCAGTGTGTTTTGGACCCTTATTGCTTAGTCAGTCCTATGTACTGACGTTACAGTTCCATGTTTAAACACTAGGGGGGGCAGGAGTTTAGTTCCAGGGGAATTGCAAGGAATGTAGTTAGGACCATGAAGAAGTATTCTAAGTTTTTATTTTAGGAGTAAAAGTACATTCATTCCCCTTTAGACTGCCCCCTTCCCGCCCTGTGATAAACACAACATGAGGTTCAAAAAATTATACATGGTGTGGGGAAAGTGGACAAAGATACTATCTGGTTGCTCTCCCAGAATATTAGAATTCTGAATCATCCAGTGAGATCTATTAGTACACTATCCAGGACAGACTGTCAAATGAGTTCTTTATGCAGTGAACAATTAATTTTTGGAATTTACTGACTTGGTATATTAAAGGGAAGCTGAGGTCTGTCAGTAGTTGGCTAAACAAAGTCCATGTTCAGAAGTAATATACTGAAGAATACCATCTGCTAGCATGGGGTACAGCAGCAATAGGGCAGAACTTTTGCCTAAAAGCACTCTTTGTTGGCTTTGAATAGGCATCTGGTTGCACACTGTGGCAAAGAGGATGCTGGACTAGATAGTCCTTTGTTCTGACTTGGGACGGGTCTTCTTATAGGACAATTGTCTACACAGTATGCAGCAGGGATGGAAAAATATGGAGCCCTCTATATGTTGGACGGTTGCCTTTATCATTCATGACCATTGGCTATGCTGGTGGCAGCTGGATTTTAACAACATCTGAAGGGCCACAGTTTCCTAATCCTTGGAGTAGAAGGACATGAAATTATTATGCTGGCCATAAAGCAAAGCAGACACAATTGAGAATGTTGATTGCAAAGATAGCAGAACACTAAACCCTGACTTTTGACTTCATGATAGTAACTGAGTAGAGAAGCTAAAGAATAGCCAGAGTCTATTACAAGGATAGCCTATCACAGCAAAAGCCAGGGTCCTTTGGAAACATGAAAGCTAACTTCTTTACTATTAATTTTATTTATACCTCACTTTTTCCTTAAACCAGATTCAGGGTTGCTTACAAATTAAAATACATCATACTTAAAATTACAAAAGATCAACAGTAAAATGTTATAAAATCATTCACAAAATTTAGAAACAAGTCAAAGCATACAATTGAAAATGACAAAAAGCAGTTTTAAAACAGTACAGTTAAAACAGCGCAACTTCTCATACCTATTGCGATACAATTTTTATGGGCTGTGAATAGGAGCACTTTGTCAAATATATAATATAAATATATGAGAGTACAGAAAAATGTGGAGGGGTATATGAGGCTAAAGGATCAGCAATGCAAAGAACAGCAAAAGGTAAGTAACGCTAAAATATCTGAACATTACACAGGATAGTATGTTTTCATCTTATAAATAAATAAATGTCACAGCAATGACATTTAACTCCTTTCAGATTGTGGGAAAGAGATTAAATTTATATTGTTGTTGTTGTTGCTTTACTGTTGTTATGTAGAACATCTCTAAACTGTCAATAGATTTTATTTGTCTCCTCTACCTGTAAAATATAATTGGTCAATCTTTAACAGAACTTCAGGGATGAATTCCATGGTGAAACAGCTGGACAAAAGTTCATCAAGAGATGGAGACAAAGGCTTTTTATCACACTACAAGTATTAATCTGCTCATCTAAGCAAGAATGCCCATGCTGTTATCCAGTTACTGTTAAAGGTTTCTAGTAAGGTACAATATTGGCATTTTTTATGTTTAATTCCTTCTGACCCCACTGATCACATTCACCCGCTAAAGAGTTATGAATCATCTGCCAAGAAAAACAATATTGTGAAGTCCATAAGTGTTTTTGCCAAAGAAAATGTGTTAATCATTAAGGAGCCACAAGACTTTTCTTATTCTATCTTGCAATTAGTGCAGCCGTGACCCAGTATCAGTAAGAAGTCACTGATAATGAATTAGCAAAGCAAGACGAAGAGCATAAATAAGTATCTGAGGAAGGACAATTACTTTCTGTAGTGAGGTAGCTACACCCACAATTGACTGAATTCATGTTTCAGGTTTGCTAAGCAGTTCTAACATTCTCATGATTCCCTAGCACTGAGCCAGGGCAGTGCCTCAATTTAATGTGCACTATTTCTGCTTAGGCCTACACTGGCTGTAGTCTGGAATTTCCCTCTGAAGTCTTCTTTTTCAAGGTGAAAATTGTGGGTTTAAGGTGTGTTACAGAATGGCCTGTAAAATTAGAAAGCTGATGTTGATTTCTTATTGTTGCAATTTTAAATGTCTGATTTATGTCTGTTCATTGACTTTAATGTGTAAAGATATTATTTGGTCAATAAACATGGTGGAAGGACATTGTCGGTAGATGATGGCATATGTCACATTAAAGGATGAACAGATATAATGCTGTTGTTTCTCAGAAGAATGCATTCTTTACATGTAAAAGATCTAATCCTGGTTTCTCCCCCAGCTGTCTCCAAAGAGCATTATTATTATTATTATTATTATTATTATTATTATTATTTCTTTCCTGCCTCTCCCTAAGGCTTGTGGTAGGGTACAGCATGTTAAAATACACAACACAATTGAAAACATATAAAACCAACAGTTAAAATACAATACTATAAAACTGTTAAAATACATTCATAAGAACACACTCTTTAGGATATACAAAGTAAGAAGTCCTGATTTAAACTTGACAGTATAGGTCTGTCAGATGATATATGTCTTTAATACTGTTTTAAATGCAGTTAGCATTTTCAGCTGTCGCATCTCTTCCAGCAGGTCATTCCACAGACTGGGGGCAACAGATGAAAAGTTCCTCTGGGAAACTGTTGCCAGTCTAGTCCTGGCTAACTTGAGCAAACATTTTCCAGAGGACCTGAGTGTACAGGATGGATTGTATAGGAGGAGGTGATCCTGTAAGTAACCTGGACTCAATCTATGTAGTGTTTTAAAGATAATAACCAACACTTTGTACTTTTTCCCAGGAACTAACTGGCAGTCAGTGGAGTGATTTTAAGATTAGTGTAATGTGATCCCTCCTGGATGTACCCTGCCACATTCTGAATGAGGAGACTGTCACATCATAATTAAAAGCATCTTATATGAGCCAGCTTAAAATCAGAAGCGGGTGGCATCCTGATAATATCAGATGCATTTAGCTGCCGAAATCGCCACCCGGGTGCAGCCTGGCTCCATCACTGTTCCGACGGGTGTTCCTCATGCCTCTTTTCGAGGCCGGGAGTTTTCCAACTTGAATATAAAGCTGCTGGAGCACCCTTCTGAGCGGCGATGGAGCTGGGCTGCACCCAGGTGGCGATTTCAGCAGCTAAATGCATCTGATACTATCAGGATGCCACCTGCTTCTAATTTTAAACTGGCTCAGGTAAGACACTTTTAATCATGATGCGATAATCTTCTCAGTCTGTCTGCCATATTCTGAACCAATTGGAATCTCCAGGCTTGGTACAAAGGTAGCCCAATGTGCAGGACATTGCGGAAGTCCAGCCTTACCAGTATTTGCACTACCATCATTTAGGTTCTCTAGTTCTAGGAGGAGTCACAGCAGTTGAAGTATTGGCCAAAGCTGATAACAGATACTCCTGAATGTTGCATCTATCTGGGCTGAAATTTGGAGAGATGGATCCAGGAGCACTCCCAAACTGTGAACACAGTCTTTCAGAGGGAGTGTGGCCCCTTCCAGAACTGCTTGACACACTTCCAGCCCCAGATTAGGAACTTTGATAGTAAGTCTGCCTTGTCAGTATCAATTTGTTTTTCTTTGTCCAGTCCCTTATCACTCTCAAGCATTCAGTCAGATACACACTATCCTCAACTAAAGCTGTTTTGTAATGTACATGTTATTGTCTGAGGTGCACCATCCATATTCAGTTCAAGGTAATAGAAATGGAAGCATTTAGAGACATTGCACATGCAAATCCACATTCTAGGATGATGTGTATCTATGGGGGGTTGCAGACTGCCAGAAATAGTGTAAATTGAGTCCACTTTTAGGGTTAGTGTTAGTGCTAGGGAATCATGGGAACTGTATTTTATTGTGGCACTAGAGCTCTCTGACAGAGAAGGCTCAATGTCTCAGAAAAAAAAACAATTCTATGTTTCTTTGCAGAAATTGACAGCAGTACTGGTTGTGCATTCAGCTGTGCATTCAGTGACACACTGGGGGCCTCGGCAGACGGCTAATTGCGCCGTCTCCGAGGCCCGGAAGAGGAGGAGCCGCCGCACGTTCAGCGGCTCTTCCTCTTCCTGAGGGCGCACCCGGAAGCGCCGGCCGTCCGCACGGCCGGCGACTGCGGGTTGCCCTCACACCGCGGCAGCCGAATGCACCGCGGCGTTTGAGCCGCCAGAAGTGCGCCTGCAGCTGTTAGGGCGCACTTTCGCCAGAATCTAAAAGGATCGCCATTTTGGCGGTCCTTTTAGATGCGCCGGGGATGCGCCGCCGTCCGGAGGCTGAACTCCGGCGGCGGTCCGGACCAGGGCGTCTCCGGCGCCCTCGTCTGCATCCCCCCATAGTACCTAGCTTGTTAAATGCCTTACAGATATCTTTCTTGTGATCAATGGGCCTCGGCAGACGACTAAAAGAGTCGTCTTCCGGGCAGGGAAGAGGAGGGGCAGCCGCACGAGCGGCGCCCCTTCCTCTCCCCGAGGTCGCCCCCAGAAGCGCCAGCCGTCCGCACGGCCGGCGCACCGGGGATGACCTCACGGCGCAGCGTCCACATGCGCTGCGCCGTTTGAGCCAGGGAAAGTGCGCCCGCCGCTTTTAGGGCGCACTTTCCCTTACATCTAAAAGGAGCGCCAATTTGGTGCTCCTTTTAGATGCGCTGCAGGAGCGCCGCGGTCCGGAGGCTGAACTCCGGCGGCGCTCTGACCCGCGGCGTCTCCGGGGCCTCCGTCTGCTGAGGCCCTGGGTTACACATCTGATTGCATGACCAATTGTACATTCAAAATCAGGGTTGCATAGATTTATGCAACACAGTTCCAACATAGTATCTTGGCTGATTTATGTAGATAGAAGAAAATAGAGTTGGGAAGGTTACTTTTGGGCTACAAATAGCTAGCTCTGATCCAAAAAGCTGAACCGCTTTTAAATTTCTTTGCATGAGAGAAAGAAGCTCATTGTCATGAGGGTGAGGGAGGTTTAGTCAGTCTCTGTGTCTCTGTGTGAATCCATGTTGCATGTGTGTGAATTTATCACAGTGATAGTTCTAGGTGATTTTAGATACTGAATGTAGCAGCCTTACGGGGACCTACTCTTTAGATGTTTTTGTTGGGGCCCAAACTCATGGAAGCAAAAACCACAGCTGTTTACCATGAATTTGGGATTTTCTACCTCTTTCCTTTTAGCTCATGTATATGATAGAGCTAAACTAATTTCACTGAAGAGGATCAAGGAAATAAAAATGAAATTTCAGATAGTTGGGATTAAGACTTTCCAGTCAAATATTTTTACGCCTCTTTTATTCCTCATATTTGTTACTTCCAAGGTATCTAGTAGTAGATTTGCCAGATATCAAGATGAGAATAACGTTTATTTAGGCAAGATTAAATATTCTCCCTTTGGCAGACTGGATGGCTCAGCAAAAGGGAACACCTAAGCAGACTAGAGTATGCAATTGTGATTCTTTATCTGTCAAAGATATTACTCATGCGTTCCTCAATTGTTCCAGCTATAATGATCTTAGAAACAAATATATTTACCCACTGTTAAAATTAATGAAGGAAAGGTCATATTTTGCGAAATTTTGTGTTCTGCTATCTAATACTGATACATATTTATCTTTCAGAACATCTTAATTTCTTGTTAATTTCTATTTCTTGTAAATACTTTCAGCTACATATTGCAAGGCTTAAAGGCAATATAGAAAATTATTCAAAATCTGATAGTTCATGGGAAGAGATTTAGTATTTTAAAGTCTATAATGCTGTAATGAATTATTTTTCAAGTTTTAATTGTGTATAATGGCAAATTGCTAAAATACAATGAACTTCTGTTCTTTAGATGGCCATCTGTACTATTTCACGTATGGAGCACACAATACTTCTCTCCAACTTCTGCCATTCCATTCTTTGCCATCTGCCATTCCATGTTTCTACTTTCCTGATATGCTAGACCAAAAAAAGCCAGGCATGCAAAGAAAACCAGTTTGATAGCTCTAGTTTTAAAACAAAATACTCTGAGCATGTGCTCACTAAACTCACTTAAATCATGCCATTGTCACAGCTGCAAGAATGACAGGGAGTTTACTTTTGCCATGTACAAGGGAATAAGGGCAATTTTGCCACAGAAAGATATAAAATTAGCATTTACAATAATATATATATATATATATATATATATATATATATATGCTTGCCTGTTAGCTGTCTGATTATAAAATATGAGTTTCTTTAAATAAAAAGGGACATAAAATTGCAGCAAATAGCATATCTTCTCATTGTCCCAGTTTGGAAGGGACAGTCCTGATTAATTCTCTGTCATTCCACTTTTTCAGATGTTTTTAAAATGTACCAGTTTATCTCTCCTACTTTTACTTTCCCTCTTTGTATTCAGCTCACTTTCACTGCTGCAGATTCAGTTCAAAGGGCAATTTGCACTCAGATTAATTTAATGGGGGAAGATGAAAGGAGAAGGTGAGATCTTGTCCTTCCCAGTAGGCTTAGGCAAAAGCAAACTGTTTCAGACCCTCCCAGCTTGTGTGGTCTTCCTCATTAACAACTGTAGCCAACTTAACCACACTCTGATGTTGCTTGGCCACACATATGTTTTCATCTGTGAAATAATACAGGGGATGAAACAGTGTCAACCTTGGTGAGGCCCTAGCATGGCCACACAATCATTTCTGGTGCTCATGGGCTGCAAGATTAGCATGTCTCCAAATTCTCCCTCCCTCCCTTATTCCAGCATCATTATTGTTAGTGTTGCACAATGAGGAAGAGCACTGAAGTATGTACAGGAAGGACATAACCACACATGATCACAGCAGGAACAGGAATTGTATGGCCCTCCACATATTGTTGAATTGCATCTTCCAGCATCTCTCACTATTATCCATGCTGGTAGGAGTTGCAATCTAACAATATCTGGAGAGCTACACAGTTCTCACATTTGCCTTACATTGCAAGGCTTATATTGTAAGGCTTATAACATTTGGCACAGCTAAATTGCTTAAGCCATCTCTTGTCATCTTATGAGCATATTCACTGTTTTGAGGATGATAAGCTCCATTTGCTTCTGTCTGTGGCAGGCTACATCAATGAAGTCAGATAACTACTGAGATCAGGAGTGGGGAAGTTTGGCCTTCCAGACCTTTTTTGGATTGAAACTCCCATGAACTTTTACCACTAGCTATGCCAATTAGGGCTGGTAGGAATTGTAAGCCAAAGAGATCTGGAGGGCCACAGGTGTCCACCTTTGACTTAAAGGTTGGGGGATATGGAGAGAAGGGATCATAGTTTTGTGTTACAACACTATATCCTGCATACATAAGGTCCAAAGGTACAGATCTCTGGCATCTCCAAGCATTTTTAAAGGAGATTCTTTGTACATGATTGGAAGGACCTCTTCCTCAGACCCCGGAGAACTGACCCTACCATCCCAGCAAAGGATAATACTAGACTAACAAGGAACAAAAGAAGCTGACTTATACATTGGTCCATCTGGTTCAACATGGCGTATATGCTGACAATGAGCAACTCTAACCAATTCAGGTGGAAGGTTTTCATTGCCTTACAATGACATGCCACAGGAGGCCTTCTAAAGAGCTTCAAAATGTAAGGCATTGAACAATGGACAGGCAATCTGATATGCTATCAGTTTTCTGTCTTCCCATGGTGAGCCCATTCTTGATGCATGAATTTAAGAACTATGAAGAGGTTTCCACAACAGTGTATGAGATGGCAAATTGGTATTAGTCTGTGCCAGTTCAGAGTACAAATGGCAGTTCACACAATGGAATTATCCTCTGTGCTACAGAAGGGCAATGTGTGGCTATCCAGATGTTGCTGGACTGCATAATCTCTCCTCCCAGTCCTCATCTTTGGCTATGCTGTTTGAGGCTTATGGGATTAGCAGTCCAGCAACATCTGGAAGACTGCATTTTGTCCACTCCCTTCTGTATAGAAAACTAGGATCCCTGAACTAGAAAACTCTGTGTAGAGATCTCTCCAGGTTAGAACATTTATCCCTGATGTTTTGATCTTTATATAAAGTCTAATATAGACAGGTCTTCTAATAGAAACTGTGGGTTGCTTTTTCTTCTTTTCCTGAGCATCTTTCCCCTGTTTTATTGTCACTTTTGTGTTTCTGCCTTGCATCACCTGCCTAACATGCTTCAAGCAGGCTTTCTCAGCTTGTTTTCCAAAGTGCCATGTGTATGTTCCCTAGTTGATTTTTTTAAAGGGAGCTCCTTTTAAAACCCTTCAAAACTGCTTCAGGGAAGTGGTGAGGGGCAGGGTTCATCTTGTCACAAGTGCCAGCCAATCTGTGCTCTACACAGCCAGCTCGGGCTGCTTTAAACTAGAAGGACTGGTTTTGCCTGAGTTCAGCTCTAGAGAGGAATAGATCTGAGTGATAAGAATGTGATGAGTTTACTTCCCGAGTATAGGAGCTAATCCATCTATACATTTCCGGGTGAAGCTCTAATTTTCTCTACACAGAGGTGCTATTTTGGTGTCATATCAAGGAGAATTTCAGTTGTTATTATAACCATAGGATAAAGTGTCATATTCCAGAGAAGCTTATCTCCTGTAACGAAATGGATTGTAGTTGTTTACAGTTGTATTCCTCAGTTATTAATGGATGCATAATTGCTTGGTATTGTGGGGTAACTTGTCATCTGGAGAATAATGTCAAGACCTGCACTGGAATGAGACACACACATACATAGTCCTGCATTTAGCAAGGGAAACCTCTTTTAGAATATTGGGCAAGGAGAACCAGTTGCAGTGTAGTGGTTTGAGAATTGGACTGTGACTCTGGATATCAGGATTTGATTCCTGCTCGAGCATAAAAAAACACTGGATGACCTTGGGCAAGTCACACTCTCTCAGCCTCAGAGGATGGCAATGGAAAATCCCTTCTGAAGAAACTTGCCAACAAAACCCTATCCTATGATAGGGTAAAAATGGCTTGTAGGCACACAACAACAAAGAACCAGTTACTGACACTTTGAAGAGACAATTGGAATGTGAAAGTCAACTACTGAGGTTGAGTATGAAACAGAGAATGAGGAAGAAAGGTAGATGACAAGTGCTTACGTAGAAAGGTATGCCAGATTAAAGAAAAGTTATAAACTGCTACCATGTCAGTACTTAATATAAATACCCTGGTCCAGTTATCACCCCTCAGTTTTACCCATCTAGTGTTGTTGTGATGATTAAAATTGGGAGGGGGATCCATACACTCCAGCTTTTCTCAGGTGAAACTGAGATACCAATTGCAAGCAACATTAGAGTGTTCTCAAGATGGCAAAGTTATTAATCAAGAAGGGCACAGAACCTAGGGTATGCTACAGCAGTTTGCTTTTGCCTGAAACTACAGAATTCTTCCTGCTCCTTTCCTGTCCCCTCCCCAAGTTAGTTGAGTGAAAATTTCTTTTGTATTTGAATTCATTTTGCACCAATGGAAGTAAGCTAAGGATAATGGGGGAAAGCAAGAGGAAGAGAGATGGGGACATTTTAAAAGCAGCTGGAAAAGTGTGATGATAGAGGATTAAGCAGGACTGTCCCTGCCAAATCAAGATGGCGGATCTGAAAACCAAAAACTTGAAGTTCTTGGTGGAATGTAACAAGGAATAAGAAAAATATCTGGTTTACATAATCCAAAACTCTTGTTGCTAAAACAGATTTTGCATTTGGAATTTTTGATTTGAATTTACTCTTTTTCTTAAGAATAAATTGCTTCTTTTCCAGGAACCTGATTCCATAATATTATATTTCTCCCTCGTAGTAACTTGCTATGCAAAAGATGACAGAAACTGAGGTATGCTGTAACAAAAGGCCTAAGCAGACTGCCAGAAATAGTGCACATTAAATTGAGGCACTGCCCTGGCTCAGTGCTAGGGAATCATGGGAACTGTATTTTTTTCTGGGACATTGAGCCTTCTCTGTCAGAGAGCTCTGGTGCCACAATAAATTACAGTTCCCATGACTCCCTAGCACTGAGCCAGGGCAGTGCCTCAATTTAATGTGCACTATTTCTGGCAGTCTGCTTAGGCCTAAAGTAATTCAGTAGGGTTAGCGACAATGGACTCTATTCTCAAGAACAGAGTTAAAAAGGGAAATATGAGAGGACAGCACGAAAACGTAGGAAAGTAGAGATCAGTGAAGCATCCTACTAGGACACTCTAAAGAGCCAAAATGGGAATTAAGTATGTCAATAAGTAAGTATGTCATCCACCATAATTTGGATGGAAAGAAGGCAGGCCATCTCATCGGTCCTAGCCTGATGAAGAAGGGCCCTCCCTCCAGTCCATCTGCTTTGGTCCAGGCTTTTGAGGGAGAGAAGATCTGATGGACTTATTCCCCTTCCCCACCACCATCCCCTTCTCCTTTTGTGTCTTGTCTTTTTAGATTGTAAGCCTGAGGGCATGGAACCGTCATTAATCCACTTGTAAGCCGCTCTGATAGCCTTCGGCTGAAGAGCGGGGTATAAATACTTCATATTAATTATTATTAATTAATTAATAAGCTGCTATCTATTTCATTCTATCATCTTAACTGTAATTTTGTGAGGATGAGACCCACGTGATCTTCAAGGACTTCTTGTTTCTGCAATTCAATTATTATTTGTGCTGGTCATAAGTTCTGAGATTGCCATCATGGTTGTGTGGTCTGATACTGTGGATATCAATACTATTGATAAGATGCTGTGGCCAGCTTCTTATTTCAGTGAAAGGAAATCTGTGGCCCAGAAGCCAGTTATCAGGGGCCAACAACCTCTGGCTGCTCTGGCTATTAGTAATTGTGGCTGGGGCAGATAGCAATTGCAATCCAAATCTAGAGGGCCAGATGTTCACCACTCATGTCCTATTTTGTTTTTGTGCTCTGCTGAAAGAATTTGTGTCTATAAGGTGGGATTGGGGGAAGGGAAGCCTTATTCT
The DNA here is from genome assembly GCA_026167975.1 of Phrynosoma blainvillii. Taxonomy (NCBI): domain Eukaryota; kingdom Metazoa; phylum Chordata; class Lepidosauria; order Squamata; family Phrynosomatidae; genus Phrynosoma; species Phrynosoma blainvillii. The sequence continues at coordinate 51,215,525 of JANUYF010000004.1, forward strand.
CAGAAAGGCAAAGATGGATATATTTCTTTTCTTTCTTTCTTTTTTTAATCTGGGGCTTTTCCGTGCAGGCTGAATAGATATGGAAAATACCCTTTATCAGGAAATAAGCTTGGTTTCATGTGATGTTTCAGCCAACTTGTTACCATTCTGCACTTCTAAAAACAATAGGATGTTCCAGAAAATAAATAGTTCAGGAGTTCCAGCTAACTGTTCTGGAGAAAACAACAAAGGAGATTTTTAGGGATTTTAATAATATCTGTTCACAGATACCACAGACCAAAGCAATGCAAGCAAGTGACTCTAGGTCTAAACCAGGGGTAGGCAACCTTTTTGAGCCAGGGGCCGGGTTGCTGTCCCTCAGACAATTGGGAGGCCGAAGCAACAAAGATAAATAAATAAATAAATAAAGTAAAAAAAAATTAAATTTTTTTTAAAAAATATGCATGCACACATTCTCAGCCCCAGAAAAGCCATGGCAAAACCCCTGTGGAGATTTTGCCAAGAAAACTCCAAGAACAAGTAATAACAACAATAATCAATATCATCATGGCGGGGGGGCAGTGGCAGGACCGGCCTGGGGCCTGTCCAAAGGCCTCGGGGGGCCGCATCCACCCCCTGGCCTTAGGTTGCCTATCCTTGGTCTAAACAAAAGCACATGAGGCCTGTCAGTAACTCCCAAAACCTGTAGTTCTATCCTAGCTTTCTTTGTACATTCACTTTTTCCTCCAGACCAAAGTCCAGGTTAGTATTTTGCAGTTCCCACATTAGCAGATGAGCATGATGTCCCAAGTTACCTTTTCAGATGAAAGGCAACTTTAATAGCTGGTTTAATTACCTACTGAACTTCTCCCACTGAAATCAATTAGTCATGGGTGAACTCCCCTTCACTTGATTTGAAATCATCTTGGTGTTTACAGGCTGCCTCTGGCAAGCATTCAGAAAAGCCTTGTCTGTTTCCTCAGGTTCTCAAAATATTTGGTGCATATCACCTTATCATATTGCTCCTCCCCCCCCAAAAAAAACCCACACATACACCTCAAAAATTAGTTTCAGCATTGGACTACAACTCTGGAGGCCAGGGTTCGAATCTTCACTCAGCCATGGAAATCCAGTGAGTGACCTTGGGCAAATCTCACACTCCCTCAGCCTCAGAGGCAAAGACAACAACCCCCCTCTGAACAAATCTTGCCAAGTCAACCCCTAAGGCACACAACAGTATAAATGGCAATAGGTGAGATCTTTGTGAAACTGTAACTGCCCCCTCTTCCAAAGCAAGCATGGTCAAGAGTGGGAAATGGGTTTTGAACAAGAAGGGGGTTCATAAATGTGTGTATGGGGGGGAGAAAAGAGAATTAATTTTACTACAATTTATCTGCTAAACAAAAAGCTGATTGTCTCAGGATCACAATTTAGAGCAATCCACAAGAGGTCTATAAAAAACTGAGGGTGGGCAACCGTGGAAAGCTAGGGGACACATTAGTCCCCCAAGAGACTTGGTGGTCTGCTCTACCACACCTCAACTGCAAACAACAAACAACAACAAATATTTGGCCCCATATTTTTAAAGGCCTTTTTTAACAACAAGAAGTGAGGAGAAGTCACTGCTAGATCACTTTCTGTTTCCAAAAAGGCCTCTCCTGTGCTAGAGTGCATTGGAACACATTTTGTGGCAAAAAAAAAAAAAAAAAAGTGACCCCTGGGGAATACAAAAACAGCTTTGGGGCCCATAAGCCATACTTTCCCAAAACTTGATGAAAAGAAAGGGATCACCAATTATAGTATATACATAGACCCAAGAAAGCAGCAAATGGTATCCCACAACTTTAAGTAGACAGAACCTAAGCTAGTCAAGTTATCTTGGAAGCTGAGGCAGAAATCCCACATATACCTCTCTCCACCCTCACAATTGAAACAAGATGGTAAAAATTAGGTAATGAATCATTTGATGCTCTTTGTGATAACCAGTTACTTGAGATAGCCACTCTGTCTAATGGTACTGTCAGCTCAATGTGCATTTTAAGTTGGTATTCATTCTTTTACTGGACAGCAGAGACGACATACAGGAAGTGTTTCTGATTCTAGCAAGTGAATCATTCTAAACTAGCATGGGCACTTGTTCATTCCTCCTTAAAATGATCTTACCACATTTTGTTTTTAAAATGTTGCCCATTCAACAATGAGATATTTTAAACTGACATATTCAGATACCTGTGTCCATTCCTGCCCTAGTCTTCTCCCCAGAAAAGATGACAACTGTGTCTAGTATTTGTCTGTATATATTCATAGCAGAATATTGTGCTTACAAGTATTGTATCATTTGCAATTAACAGCTGTTACAATTCCAAACATAGGACGTTATCACATGGGGCCCAACCCAAACAAAATCCACACAAAAGCCCGAACGATACCGGATTATTGGCCCGTGTTTTCACATGACGTTGCACAGAAACCCGACAGAACCCCGACAGAAAGTGGAAAGATCCGAGATCTTTTGAATTTCGGTTTCTTCAGGAAATGCAATTGCGTGATGAGGGTGATTCCGCATTTACCACAAATGTGATCACCAAATACTTATTGGGGAGCATTTCCCCATCATTACCCATGGTTCCCGCGAGCATTCCTCTATCTGCGCATGTGCAAGAGGCTCATTCCTCTATCTGCGCATGTGCAAGAGGCTCATTTCTACTACATTTACGGGATATTTTTGCTTGTGTGTGGACGTTCTTTGCACTTGCTGTAAATTTGCAATTAAGGTAATGACGTTTGTGGAAACAAGTTTATTTTTCGGTTTATTTTCGTAATGCCTCATTTCCACTTTTATTTTTGCTTTCTGGCCCACGTGTGATAATGTCCATATACTGTTTTTATATCTTTGTCATCATTTTAACAGGGGGTGAGGATCCTGCGGCCCTCCAGATGGCTTATGACTCCCAGCATTCCTTCTCTGAGACTACCAGCTAGGGCTGCTGGGATTTGCACTCCAACATTTGGAGGTCAACATGATTCTTATCCCTATCTTGACAGACAGCTTTGCCAGATCTTCATGCCACTCTTCAAAATGTTTTGATAACATCCTGATATGTTATATACTAGACATGCTTACCTTCAGATCCATCAGCAGAACAACCTAGCTTCTGAGCTAGCACTCCTTACCTGAGGATGTCCTAAGTATCTCTTTGGAAGGGATTATTTATTTTGCTAAAATGGATTGAAAACATCACAGATTCTGTTACCAGTTCAAACTGTGATGAGCACCTTTCACGTCATATCACTCTTTCCACACCTCCAAGAAGAAGCCTAAATGACAATCAGGTCAGGAATGACCAACTATCCTTGGTTCAAAGGCTACATGTGCCATTCATTGGAACTGGAAGAAGTCTACTTCCCCCGAGCCTGATTTTTTAAAATTTATTTATTTATTTATTTATTATTGGAAAAGATGCTCCATGCACCTTCTTGGGGCTGTAGAGGGCAAGATTTGCTATAGGGCTTCTTTGACATGTTTTGCCTCAGAAGAGGCCTTTTGCTCAACCAGGAAGTGACCAGAAGTCTTTCCTATCTGCAAAAAGAGTCCATCTTAGCCTAAACCAGGCTTGGAGGCCCAGAAACATACAAAAGTTGTCCCCATGGTACCTAGAGGACACAGGGGACCATTTTCATCTCCCATTAATTAATTTTCTTAACAAAAAGGTAAAGATATGAGAAGGGATTGGGGGCTGCTCTGGGACCCATGAGAAGTGGATACAACTCATGAGACTCATTTTGCCCAATCTTAAATTAAGAAATAGCAGTTCAGCTAAGACAACCAACTGTAACTGCCAAGCAATTGTTCCTGTTCCAGTGAACCATGGTGGGCATCTAGGGTAATACCTTATGGAAAGAAAGAGATGAAGGAAGTAGGAACTAGTGAATAATATGAAAGACCAAGGAAACAAACAGAGGTCAGAACTTTTGTAGAAAAGACTAAATACATTTTGGTAACTGTTGCAAAGCTCAAAAATCCAATCTGGTAATTTCATGTTGAGGTGAGGAAAATTGTTAATATGTTGAGTTGTCATCGTGTTTATCATTTATGATAAAATTAGAAGCCATAAAATTATCAGGGGGAAAATGGCATACAGTACTTTGACTGATATCATTGCACATAGGTGGTACAAATTTGTTGTCTTGTTCCAAAATGCCCTTTGGGATGTTTACAGTGCTTTTCCCAACCTGTAATTTCCACATGTGTACAAACTCCACTATCCAATTGCTGGATGGAACTAGTGATATTTGTAATACCACTAGTTCCTATCCTGGGAGAAAAGCAGCATAGAAATAAAGTAAGTAGGTAAGTAGGTAGATAATACAGCTGATCTGAATAGTGCTAGGGAACAATGTCCTTAAAATGTGCTATTTAATTGCTTGGGCAGTTAGGTTTTGCCAATGACCTGTTGCATCCTTTCTTTCTTTCTTTCTTTCTTTCTTTCTTACATCCCCACAGTGGTGTCTCTAGGGTTGGTGTTACCTGGTGCGTTCACTCACAGGAGGGACTTGTGGGGCAGGATTTCCAGTGTGCAACTTCCAGTGCACCTCCAGTGCATGTGGGAGTACGAGTGAGCAGCCAGAGATGCTGCGTGCACCCCCAGAGAGCAGCCACCATGCCCAAGGAGCAGGCTTTTGGACCCATGCACCCCCAGGGAGAAGCCACTGGGCACCAGGGAGGGCTGAATTTGCCCCATGCCACTCCCCCAGGGAGCAGGCCTGTGGCCGTGGGGAGTCCCATAGACCAGGCCCGTGGTCACAGGGAGCCCCGTAGACCAGGCCTGTGGCCGTGGGTAGGCCCTGCGTGGGGGCAGAGGACTCGCCGGGTGTCACCCGGTGTGGTCCACACATCCCGCATGATGCTACTGCATCCCCACCCATCTTTGCCAGCATATATACATACTGTCCATTCACCCTCCAAACTCCATGGGCAGAGAACAACACAAAACTCAAAAGCTCTGTGAAAATGCCTCTGAAAAGGTTTCAAAATGACCTTTCAAGATAACTTTAACATGTTACACAAAAACAGCTAATGCGGATACCACTTGCCTTGTTAACATTTGCCATGTCCTTGTTGCCACTACAAACTCATTGTCTCAGATAACTATTTTATTTTAATTTATTCTTCTAATCTCTGAGGTCAGGGTGGGGAGAGTTAAGAGGGGAGTCCCCTGGCTTGACATGCATCCTGGCACTGTAAGCATTGGGCGTGAACTATGGTAATCCAAATGTTACTATTGTATACCTGCTTTTGTAGAAATTCCTGTATTCCCTCTCAGAAACTTGATCAGCCTCACGACTGAGGCCCTTCCTTATTACTCAGGCTTGTGTACCTAGTCATAACTCCTTGTGTAGACAACTCCCATGTGTCAGAAACCAAGCACCCAGAGTTTGCATTATACAACAGTTTCAGTGCAGCTTTATGCTCTTTTCAGATGACGTCTTCTCACCCACCCCAAGCGCACATTCTGCATTTAGATGTGCTCTTATTAATGTCTCTTAAGTCCTCATCTGAGTCAGTGAACAAAAGCTTCATTTGTGTGGAGTATTTACTTAAACTTTTCAGGTTGTCATACCTATCATTTCCAACCCTGTTGTGCAATGTTGTATCCTACAAGTAAATTTAACCAACATGCAGCTTCTTTTGTTACCCAAGAGGAAAACAACCTTATGGTTTCAATAAGATTGTATCCAGAATTTAGGAATATTGCTTTTTTGGATTACATCTCCCAGAATCCCCCAGAATAGTCATTGCATAGGCAGCATAGTCACTGCAGAACATGTACATTTTGAGTGTTGTTGTTAAAAATAATGTATCCCTCTCCAAATTCTGATCATACTCAGAGTTCTTTGTGGAAAAGGCACCTTGAGTCACATTCAAAGGAATGGTTATGATTTCTGTTCAACAATGTGTTTTAATCCCTTTTCTACTGTCAGGGAGGATTAGTTTTCTCTCCAATATTGTTACTAGGCTCATGTTTCTTTGTAACTGGAAGCAATTTAGAGAAACAGCCTTGTTAAGAAAAGCAGAGAGGAACTTCAGATAGTAGCATTGTAAAAATTGTCTGGCATAGTGGGAGGAAAGTGCCAGCAGTGGATAAAGACAGTGGATAAAGAGAAGCTTTTCTCACTGTCGCACAGAACGTAGGAATATCCCAATGACATCGATTTCTCAGGCTTTCTTGGTGGCTGTGCCCAGGCTTTAAAAGGATGCTAAACTGGCCTCTCCCTTTTCTCTGTACTTACTCTTCCAGCCATTTAAGACCTTTTTGTTCAGGTCAGTTTGAGGCAATTGACTGGTTGTTGAGGAAAGAGATTTTAAAGGGTAGATGCCGCACTTTTAAAAACTACCAAAATCCTTCAGCCATCAAGGCTGCATCTGCACTGCAGAAATAATCTGGTTTGGCACTACTTTAACTGCCATGGCTCAATACTATGGAATTCTGGGAACTATAGTTTGTTGTGGGACCAGAGTTTTAAATGTGGATTGTTTTAATATGAGTACATCTTGTCCTCTTAAATTGTATGCATGTCCTTTTAAATTGACGGTTATTTTAATTGTGTTTTGGCTGACATGGTGTGCTTGTTAGTTGTTATTGTTCCCTGCCCAGATCCATGGGGAAAGGTGGGTAAGAAATTATCATCATCATCATCATCATCATTTGCAGTTAAAGTGGTATCATACCCAATTATTTCTTCAGTGCAGATGCAGCCCATGACCACAATATATTATTGCTCAGAGAGGGCACAAAACTTGAGCGTCAGGATGTTGCCTTCCTGCCCTGTCTGTGGGCTTCCTGGATTTGCAGCTGTGGAAAAGAAGAGGCAGGATTTGATATATCTTTGTTCTGATCCACCAGAGTCACTTTAACTGAGTAGAGTGAGGAAGATGTCTTGTTGAGGTTAATGAGAGATATCTAATCCTAGCAAGTCAAGGAAATTCAGGGAGTGGAGGGAAATGAGGACTTCTCCCCACCACCATAAGAAATCTGCCACCCATGTAATTTTCCTGCAATCCCCAATTTTCTATCATGACAAAGAGTGAGACATGGAAAATTATTCATAGCTAGAACTCTGATAATTCTTGAGTTCACATTTCCTTGGTAACTGTGCCCCTCCTTTGCTTTGGATGCTTAAACTCTATTTGTAAATACTCAACTGAAGTATTAAATTATTGTAATTCTAGATATATGGGGACTGGAAAAATAATTAGGGTCAGAATTATTATTTGAGAGGCAGTGCCCTAATTTTGCCTCCACCCCCAGTAGCTACACCTCTGGAATTTCTCCTCATGCAAACCAATGCAATGCTTTTTGCTGGTGGCGCAATGGTTAAATGCCTGTACTGCAGCCACTCACTCATAGACTACAAGGTCATGAGTTCAATACTAGCCAGGGCTCAGGCTAGACTCAGGCCTGCATCCTGAGTTCTGAGTTCGCTAAAATGAGTACCCAACTGTTGGGGGGCAATGAGCTTACAGTTGTAAACCGCTTAGACATCCCATAGCGCGATATGAAGCAGTATATAAATGAAGCTGCTTTGCTTTGCTTTGCTTTACAAAACAATTTAAAATAAGGATGGATCAAAGTAAGGATGGACTTACATTGGAAGTTATACTTGCTCCTCTAATTTGTTGTTGTGTGCCTCCAAGTCAACTTTAAAGTGAACCTATCATAGCATTTTCTTGGAAAGTTTCATTCCGATGGCCCTTGCCATTCTTTCTACTATTGTGTGTGTTGTGTGGAAGAAGGAAGTTGTGTGTCTTCAAGTCATTTTTGATTTATGGCAACCCTAAAGCAAACCCATCATAAGGTTTTCTTGGCATGATTTGTCCAGCAAAGGTTTGCCATTGCCTTCCTCTGAGGCTGAGCGCATGTGACTTACCCAAGCTCAGCCAGTGGGTTTTGTGGCCAAGGTGGGAATCAAACCTTGGTCTCCAGAGTTATAGTCCGATGCTCAAACCACTACACCATGCTGGCTCCTATTATTACCAAGCAGTTAATTCAGTGGAATGGAACCACAGTATGCTCAATAGCACAGTTTTACAGGATGCCTCCAGCTTAGAAAGAGCTGAGGTGTCAGAGCCAGGGCTGATACTTTGTGCACACACACCTTGATAAGGAAAGATACTGTTCACTGGGGAAGTATTCCCATGGGAGAAAAGTAGCAAATAAAATCGTGATTATTCACACTTTGGCCCAGATTCTATGGGTGACATACAGTATGCCACAGTAACCTTAGTAACCTTTGGTTACAGAATCATAGAGCTGGAAGGGACAGCAAAGACCAACTAGTCAAACCCCCTACCATGCAGGAATACACAATTAAAGAACTTCTGAGAGATGACCATCCAAGCTGTACTTTAAAAACCCCAAATGAAAGAGAGACATCACTCTCTGAAGCACTCCATTCTACTATCCAGCAGCCTTTTCCTTCAAGAAGTCCTTCCTATTGTTCTGGTGGAGTCTCTTTCCTTATAAGTTGAATCTAGTGCCTGAAGCAGCAGAAAATATGCTTGCTCTATCTTCCGCATGGCATCCCTTCAGATGTTTCCAGTCTCCTTCATACCCACCTCTCAATCTCCTACCTACCAAGCTCCATAAGCTCTTCTTCATATGACTTGCTTTCCTACCATTTTGGTTGCCTTTGACATTCTATCCTGTCAAAATTGTTCTTGAACTATAGCACCCTGAACTGGACTACAGGAACAAAGAATCCACCTCAACATTAGGAAGAGCTTTCTGAAAGTAAGAGCTGTTCGACGGTGGAACACACTCCCTCAAAGTGTGGTGTAGTCTCCTTCTTTGGAGGTTTTAAACATAGGCTGGATGGCCATCTATCAAGAATGCTTTGACATTATGTTCCTTCATGGTAGGGGGTTGGACTGGATGGGCCTTGTGGTCTCTTCCAACTCTCTGATTATATAATTCTATGGACACAGTATTCCAGATGAGGTCTGACCAAAACAGAATAGAGTGGTACTATTACTTCACTTTTCCACATGTGACATTTCATAATACACATGGGCTTTGCATCTTCTTTGTATGGGAGAGCTTGAAATAATAATGATGTTGTACAAGGAGGCATTCCTGTACCTTACTGTGCAATGTTGTTACCTATGGTACACAAAAACAGCAAAGAGCATTCCAGGTTTTATCCTGGCCACTGACCAGGAGCTGGCTTGTACCCTAGTGAGATCCAGCTGCCCTCAATCAAAGAAGGAACCATCTTAGACTGAGAAGAGAGACTGGTCCTTCTCTGCCAGGTATGCAAGAGCAGCTGGAATATGCCCAATTACAGCTCTGTACCAAATCAGTGGCTGGGAGAATGAAGCTTTGCCTGTAAGCTTCTTGGCTGCTCTTGTGCACAAGGAATGAAGTAGAGACAAGGAAGCCATCTCCATTCTCTTTATTGATGGTGTAAATATGCTGGATCTTGGTATTTGTGCCAAAGAGGCTCAGGTTCAACTATTGCTTAAAACAGAGAGAAGGTACTCCTTTCACTGACATGCTATAGATCAGCCTTCTCCAATTGGGTGCTCACTTGATGGGTTGGACTATAACGTCTATCATCCTCATCCAGCATGACTAATGGTTATGCTGGCAAAGAATGATGGGGATTCTATTTCAGCCAATAGGGAGGGTGCCAGAGGATGGCTGCTATAAATTACATTTCTGCCACCAACTGAATCAAACTACTGGCATAACATAACACATACTATAATATTATGCTGACACAATGGTTATTAAATCAGACTATGAGCACACTGGGTCTTGGGTTTGAATTGTAAGACATTTGCCTGTGATGTTGTGGAGTCTATAAGTACTTCATATGTAAAAGTCAGTCACTATAGACACTGAATCCTAATTTTACCCAGTCACATAATTATTAAAGACACCTTGGTGTTTGTGAGTCACAAAAGAGACTTCCAAAAGCAAAGTCTGGGCCTTTGCAGACTGCTAGAAATAGTGCAAATTGAGTCCACTTTAGCTGCCCTGGCTCAGTGCTAGGGAATCATGGGAATTGTAGTTTTTTCTGAGACATTGAGCCTTCTCTGTCAGACAGCTCTGGTGCCACAATAAACTACAGTTCTCATGATTCCTTAGCCCTGAGCCAGGACAGTTAAAGTGGCTTCAAGTTGCAATATTTCTGGCAGTCTGCAAAGGCCCTCTGTAAGTGAAAATCTCAGCTTTGTACTTGAGATCATCACCAAAGCTGCAGTAGAGTATTAGGTCAGAAAGCAGCAGGTACTGTGTTTCCTTTGGCTGTATCCTGCAATATCTTGGCCATACTCCTTCCTACTTTATTAGATTCCAGATTGGGTTTGTTACACATTGTATGTGAGGCTGCCCTTGAAGAGCATCAAGTGTAAAATGCTACTGCCACACTTCTTTCCTATATACCTGGAAGATATCATTTCAATCTTGTATGACCTTCATTCGTTATACTTGCTTCTGTTCTTAATTGAAGATGCTGATTCTTACCTTTATCAGCTCTTCCACAATGGAGAAATAAAGCAATCTGAAACCTTTTTAGTTGTTATGGCTCCATCCTGTGGAATCCTGGAATTTGTGGTTTGGTGAGGTATTCAACCTGATCTGTTACAGACAGCTCTGGTGCCTCACCAAACTACAAATCCCAGGATTCTGGAGGATAGACTCATGGAAGTTAAAGTGGTGTCCAACTACTTTATTTACACTTAGTATCCCTAAACATCTTCAAACCATGGTAATGGAAGGACTGCCCCTAGAAGCATTTCAGGCAATGAAATGGCTCTGCATTTGAAAGAGATGCAAAGAGATGCCAAGCTATTCTCTGATAACCATTTTCACACTATTGCTGGAGACTCCATCATCACCATCACAGTAACACAGCCCAATAATCCTCCCTGACATCAACAAGTGGATTAAAACCAGTAGCAACCACTGGGATGGTATTACAATATCACACTATGCAGTATATTCCCATGCCTCCCACATGGAAGGCATAAGCACAATCCCAGGAATACTGTCAGAATCCATATGCATGGTTCTGTCATGATATGATGATATTAAGGAATGAAGATGTGAGGACATGGTAATATAATGCTGTATAGTATGTGGGCTATTGAGAAGGGGATATTAATTATGCTAAATCCAAGCCTGGGAAACAAGCGGGAAGGGCAGATGACCACCAGCAGAAAGGAGTTGTAGTTTATGACCCCACCCTTCCTGCCATAGATCAAAGCTGTGAAACAGGGACGACTTTCTTCCTGAAGGGAGATGTAAAGATAACACAGGAGGGGAAAGAGGGAAACATGAAGGGCCATTTGATCTGGATCAAAGGGAATCAATCAAGGTTGGAATGAGGGGGGTGTTGGAGGATGGGAATGTAGTTCTGATGGTCCAAGGGGGATTTTCTTTAGTTCTAACACTGAACTGGAATGGAGAACTTTCTGTCTCAATATCCAGAATAAATCTCTAGTTTCTATTACACTACGATGCTGTCTTGGTTATTGGGAACTGGCTCCTCCGGTCCTGACAAATAGATCATTCCATCCTCTTGGATCACCTGAGGGAGTTGGGAATCGGAGGCACTGCTCTGCAGTGGTTCCGTTCCTTCTTCTCAGGCAGATCCCAAAGGGTGAGGCTCGGGGACAGTTACTCTTCCAAAATTGAGCTTAATTGCAGAGTCCCTCAAGGCGCCATCCTGTCTCCGATGCTATTCAATATCTACATGAAGCCGCTGGGTGAGATCATTCGGAGGCATGGAGCGTGGTGTCATCAGTATGCTGATGACACCCAGATATACTTCTCCATGACCAGATCATCGGCCCAGACTTCAGATGGCGTCTCTCTTCTTAATGACTGTCTCAGAGCGGTAATGGATTGGATGAGGAAAAACAGATTGAAACTAAATCCAGACAAAACGAGGTACTGACAGTCACAGGCCCGAAACCAGGTTTGGGAATACAGTCTCCGGTCCTGGATGGAGTCACACTCTCCTCTAAGGACTGTGTTCGCAGTTTGGGGGTACTCCTTGATTCGTCGCTCCACATGACGAGTCAGGTGAATGCAGCGGTCAGGAGTGCCTATTATCAGCTTCGGCTGATACGCCAACTGTGCCCTTATCTGGATATGAGGGATCTAGAAACTGTAGTACATGCTTTGGTAACCTCATGTTTGGATTACTGCAATGCACTCTACATGGGGCTACCCTTGTGCCTAACCCGGAAACTGCAACTGGTACAAAACATGGCAGCCAGGCTAATTACTGGAACATCTAGGAGGGAGCACATAACACCGGTGCTTAAATCCCTCCACTGGCTGCCAATTAGTTTCCGGGCACAGTACAAGGTGTTGGTTTTAACCTTTAAAACCCTACATGGCTTGGGTCCATCTTATCTTAGGGACTGCCTCTCCCCATATCATCCCCCACATGCACTCTGGTCCTCTGGAAGGAGTCTGCTACAGCCTATGAAGACCAGGCTTTCCCAGACCTCCCAGAGGGCCTTCTCTGTGATTGCTCCCAGACTATGGAATGGCCTGCCAGATGAGATCCGTCTTATTACCACTTTTGCTGCTTTTAAGAAAGCAGTAAAGACAGACCTCTTCTGGCAGGCCTTCCCAGAATAACTTCCCGGCAACGATGGAGGATTATCACCTCCCCCTTAACCTTACTTTTTGCCCTTAATGGCTATATCTGCCATTGGTTGTATGTTTGCTTAAATTTATTGTATTTGTATTGTGAGTTAATTTCTTTTAATACTATTTGAGTTTAATTCAGTTTTAAGGGGTGGGAGGGTTAGGGTGTGGGATATAGGAATGTTTTAACTGTTCTTTGTTTTAACAATGCTGTATGCTGCCCCGATTGCATTGCAGAGGGGCGGGTTACAAATAAAAATTATTATTATTATTATTAAATACACAACCTCTCTCACAAAAGTGGGGGCTTATATGGTGTTCTAAGAGTTCTTAGAAGAGGCTCCTAGAAACAACTCTCTGCAAGCGGGTGGGCAAGAGCAAGTAGTGAGAGAAATTATAACTTATCACCTTTCTGCTTGATCAGATTGAGGCTGGGCTTATCCTACCTTTACACAGACCATTGGAAACAACTGCCTTGTGGATTGGAAATAGAGAAGTAGATTGTCATCATTACCACCTCCAAAAATAGTGTTCTATTTTAATGACCTATTTTCATTCTAGTTGATCTTACATAAACTTCTCTGGGAGCCTTCTTGGCTGAAAAGCAGATAAAAATGCCTGTAAAATGCCTAGTAGTAAAAAAATATCAATAACAAATAATCTAGTGCTCCCTTAAAGACTAACAAGCAGCAGTGGCTCTGATTTCAATGAAGAAATGAATCTGATTCAGTCCAAACACCAAAGGAACCATCTAGTCTTTGAGTGGAGCCTTACCCACAAAATAATCCAGCACTTTGGATAGCTCCTTTAAAGTCTGGGCTAAAACCACATTGGATGTACCAGCCACCATTGTGTAACAAGTTTTATTTGACATAAGCTTCCATTGACTGAGTTCACTTCCAGTGGCATCCCTAGAGTTGGCATCCCAGTGTGGTAACTCATGGTGTCACCCTCCTCATTGACCTTCTCCCCTATCATACCGTGCAGAATCCTTAGGATTATTTTTTGTACTAATGTTACTCATAAATTGTAATTCCTGTATATCACTGAATGTAATGGTAATAGTAACGAGATGAACAACTAGCAAAATTAAAATTATACCTTCAAATTACAATATCATGCACAAAGCTGAAATGTATTTGCATATACATACTTTCATGTGCTTAAAGTGAAAATTTGGCAAGATATGATGTTTTTAAAGAAATTTTTAAATGATTTAAAAACAAGCATGCCTCTCCTTGTGAAGATCAAGGCTTTCACGGCTGGCATCCAGGGGATTTTGTGGACTTTTCGGGCTCTAAGGCCATGTTCTAGAAGAATTTCTTCCTGACGTTTTGCCTGCATGAAGATGCCAACCACAGATGCAGGCGAAATGTTAGGAAGAAATTCTTCTAGAACATGGTCTCACAGCCTGAAAAACCCATGCCTCTCCTTTCTCTTCCCACTCATGCCACCCACTCCATCTCTTCAGCATTTTAAAGGGAGGCAGGTGAAAGTCTCACAGCCCATTTCTGCCAAAAGCAGATGTTTGGAAGCAGTGGTGTCACACACACACCCTTAGGGTGTCACCTGGTGCAGGCCACCCTCACCACACACACACACACACACACACACACACACACACACACACCCTGTGATACCCCTGTTCCCTTCATTAGCTGTATGGGGTGTTCTGATGAAGTACACTGTTGTCCACAGAAGCTTATGCTAAGTAAAACATATTGTTCTTTAAGATGCTGCTAAACTTTCTGATGCTGTTTTGGCTGTGACAGAGAGCTATCTGCCTTGAAATTAACAGTAGTAAGGATAGCAGATGAACTACTAATAGCAACAACAGCAAAACAACAATGAAATACAACAGTGGGTGAAAGCCAAGGCTTTTTAATGCTATGTTCTCTATACTGTTTGCCAGATTTCACTTTATCATCCTCTGCTGGTCCTGCTTGATGCCTTATTGTTTGCTACTGTACTGTTACTTTATTGTTTTAAATATGAGATGCTGGGATATATTGTTGCCTAAAGAGTAACATAGCCATTCTTAAACAGTTGTTTGAATAAAAATTATTTATAATTTAAATTTTCAAAAATTGCACATTGTTTCATCACAGTTTCTTTCATGTGCACAGAGAACCCCAAAATATGACTCTCACCAAAATCTAAAGGAATTATGCAGATCATGCTAATAACATGTGTGTCAATGTGAGAGAAACATGATGTTTGCAAAGGAGATCTCAGTAATGCATACAGGAAAAGCATGTTCATAGGAAACAATATTGGTGAAAAAAGGCATGAGACACTGGGAGAAGAATGGGGTTTAAAGTCCTATAATTAGAAAATGCAATACTTTTAGAGGAGGGGGAGAGGTTCTTGCTGGCAATAATAATTTAGGATGCCAACGGAAGAAGGGATGGCCCTACAAGTCTCTTGTTAAAACTCAAGAATGGGGAATATTTAACCTCTAGATATTGTGTGGTGACTGCTATCATACCTCATCATTTGCTTTGTCAGTGAGATATTGTGGAATCCAAGTCAACATCTAGTCAGCCACATTTTTCCCAGCCATGTTCTAATCTAGATAATTATTATTAAAAAAAAAACAAAAAACAGCCTCACTCACTTCAGATTGGTGGTGATCTAGACACATGACATTCTGACCAATTTGCAATGGGTATGGGGTTTTGAGACACCTGACGGTTCTAATCTGTATGTTTTAACTAATTTTAATTTTAATGTAATGTGGCATTTTAATTTGATTGTGGTTTAATTCTATTTTAAGGGGATGGGAGGGTGGGATTATGGGGTGAGGGATTGATTTTTAACTCTGTTTTGTTTTAAACTGTTGTACCCCGCTCCAATTTCCACGCAGAGGGGCGGGTTATAAATAAAAATTATTATTATTATTATTATTATTATTATTATTATTATTATTATTCTGCAGGAAAAAGAAACTTGATTTTCTCAGGAATTTCCAGGAAAATTCAGATGAGTGGATGTGTGACTGGTAGATTTGCATTGGTGGTGGAGGGAGGAACATGTAGTGGGTGGGCAGGACAGACTGTTTTAAAGAGATTTTTAAATCTTGTAATTGCATTTTATTCTTTTAACTCAAGGATGAATTGTTTTTAAGACTATACATAGTTTAATTCTATTTTAATGTTAACTTTTTGTATCTTTTTAATTGTATTGTTTCTTTAAATTGTGAGCCACTTTGAGTCTCAATTTTGGGGGGAAAGCAGGATACAAATAAATATAGTAGTAATAGTAGTAGTAGTAGTGATCATCATCATCTGTCAGGATTCACTGGGCTATCTTGATAGTCCAAAAGCTTAGTACTCCATCCCTCTGTTTTAGTGCTACAGCTCGAAACACAACATGGAGGAAACTACCATCTGGAAAAGCCCTTTAAAAGCCAACAAAATGACTACAGTGTGGAAAGGGACTGAGGTGAAGCATAAATGGTCTGTATTTCATTTTCCCTTAATAAAAAAAAAAATCTCAGTTTTTCCACCACTAACTGTATAATCAATTTGCTCTCCTGCTGGCTTGCTAACTTGCTGTTGGCTCGGCTTCAATAATATCTAGCCTGTAATGAAGGAAATGGGAGGCTATAATCACACTGAGGAAAATAAGCAATTGTGCTGTAATGCGTGCTTTGCTATGTAGAATTTTGCTGCCTTTTTCTATTTAAAAGCTCAATACATCTTCCCAATTCCCACTCTATTTTGTTGGAGGAAGAACCAGTAGAAAGCAGTGCTCTCTGCAGGCCTCATTAATCATATTGCTATGATTGGCTGACACTAAATACTTAAATCCAGATCTCAGTTTTCTGCAGTCATAAGCCTACCAGAACTTTTCCTCCTCTTCCTCTTGAACTTTTAGCATTAAATTGTTTCAGAATCAAACTGTAGTGAAGATGCATGGGTAATGTCACATCATTTTCTTCTATGGTGTAAAATTGCTAGTCAAAGTATATTTTAAATTATCCTACTTGAAGTCTTGGAGAGATTACAGAGAAAATAATATGCCATAATAACTGCTGAGTTTGTTTTTCCTTGCCTTCAGCATGACTAGAAATTATACCCTCCATTATGGGTGTGTTCACTCACTTTGCTTCTAATTCCACATTTTTTCCAACACCTTGGATATACTGGAGACTAGTTAAACATATAAGATAAACAAAGATTATCTTTACTCACAGTGTTGCCAGACAAAAAACCCTTCTTAGCAAGCTCTCCCCACCCCTTCATTTCTATTTCTGTCTTTCTTTAAATTGTACAATTTTAGAAATATACAATATGCCTGGTAATACTTTATGTAAAAAGTAGATTGGATTTCTGTTGTAAAATGAAATATGCCATATACTTGTTTGCCATGTGTGCTGTCTTTGATTTCAAAAGTGAGTGGAGACAGTCTGTGTTTGTTTGTGGAGTTGTTGGTGATCTGCTGTTATTCTACAACATCTTGCTGGCCATAAAGAGCAAACAAGAGAGTACAGGACCCTGAAGTTCATAGTTTTATTTTTATTTTTTGTTCATTTATTTGTATATTAAACAGAGTTGCTGTCACAATCACAAGCTAATGCATATAATTTAACTTCCTCTCGTTGAACAATTTTTGTGTAAAGTATATAGATAAATTGATAGATGTATAGTGGGTGTTCAGAAAAAATGAGTTGTGTTCTAATCAGAGTTTGGAGAAGTTGCTTTTTGGACTACCACTCCCAAAATTCCACATCCAAAATCAGAGTGCATCCATGTTAAGATGAGGGCCATGGAAAAATTCTCTTGTGTGGCATTTTAGAGGCCTTCCATACTGCCAAGAAACACCAATGGCATCCACACCCCTGTCCAACGTGGATTTAGCAAATGTTTTTTGTTTTGGAAATGAGATCCAATTTAAAAGGCAGATAGGCTTTCATGTTCAAATTCCAAAGCAGATGGAACTCCAAGTTTTGAACCATTAAAGGATAAAAGTGGAGAGAGTGAACAAGATCTGAAAAGTTGAATTAAGCTGAATGGCGCAGAGCTCACAGCCAAAGCCCCAGGACTTTGTGATTATCAGAGTGTTACATATTCTGCCATGCCTCCTGGACTCTGTTCTCTCTGTTCAAGAGCAATCCCAAGTAGCTGGAAGGGATTTTCCCAACAATAATGCACTGAGCTTTCCAGCAATAATGTACTGAGCTATTCTTTTTGTAATTCAAGGTTTTTGGGGCAGGAAGGGTGAGTTGGTTTTGAGTGGGTAGGACATGTTAGCTTTACAAAAGACTTGCAGTATGCTGATGACAGCTCTACTTTTTCTTATTGTCGGAATCAGCTGGAGTTGTGCAGGTGGAGGAGCAGTGCCTGGGTGGTGTAATGCACCAAATGAGGGCTAATAAATTAAAGTGGAATTGTGATAAAATGTAGATTAGTGGTACTTGAGTCTAGGAACTGGGTAAGCTACTTGCCCTGGGTGAGGTTGACAAGGGTTGGTGTCACCTGGTGCAGTAGTTCATGGTGTCACCTTTTTTTCATCTCCACTTACTCACTGTGTGCACTACTTAGTTCCATTTCAAATTGAGGAAGAAAAAAGGATTAAGTTCACTTAATTGAGCATTTTATTTCACTAAAATATATGAGAGCATATGTGGGCACAGACAACATATAACATTTTGTCTTGATTACTTGTATTTGTGACTGATTGAGAAGCAAAGTATTTTGTGAAAAAGGAACAAGCTTAGCAGTGTGTTCAGTTGTTAGTCTGTTTGTGTAAGCACTAGAGCAGGGGTCGGCAACCTGCGGCCCCTGGGCCGGTTCCGGCCCAGGTTGCCGGACGTACCGGCCCAGGCCAATCCCCGCCGCCGCCACAGCGCACCGCCGCTGCAGCACGTTTCTCCTCCGTGCGGCTGCACATGCCACAGCCGGCATTTTGTTTTCCAAAATGGCGTTTGCGGTGCGCACGGAGGCGGAGGCGGCTGTGTGAGCTGTGGTGGCGGCAGTGGCGGCGGTGGCAGCAGCGCGCGGTGGGGTTGCGTGCGCATGTGTGGGTGCGTGCGCATACGTGAGTGCGCGCGCATGCGTGAGTGCGTGCACCGCCATTCCCCCCCCTTGGCCCAGCAGAGACGAGGACTTTGGGGGACCGGCCCAGGACCAAAAAAGGTTGCCTACCCCTGCACTAGAGCTTGTTAATGCTTGCCTCTTTAGAAGAATACCTAAACCTTTATATCTTATATTTAGCTCATCTAGCATAAGACTGCAATACAACAGCCAAGATAACAGATAAAGACACAGAATAGGTAGTAGCAAATAGCAAGTAGATTTCTATATCACTTATCACTGCATTAAGCACTCCCTAAGCAGTTTACAGTGTGTAAGCTAATTGCCCCCAACAAGCTGGGTACTCATTTTAGCGACCACAGAAGGATGCAAGCCTGAGTTGAGCTTAAGCCCCCTGGCTGGTACTGAACTCACAACCTTATAGTTTGTGAGTGAGTGGCTGCAGTACAGGCATTTAACCACTGCGCCACCATGATAAATGGTGGTGTTACATTTACATACATGAAGGTGTTACATTCAGTTCTTATGTGAGATGTACACATTCAAAATGCTTTTTCTAAAAAACAATCAAATCTTGTATACGCCTTCTTAGAAATACCATATATAGACTATAAATTGACCTCATGTATACATTGAGGACAGGTTTTGGGGCCAAAATGATGGATTTTATTATGACCTGTGGATAAACTGAGGATAAAACTTTGGGTCATAAAGCAAAGGATGTTAAGGATGAAGCAAAGATAAACAATGCCCCGGCATACACAACTGTTTATGTTCACCCTAAAGGATGGATGGATGGATGGATGAGAGAGTAAAAAGGATCAGTGCTTCTTTTACGTGTTCCAAGGAGGGATTAAGCTCTCACCCTTCACCAGGGGGTGTTTCCTTTTTTTATAAGAGTTAAAGTACAAACCCATGGATAAGCCAACCCAATATTTTGGATCAATTTTTTGACTAAAATTTCTAGACTAATATATGCGTATGTATATACAGTAGTATATCTGATTCAATTCACTAGGGTTTAATCCCAGGCCATGACATGGTTTTTCTGGAAAAAACCCTCAAATGTTCTAAATAATGTTATTTAATTTACATGTTATATTCAAAGAGTTCACCTACCAATAATTGCACAATGATAGGAAAAATCTTTAACAGATTTCTGAGTGTAGGCAGCCTACAAAACAGATATGCAGATCTGGTGTGACAATATTAAATTATTAAGCTTAACATATAATTTTTCTTTTGGTTGAAAATGAAATTATGGCTTGAATATAAGGAGTTTTTTTAGTATGCATGTTGTGTCTCTGTGTTGTAAAGGGATGTGGAAAAAATTTCCACAGAAAAAAATAGCATTGGTTTTGGACATTTTCTAAATCTTTGCTTCCTGGTAAATTGGTATTATATTGTTTCTGTTTTCTCTTTTTAATTATTCCTATTTTTTTGTGCTTAGCATATTGTCAGTGAGAAGAGAACTACTTTCTAAAAACAATTAAAACAAAATGAAGATTGTTCTTTTCTTTGATATAATCTTCTGACACACAAATTTTGTTTGATTTCTAACCAACTATACATACTACCAGTGTCTAGCTTCAATGTTGATATTTAAAAAAAACACACACACACCAGAGTTTTCATTAGTGTATTGCCTTCCGATGGTGGTTACAACACTGTTCTTCATTTCTTAATGGAATCTTAAAAGAACCCATGACATTTGGCAACTTCGCAATCAATTAGTTTGGTCATCTTTAAAGATAGTATCTCATTTTTCTGCAGAGAAGTTCCTGTGTTCATCTAACAACAATTTTACAAGTGAAAAATCTTGTTTACATTAATAGATTTTCAGTCTCAGCAGCCTACAATCCAGAGACACAGATCAGCTGGTGTGACAATATTAAGCTTCTAGCCCATATATTCTTTTCTTTTTGGTTGGAAATGGAATTATGCCTTGAATATAAAGGATTTCTTATCCATGTAATTTAATGGCAGGAACTATTAAAATAAACTATAAACTCAATTTCCATCTTGTCCTAGAGAGGAAATGAAAATAGGTCTGAATGCTGTGTAGATTGCAGGTTAGCATTTAAAATGAAAGCCATGGGTTTACTGAAATAGAACCCAGGCCCAAAATTTTACGTGCTATTTTCTGTTGTTACACTGAATATAACTATCTTCCTGCTTATTTTTATACATAACTGTTAAGTTCCTGAGCCATCCAATTTAAACATAAGTTTGACTTTACACAAATGCTTGGAGACAGGCTCAGAATGAATGTCGCACTGATATAAAGTCCTCAGAGTCAATGTAATTAAGATCCAGAAGGAATATAGTAAACCACATATTCTTGAAAAAAAGTATCTATCCCATTAATAAAAATGATATTTTATTTTAGAAGTTTTTTTAAAGCAGGCACTTCAGTCCCATAGCTTACTTTCCTTGTGAATTTATTATCTATTACGCTTTTATTTTACAGCATTTTTATCCTACTCCTTTGCCAAAAAAGAACAAGAAGAAGACACAACACAAAAAGGAGAAGGTATGAGGAGGAATGAACAAAACAAGTAGTGCTTAAGCAGGACTTCTGGAATTGCTTCTTGCCTTCTTGCGTTCTATTGCAGCCTACAAATGCTGGTGGTGACAATACAAGGAAGAGCATTCAGAAGAGTTGAATTAGGATTGGCGCTGGGAAACAGGGGTTGAGTTTCCTCTTAAACACTGAATTTCTAAGGAAGTTGATATATATTTCATTGTGATTTGCTATGGTAATATCTCAGTCTTAGGCTTCATTCCTGCAGGAGTAAGCAACTTCTGGCAGTAAGAGACATGCATTGTCCCTGAAACTATTGGGGCCTTGTTACACTCCCTAAGTCAGGGGTCCCCACACTTTTTGATCTGGGGGCCAGTTTATTGGCCCCCAGATCTTCGGGGGGGCAGGACTCAGGTGCCATTTTGTGTTTCAAAATGGCGGCCAGAGTCGTGCGCATGCACCCCGAGTCATGTGCATGCGCCCAGAGTTGTGCGCATGCGCCTGGAGTCATGTGCATGCACGCATGATGCCAGGTGCATGCACATGACTCCGGGCACCATTTTGGAACACAAAATGGTGCCCCGCATCGTGCGCACATGCGCACTACTCCAGCACCATTTTGTGTTCCAAAATGGCGCCCGGAGTCGTGCGCATGCATGCGCGATGCCGGGCACCATTTTGGAACACAAAATGGTGCCCCGCGTCAAGTATGTGCGGCGGTGGCGGCAGGACCGGCCACGGGCCAGTTCAAAGGCCTCGACGGGCCGTAGTTTGGAGACCCCTGCCCTAAGAGCTAGCATGGTGTAGTAGTTTGAATGTTGGCCTAGGATTCTGGAGACCAGAGTTCAATTCCCAGAGTGGCCATGAAATCCACTGGGTGACCTTGGTCAAGTCACATGTTCTCAGCCTCAAGGGAAGGCTATGCCAAACCTCCTTGGAACAAATTTTGCCAAGAAAACCCCTTGATAGGGTCGCCTTTATTGCCTTAGGGTCACCATAAGTCAGAAACAACTTAAAGGCACACAACAGCAACAACAACAACAATCCACCCTCTACCATGCTGCCAAAGTTGCAACTGGCAACCTCTATCTACCCCTGACAACAATCTCACTTTAAATAAGATATGCAGGATGTGAAAGTTGAATTGTGTTTCCAGAAGTGTGATATGGCTCAAAATCATGGCTTGTTTTAAAAGGAGGAATGAGTGTGGAGGGGTTGTGGCATTGATCCCCAAATTTAGGGGTGGGCCACCATAAAACAAATACAACATGTTGTCTACCCATATAGCTTCAGTAGTTCAGTATCCCAGTGGGCCAGGAGAGATGTCTTGAAATGTAAGGAAGATCTTTTTCATCCCTATGAAAATGGAGCTGGTTTTGGAGCAGGGATGAGACCATAGTACTGGCTATAAAAGCGTGGGCAACTGCTCCAGGGACAGGAACCATTTTTTGCCCTTGCAACCCCCCCCTACCCCATGGGCTGCACCCCTGTGTCCCAGGCAGAAAAGAAGTAAAGTGGCATCACTTCTAACAGCCATTTTCTGCATTTTAAAGTTGATTCTGAATGTTTCCCAGGGATTTGAAGGGAGCTGGTGGTCACTGATGGATGGATGAGCAAACTGCTGCAACTTTGCAGACAGTTATAGGCCATTTTAGGCTTGTTAAGTGTGGAAAATTGTCTGAAAAAAATTGAATAAGATTTTTTTTTAATGGGAGGGAGCTCAGGAGGCTTCAGAAGCTGCAAAAGTGGGACAGAGGGTTCTATGGAGAAGTCTAGGGGGCCATGTATTGCCCAACCTTGGGAATTATTGGTGGGCCCTCAAGGGTAGCAAGCAGGTTATTATAAATTTTGCTTCAAAATGCTTCTCCTTCTTCTTAAGCTGCCTCTGCACTACAGAAATAATTCAGTTTGACACCACTTTAACTGCCATAACTCAATGCTATGAAATTCTAGGAATTATAGATTGTTGTGACGCCAGAGCTCTCTGACAGAGAAAACAAAATGTCTCACAAAATTATGATTCCCGGAATTTCAAAGCTTTGAGCCATGGCAGTTAAAGTGGTATCAAACTGGATTATTTCTGTAGCGTGAACACAGCCTTAATACTCATACTCAGAAAACAGCCTTCTTATTTGTGAATATTTGGGAAATTTGGTAATGAAAAAGAGTAAAGGTGTACTGTTGTACCAGAATTGGGTACATAATTGAGTATTGTGAGTAACCATGTTGAGTAAAAGAAGTAATCATTAGTTAGTGAAAACTCTCTCCAACTGTATTAAATATGCGTAATAATGTAGCCAATGCATTTTATGGCAAATTGCACCCTGTTCAGTATGTAGGTGCATTTTTAAAGTGGTGGAAAACATGTTGGATTCTCCCTTAACCTCACCCTTCCCAAATGTGAACCAATTACGATTTGAGATGAAACTGAACAGATTTTATATCACTTCAAATGGGGAAACATCCAATTTTGTATTCTTCGCCTACAACTCTAAAAGGATGAATCTTACAATTAGTCTTACAACTTACAGATTAATGCAATTGCCTCTGCCAAACTCCTCCTCAATTCCCACTCAATATGGCTATAACCTGCAGTCCTAGAGAACAGTGAGACTAATCTCAGCAGTTTTTCTTCCCGCAAGTTAAATATCCCACAGGAGAAAAGAGTTCTAACAAACAAAGTCTTTCTTGTTTTTTGTGGATATTTTAGCTGGCTTTAACAAAAAGTATGATGTTGTTCTGTATTTACACTCTACTCATAAACAAACCTATGTTTGTTTGATTGGTTTTTTTAGTATCTTTCTAACTAACAATATAGTCCTGTACCTGCATGGTCAGAAGCAATGATGTCTTATTGAGTTAAATGCAGCTAAAACCCTATGAAATTCATGGGGTTGCCCTAAGTTGACAGAAGACTTTAAGTCACATATACATACATAACTTCAAGGCAACATGATTGCAGCACTATTAGAGTTACATTTCTGAGAGAAGGAACACAAGGATGTTTTGTGAATGTATGCTTCTACTGCAGCAGACAATGGTTAAATTATTTCCTTCCAAGCTCCTTTCCAGAAACTGTTTTAAAGGCAAAGTATAAACACAACTTCTGAAAGAGTGAGTTATCAATGGCTATTAGCTATGCAAATTAAATTGAACCTTCATGTTCAGGAGCAGTATATCTCTAAAGAAGAAAGGCTGGAGGCATAGTACAGATAAATGGGGTTGCCTCAGCACTACTGGAAACCAAATGTTATATTAAATGACGCTTGTCTGATGCTGCAAGACTCTCTTATTATTAAATTGTTCTATGTTTTGACATTCAAACAGTGAGATACCATACAAATGCTATGCTGATTTAGCAACTTAAAGCAACAGCAATAAATCGCTACTCTTTGCTATTGTATTTAATTTTTGGTTCTATATTGTGTATTTTAAGTGTTTTAATGGTTTTAAATTTTTAAAATAGTAATTAATTAATTAAAATACTTGCCATATCGCCCAGCTGGAGATTACTCATGCTCAGGGGCCTCCATGTTAGTAGAATGGAGAATTCAGCATTAATTTTACTCTGAACTTTAAAAGAGCAATCCAAAATGCAGACCATCCCTGAAATAGGGACGGCACCTTGGATAGCTCCTTTAAATTTCAGCCTAAAACTCAGAATGGATTTACCACCCCATTGACATGGAAGGCACCAGCTGCCACTACCAATACCATTTCACTACAGCCTTTGAAACTACAGATTGCAATCTTATACCCACTTACCTGCATATAAGCCCCATTAAATTAAATTTGACTTACAACTGAACAGATATGTATGGGATTGCATTGTTTGTTTCAGAAGCAGTGTGCCAAAGAAAATTGCTTTTCCAGAAACAAATCCAAAGTGCATTTGGATCATCACAAGAACAGGGTTGAGGAAACTGTGGTCCTCTAGACAATGTTGGAGTCCCATCAGCCACATCCAACATGGCCAATAGTTAGGGATTATATGTTACTGCATGGTAATGGGTTGGATGGGATGGCCCTGTGGTCTCTTTCAACTCTATGATTCTATGATAATGACATAATAACCCTGAAACATCTAGATGGCCATGGGTTTTCATCCTGTGACAAAGAATAATTCCTAATCTTGAGTCTTTAGATGCTATTGCTTTGCAGTTCCCATCTTTCCTGAAGAATCATTTGGATTCTGGCCTTTGCTCTTCAATATGTTGAATTCATTTTCTCCATTATTGTTGAATCTGTTGAAATGTGTTGCCTCTTAAATCTTTTATTTTTGTATTTGTAGTGGGCAATGACTTTGTAAGCATAAGAGTTAGATTAGCCTTAGAACTTCCTATTGCTTCAAAAGTTTCTGAGAATAATAATGTTTGGCAAGACAGGACAGTATCAGTAGAAGCTGCCAATTTAACCCATAGTTCTTTCATCCATAGTTCTTTTATCTCATCTGTGTTTTGACTTGTCTCAAATTGGAATCTATACCAAGCAGAAACAAAAAGTAACAACCCTTCTGTCTACATAAAGTACAAGGTTCAACATATATACTACTGGTAATTAAGAAGCCTTAAGAGACTAGTGAGATAATTAGAGTATACTCCAAAGTAGAAAATAACCAATTTAAATATAAAACACTACTCCACAGGATCAAACGCTTAGTCTGCAAGCCAAAAATAAAATGTAGGTAGGCTGCTCTTTCAACAGTAATGACCATCATCTCCAGTCCTTATAACCTGTCCAATCCTAAATCCTGTCACTTATGTTTTCACCTGAAACCACAATTATTAACATAGACAGGCTGCTTTGAGCCATTTAATCAATAAGATTCAGATAGGATAAATGTATGCAGAATTTCAACCTTTATCTAAGCAAGTAGTTCCTAACCTTAGATCCTTAGATATGTTGGTCGGCAGTTCTCATCATCCATGATCATAAAACCATGCTCTTTGGGGACTTTGGGAATTATATGCTAACAACTCAAGGCTGGGAACCAGTAGTTGAAAGCAATGGTTCTCAACTTTTCATCCTCCAGATGTTTTGGACTTCAACTCCCAGAAACCTCAGCAGACATGACTAGTCAGGGGTTCTGTTAGAAGTCTGAAACGTCTGGAGAATCAAAGGCAAAGAATAATTTATCTCAGCTATTACTGTAATTATTTACAATTATTATTAATTATATAATAATAATAATAATAATAATAATAATAATAATAATAATATCAATTAATACTGTAATAATTGATCTAAACTATTAGTGTTCTATGAAATGCCCTTAAAGACATAGGAGTGCCAACACATCTGATAGTCCTGATGAGGAATCTGTATTCAGGACAAGAGGCTACTGTCAGAACAAAACATGGAGAAACAGAATGGTTCCCAATTGGCAAAGGGGCCAGACAAGACTGCATACTTTCACCCTATTTGTTCAACTTGTATGCAGAACATATTGTAAGAAAAGCAGGCTTGGACACAGAAGAAGGAGGATTGAAAATAGGAGGAAGGAATTTCAACAATCTAAATTATGCAGATGACACCATAATATTAGCAGAAAACCTCACAGACCTGGAACACCTACTAAGGAAAACCAAAGAAGAAAGTGCTAAGACAGGCTTAATGTTGAACATAAAGAAAACAAAAATAATGACCACTGAGGACCTTCACAAGTTCAACCTAGAAATAGAAATAGTAAAAGAATCCTCATTCCTAGGATCAAACATTGATAGAAATGGGGACTGAAAAGATGACTAAGAATGGGGAGGGTGGCTATGAAAGAACTAGAAAAGATTCTAAAATGCAGAGATATACAACTCAGCACAAAAGTTAGAATCATACAAGCCATTGTATTCCCTATTACAATGTATGGATGTGAGAGCTGGACAATTAAGAAAAATGATAGGAAGAAAATTAATTCCTTTGAGATGAAGTGCTGGAGAAGAGTGCTGAGGATACCATGGACAGCCATAAAGACAAACAAATGGGTCCTAGAGCACATCAAGCTGGAAACCTCCCCAGAAGTCAAGATAACCAAACTGAGACTGTCGTACTTTGGACACATCATGAGAAGGGAAGACTCTTTGGCAAAAATAATAATGCTGGGAAAGGTGGAGGGAAGTAGGAAGAGAGGAAGGCCACATGCTAGATGGATGGACTCTATTAAGGAGGTCACGGGTATTAAGGGGTTGCAGGAATTAAGCAGAGCAGTGGAGGAGAGAGGGTCTTGGAGATGTCTCATCCATAGGGCTGCCATGAGTTGAGATTGACTCGAGGGCAGTTAACAACAACAATTACTGTACTTTATACTTGGGTAGTAAATTCAATAGCTAGTTAGCCGTTGCACACTATATAGTAGATACTCTTTAGAGTAGTATTTCAAACATCAGGTCTAATTCAATTAAGTTATATTAAAATGTAAGCTCAATAAAGGAAATCAATATGATTTATCTCAGCATCCATCAGAAGGAATCAATGACTGATGAAAGAAAAAGTATATTCAATCAAATCCAGAGGAATGGAACATATATACATAAAAAGATCCTCTCCTACATTTGGAGATTACTCCTTGCCTTTTCACAAAGCAGCTCCTTGTAATAAATTGCAAATCTGTTTTAAAGCTTAAGAGGTAGGTACTGTCAGGTAATGTTGTAGGAAAAGGATGGAAGAGAGGCTTTGTACCGGGGTGGGTGGCTTTATAGTGTCAGTGGGGCACATTGGCCCCATGCAGTCCTTTGGGATCAGGATTGTAGCTGGGGGGAGATGAGGGCACTGTCTTCAGAAATAAAAATTCTGTCCTCCCATGAAATTTTACTTCAGAAGCATGGAAGTAATATAAAATTTCATTTGAATTAGAGTTCAGGCATGCAATGATAAAGGGGAGTGGGGGGGGGGGGCAAAGTTATGAAGTGAATGTGAATCAGCAAATGTTGAGTTGTTGAGTTTTAATTGTGTACCTTCAAGTCATTTCCGACTTATAGTGACCCTAAGGCCACCCTAGTGTGGGGGTTTCTTGACAAGAATTGTTCAGAGGTTTAGCATTATCTTCCCATGAGGCTGAGAGTGTGTGATTCTCCCAAAGTCACTCAGTGAGTTTCATGGCTGAGTGGGAATTGAACCCTGGTCTCCAGAGTTGCAGTCCAACACACAAACCACTATGCCACACTGGATCTCATGTTGTAGAGGTGAACAATTTCCAATGTATCCCTTTCTGGAAGGCTAGAAATATGGGGACTGAAGGAAAAAATTGGGAGGGCAAATTGGAGGGGGGTATAAAGCCTTCATCCCCTCTCCCATAACTACATTTTAGGAGCCACAACTTTCTGCATCAACTGTATGTTTCTCTAGTGCAAAAGCCTGACTGGAATGTTTGCTAGCACTGCAGAGTCTAAAGAAAAGGGAGGTTCACTCGAGGGTGATACAGGTAAGCCAAAACCAGGGAAAATGTGCAACCTTATAGAATGATTTTGTGATTTTGGCAATGTGGCTAGCATCAGTGAGCAGTTTGGGAGGGGGGGAGGGGGAGTTGGGCCACAGGATGACCAAATGTGACCTACATTCTGTCACTGTATGCAGGCAGATCTTTTGCATATTTAGTCTCAGTAGGAACATGACTGGGGGACTTTTGGGGGGTAAGGTTCAGACCGCACTGGGTGATGCCTCAGAGGGGGATGAATAACAAGTGGGGTGGTCTCTTATTATCAGTCCCAACCCACCTGGCCGCTTCCTCCACCAGACAGGATGCTGGTAGGGGTGGGGTGCTGCTGCTACCAGGCAGCCCTTTCCATGTCTGGTAGGGCTATAGGTAAGACCAGAAAGGGGAGGTGTCAGCAGTGGCAGCACCCATGTATTTCTCCACTTCCTACTGCCATCACATCCCTTTCCCACCCAGCCAACAGCCTCACCAGACCCAGAAGGGGCTGCCAAATGGCAGCAGCACCTTCCCAGATGCCTGCACTCTCTGCTCCACTAAGGAAGCACAGGGCAGGGCAGTAGGAGGAAAGGGAGTGCAAGGCAGGTAGTGGTTTGCCAGGCACCTGGGAAGGGTGCTGCAGCAGCCCGGAAGCCCTTGTGGGTTTGACAGGGCTGCTGGCAAGGCAGGAAATGGAAGTAATGGTGGTGGTGGTGGCAGGAGTGGCTACAAACTCCTTTCTTTCTCCTCCCTTTCATGCCCAGCCAGCAGCCTCACCAGACCCAAAAGGGGCTGCTGGGCAGAAGCAGCACCCCATCCTCACCAGAGGCTGCAGCGGGGAAACTTGGGCAAGACGGTGAGGGTGGCAAGATGGTCAATAGGGGGAGGGTGGATGGCAAGCACCCTCCCCGCCTTTTGCTGTTTCTCCTTTCACAACCCAGTGGTGTCACTAGGGTTGGTGTCACCTAGTGCAGTAACTCACGGTGTCACCCCCCTCACCCCATTGATCTCCTCCTATACCACACCATACAGAACCCTTAGTTATGTTTTCTGTACTAATTAATCCTCATACCCATATATCACTGAATATAATGGTAATAGTTGTGACATAAAACAACTAGCATGATGAAAATTATACTTTTAAATTACAATTAAATTACAGCCTAAATGTATTTGCATATACATAGTTTCATGTGCTTAAAGTGAAAATTTGGTAAAAGGTGATGTTTTAAAAGAACGGATTAATAATAGTAGTAGTAGTAATAGTAATAGTAATTTCTCTACACATTTTAATGGGACACAGGTGAATGCCACAGCCCACTTCTGCCAAAAGACAGATGTTTGAGGAGCAGTGGTGTGTTACCCCCTATTAGGTTGTCACTTGGTGCATTCTCACCCCCTGCACCCCCTAGTGATGCTACTGCCACTGCCACCATCCCCTCCCCTCCCACTCACTCCCCAACCTCTCTTCCCTGGAGTGGCATGAATTACTGCAATGTGAATTACTGCACAAGGGTGACAACACTAATGACGCCACTGAGTATCAGCATTCCCCCACAGCTTTGGTAATCTTACAGAAAAATATAGCCTGTCCTTAGAAATACGAAAATGTTACCTGATCAGAAAACTTTGATAGGAAGATCTTATTTGATAATGGACACTACAAATTCCAACATGTAAATAAATATCTCTAACAGCAAGCATTATGTGCTAAATAGCGATATGCAGATGAAGGATCTCTTATTCTCAGTCATCTGAAAAATGAGTAATTCATTCATGTACATTCTACTATAAGATTAAAAATTCCTGACAACTAGTGTAGGAGCTGCCTGGTGTATTAATTTTTTTTAAAAAAATAGGAGCAATATTTTAATTTACTGGATTTAATTTTTCTAATATTTCCCCATATACTTTTACCATATTCAGCCAGCCAAAAGTACAGAATATGCACAGACCACCTACCTTTTTAATTGGAGGGAAGAGTCATATAGTGCCAGGTGGTCTTTGATGTGCCTTGGTCATAAATCAATTATGGCTTTAGAGGTCATAACCAACACTTTGAGCTGAACTTGAAAATGAATATGGATTTGCACTGATCTTTGGGCACAATAGGTACCCCAAAAGCAGGCCTCTGATTGCCCCTCATATTTTATATCAAAGAATTAATATTAAAAGGGAAGCTGGTGCGGTGACCTAGAAATTACCCCACTGTGGATGCTTGACCTTTTCACACTTGGAAAAATTGGCTAGGGCTAGCCAGGGTCTGGAGGGCACCCACCATGATGGGACTCCAGCATAATCCTTTTTGTCTACAGAGAACAGTGAGGGCATGATGGCCAAAAGGAAGATGATTGTTAGTGACTACCTAGGACAGGGATGTACTGGCAAATCCCTTTGTCTGATGCACTCACACTAATCATCCAACTATCTGCTTCTATCTCGGACTATTCTTTTCCCCCAGGAAACTATTTAGCAAGCATTCAATCCTTTAAAGCAGGGGTAGGCAACCTTTCCCCTTTAAGGGCCGAGGGACTTCAGCTCCCAGAATCCCAGGAGCTATTGGCCAACATGGGACTATTGGCCCACATGGCTGAGGCTTCTGGGAGCTGAAGTCCCTTGGCCCTTAAAGGGGAAAGGTTGCCTACCCCTGCTTTAAAGCCTTGGTTTCTGCCCCCAAGACACAATTCTTGATAATATATATATATATATATATATATCTCCAGGGATGTAAAGATGCCAGTTCTGACAATTGGAAGGTTGGAAGGTTGGAAGGTTGGCAGTTCGAGGCCTGAGTGCTGCATGATGGAGTGAGGTCTTGTCACTAGTCCCAGCTTCTGCCAACTTAGCGGTTTGAAAGCATGCAAATGTAAGTAGATAAATAGGTACCACTTCAGTGGGAAGGTAACAGCGTTCGGTGCAGTCATGCTGGCCACATGACCACTGGAGTAGTCTTCAGATAACATTGGCCCTTCAGCTTAGTAACGGAGATGAGCACTGCCCCTACAGTCGGTTATGACTAGACATTCATGTCAAGGGAAAACAGATAGTAAAACAGCCATTCTCTGGTCTAGTTAGCAAGCAGACAGACACCGTGTCATTTTGGCTAGACTAAGCTCCTCAATATGCCAGCTACCCTCCTCCCTCCTTGCCACAGCAGATATTGAGTCTTCTCCTTTCCAGATTCCCATCAATTGAAACCAAGATCCATGGCTTGGTAACGTATCTCCATTAGCAAGGCCTGAAAGTATTCCACTTCTCCCATTTTTGCTTCCTAGATCATGTGTGTGTGCATGAGGGTATGTGTTGCGTGTGTGTGTTGTGACTATTTCCATAATAAAAAAATATAAAGACCTATTTGGATTTGCCTTGGAGTTCTGTGTGATTTGGACCTGGTATACATTTGGGTTGCTATCCCAGGCCGCTGTTGCCCTCACTGTACTGTGACTCTCATTTGAGCTAATATTAAATTCCCCTAACACATATTAATTTGTGGGCATACTCCCCAGACCCCAGCAATTTGGGTAACACAATACAGTCAAGTACTGTTGCATAACATCAATCTTAATGTTGAGCATGTACCTACAAGTTCCCATCTTATATTCATAGACTTATTTAGCATATTTCACTTACAGTAATGTGGTCAAATACCCTTATGTTTCATGGAAGAACAGTTATGAACTCAAGTCTCCAGTCTAGTCTGTCATCTGCATGGACCATTCTGACATGGGATTTAAATGGATGTGATTTAAACAAAGGGTGTGCATATGTAGCAGAGAATATGCAGCCAGAACTTTGCTGCCTGATTTTACTGCAGCAGTGTGCACTTTTAAAAATGCACAGCTGCTTTTTAAAATGCATAGCATCTTGTCTCTTTGCAGTAGCAACTGCTGCAAAGAAGCTGGGAATGATCAAGCTTCCTTAAAACATCTTGCTTTATCATCATTTGTTTAGGATATGTGTATAAAACTGTGACTTTTCTGTAAAATATATTAAATATCTTGACTCAGTGCCTATTTGAGTTGATAACCTATAACAGGAAACAGCAGAACATCCTGTTTCTGAAAAAAAAAATCATTATTTTTTTTGCAGGTCTTCAAATAGCCGTTGCGAATCTTCAGATTTAATGTAACCTGAATGAGTTCAGGTAAAGTGTATGAACATAAGAATTATGTATGGAAGTATTTGCAACTGAGGGGAAATCATCCAGGCAAATGCAGTTCATTCTAAATTAGAATATGTCCTACAGACAATAAGTAACAAATATGACTGTAAAGAAGCCATCTAGAACTACTAACCTTAAATATTTGGGTAGAGGGGATCAATTAAGGGCACTAGAAGTGATCAAATTAAAACACAGCAAAGTATTCCTTGCCTAAGAAAATCATATGGAATTCATGTGTTGCCAGAAGTCAACAGGCAACTTGAAGGCACATAATCTGCTAAATAAATCTATGAACACAGTGTTCTTAAAATGGTTTCTTCCCTGATCCTGAAAGGTGATCCTGGAAGAATAGAGTATCTTATATGATATGTTCTCTGACTGCTGCCAGATGGCATTCTAAACACTTCTGTGGTCGGTATAATTTTAATACTTAAACTTCTCACTAAAGCAAGGGTGGGAATCATATAGCCCTCTAGATATTGTTGGACTGCAACAACATGTGTATACCAGGAAAAGAAAAATAGAAGATCGTGATCAGGGAATGAATGCTGTGCTTGGAGGTAATGACTAGCTCGCAGGTTGGCATATGCATTCCTTTTGGGATGGAAGATAATTCTACAAGACTTTGTTGCAGATTCCCACTTGCAAAAAGGTAATATCTGGACAGAAGGAATATTGTTCCTCTAGGAATGCTGCTCTGTGGATGCTTATGGGGAGCAAGCCCAGCTAAGTGGGATTTACTTCCATGAAAAAATATGCATGACTTCCAGTACAGCTAAAATGCCATCTGTGATAAAATTACTTAACCTTGTTATACTAACAGAGACCATTACAGAATTTTGTTAACCCAAACACACATCAGTGTGTAGTTTCAGTGACCATGAAACCCACTGGATGACCTTGAGCAAGTCATGCTCTCTCAGCCACAGGGGACTACAATGACAAACTTCCCCTTCACACCTCTTGCCAATAAAACCATGTGATAGGATCGACTTAGGGCCTTTGCAGACTGCCAGAAATAGTGCACATTAAATTGAGGCACTGCCCTGGCTCAGTGCTAGGGAGTCATGGGAATTGCATTTTTTTCTGGGACATTGAGCCTTCTCTGTCAGAGAGCTCTGGTGCCACAATAAATTACAGTTCCCATGATTCCCTAGCACTGAGCCAGGGCAGTGGCTCAATTTAATGTGCACTATTTCTGGTAGTCTGCAAAGGCCCGTAGGGTCAACATAAGTTGGAAATGACTTTAAGGCATACTACTACTACAACAACAAAAACACATCAGGTGCTTCATTGATTGGTGGATGCTGACTTTCACCATGCTTTAAAACTTTGGTTTACAAGAGCAAGCTCATGGACCTTGGCAATCTGTTTCCTAAATGACCAGACCCCATAATGTGGATACATACAATCTCATTATAAGATGCTACTGACAGTGAGTCTTGTTTGGCTGGTGAAGCTGAAGGGCAACCATTAGTCTTTTCATTACCTGCACTCTGCATATGGCATCCATTCCTAAGGAGTTTATCACACAGGGGACAACTGGAAGTATAAACTGTGTTTAATCCTTAATAATCCCACAATTGCACTAATGGTTTTACATGACGTCATGTTCAAAGTGTTATTATCCTGTGCATAACCTGTTATAATCCCGCAATTGCGCCAATGGTTTTCACACAACATCGAGATGAAACGTGATTAAAATGCCATTATCCCGCAAATAACCAGGCAAGGAACAGCAGCAAATAATTCACTGGGTTTTCCCATGAATGACTTTTTGCTGTTTATTCCCTGGTTATTCCCTGGTTATTCACAGGATAATAGCTCTTGTGTTTATCTCATTTTAATCACGTTTTAATGTCAATTACACAATTTTCATGGGTTAATTACTGTTTAAACTCCTTATTTCCTCCGGTGTGAAAACTCCTATGAAAGCTCACCTGACACCTCTCTTTCAGAGTGGGAGGTGAAGACTTTCTTCCTTTGTCCAGCTTTTAATATTTTGTAAACTGTTTTATGTCCTGTTTATAACTCTTGGTTTCCATTGCCATTTCATTTTGTAGTACTGATTGTATTGCTTTGTATTGTTTTGGAAACCACTCAGGTGAAAGGTAGTACAGCTGGCCCTCCACATTTGCAACTTTGACTTTTGTGGATTTGATTACTTGTGGTTTGATTAATATGTTCCCTCTAGGAATTTCTAGGTCTTCCAACGCAACTCTGCAAGAAGTTGACTGTAGAGTTGTGCTGGAGAACCTAGAATTTCCTAGAGATAACATTTCTCTAGGCATTTGTAGGTCTTTCAGCATGATTCTATGATCAACGTCTGGCAGATGTTGACCATAGAGTTGCATTGGAGGACCTAGAGATTCCTGGAGAGGTGTTCTCTTAGGTAAAAATAATAGTGTGGGGTTTTTTGCAGTTTTTCCACCTTCACAGGGGTCCTTCAGCACTGAGGAAATGTGGAGGGACCACTGTATTGTTGTTAGCTGCCTTCAAGTTGACTTCAATCTATGGCAACCCTATGAATGAGAGACCTCCAAGTCACCCTGTCCTCAAACTCTTGCAGATTCATGGCTGTGCCTTCTCTGATTGAATCTATCCTTCTGGTATATGGTTTTTCTCTTTTAATAATAATAATAATAATAATAAGTTTTATTTCTAAGCCGCCCCTCTGCTCAGCAATTGGGGCGGCATACAGCATAATTTAAAAACAAGAGACAATGTAAAATTCCTATATCCCACACCCTAATCCTCTTAACCCCTTAAAACTAAATTAAACTATAATAACAAAGTTAAAACGATTCTTAAAAACATAATAAAAACAAAAACAAAACAAAAACAAATAAAAACAAAGTAAACAATTTGGGCATGTCCATGTACTATGGGGGGTTAAGGGCGTAAGGTAACCTCCGCTAAAGCTGGGGGATTATTCCGGGAAAGCCTGCCGGAAGAGATCTGTCTTTACTGCTTTCTTGAATTAACAAACATTATTGTCTTTTTCTGTGAGTCTTTTTCCGTGAGTCCTTTCTTCTCGTGATATGGCCAAAATACAATAACCTCAGTTCAGACATCTTATTCAGGCCTGATTTATTGTAGCACCCATCCACTGGTCTTTTTAGCAGTGCATGGTAATCATGCAGTGTACACATGTATTAAACAAATGGAAAATAAAATCCCCTGTATGTCTGTATGACTGCACTTAATTCCATTTTTGTGCTGAGTATCACAACAATATTAATCTTAGGAATTGAGAATTAGCTTGCTGTAGTCTAAGCCCTCCCCACAGCTCTGCTGCAAAGTCATTGAAAAATATAGTCTTCAAAATCATTAATTTTAAAAGGAATACAGTTTATGCATAAGACCCCTCCAGAGTGAACCTATTGTGTTATCTGCATTCTGATCCCCTTTTACAATGTAATTGTTTTTAAGAGATACAAAAAAATAACCAATAGTACAGAGACTGTCTCGTACAATTTATTTCCTCCTGAACTGAAATACACATTTTACACTTGAAAGCATAGTTGTTTTAACTTTTAAAATTGTTTAATTGTTTTCTTAAATCTCATATTTATACATTTTAGTGCTTTTGTGTTGTTTTTTTTAAATTGGATTGTTTTAAATTTGCTGTTTGCTGCCTTGAGTCCCTATATCAGGAGAAAGGCAGGATATAAGATAATAATAATAATAATAATAATAATAATAATAATAATAATAATAATCTCTTTTGAATTTCTCTTTATTAAGTTTTTTACTATGAGTTCAAAAGTCTATGCAGCCTTTCGTCAGCACATATAGCATATTGTTTTCAGTGCACACATTCCTTTTGCTCTGTACAGCTTGAGCCTTAACAAATCCAGGAGATCTAAAAGGTGAACAGAAAGTCTTGGGCCAAAAAGAATAAAATGGGGAAATATGATTATACGAGGTCACAGGATGCGTAGTGTTTGGGTATCACTACCCGAACCTTGCAAGGAACTTCTAGATACCCAAGAAGTCGACAACAAATTAATAAACCACTCTCAGTGTCAGAGGTAACGTTTCACATACTTTGTGTATGTGGAAATCTCAGTGTCAGAAGTAATGATTGCTTTCTGTATGTGAAAATTCACAGATAGGTATTTTCAGATCCTGTGATAAAGACTTCCCAATTTTGTACAATTAATCTTTTTTTTTTTTTTACTGTGAGCTTCCACACCTTTATCTGCACCACCCTCCTGTTGAATAGCTGGTGTGTGTGTGTGTATGTGTATATATATATATATATATATATATATATATATATATGAAGTATGTGTGTATCTCATTGAAAAAGCAACACCGCCATAGACACATATGTCGCTGCAGTGCTGTGATCCACCAACACGCATGCTTTGTCGCATTGTTTTCTTTTGTCGTCCCTCAACCGAGTTGCTCCTCTCTTTGTTAATGATACAATAGCATCCCTTTCTGATCCTTTCCCTCTCAACCACCAGAGAGGGTTAGGTGGGAAAGCAGCCTTTTAAATTTTGTATTTATTTTGCCCCTCCTTCCAAAGTGTCTGGAGTTTATTTATCTGCTGTCCCTGCAGAGCCAAAAGAGAGCAGAGCAGCCTTTGAAGGGGGGAGTGCAGGCTGACCCAGAGGTCCTCCTTTTCCAGGACACATCCTCCACTTCACCCTTCTGCCCAGGAGGCATGTCCGAAAGGCCCACCATTTTATGCAGGACTAAGAAGCAGGGATATCTCTATCTCTATCTCTATCTCTATCTCTATCTATCTCTATCTAATGAGTGTTTTGAGCTGATCATGTAATCTTAGTAATTGGCAATCAGTTTGGGGCAGTCAATAATAATAATAATAATAATAATAATAATATTCCCAAGCTCTGCTGAAAAATATATAGTCTTCAAAATCATATTGATTTGAAAAGAAATGCAGTATATGCGCAATACTTTTCCAGAGTGAAAGCTATAATGTTATCTGCAATCATTTTTTCTCGAAGGCCCTTTTTGTGGGGAATAGCATTTGTTTGAAGACATTTTGGTGGGGAATAGCATTTGAAGATATTTTGTAGGGAATAACATTTTGAAGGAATTCTGTGGGGAATAACATGGGAAGTGCAGTAGAGCTTGGGGATTTTTAATTTTTTTTTTTGGACCACAACAAGCTGATTGTCAGTTACTAAGATATTACATGATGAAATAAAAGGTCAAAACACTCATTAGAAATATATATATATATATATATATATATATACACACACACATATATATATACATATATATATATATTCATATATATATATATATATATATGTGTGTGTGTGTGTGTGTGTGTGTGTATGTATATATATATATATATATATATATATATATATATATATATATACACACACACACATATATATATATTCATTCTTGCTCCTTAGTCCTGCTCAAAATGGAGGACCTTTTGGACATTCCTCCTGGGTAGAAAGGTAAAATTGAGGACATGTCCTGGAAAAGACATTTGAAGTTATTTTGGTGGGGAATAACATTTGAAGACATTTTGATGAGGAATACATTTTCTTGAAATTTTGTGGGGAATTTCATTTGAAGATATTTTGTGGGGAATACATTTGAAGATATTTTGTGGGGAATTACATTCGAAGACATTTTGGTAGTGAATTACATTTGAAGACATTCTGTGAGGGAATACATTTTATTGAAGACATTTTGGTGGTGAATTACATTTGAAGACATTTTGGTGGGGAATTCATTTTCTTGAAGACATTTTGTGTGGGGAATAACACTTTTATTGAAGACATTTTCTGGTGCCTTGTCCTCCTTTGTGGTTCTTGTGAGGAGGAGGAGGAGGAGGACATCTGGCCACCCTGAGAAAGTGTGGCAGAGTAGGCAAGGAACTTTCTTCCCAGCCCTAAGCTCGTGTGGACGCCTGGCTGCTATGAGAGCGGCCTGCCTCCATCTCTGCGTGTGTAATTGTGTGTCTGTGTGTGAGACTGTGTGTTTCTTTCTCTGTGGAGTCGCCGCCTCAGAGGCCACTTTTGCGCCTGGCGACGGCAGGGAGTGGCGTCGGCGCTGCTCCTCGGGCTCCCAGGCCCTCCTCTCTTCTGTCGGAGTAGCTTTGCGGCGAGGAGGAGGAGGAGGAGGAGGAGGGCGAGCTGTGGGAGGGTCTCCATTGAAATAAACAAGCAGCCAGTGATTAAAACGGGAACATGGCGGCCGCGGAAGAAGACTCAGCCGCTCCAGCTTCCTCTTCTTACAAAGCGAAGGTCAGCGCTGGCGGCCGGAGGAGACAGGACTGACCTCGGTAAAGGGAGGCCGCCCTTTCTGGGTTACTCTGCAGACCAGACCCGGGGTGGGTTGGTGGCTGGCTGGGTGGGTGACCGAGGGGGCTCCCTCCCCACTTGCCTGTTGTATAATAACCAAGGGTTTGTGTGTCTGCAGCACTGCTGGGGGTGGCTGCTTCATGGAGCCGACGATGTCTTTTTGGGGGGGGATATATATATATATATATATGATTTGCAATTCAGCAAGGAGAAGAAATAAGGTTTGCAATTTTGCAAGGAGACTTGTCTCTTTCCAGATTTCTTCCTCCTCTTCCCCCCCCCCCAAGTTGGGCGGGTTTATTCCTCCTCCCCCCTCTTTAGAGGGTCAGAGTGACCAGACACGTCCTCCTTTTCCAGGACCCGTCCTCCATTTCCACCTCATCTCCAGGAGGGATTCCCCAAATGTTCTCCATTTTGAGCCTGGACTAAGAAGCATGGATTTGTACTGTATTTGTAGCAGTATTTTCAGCATTTTTTATTTAGTCGTGTCCTCTAATTTATTTAGTCGTGTCTTCCCCCCACTTTTGGAAATGTCCTCCATTTTGTGGAGCTTTGCATTGAGGACAAGGTGACCAGACACCTCCTCCCTTTACAGGACCTGTCCTCCATTTCCATATGATCTGCAGGAGGGATTCCAAAAGGTTCTTCATTTTGAGCCAAAGAAGCATGGATTTATTTTTCTAGGAGTAGCATTTTATGTAGTCATGTCCTCCATTCCCCACCCCCTTTGAAATAGCCTCCATTTTGTGGAGCTTTGCAGTGAGGATAGGGTGATCAGAAGTCCTCCTCTTGCAGGACTTGTCCTCCATTTCAACCTCATTTTCAGAAGGGATTCCAAAACGTCCTCCATTTTGAGCCTGACTTAGAAGCATGCATTTGTATTTGTAGGAGTGGGTCCCCCCCTTTTAGCATTGTATGTAGTCATGTCCTTCATTTCCTCCCCCTCCCCTGGAAATGTCCTCCATTTTTCAGTGCCTTGTCCTCCTTGGCAGTGAAGAGGACATCTGGTCACCCTCTTGATCTTTCCTGAGTGGGCGTGGGGTGCCCCCCTGAAGGGAAATTAATGAAGGGGGTGGGTTTGGAAAAGAAAATCTATTTGAAGTAATATTTTGAAAAGAAAATCTTATTTGAAGTTATATACAATTTCCCCTTAGATGAAGGCGTCGTGAGAATATAGCCATCTAAAAAGATTTTTTTTAAAAAAAAAAAAGGGAGGGAGGAGAGGAGAGGGCAGGGTGACCAGACGTGTCGTCCTTTTCCAGGACACGTGTCCTCCATTTCTGTCCAGGAGGAGTTCCATAAAGGTCCTCTCAATTTTGAGCCTAAGAAGAATGGATTTATATTTCTATGAGCTTTTATTTGGTCATGTCCTCGTCCTTTTTCCTTTGCAGTGTCCTCCATTTTGGGGTGCCTTGTCCTCCTTGGGGGTGAGGAGGACTTCTGGGGTGGGGAAGAAGGTGTTAATGGAGGAGGAAGGAGGAGAGAGAAGGGACTCCCTTTCTTTCTTTCCTTCCTTCCCTCACTGAAGTGGCTTTTTTGGGGGGCCATTGTGTGGTGGCACCCCCAAACATCCTGAGAGGGAATGGCTGCCCCTTCCCTGCAGGGTGATGACCAGATGTCCTCCTCACCGCCAAGGAGGACAAGGCACTTCAAAATGGAGGACATTCCAAGAAAATAAATGGAGTTCCTGACCAAGGGCCTATACAGACTGCCAGAAATAATGCAACTTGAGACCACTTTAACTGCCCTGGCTCAGTGCTAGGGAATCATGGGAACTGTAGTTTAGTGGCACCAGAGCTCTCTGACAGAGAAGGCTCAATGTCCCAGGAAAAACTACAGTTCCCATGATTCCCTAGCACTGAGCCAGGACAGTTAAAGTGGTCTCAAAATAGATTATTTCTGGCAGTCTGTACAGGCCCCAAATAAAAGCTCAACACACTCATCCGCACTATAGAAATAATATAGTTTCGCACCACTTTAAACTGCTCTGGCTCAGTGCTGTGCGAATTCTGGGAATTGTAGTTTGTCGTGGCATCAGAGGTCTCTCTCTGTCTCTCTATGACAGAGACGGTTAAACGTCTTACAAAACTACATTTCCCAGAATTCCCTAGCA
This sequence comes from Phrynosoma blainvillii, assembly GCA_026167975.1. NCBI lineage: Eukaryota > Metazoa > Chordata > Lepidosauria > Squamata > Phrynosomatidae > Phrynosoma > Phrynosoma blainvillii. The sequence continues at coordinate 51,256,719 of JANUYF010000004.1, forward strand.
TTGAGCCAGGGCAGTTAAAAGTGGCGTCAGACTGGATTATTTCTACAGTGCGGACGCAGCCATAGGAATGTAAATCCGCGCTTCTTAGTCCTGCTCAAAATGGAGGACATTGAAATGGAGGACAGGTCCTGGAAAGTGGAGGAGGTTTTGCGTTGTGTGGGGCGAGAGGCAGAGGCTGTGGAGGGAGGGACGGGGGTCGCCTTTGCCTCGGGGGACTATCGCTGCATCTACACAGCAAATATAATCCGGTTTGAGACCGCTTTAGGTGCCCTGGCTCAATGCTAGGGAATTCTGGGAACTGTAGTTTTGCGAGACATTTAACCTTCTCTGTCAGAGGCCTCTGGCCCCACAACCACCTCCAGAATCCCATAGCATGAGCCGTGGCAGTTAAAGTGGTGTCAAACTGGGTTACTTCTGCAGTGCGGATACAGGTTAAAGACTGTAGGAGGAGCGTTTTGGAGCAAAATAGTATTTTTCTCAGCAAAGCTCTGGCGCCGCAACAAAATGCAATCCCCAGAACTCCATAACATGGAGCAGTTAAAAGGTCCAAAACACACTGGAGGAATAATCCAGTTTGAGATCGCTTTAATCGCCCTGGCTCAGTGCTAGGGGATCCTGGGAATTGTAGTCTATTGTGGCAACACAGAACTCTGTGACAGAGAAGGCTACATGTCTCACAAAACTAGTTCCGAGAATTCCCTAGCATTGAGCCAGGGCAGTTAAAGCGGTCTCGAACTGGATTATTTCTGCAGTGTGGATGCAAGGTGGGATAAGACATCTCACACACACACACACACGTTGAGGCGGCATTTTGTTGCGCCCTCTACCCGGGTTGTATGTGTGTGTGTGTGTGTGTTTATATATAATGTATGTTTGTGCTTTAACTTCTCCAACGTCGAGCGCCCTTCGGAGTCCCCCTTCGGGGTCCCCCTGCGAGGCCCTTGCCTCCTTCGCGGGGGAAGGGAGCCGAGGCGGAGGCGCCTGGGTCCCCTCGAAGGGGGCCGCCCGACTGCCGGCGCCGTCGCTTCCAGGAGGGCCGCCTAGGCCGGCCCTGGGGCTCTTGGGGCGCTTCTTTCCCCGCCCCTTCCCTGGACCGCGTCCATTGCGCCCTGCCTGCCTGCCTGCCTCCGCGGAGGTGGAAGCGGCGGGGAAGGGAACAGCTCCACTCTCCACTCTCTTGCCTCTTTTTGTTCGTGGAGCGGAGGAGAGAAAGAGGAGAGGCTAGTCGCACTCTCTCTGCCTCCTCCTCCTCCTCCTCCTCCATTGTACATTGCGTCTGCTCCCCCTTCCTTCCCCCTGTGGCAGGGAGGATGTCTGTGTATGTCTCTCTCTAATCCCCTCTCCACCTGCTCCCTGCCCCACCGTTGTGTAGGGGGGATGGGGAGTGTGTGTGTGTGTGTGTCAAATGTTAGACCCACACTCCTCCTCCTCCTCTTCTTCCTTCTCTTTTCTTCTCCTCCTCTTCTTCCTCCTCCTCCCTCCATTCCTCTTCCTCTTTTTCTTCCTTCTCTGCTCCTTTTCCTCCTCCTTCCCTCTTCTTCCTCCTCCTCCCTGTCCTCTTCCTGTTTTTCTTCCTCCTCTTCTTATTCCTCCTCTTCCTCTTCTTCTTTCTTCTCCTTTCTCTCCCTCTTCTTCCTCCTCCTTTTCTTCTTCTTCCACTTCTTCTTCCTTCCTCCTCTTCCTCCTTCCTCCATTGTTTTTCTTCTTCCTCCTCTTCTCCTCCCTACATTCTTCCTCTTTTTCTTCCTTCTCTACTCCTTTTTCTCTCCCTCATATTCTTCTTCTTCCTCCTCACCTCCCTCCCAATTCTTTTTCTTCCTCCTCCTCCTCTTCTCCTCCTTCCTTCTCCTCCTTCCTTCTCCTCCTCCATTCTTCCTCTTTTTCTTCTTCTTCCTCCTCTTCCTTCTCTTCTTCCTCTTTCCTCCTCCTCCTCCTCCTCCTCTTCTCCTCCCTCCATTCTTCCTCTTTTTCTTCCTTCTCTACTCCTTTTCCTCTCCATCATATTCTTCTTCCTCCTCCCCTCCCTCCCAATTCTTTTTCTTCTCCTCCTCCCTCCTCCTCCTCCCTCCATTCTTCCTCTTTTTCTTCTTCTTCCTCCTCTTCCTTCTCTTCTTCCTCTTTCCTCCTCCTCCTCCTCTTCCTCCTCCCTCCATTCTTCCTCTTTTTCTTCCTTTTCCTCCTCTCTCCTTCATATTCTTCTTCCTCCTCATCTCCTCCCCTCCCTCCCCATTCTTTTTCTTTTCCTTCTTCCTCCTCCTCTACCACCTTTCCTCCTTCTTCCTCTTTTTCTTCCTCCTCCCTCCCTCCCTCTTCCTCTCTTCTCTTTCCAGAAAAGGCTGCCCAGGATTTTAAGTGGCGGTGCTTGGAGGGCACAAGGAGGCCCCTGTGATTTCATCTTGCAGAGTGATGGCGTTTTCTCTCTTTTTATTTTTTATTATAAGCAGAAGCTCTGGTGCTTTCTTGCTCCTGCCCACAATATGGTTGCAAAGGTAGCCAGGGTTATTGGTTGTCTTGGCAACTTTGACTTTGTTGTTCATGTAATATGTATTTTGATCTACATGCCATCCATCCTTCCATATTGCTCTGGGATCGACCTGGGAGGAAGGGTCCCTGTGCAGCTGATTCTGATGGATGAAAAGTGTGTGAAAGAGGCATGAAAACAGATATGGATGCTGAATAGTAATGAGGAAGGAAAGGTAACCTGATATCTCTGCCTGTTAATCAAGTCACTGGTTCATCAGTTAAAAAAAATAAAAATAAAAATTGATAGCCAGTCCTATTTCTTGGGAAACACATTGGTCCACTCTGAAACCAATTTGGAGACTGTCCCTTTTGGGAATATCCAACTATAAGGGCCTTTGCAGATTGCCAGAAATAGTGCAGATTGAGTCCACTTTAACTGCCCTGGATCAGTGCTAGGGAATCATGGGAAGTGTAGTTTATTGTGGCACCAGAGCTCTCTGACAGAGAAGGCTACATGTCTCAGAAAAAAATACAGTTCCCATGATTCCCTAGCACTGAGCCAGGGGAGTTAAAGTGGACTCAATTTGCACTATTTCTAGCAGTCTGCAAAGGCCCTTAATTAGCTTTGTGAAAAGTTACTGTTGGCTAAAATGCCTTTTCAGAAGCACATCTACCCCCCAGACACAGACGTTTAGCTATGATAGGAAATAGCTGCAGCTGTAGTAGTCATAGTGGAACCATTGTGGTGTAGTGGTTTGAGTATTGGGCTGTGACTCCGGACACCAGAATTCGAATCTCCACTCACCCTTGGAAACCCAATGGGTGACCTTAGGCAAGTCACACTCTCTCAGCCTCAGGGGGGCACTGGCACACACCCCCGCTAAAAAAATCTTGCTAAGAAAACACTTGCCTTAGGGTTGCCATAAGTCAGAAAGGATTTAAAGGTACACAACAACAACAATAACATAGTAGTCGTAGAAGGCCTTGCAAACTATAACCAGATATTTAACATCGTCTGACTTCAATTTCTTATGGGGGAACTATGACAGTTAATCTGGAATAAACCCCAATAGAATGGCGAATGTTATATACTTTTCTGTCATTATAAAACCATGTCTTTGAGTAATCTTGGTTTTGTTTTCAGTGTATAATTGAAAGGTGGGATGGTTTCTTAAAACAAAAATGCCTTTAGAGACTCACATGCAATACGAAAAGGTAAATGCTATTTATATTTGTCTTATATAATCTTTCTGTTTGCCACACAAGGCAACACATCAGGTCTGGCCAGTAGCAACATCCCATCTCAACATGAGAAGGTGGAGATAGAATAACCAGTTCTTAATTTCTTGTTGCATCTGTTATGACATACTGTGTTTAAATCAGTATCAAAATTTGCAGTATAATTGAAGACATCTTGTCCATTGAGACTACCAAAAATGTACACCTGGCTGCCAAATTTTGATTTCATTGTTCAACTAATTTGTTTTCATAATAAATGACAAAGTAATGAATACAAAGTTTATCCCTTACAGACAGGCTTTAAAGTGGAAAAATATATCATAATAAAATTTGTTAGGCTTTATGGTGCTATAAGACTTTTTCTTCTTGATGAAATAAACTACAAAACCAATACAGTGATTTCTATGATGTTTATAGATTTAGGTTCTCTCGATAAATCATTAAGTTTGTTTGGGTGACTGTAGTTGGGATTCTTCTGCTACTGCTGTATTATTACTTTGTTTTAAAGTGTGACTCTAGCCTTATTTGGCTGAAGTAGAAGTAATAATGAAGTTCAGTTATTTTCATTCCAATCTGAATGGACACAGTGGCTGGATTTGCATATACTGTTAAATTAGATTCTGGCTTGTTGCTCTGCCTCAATCCACACCCACAAACAAACCATTGTTGGTTAGCCAGCCACAAATCACAATTAGAAGCCAAGATTAAACAATGGCTTGATGTTATATGAAAACCCAGAACTGTAGTTTGTCTATGTCTTGTTTTCCCTGTTGCTCATTGTGAAACAGGAGCTGAGGGCTGGAAAATAAACAGCTCAGAAATAGGGGAAATGAAGTAGGTATGTTTGGTCATTTGCATGGCAATGAATGGCAAAGCAAGAAATACGGTTAACATAAACCATGCCTTTAGGTCCAAAACACACTACAGAAACAATCCAGTTTGAGACCACTTTAACTGCCCCTGGCTCAGTGCTAGGGAATCTTGGGAATTGTAGTTTATTGTGGCACCAAAGCTCTCTGACAGAGGAGGCTAAATGTCTCACAAAACTGCAGTTCCCAGAATTCTTTAGCATTAAGCCGGGGCAGTTAATGCAGTTTCAAACTGGATGATTTCTGCAGTGTGTTTTGGACCCAAGTGAGACCTGTGAATGCAGTCAGTGTTTTTTAACCTTCCACACTTGTTAATTTACTTAACATTGCTAAGTTGATTGGGTTGTCACCTATTAATACAATAGGTATCTTTTGTCTCTTTTCTTTCTACTTACATGCATACATGTGAATATGTACTTGCCAACTAATATACAGCTTAGTGTGACTGGACTCCATTCCATGAAGGGCTATGTAAACTTTCCTAATCTTTAAGGTTAGAAATCATTATTTGCTGCAACATAGATTAATATTGCTTCCTCCATGGAAATTACTACTCTGTGAACTTAAAAGCAAACAAAACAAAAATAAAATATAGTCGCCCCTTCGTTCTTGCGGAGTTCATGTCTATGGTTTTAAATATTCACGGAGAGACAAACTCCGTTTATAACAATGGGGTGTGCTTCATAGGGTGCACGTCCCATTCAAACCTATAGTGCTTGAATATTCACGAATCTCTGTTTTCGCAGGGGGGTCCGGTACGGATCCCCGCGAAAACGGAGGGCCAACTGTAGTTATCTTTGACCATACAGTATAACAAGCCACATGGTTTCAGTCAGACTTTGAAGTTAAATTGCAGAATTTCAGGCCCATAAATGTTTTTGTAAAGCAGATTATTTGTTCTTCAAGATACTTTACTTAAAAGTTTAGATATAACATGAATGGTGACCATTTTTCTCTGCTGTGATGTTCCTGTTAATGCATTTTATAATTTACTTTAATCAGTACTCATTCATTTTAAATTTTGAGTTAGTTGATGTTGTGTGCATTCAGATAGTTTCTGAGTCATGGCATCCCTGAGATAGGTTCTTTCAGAGGGGTTTCGTAGCAAGATTTGTTTAGAGGAGATTTGCCTTTGCCTTCCTTTGAGGCTGAGAGAGTATGACTTGCCCAAGGTCACCCAGTGAGTTTCCTTGGCTGAGCCGGGATTCAAAACTTGGGTCTCATAAAGAGTCATAATCCAATGCTCAGATCACTGCACCATGCTGGAAGTCAAGAATATTGAACATGCTTTTTGCCATGGGATAACATTGGATGAAATTAAGGGCCAGCATGCTGTAATGATTTGAGCATTAGACTAGGACACAGAGACCAGGGTTCGAATCTGGCTCAGCCGTGGAAAACCACTGGGTAACCTTGGGCAAGTCACACTCTCTCATTCTGAGGATGGCAATGGCAAACCCCCTCTGGAGAAACTTGTCAAGAAAACCCTATGATAAGTTTACCATACAGTTGCCATAAGTTGGAAAGACACACAACAAGAACAACAACAATGATAGGTGCAACATATTGAGCTGGAAACCATTTGTTAATAAAACTGTCTGATAAGCATGCTAAACTGAAGTAGTACAATAGCTTTTAAATACCTGATTTTGTACACTTTTATAAATGGTATATTAAATGTTTGAAATTTTCTCTTAGCGCATTAAAATTTGAACTGTATGAGTTGGGTATAACATTTTACTTAGTGGGAATAAATCTAACCACCAATTTTTAAAAGTACAGGTTACTTATTAAGAAGAACAGCTGCTACCACAGTTCTCACTGTCTTTTGCTCTCTCTTTTTAATAATGTCACTGATGTGTTGGCATAAGGTGAGGTTTTCTGCCAAAATGAAACTTATGCAAAGAAAATACATAATCTAGAGATTTTGAAAATGTGCGCTTTAACAAGTCTGAAGGAAAATAGGAGAGTTCTACAGTTGCTTCTAAACAATAGGCTAGGTGCTGGATAAATTGGCTTTACATTTTTCAAGATACTGGCAACTTAGCATAACAAGCAACCTAAAATTGAATTGTATATTTGGCAAGTTATTTGTGTCCTTTTCTTTGTTCTTGCTTATGGTAAAGGGAGCTACTAGTAATATCAGATAAACTGACTTCATGGTGTTCATGCTTGAGGATTAAAATCTAAATGTGTTTTGTTACAGGTCACAGATTTTTAACTAGATTAATACTATGCAGTAAAGAACCTGACATCACTTATTTAATTTTTCTGTGTGTGTATTCACACATGTGTGCACATGCATTAAAAACTTCCCTTATCTGATTGAAACCAGAGTATTTTATTATAGATTATTAGTACTGTAGTATCACATTTTTCATATACTTAAAAAGGGGAAAACACTTCTGGGTTTCATTTATTTCGGGAAATGCTGTTTGATCATTTTGGATTATGGCAAATATTGTAGTGTGGCTGGTAATGTGTTTGGAGTAGGAAGGAACCTCTTGAATATACTTCCAGAAAGATGTGTATCATCAGCTGTGTGCTTTCAAATAGGAATTGAGCTAGTATCCTTCTTGAGGATTTTTAGCTTATAGAGGAATTCTTTGATTTTTAGATGTAACGGTTGTAAAGTAATAATAGTTCCAGAGTGGCTATTAATTTGTACAGTTCCATTTTTTTTTTTAAAAAAAATGTCATCTCCCCCCAGTTTCTCAAAAGAAAACTAGGCTACAATTATTGTTGTAACATAAATTGAGAGACAGTGTGGCATAGTGACTTGAATGCTGGACTAGGACGCTAGAGATCAGGGTTCAATTCACCATGAAACTTACTGGGTGGCTTTGCGCAAGTCACATTCTCTCAGCCTCAGGGGAAAGCAATGACAAACCTCCTCTGAACATAGTTTGCCAAGGAAACCCAATGGTAGGTTTGCCTTAGGGTCACCATAAGTCAGAAATGACTTGAAGGCACACACAACAACAACAACAAAAAATACAATATAATTGCACAGTCTAATTAAATGTGTACAGTCAATAAGTCTGTTGAAGTCTCTGTAAAATGTTAGTTAATTTGAATTTCATGGTAGTTGTTTTTTAAGAGTTTCAATCATTATCAGATACAATCCATGCCCTATTGGCTCTTTAGTGGGGCTCATACAAGAGATGTTTATCATTATTTTTCAGAGGAAGGCACAGAATGAGCTGTGGTCTAAAAATACTGAGGAGAAAACTTCTGGTGTACCAAGTCGAACATGAAGGAGGATGTGCACCTGTACAATAGTGATATTGTGTAAAGCTGCTTCCTGTTGAAACCACTGCTGATTATTTGGTGGCAGTTGGTGTTGTCTTGGCCATATATTTGGGGACTCTCACAAGGTATCAGTTTGGTCAAACATCCTTTTAGGGTAGAAATTCAGTCAAGAAGAAAAAAAGCTCTCAAGTCCTTCAAAATCAAGAGGACTTGAAGCATTCCTGTGCTCTGTAAGATGTAGCCACACCTAGCATTTCTTCATTTTGTTGCAGAATGGCAAGAGTTTAAGTATGTGACAACTTGTGTAGTTTCAGCCTGATTTCTGCAGAAGGAAAGAACACAGTTTACCATGTATGAAAACAGGGACTATGACATTTAATGCATTTATTTATTACTGAGTCCACTGATATCAAGTATGTCTTTGGAAATGCGACCATATTTTTATTAACTGATGAAACTGATGCATTTTTAAATAAAATTGGTTCTTGTTAGCTTGTCACATTTAACCTATTGTTAATTATGTATGTTTGAAGTGCTTCAAGTAAGTTGGGATGTGTTATGCTTTTATTTTTTTAAAAAACTATGTTTTACTGTCTTTTAAACTATTGTCGCTCAGAGTTTCTAATACAATTTTTTATTTAATTTTTTAAAAAACTTCTGTATCAAATGGATTTTAGCTATAACTGCCTTGGATACCATGCAGGGAGAAAGGCAGGATACTAATTAATTAATTAAATACATTTCTTGAAGGATTTCCACATTAGTACCTGTATTAAGACATAAGGAAAGAGCACTCTTTGGATATTATAAATTATAAAAGTTGACACCTGGGAATAATCACTGCTGTGAAATCCAGAGTCTTAGAATCAGCATCATGCTAGCAGTAGAAGTTTCTCTCCTTCCCTTCTTGTTCTGGAGCAGTTCATAATCTACCAGAATTGGTATTTTTAAGACACATGGGTTAGTCCTGATTTGTACAACCATTAAATCAGTGGGATTTATCTAAATGCTGACCTTCCATTCAAGAATTAATTGATTGGATCTACTTTGACATTCATCTCTCCCTGTTTGTGGGGGATCTGTTCCATACCCTCCCCACCCAAACAGGAAATATCGCGGATATTCAAGTCCCATTGGATATAATGGTGGCACGCTCCTGCATGCGCTGGTGCACGCGCGCTGTGGGCGCACACACCATTTTGTCCCTCCTGGCTTGCTGTCTGCAGAAATTCAAAACTGCAAATGGTAAGTCCACGAATGGGAGGGATGGGTGTAGTTGGGGCTAACTAATTGGATTCCAACCATAGATGGTTTCCTCCCAATTTCACTTGATAGAACTGCTTTTGTCAGTGTAAGTGCAACTTTGGATCCTGACCAATGGCATAGCTTTAGTATTTTTTTAATGGAAAATGATAGTCTTTGCAAAGTTTGCATAGGTAATCTTTTTTTCCTCTGAAATTGCCTTCCATCCTTCATCTTCTTGATTTGATAGCACAATTTGAAAACAATGAATTAAAAAAAATGTTGATCAGGATATATATTTGCTGACAACATATAGTCATGTAACATTTTTCTGTTCTTGGTCTCTAATCTGGTCTCGTCTATCTGCTGTGATGTTCACAATCCCAATAACAGTTTATTTTCATCAACTGCACTATGTAGTATATAGGGAAACAGCAATAAAGTGTGAAGAATAAAAACAACTACTTTTTAAGCAGTTGATTTGTCATCTTCTGTGACTTCACAAAGGAAGGAGACATGCTGGATTCCAAGGAAGCATCTTTGAACTGCAAATAGACATTAAATTTTCTTGACTTTGAAAATCTTCCAGTGACCGCATGCCAAAGGGGGAGGTGCCAGCTTGCATATAGCCCTCTCTACCATCTGAACTAAGACCATAAACACAAAAAGCAGGCCTATGACTAACATCTTCAATTTTTTCCCTCTTGTTTGCCTGATGAAGAAGCCAGTGTGACTTCAAAAGCTTGCAACATGTAATTGTGCATTTTGGTTGTCCTAATAAAGGTATCATTGTTTGGATGTTATTAATAATAAGTTTTATTTCTAGCCCGCCCCTCTGCTCGGCAGTCGGGGCAGGTTACAACATATTTAAAACAAAACAGTTAAAAACATTCCCTCAACCCAACTATAACCCTCCCACCCCATTAAAGCTGAATTAAACTGGTTAGAGAGCTAGGATTTGCTATATGGCCAACACGGCTATCCCTAGATATTTTTAAGCAGTTAGAATGATAGCACATTGTTTAATAATATCCGGTTCCTCTTCAAAGAATACAGCATTAATCAGTGGTTACCAAACTTTAATCCTCCAGGTGTTTTGGACCCCAGCTCCCAAGATTCCTGGACATTGGCCATGCTGGCTGGGGCTTCTGGAAATTGAAGTTCAAAATACCTAGAGAACCAGAGTTTGGGAATCTCTGAGCTAAATGATCCATGGCAGGCATTATAGAGTTAAGGCACCATCACTGAGAAGGCCTCCTCCCATCCCATACTTAGGGCTGCACCATGGAAAAGGGCTCCTGTAACTCAGTGTAACATGATTAAGGCTTTGATACAGTTTATAGATGCTTGTATCTGGATTGTTTAATATAAATCCAATGGTATAAGAAAACTTTAATATTTACATTAAAAAATCCAGTTGAAATAAAACAGTGGACCTGGAGACAACACAGTAACACTTCATCTATTGCATTCCTCTTTGTTTGAGAACTTTGTGTACATTGGAGTCTTAAGAGTTTTGCATCAAGATATTTATCATTTTCAAAATAAGTACATTTTGTTTTGTTGAGTCACTGATGTTCTGAGCAAAGAGAAGGCTGCAATCCTATGTGCACTTACTCATTTCGGTAGAATTTGTATCGGTGTAAACATGTATGACAGTTGGGTGGCATCTAGTCATTTACTTACAATTTTCAGATGTTCTGTCATTTATCATTCCAGTACTGCAGAAGGCTTACTGAAAGCCATTTTAGGGGATTTGGATACAAATGTGCCCTTCTGTGTATAGAAGTCAACTTCTGCTCCCAACAAGGCAGTTCTGCGTCTCATGATAGAGCAAGATTGGGCAACTGTGCTGGGGGTGGGGGCCAATGTTCACATCTGGAGTCCCTTGGAGACTACAACAGCATGTCAACAGTGGACAGGAAGTGATGTCCTGTCATTTCCTGTCACCATTTTCAGATGGTTTTCAGCTACAGAAAAGGTTTATGGGAGGGGGAGTTAGAAAGGGGGCAGATTGCCGTTCTTCATTTGGTTTTGGTCATTTAGGGGAGAAAATTATCTGGCAAAACAAAATTTAAAAAATTAAAATACACCCAGTTTATAAGTTTTCACAGCACTTCATAGATTTTTGTCTTAATACTCTTTAAAGCCACCCTGTACCATAAGTTATTATTTCTATTTCATTATTATTGCCGTATGCCTTCAAGTTACTTTCAACTTATGGAAACCCCAAGAGATTCTGTCAAGGGTTTTCTTCGTATGATTTGTTTAGAGGAGGTTTGCCATTATCTTCCTCTGAGGATGAGAGAGTGTCTTGCTCAAGACCACCAAGAGTAGGGATTCATAACCATGAATCTATGGCCAGACTAGGGATTCATATGTTTGCTGGGATCCTTTCTGTTCTAGCACTTAAGCCACTATACCATGCTGAGTCTTATTTCCATGTTATTAGTGGAAAAATGTGGCTAAGGAGTTTATCACACAGGGGGAAATTGGTAGTTTAAACGGTGACTAACCTGACAAAATTGCGCAATCGAGATTAACATTTTCACACACAAGAGCCATTATCCCGGGAATAACCAGGGAGTAACCAGACAATAAACAGCAAAAAAATCATTCACAACGAAATCCTGTGCATGATTTGTTGCTGTTTATTGCCTGGTTATTCATGGGATAATAGCACTTTAATCACTTTTCATCGCGACATCCTGTGAAAACCATTAGAACAATTGCGCGATTATCTTGTGATATTCCCAGGATAATCGCACTTTGAGCGCGATGCCATGTGAAAATCTTAATTGTGAATGCACAATTTTGATGGGTTAATCACTGTTTATACTTCTAGTTGTCCCTGTGTGATAAACTCTTAAGAAAATGGCTTGAGCCCAGGCCACTTTCTCAGTTTGTACATGGGAAAGGTTCAGATTTTCAGCTTATAGTCTAGAAAGTTAAACAGTTTTTTTCAAATACCTTTTAAAAAAATTAATTTTATTATTTTTAGTAGAGTGTAACTACAGCACACCTGCGCCATACACAGGCTTGCCATTCGTGGACTCAGGGTCACGCAGAGGGTGAGCCCCAGCTTTTTTAATGGCACGTGGGAGCATGCCGCTATTAAATTCAATGGGACTTGAGGTCCTGCAGTATTTCACTTATGTGTGGGTTGGGGGCCCGGAACAGATCCCCTGCGTGTAACAAGGGGTCACTGTAGTCAAATGCTAGTAACGTTTGTAAGAGCCAGCATGCCATAGTGGTTTGAGTTTTTGACTAAGACTCTGGAGACAGGGTTCACTTCCCTGCTCTGTCTTGTAAACTCACTGGGTGACTTTTCTCAGCTTCAGGGGAAGGCAATGGCAAACCTCTGAACAAATCTTGCCAAGAAAACCCCACGATAATTTGCCTTAGAGTCACCATAAGTTGGAAACAACTTGAAGGCACACAACAACATCAACAATAAGCTACTTGAATGTTAGCAATGTTTGTGCATATATTGGGAAGAGCAGGTGTCCAGATTCTATTTTAGGATGGTTTCTTGACTTTTGAGTTTTTTCTAGATTTTACTTTTTATGTTCTTAATATCTTTCTAAAATAGAAAATGGGATAAGCATCATAATTATCCAGATGTTGCTGCTTAATATCCACCTTCTGTGACCAGAAATTCTGATCTGTAAATAAAATGTATTATTAAATGAATATATAGTAAGATTTCCATATCCACAGTTTCATTTACCCGTGTCCAGAAATATAGGCTTTCTAGGAATCGGGGGGCCTTCCTGCATCCAGTCAACTTCCACTAGAAATATAGGGTTCACTATTATCTGCAATTTTCACTATCTACAGTAAGTCTGGATACAGCAGTTGTACTGTAACAATAGAATTATTCAGAAATGTTTCAGGAAAAATATTGGGGCTAAATATTCAATAGTACTTGGAAGTGTCAAACATTTAAATGTTACTGTTTCAGTATAAACTGCATCATTAGTTGTAATGTGGAAGAATATTTATTTTTGTTTTGTTTTTAGCAGGCTTGAAATGTATCTGAATACTGAAGCTTTCAAAAATACAACCTGTAATACTGATTTGCCTGCCTCACTGCATGTTGGTAAGTTATCTATAAGTGAAGCATGCTTAATAAGACTGTATCTTATGAAAGATGTTACTTTATCAGATTATATGCTGCTCGGAAAATAAGTTTTTGTTCAATGATAGTGGTTCTCTTTCCAGACCTCTAATTTAGTTGAAATTTTGGCCTAGTATATCTGCTACAGTAACATAATTTGTCTAAAATATGTTTATTTGGGTCACATAGAGCAGCATCACTGAGGAAGAAATTGGGCATCCATTAATCACAGCCATGTCTGTCTGGCTTAATAGAGAAGTTATGTCAAGATCATACTTTTTTGATTGATCTAGATGTAAATCTAAATCATGATTTGATGATACTTGAAAAATCTTGTGGTCATTTTTCTTCCTTCTAGTTTATCTGTAAATTCTGGTTAATACTATAAACAGGGAAGGTAAGATTGCAAACCCAATTCAAATGGTCACTTGCAGTCCTGGCCACAAAATAAGGAAGAATCTGATAGTGCAAAGAGAATATGGAGCACATGAACAAAGGGATTAAGTTGGGTATAAACTACAGGTTCTAAAGCCCTGCTAACCCTTGATTGTGCCCCACCATGGGGCAGTGTTTAGACCAGCTTTGAAGGTAGATTAAGCAATTGGGAGACAAGTGGTACTAAAAAGGAAAAGATCCTCTTTCATTTTTTACCCTGTCCAGGAAGGTTTTGGAAGTGTCAGAGTGCTCCAGCTTTATGATGATTGCAGTGTAAAATTACAAGCAAATTAAATGTATACAAGGAAATCCATTATAAAGCTATCTCTAAGCTTAGCATAGACAACGCAATTCATAATGGAGGTTTCTGGAGTTTCATACATCCTGTAAATGTATGACTGCTATTCAAAAAATTCTAAATGAGAAGAATTTTCAAGGTTTTTGAGGGCATAGTTTATAATCTCAACACAGCATTTTTCTTTTATCAAGTAAAAGTTTGCGAGTCACAAAAATAACTTCGTAAAGCTTTCCTTTTCAATATGTATTCACCAATTTAAGTTTCTTATTTTATAAACATGCATTTCCTTTATTTAAAAAATAATATTTTATTATAAACAAGAACCATAACAATAACAAATCAAAACAATATTTTTTATATATCTAAAACAGATAAGGAAAACAAATGACACTAAACTACAACTAAATAGTAAAAGCAACAATACAAGAATAGACAGGTAAAAGAAACTGTGGTTTCCAGCTTGCCTGTCTGCATTTCTATTACATTGAATATATCCACTCCCCTCTTACTATTCAACCTAATAATAATAATAATAATAATAATAACAACCTAATAATACATCATACAGTCACCCCTCTGTTCTTGCAGACTTGAGATTCCTGGACTCAAATATTCAGAGGGGCAACCTCCTTTAATTATAATGGGTGGGCGCTGGCGGGCACTATGGGACTTGAATATTGGCGAGTCTTCATTTTTGCAGGGGGTCCTGTGAAAACGGAGGGCCAACTGTATTTTTAAAATGATCTTAAAAGTAAATTATAAACATCTACATTTTTAGTGGGGCCATGTTATGTAAAGAGGAATTGACTATTCTCTTCACCTATCTGGCTAGTCCTCTGGGCCTTTTAATGAGCCAAGAAGAGCAAGGGTCAGTAGACATGTGATGGCTCATACCTCTCCAAAGATCCTTATACCAGTTAGGAGCTTAAGCTCAGTCTTCTGGTTATGTAGCCTATAAGCTCTTTGCACTACATACACAATTACATGTGCTTTAAAGACAGGATGATGAGAGGCAGTTGTAAAAATCAAGGCTTTCTGTTTGGCTGGGTGTTCCTGTGTAGGGACCTGAAAGAAAATAATTTAGTTGAAAGCAAGGGATCTAATCCAGTAATTAGGTTTGCTGGATGCTTAGCGAGTACTCAGAAGGTTCCAGGTCATTGTTGGGAGGAAAGCATGAGGGGAAAAATAATAATCATTTGAGTTGTAGATATTGTTACTTTTGTTGCACTACTGCATTCAATGCATGGTCTGCTGTATCATCAATTTCTTTCACGATTCACAAATTTAAACTAGATTTTTCTATGTAATTTAAAAAAAACTGGAGAAGAGTTGGCTTTTGAGTGGTGAAAACAATTTGATTTCTTCTTTGAGTCTGAAGTTGCCTGAGGTTTACAATTTATTTGGATTTAGGATAATGTCTCTTGCAAAAGTAAGTAAAATTTATCATTCAAAGTAAATGTGAAATTTGGATTTAAATCTGTACTGGAGGGAATTGAAAGCTATGAACGTTTAATAAATTGGATATGGTTGACTCTTCAAGAGAAAATAACTTTGTAAAGATAGCTGGGATATGGATTTATGAAATATTTTTGTCTAACTTCTGGTGGGAAGAGTTAATGAATAGTTGCATGGTTGGGAATAATGATTAGCTATAGTAGTGCAGATTGAACAACAATAAAATGCTCAAGTGGGAGGGGAAAAATGCTTGGAAGAATTTTGAGACACTTTTGTCAAGGACAAGTATAAATTCTGCATGTATCTAATGAGGCATAATCTTTGCGGTGCGGCATCAGGGACTTTTTAAGATAATGAAAGCAGAATGTTCACTCGAGCCCCCATTCCTGTAGTCAGTACAGTTTACTAATTAAAGTGCTGGGCTGATACTTGGAAAATCCAGATTCATGTCCCAATTCAGTTGAGAAGTCCAGCAGGCGACTTTGGGCCTTTCTAACCTTGTTGTGTGATTAAAATGGAGATGAGGAGAATTGTGTAAGGTGATTTGAATTTCTTGGAGGGCAGAAAGGAGATATATACCTTATTTTCCTGCGTATAAGACTACTTTTTTACCTGCAAAATCTGTGGCTATATCCAGTCTTATACACTGGATATAAGGATAATGAGGATAGAGGTGCTAAAACTCTATATTTTGACTGGAAAAATGGGGGGTCGTCTTATACGTGGGTCGTCTTATGTCTGACTATGCTTGTGCTGGGTTGGTACTGTTAGCATGGCCTGTGGCTGTAATAGTATTGCCCATGCTTCCATGACAAAAGGATGTTACCACCATTATAGTTTGTTTTCCATTAGTTTTATAGAGCTCAAGTTAGGGCCTAAGCAGACTGCCAGAAATAGTGCACATTAAATTGAGGCACTGCCCTGGCTCAGTGCTAGGGAATCATGGGAACTGTAATTTATTGTGGCACCAGAGCTCTCTCACAGAGAAGGCTCAATGGCCCAGAAAAAAATACAGTTCCCATGATTCCCTAGCACTGAGCCAGGGCAGTGCCTCAATTTAATGTGTACTATTTCTGGCAGTCTGCTTAGGCCTTTAGTGGGGTTCTGAAACAAATGAATTTGCAAAAATGCAGCTGCGCCAACACCAGTGTGGCTCCCACAATGTGTGACGCCTGGACAATTGTCTCCTTTGCCACTCCCCAAAGACCTTGTGCAGCATCTGAGGATATCTAGGTAGACTGGTAAGTGACAGTGATTTTTATGTAGACTTTCTCAGTATCTGTATTTGGTTTATTATCAATTTGGTCAATTATGTTTTATTCAAATAAATCATCTTCAGAGATTGGCTTACGAGGTTAGCTTGTTTCAATAAACCACAATAAACCTGTGGCTCCATCTCAGTTGTGAAGGGATTTGCCTTGAGAGGTTTGGTTGGCCCCGATTCTCAATTGTTTCACCAGTTAAGAATTGTCTCTTTTGTATGTTCCAGCTGAGAAATAATTTTTTGAAACAGATTTTTTTAATTGAGTTATGAATGAGATCAGTGAGATTTGTTCAGTTGTTTCATGGGCTTGTCATTTGCGTATTGGTTTTATATGTATGCCTGTATTTTGAGGTGTTCTGCTAGGACTGGCTAGTGCTTGCAGATGTATATTCTGTTCTGAGCTTCCCATAAAAATAGATTCAAGTGGCTGGTGATGCTTTCATTCATTACTGCACTCAACTCTCATAAAACCTACCTTTTCTTTTCAGCATTAAAGGACCACGTGGGCTTCAGTTATAGAGGCAGCATTTACATTAGATACCAAGGAACTTGAAACTTGCCCAACAAACTGAAGTGAATCCTGGAGAGTTACTACAGAACTTCAGCTTGAGTGGTCCCATCTGGAGAGAATGATATGGCACTTCTAAGATGTGATCAAATAATTTCCTACCACATGTCACCAGACCATAACAGGAGCTAGTAATTCAAAACTTAATAGAGTAGAATTACAGTCATCCCTCCCCATTCACAGACTTGGAGTCCGTGGTCTCGCTCTTGGGATGGCAAGTGGAGAGGGACAAATGGCGGCACGTGCATCTGCACGATCCCGCACATGCGCCATGAGTGCATGCACCATTATTTTCAATGGAGCTCCAGTATTTGCAAGTTCTCATTTTCATGGGAGGGGGGTCTGGAATGGATCCCCTGTGAATTGGGAGGGACGACTGTATAGCATTCTGCCTAAGAAAATGAAATGCCAAACAAATAGAAGGGAGGTGCTTTATTTTTCATCTCTTTCATTTTCCTTTATGCTCTATGGACCTGCTAAATTGCAGTCCCTTTTTGTAGTGGAAGTCCAGCAGAAGATCTTAAGACCACTGTGTGTTGCCACTTCCTCACCATCTGTAGTACATTCTGAGGCACTGCTTTCTTTCACTGGCTCTAACACAAGAGTGTTCTGGAAGTAGACCATTGGAGTTGTTAATGCTTTGCTTTGCCCAGCTGGTAAGCACTGCAAAAGTAGTTGCAGTAGTGGAGCCAACAAGAACCCAACTAAACTGACCACATCCAGTATGCACCCTTATGGCCCAACTCTTTGGAATATTTTTTCTTTATTTATTCAAAGTTTATATAAGTCCTGTCATAAAAGGCTTAAAACAACCAGAACTTGGAAATAACTAGTTAATCAACTCATCATGTTATTAACTTGTTATATCTTTCTCTTAATGTGGCTTGACTCACTAGATTTCCTGGTTAATGCTGACGTTAATCTTATGCTTCAAGAAGTTAATTATTTTTAAAACATTATAATTTGTAAGGGTTGGAGGCTCTTCCTGTGGCAGAAATAGTAGAACAGGCAGGGCAAAGAAAGATTGGGATTGGAGGAGATACATCACATGGCTCTGTAGCTAGGAAGGCTAGTTTTTGGGTTTTGGGTTGTTGTGGTTTTTTGCTGTATTATGACTTCTTCGAAAGTAGTGAATGAGATAGAGAACGTGGTAGATACCCAGTAGAAGAACAGCTGGAAAGCAGTTGAAGAGCTGATACTGAGGACAATTGAAGGGAAAAAAAAAACCAGGGAAAAAGAGTCCTGGAATGGAATGGGGCAGTGTTTAGTTTGCTTAGCCATCTAAAAGCCATAGCTTTTACATAGTGTCAGGACCTTCAGGTCTGAAAGGCTGGTGTCTGCCAGTATGCCTTTTTGGGAGAGTAGTGGTGTGTGATGACTCTTCAGTTCTCAGTCTGTATTGATTTTATTCTAGTTTTCTATTATTTGGGGGAGGAGTGAGCTGCAATGAACTCCTTTGTAATCTTCTATTGTGTTTATTGTTATTCACACATTGCTGATGCTTGGATCATTAATTGAGAAATTTTCCTTAGCCCCTCATTTTCCTTCTCACTTGGTTTCTCCAAATTTTGAATCATTGGAGCCAAAACATGCAAGGCCTCCCATTTTGCTAATTTCTAAATCTAGTCAGAAATAAGTACCATTGTGTTAAAAGACTAAAAATGTTTCCAGGTGATGCTTCCTGATAGAAATGGGGAGGCGGATAGCATGCAGTGATGCAGTTTTGTGGGGAAATGCTCTCAGAGTTTCTGATTAAAAGTTCTCCATCCTTGGTTGGTGACTGATCTTGGTAGCCAGCCATTTATTGCTTCACTTCTAGTAGATCAGTGTCCTCTAGCTGAAAGTAACACATACTTTCCTAATAAGATGAGATACTTAAACCACCCTTTCCCAACCTGACAGTTTCCAAACTCCTACCATCCCAAGGGATCAGTTGTGTTATGGATTTTGTAGTCCCAACTGGAGGGAAAATTCCAGATTCAAAGAAAGAAATTTCAAAAATAGCACTACGAAGGTACCAATAACAACATGGGCCCTTAGGATCAATGGTGACAAACTCCATTCCATTCTCTGTAAATCCCATAGTCAGTTTTGGAAACTAATGTTATAAAATTAAATAGCAGTAACAGAGCTAATTAAATTTGAATTATTAGTGTCAGGTGAAATTGATACATCTCCCAGTTTCTAAATTTTCAAACCACCCTCTGAACATAACCAAGCTAATATGGGTGTGCATACTCAAACATGGATACCCTTCTCATTCTGTATTATATAAATATTACCGTAACTTTTCAATATTAGAAGCAGAGGAGGCAAGAGCCAAAGTAGTTGTGTGTGGCTCTCATGTAAGGAGTTAAATATATTAGTGCACATTTCTTCTCTTATTGCAAGTGGTATGTTCTTTTTGTAATTTGAAACCTGGGATTGGGCAGAGTACAGATCCAAATGTATAAAGATGGAAGTGAAATACCTACATAAATTTTGCTATCATCTGTGTGGTATCCTGTATACTTTCCTATATCGGCTTATATCCCTGTATACTCAGATGAGGGTTTTACTTCCCCTTCTAGTATGTTGCACTGCCTGAAAACCTGCTCCTGATGGTTTCCCAGCAGCCTGGAGCAATTTTTGAGGGCCCATATAAGCTATGATGGGTTGTCCCCTTCTGCTGATGAAAGTAGTTCCATTAAGAGAATGACTGTTGGAAACCAGCCAGAATCTTAATTTTTTTTGCTTCAGCTCTATGGACAAAACTTGTACAGTTTATTAAATGAAACAATATTATGTCATACTTCCAAAGCAGATAGATAATTTTTATGTTATACATTCTTTATTAAAGAACTGAGGTTTGGGGAAGAATTTTAAGAAAGTAAGGACATTGGAGCCAGCATGGTGTAATGGTTTGAGCACTGGACTATGACTCTGGATACTAGAGTTCAAAGCCCCACTCTGCCATGGAAACCCCGGGTGACCTTGGGAAGTCACACTGAGGCTGAGAAAGCAAAGGCAAACTCCCTCTGAACAAATCTTGCCAAGAAAATCTTGTGACAGCTTCTCCTTAAGTCAAAAACTGCTTGGAGGTACATAACAGCAACAGGGATATTGAAAAAGCCTAAGTCCTCTTGTTACCCCCAACTAGAATAGACCCATTGAATAAACTTTTATCTAAGTTCCACTGATTCCTTTGGTCTACTTTAGTTGGGACTAACAACATGAGCAGGGTCAGCTCTGGTTAGTGCTTGGATGGAAACCGCCAATTAATACCAGATGCTATAGGCTATATTTACAGGAAGGAACTGGCAAAACCACCTCTAAGATAACCCTGTGAAATTCATGGGGTTGCCATAAGTCAACAGTCAATTTGAAGGCAAGTACACATATACAACAACATGATGGACACTGTTTTTTGTCTTCTTCTTTTCTTGTCTTTTGATACCCCACTTCTAATATGTTATTAATGGGTTTAGATGAAGCAGGGTATTATTACAGTTCAGGATATTTACTTTCAAATAACTTCCATTAAGTGTCATGAAAAGTTTTTTCTTTATTCCTTAAATCATGGCCATAACATGTAGAGAGAGAGTGTGTATTTTATTTGAAGATAAGAGTTTTCCCTGTCATTGTGGAAAATCAATAAATAAGTTTTAAATTTAGATTGGTATTGATACATCACTGCAGTGGCATCCCTAAGGTTGGTGTCATCCGGTGCGATAACTCATGGTGTAACCCCCCCCCCCCCAGCTCCCCACCGACAGTCTCCCATAACACACCATGCAGAATCCTTAGTACAATTGGCTCTCCATATCCAGGGATTCAACAGCTTGAAAATATTTTTTTAAATGCATAAATTTTAAAAAAGCAATCCTTGATCTTGCTATTTTATGTAAGGGACACAATTTCACTGTGCCATTGTATTTAACCTGACTTGAGCATCCACAGATTTTTGTATCAATGGGGGGCCCTCGAACCAAACCCCAGTATTAGAAACTTGAAATCTCATTAAATCCTAATAATATCAAGCTTTTATTATGAAGCAGGAGGATTAGGATCATAACTCTTCTGTGCTACCTTCCTCCAAACAGTAAAAAAACACTAACAGTTTGCATCCCTTCCCAACCCTACAGGGAGTGTTCCTGTTTTCACAGCTTCTTCCCAACCACCAAAGGTAAAAAATAAATAAAAATTAAGGAATTGCGTCTAGCATCCAGAGTGACCAGATGTCCTAACTGCAAAGGAGGGCAAGGCACCACAAAATGTTAGATCTTCAAGAGAAATGGAGGACATGACCAAATAAAACCTAAAAGCACTCATTGAAATGTAAATTCAGGCTTTTTAGCCCTGCTTCAAATCAGTATTGTCCCTACACGGGGGTGGTGGGTGGTGGGGGTGGGCAGGGCCAGGCCAGGCCAGGCCAGGCAAAGCTGCATAGCCCATTCCCCTGGGTGGGTGTCATTCCTCCTCCTCCTCCTGCTGGGACTGGTTACCTCCTAGAAACAGCCCCTCGGCTGAGGGGGCAGTGGAAGGAGTGAGGTCTGCAGGGGGCCCCAGGCGGCCGAGGTGAACCTCAAGGCTGTGGTGGGTGGTTGGAGGGGGTGAACTTGCCTGTTTCCTTCCCACCGTCAAGAGCAGAGAAGGGAGGAAGTGGGGGTGTTTTGTATGTGTGCGCGCGTGCCTTTTCCTGCGGTCTTTTGCCCAGTTCTGGATTCAAGCAGGGAGGGGAAATGACTGAAAACTGCCCCCACCAGGGTGAGCAGGTGGTTTTCCATGCAGGAAAGTGGTGGGACGTTGCCCCAAAAAAGGGTATGTCTTGGCTCAGCGCTGCCCCTCATGTATCCGTGCCAGGGGACTTCCCACCAAGAAGTATGCGGGAACCACTAGGCTAGCAGAAAGGCAGTTTGCCATTTGTCTGCCTGTCCTTCCCCGTGGACTGGAGTGGGCAGGAGGGTTACCTTAGCAGGCAGGCATGAGGGTGGGCGTTGCTCTGCTGAGAGAGAGAGAGAGCAAGGGGGTGTGCTCTGCCCATTAGGGATGACCACCTGCCCGCTCTATCACCTTTCAGCTCTGGTTTCTCCGGCCAGGAAGGAGCCACCTTGTCCCCTACCCCGCACCAAGGAAGCCTAAGGAGGAAGCTTTTGGGCCACCTGGAAACCTCTCCCTCCCTGTATGTTTGTCCCTCCTGGGCTCCACTCACTCTGGCAAAGCCCTCCCCTCACCAAGAGCCAGAATTTGTCACCTGTTGTGGGGGCAGGGACTGTGGGAGGCAGAGCCAAAAAGGCATGACTGCTCACCTTGCTGCCGCATGGCTGATTACTCACTCTTCTGGGGTGTCACCCGGTGTGGTCCACATCCCCCAAGTGATGCTACTGCATCACTGTGGTGCAGCCTGAAAGTGCTGTTGGGGTCAAGAGCAGGCAACTGAGCACTTACATCTTCAGAAATGTCTTGATGCATTTATGAAGGCAGATTTCCTCCCCAGCATTTGCTCTAAAGCTTACTAACTGAGCATGGTGAAAGATCTGCCCTAGTGAGTGCTTGACAGTGAATAGTTCTAATTAAATACAAAGCCTGACAATGATTCTTGGATGAAGGCCAATAGATTTGTCTTGTCTTTCAGAAAATTTAATTTTCTAGTTCTGTTTATCTACCAGCTTGTTAAAAGATCTAAGGACACTTCTAAATGATGATACTGCTGACTTTGCTGTTTCTTCATGTTTCTTCTAAGGACCCCTTGTAGAAACAGCCTTTGGTTTTAAATTCTTACCATAAATATATGCCTGGGTTTATTTCCTTGATACTTTGTTATTTGGAGTGATTAACTGATAGTATTAACTATCAGTATTAGCAATTAACTGATGATATAATATCTTTAAATAAGAAGCTGTTTTGTCAGCTCTGTATATCGTAAGTATTTGCTTTTGGTTATTGAGACTTGGAATGTACTTGTACCATTTCTTTGTGGCTGGGACCTCATTCTCTACAGGTGTAGCTTAGCGTTGATGATAGAGTTTCGTCCAGGCTAGCATGTCAAGGAGGCATCAACTATGCCACAGAAGTAAATGAAAATTTTTACTGTCCAGACTTCTCTCATATACTTGAACTAGGACTTGGCTATTCCTGCTAACCCCTAAACTGTGTTGGTAATAGTTTCAACTTTTGGGTAGGGAAATATATCTTGGCATACCTCTACTAAAGTTAGCCCAAAGAATAATATCTTTGATGAGCAAATATTTAGTGTGTGTGTGTGTGTGTGTGTATGTGCACGCGCCTTTAAGTTGCCTGTTGACTTATGGCAACCCCATGAAATTCATAGGGTTTTCTTAGGCAAGGAATACCCAGAGCTGGTTTCACCAGTTTCTTCCTCTGAAATATAGCCTACATCACCTGGTATTTGTTGGCATTCTTTCATCCAAGTACTAACCAGAGCTGACCCTTCTTAGCTTCGAAGATCAGATGGGATTTGGTGCCTTTAGACCAGATATTTAGTACTGCTCTTGAATTAACTGATGCACTTTCACCTCTCCTGTCAATTCTCTTAATACTTTGTTAACAAAGATCTTTGGAGATCAGCTCCATAATAAAGCTGAGAATGGCATGTTAAAAGCCTTCAGGCAGCTGTAGCATTTTCTTCATTATACCGTACAAGGATCTAATTTTTTTGTCCTGTCAAACTTCATGAATGAATAGAGGGTTGTCTTTGCTTCTACAATTATTTAAATAGTATGCCATTAACTGCTTCTCTCAAGTACACTTACTCAGAAGGAAGAGTGAGGGGGGAAATGTACCTTCAGTAAGCAACTCTTAGCTTATTGGATTAATTTTACAGCTTCCCCCAACCTCTCTCTTCCCTTCTGCAGCCTTTGTTTTAGTGCTGCCAAATTTCAGTGGCAAAACAGTGGGAAAATAGTGCATCTTTCTTCAAAGACAAGGCATATTAGAAAAGCACACCTTATTTTAAAACAAAATCATGTTTCCAGAAGCTTCTTAGAAGCATGACTGCTGTAAAACAAAATGTGCTTTTCCCATATGCCTTTTTTTCTAAAGAATTTTCCAAAGAAAATGGAAGTTTTCTCTCTTTTTTGCTATTGAAATTCATTGTAAGGTGTGGAACCTCTGGGTTCAGTGAATGCAATCTTTGATATTGCTTTAATTCCAAAGAGCTGTGTTTCCTGTGCCCATTTGATTAATGAATTGCTTTCAGCTCCAGGCTGGATGCTGCCTTTCTTATTGCTCAGGCAAGTTTATGTAAAAGGCACAGCAGCATACCATTTGAATCCTAAAGTGTTGTGGCACACTGTGGGAGAAGAACCAATACAGTGAATGAATGTCAACAACTTGTGAACTGCCCTGCCTTTCCCCCCCAAGCACTGAGGATGAGAAAGTGCAAGATGGTCTAGATGCAGCTATTGCTATGACTGGCATTTCAAGTTAGACTGTACAAAGGCAATGAACACATTATTTCCTCTTGTGTTTTAATGCTGAATATATTTGAGTTGTGTCAGTAGGTCTGTGGTGTCTGTATTAATGCTCTTGAATAAAGTTTTAGAGGATTTTGTCAACTCCCTTTGCACACCGACTACAATTTTATATAGAAGATGGGATACACTTTTGCACCATATTTTGATAAAAAAGAAAAGGAATCCTAACCAAAAACCAAACCCAGCATTTCCACTTTAGTATTTCTCAGGTACTTAATATCATAACATTTCTTGGGTTTGTTTTGTTCTGAATTGTTCTGAACTAGAAATAAACCTCCAAATAAACTGGAGCATGGATTAGTAATTGCTAACTAAAACGTGCCAAAGGGGTCTACTGTAACTGTGTCCATCTGCAAAATCAGTTGGTATGCTAAAAAGTGCAGCCTTTTACCAAATGAATATCTTCCCACCCCCACCCCATTTTTCTCCCCATGGAGTTCAAATAACTTCAAAGAATTTGGCCTCATTCCTGTCTCTGTATGTCAGATGAGGTTATGCTGAGAATTCCAGAAGAAGAGTAGCATATGAACAAGTAAGTGTCCTGTGACTGAACTTGTACAATATAATAAGGGCTTGTACTTTGTGCCTGTATTTAGGACAGATGCAGGTAGGCCACACTTCTTGTGAAGCTGTAATCCTGCATCTTATTCCTGAGTGAATGTTGGTATGCATCCTTATGTTTTTGCTTGTGCTTCCTCCCCGAGTATGACTAGGAAGTTTAACAGGGACTGGGAAAAACACATTCTAATCCTCATTCTGCCACAAATCTCACTTGGCTAGTTATTACCTTTCAAGGCTGCCTCTACACTGCAAAATTAATGCTGTTTGACACCATATTAACTGCCATGGCTCAATGCCAGTGGTGTCACTAGGGTTGGCATCACCCACTGTGGTAGCTCATGGTGTCACCCTCCCAGTTGACTTCCTCCCACAATACATCATACTGAATCTTAGTAAGGGAGCCTTGGTGGCACAGTGGTTAAATACCGGTACTGTAGCCACAACATTGTGAGTTGGATCCTGAGGGACTCTAAGGTCGACTCAGCCTTCTGTCCTTTCGTAGGTCAGTAAAATGAGTACCCAGCTTGTTGGGGGCATTTGGCTTACAGATTGTAAACCACAGAGAGTGCTGAGTTCACCATGAATCAGTATAGAAATGTAAATGGCATTGCTATTGTTGCTAATGTTACTGATAAATCATAATTCCCATATATCACTGAATGTCATGGTAATAGTTGCAACATAAACAACTAGCAAAATTAAAATTATACTTTCAAATTATAATATCATACACAAAGCTGAAATGTATTTACATGTACATATTTTTATGTGGTTAAAGTTAAAAATTTGTAGTATGTGATGTTTTCAAAGGAAATTCAAATAATTAATTTGTTGTTTTTTTAAAAAAAACAAACTTTAAAATGTATTTTAAACCTGGGGCCTCTCCTTTCTCCTTCCACTGAGCCTCACCCTACTCATACATCTCTTCAGCATTTTAAAGGGACACAGGTGAATGCCACAGCCTGTTTCTGCCCAAAGGCAGATTTTTGAGGAGCAGTGGTGTCACCTCCCCTTAGAGCCTCACGTGGTGTGGTATGTGCCCTCTGCACCCCTTTGTGACACCCCCATTTAGTATTATGGAATTCTGGGATTTGTAGTTTTGTGAGATATTTAGACCTCTCTGTCAGAGAGCTCAGGTGCCACAACAGACTACACATCTCAATATTCCACAGGATGGAGCCATGAGAAACCATTAATTCTGCAGTGTGGTAGCAGCCTCAGGGCCTTTGCAGACTGCCAGAAATAGTGCACATTAAATTGAGGCACTGCCCTGGCTCAGTGCTAGGGAGTCATGGGAATTGTATTTTTTTCTGGGACATTGAGCCTTCTCTGTCAGAGAGCTCTGGTGCCACAATAAATTACAGTTCCCATAATTCCCTAGCACTGAGCCAGGGCAGTGCCTCATTTTAATGTGCACTATTTCTGGCAGTCTGCAAAGGCAGTCTAGTTTGGGTTGTGTGGAGAGGAAAAATCATTTTTTTCTTAAAGCAGACATAGGCAGGCAGGTTCCCTCTATTTCACTTTTCCTTTTTCTAATGTATAGTTGGCTCGCCATATCCATGGATTTTTTATTCACAGATTCAAGCATCCACGGCTTGAAAATATCCCCCCAAATATATAAATTCCAATAAGCAAACCTGGATTTTGCCATTTTATATAAGAGGCACAATTTTACCGTGCCATTGTATATCATGGGGACCTGAGCATCCACGGATTTTGTTATCCACGGGGGATCCAGGAACCAAACCCCAGCAGATATCAAGGGCCCATTGTATGATATTCATGTATTTTTATAATAGTACCTCATCTTTAAAAGCAGCATAGAACTTTCTTAACTTGAAAGGGACAAATACTAGAAGAGCTGAGTATGGGGAATGTCCCTATTTCACATATTAAGTGTAGCCCATGAGTTTCATTTCTTTCACATTTTCATGTCTTGTCCTTTGTAAATTTCAGGGTGAGTACCCTAATAGAAAACAGTGCAGTTCTAACTCAGAAGATGTCCTGGCTGTAGAGTTTAGGAGTCAGCAAAAACCTTTTGTGTTAGCTGAGATCTGCCAGCAGAACAGACCCCGAAAAGGTGTGGAGCAGGGGAGGGATGAAGGAGGAGCTCTGGTGTGTCAGATGCAAACATCTTGCTGTCAAGGGACACACCACATTACCGCACTACACTCTTATTGTGCTGTTATTCCACTTTTACTGCTCTGGCTGCCTCCTGTTGCATTCTGAACCTTGTAGTTCAGTGAGGTCTAAGAGCTCTGGCTGGGAATTCTTAATTCCCCTCCATAAACTACAAATCCCAGAATGCAACAGGAGGCAGCTAGAGCAGTTAAAGTGGAATAGCAGTACTATAAGAGTGTAGTGTGGTAATCTAGACAGCTACTATACTAGTACAAAACTAGTCAAGGCTGAGATAGGCCTAAACCATTTCAAACATCCTTAGATTGAGAGGGGCTTAGATTCAACACAGCTTCAGGTAACCTAGTGTTGGCTGACTCAGCTATCTTTCTGAGTCAGGATTATACCCGTAAGTAAGAGTAGGAATGGGAAGGGCAACTACAAAAGAACTAAACAAAATCTTAAAAGTGTAAAGATACACAACACTAAAGTCAGAGTTGTCCAAGCTATGTATTTTAGTATGTATGGATGTGACAGCTGGACAATGAAGAAAGCAGGTAGGAAGAAAATTACCCCGTTTGAGATGTGGCACTGGAAAAGAGTGCTGAGGATACTGTAGAGATAGCCAAAAGGACAGATAAATAGATTTTAGAACAAATCAGACCAGAGCTCTCCCTGGAAGCCAAAATGGCTAAACCAGGGGTAGGCAACCTAAGGCCCGGGGGCTGGATGCGGCCCCCTGAGACCCTGCCACCGCCCGCCGCCCGCCATGATGATATTGATTATTGTTGTTATTACTTGTTCTTGGGGTTTTCTTGGCAAAATCTCCACAGGGGGTTTGCCATGGCTTTTCTGGGGCTGAGAGAGTGTGCATGCATATTTTTAAAATATATTTTTATTTTTATTTTTAAAAAAATTGCTTCGGCCCCCCAATTGTCTGAGGGACAGCAACCTGGTCCCCGGCTCAAAAAGGTTGCCTACCCCTGGGCTAAACTGAGGTTGTCATACTTTGAACATATAATGAAAAGGCAAGTCTCATTGGAAAAAACAATAATTCTGGGAAAGGTAGATGGCATCAGAAAGAGAAGACGACTGTATGCACGATGGCTAGACTCAATCCAGAAGGTCACGGGAATGAACCTACAAGATGTAAGCAGAGAAGTTGACAATAGGGGGGTCATGGAAGTATTCCATTCAACGTGATTTGCATTCGATGCAAAAGCAGTTAACAGCAAACAACAAATTTAATAACTGTACTCTAAAGGCACCCAATCCTGTCTGAGCTTGAAAGCTAAGCAGGGTCAGCCCTGGTTAGTATTTGGAAGGGAGACTGCCAATTAATACTTGATGTTCTAGGTTGTATTTCAGAGAACGGAACTGGCAGAACCACCCCCTGGGTATTGCTTGCCTAAGAAAACCCTATGAAATTCATGTGGTTGTCATAGGTCAACAGGTGACTTGAAGGCACAATACACACAATATACTTAAAAAGGGTGAAATAAATGTAATGTACTGCACATGCCTTAATTAATAATATAATTAAGTCTTCAAAGTTCATATAGGAAAAGTAAAATATATTATACTTAAAGAATTTAACAGTAGTGTTGCTGTCTGTCTGCTTTTAAATTTCATGGTGAGTTTATTACTGAATATTTGCCTGTTAAATTTGTATTCTGGATTATTTCCTGTGTAAGTATATTGCTGTAACAGTAAGGAGAAAGTAGCTTGTTGTTGAATGTAAATGTTTCCTGCCCCTTCCCACAAAAGGGGAAAAACAGAGAGTGTTCTTCAAACCTTTCTTTGGGCCCCCATTTTGCTCTCGTTTGGTTAAAAAACAAACTTCCTGTTTGCACTACAGAACAGATGGAAGTCTAAAATGCAGTGTCAGGAAACTTTTAAAAAATGTTTGTAGCATTCCTAACAGAATAGCTCATTTTGCATGTGTTGAATTTATAGAGGAGCCATAGAGGAAATTTAATAGTTTTGCCTATTGTTGGAAAGGAGACAAGCAAGCTACTCCATATGGCTGGCATCTTGGGAAAAATAAAGTGAAAATGTGACCCTCTGTGAAGTTATGCTTGCATAAGTGGTACTACAAATGAATAGTGCTGTGCTCTTTCTTACAAAAAGCTGTGGGATGTTCAGGCTAAACTTTTCAGAATACAATTTTTGGAGAGGATATTTTGCAATCTCTCCCCCCCTCTTTTATTAAAGAAAGTTATACCTTTCAGTGGGATAATACTAAATAAAATAAAATAAAATATTTGATGTGCAAGGTCCATGCTACCTCCATCTAGATGTGTATCACAAGTGTGTGTGTGTTGCCAGTCCCTTCTCCAATTTGACAGATCAAATTGTTCATACTCTACATGTTTTCAGTTTTGCTAATTTTACTTCAGTAGATGCTTTGGTTATAGATTAAAGGGATTGTTACATTGGATAAGTTTTGAATTACTATCATGAACTGGCACAAGAATGGAGTACAGAGGATGTGAGCCAGCATGGTGTTGTAATTTGAGCGTTAGACTATGCCTCTGGAGACCAGGGTTGAAATCCCCATTTGAGCATAAAAACCCACTGGATTACCTTGGGCAAGTCATAGGGGGTTTGCAGACTGCCAGAAATAGTGCAAATTGAGTCCACTTTTAGGGTTAGGGTTAGGGTTAGGGAATCATGGGAACTGTAGTTTATTGTGGCACCAGAGCTCTCTGACAGAGAAGGCTCAATGTCTCAGAAAAAAATGCAATCCCCATGATTCCCTAGCACTAACCCTAACCCTAAAAGTGGACTCAATTTGCACTATTTCTGGCAGTCTGCAACCCCCCATAGTCTCTCAGTCTCAGAGGATGGCATTGGCAATCCCCCTCAGAAGAAACTTGCCAAGAAAACCCTATGATAGGTTTGCCATAGGGTTGCCATAAATAAAAAATGACTTAGAGACACACAACAACAACAACAGATGAGTGATAACAAGATGTGGCTTGGATGAATGTCCATCTTAACTTGTAAAGGCTAGTAATAGAATCATGGTCAAATAAAGGTGTAATGTTTTCCTTCAAGTTGTAAAGTTGTAATGCTTTCTTTCAAGAAGAAGAGATGCCAGACAACCTAAATAGTTCCCTGGTATTAGTTAAAAAAATCTGATCTGGGTAATCTGTGTTTGGCAAAGTCATATGGAATCTTTAGAGATCTCCCAGTTTGGCTTCTGATCTATGCATGATATTGAGTCTTTGCTTGTGGCCTTGGTGTTTCTGGACAGTCTTCAAAGGCAGTTCTCTGTGTTACAATAATCTAATCCAGATATTACCAGAGCGTAAAAATTACCTTGTGAAACACTGTTCACTGTGCATGCCACCTCTAGGACTGTATTATTTTGTGTTTTAACACACACACACACACCAAAAAACCCACCAAGATTCTGTACCAGTAAAACTGAACTTTGCAAGTTTTATAATATTAGTCTCTAATGAATAATTCTGTATTTGATCATTGAATAGTTTTAAAAAAAACAACAGTAAGAAGGGCATTTAAGGTCTCACCAGTGGAAACCATGGTAAACCTTCCCTCTGTGCTCTCTTCAACCACCAGTGACAGAATATAGGGCCTTTACAGACTGCCAGAAATAATGCAGCTTGAGACCACTTTAACTGTCCTAGCTCAATGCTGTGGAATCATGGGAATTGTTTTTTCTGAGACATTGAGCCTTTTCTGTCAGAGAGATCTGGTGTCACAATAAACTACAGTTCCCATGATTCCCTTGCACTGAGCCAGGGCAGTTACAGTGGTTTCAATCTGCATTATTTCTGGCAGTCTGTAAGGCCCATAGTTAATGCAAAATCTAGTAGGGACTAGAAATTTGTTTTAAAAATTAATACTTTGAGCAAGTAATGGTCTTTCTCTGAAGACAGAAATAGCAACCAAGTATTAAGAAGAGATAGCTATACACCCGTCCCTCCACACTTGCAGCTTTGATTTTTGCAGATTTGATTATTCACAGATTTTATTCATATGTTCTCTCTAGGAATATCTAGGTCCTCCAGCACAACTCTATGGTCAACTTTAACCAAAAGTTGCACTGAAGGACCTAGAGATTCCTAGAGAGAACACTCCACTAGGCATTTGTAGCTCCTCCAGCGCAATTCTATGGTCAATGTCTGGCAGATGCTGACTACAGAGTTGCACTGGAGAACCAAGAGATTACTAGAGAGGTTTTCTCTGAAGTAAAAACATAGTATTTTTGGTATTTGTGTTTTTTCCACATTCACAGGGGTCCTGTGCCCCTAATCTCAGCAAATGTGGAAGGAAAGTGTATTTAGTCCTAAAATTCTGGAATTAGTTTAAATCTAAAGGTACACCGAGTTATTCATTTTGGGGATATTAGACATGAGTAGAGTTTGGAAGTAGCGTGTTGTAATGAACTACTTTCATTATCTAGTTACTTTTTTCATTAACAAGTTGGAATGTCTTACTTTTTTGCTGGTAAGTACCATGACTGTAATTCACCACTTTTCATTGTAACATAATGATAATACACGTTGAGTATATCTTATCCTTATTCCTTGAGTATCCCTTATCCGAAATGCTTGGGACCAGATTTTTGGATTTGGGAATATTATGGATTTGGGAATAAATAGTGTAACGTACTGCATCTGCAAAGTTGGAGAGAGATGTGAGGATCTGTGAAATGGCGGGAATCCAAGCATAGTACTTGGTGCGAATCCACATCTCCCCCCTATTTTACAGATCCTTGCGTTTCTCTCCAACCTTACTGGGGGAAATTAATATAGTACATATCTCCAGGGAGCCCTGGATATTCAACCTGTACTGAGTTTCTGCCTGTATTACTGTATGTGTTCTGACTCAACCTGAGCAATGTAAGGAGAGGAAAAAGGGTCACTTGAGTGATGTGCAGCTAGCAAGGAACAAAGGAGCCAGAAACAAGGATTGAGCCAGGGGGATAAAGAGGAAGACACACACTAGTGACTGGACTTAGTTGGAATTAAAAACAAAGCAAAACTTTCAAAAGGCTAGTTTGCCTTTTTAGCCTTCCTCCATTCTGTCCAAATGAAAGAATCTGGTGGTCTTGCCAGATAAAGACAGACTCAGGAATGGAGCAGACAGGCAGGAAAAAGCAGCTCAATCCTGGGTTTTCAGAAAGCAGGCCAAAATCCCGCTATCTACGCAGCCTGCTCCCAAAATGGGCTGAATACTCACAAGCTGTCTGCACCATGTGGCATTAAGCCATGTTGGAGGGTTTTTTTTTTGTCCCCTCCCCACCATGCATGTGCACCTCACACAAACACATTGCCTGCCACTCTAATTGCTCCCCTTACCTGCCCAGATGCCATTCTATTGGATGGCTGCTTGTATGATCGACCACACAGTCGCATGTGTGATGCACCACCTGTGCCTCCGTGCATCAATGTGCCCAGTGATACACTGGCAAAGCATAGTCACGCAGGCCCTCCATACATGCCCCCTTCACCCCATGTCTCCCTGTTGGACTGTCTAGTTTGTGTACGTTGTAATTACAACCATTGCATTATTGGTGACCTGCCCTGTTTGATGTACTTTTGCATTTTTGCTTTCCCACATTCTCATACTGGTGCCGGGCTGTTATATGCTGGTGTGATGGTGTGCATTTTTCGTGTTAAGTTGGAGTATCACAGCTTCTTTTTGCTCCAGTTTTTAGTCCCAGAATGCAGCTTTGTTTCACTTTCCACCTGGTTTGTCTAAACCAGGGGCCAGCAACCTACGCCCCCCCGGGCTGGTTCCGGCCCGGGGGTCCCCGCGCTTACTGGCCCAGGCGGACCCCTGCCGCCGCCACCAGCACTTGCTACTGCCGCCGCGCGTTTTGGTTGCTGCGCGGCCGCATGCGCCGCAACCGCCATTTTGTTTTCCAAAATGGCGGCTGCGACGCGTTTGTGCATGCGCAGGAGTACGCTATATAGGTATTGATGGGATTTTAAATTTAACAACTGGAGGGAGATATGTGTTCTTTATATTAACTTTCTCAAACTTGGTATTCTCCAGGTGTTTTCTTGTACAGTTCCCACCTCTCTTCACAATTGGTTGTGTTGTCTGGGAGAATGT
Organism: Phrynosoma blainvillii; assembly: GCA_026167975.1. Lineage (NCBI taxonomy): Eukaryota > Metazoa > Chordata > Lepidosauria > Squamata > Phrynosomatidae > Phrynosoma > Phrynosoma blainvillii. Next base: position 51,290,171 of record JANUYF010000004.1, read on the forward strand.
AAGAAATTGCAGTTCACAATATGGGGGGGGGGGGTAGGTTGAGGGAAATGGTTTCATGCAGTAGCTATTTCTTTCTTACCATGAGTAAATTATATAAATATGGGTCCAAAAATCATATTTATGAAACTAAGACAGTAATGGATGGGATCTGAACTAAGTTGAATCTAGATCATATTTAAACCAATGGGCAGAGTTAGTCATGTTTTAGTTCTACCCTTATATAATTAAATGTTTTTCAGTTATTTAAAAAAAAAAATTTGCTACTACAGAATTTTCCCATTAATTTGTTAAAGAAAGTGAAACAGCACTTAAGACACTGCTTCGTTTGGTGGTGGAAAAAAGGCATACACTTAAAAATAAAGCCCCGTAGTTCTGTAACTGTATGTATACCATTATATATACTGTTCAGTTTGGTGAAAATAAAGTAAATGATGCTAGAATGGGACTTCAGTCCAAAATAAATAATATGGGAACACCAAACTACTTTTAAATGAATTCACATATTTTGAGCCAGATGAATGGCATCTAATGTTACTAAAATAGCTTGCAGGAATAATATCAGAATCTCTGTCTGGAAACTTTGAGAACTCTTTGGAGAGCAGGTGAAGTCCCTACAGACTGGAGGCAGCAGGTCAGTGTTGTTCCTATCTTCACAAAGGAGAATAAAGAGGATCCTGGCAGCTATTGACCCTTCAGCCTGACATTGATATTAGGTGCTAGCATGAGTTATTTGTAGCAGACTAATTCTTCAAAAATAGACTTAATGATTTAAAATAACATATTAACTGATAATTCCTTGTAAATGAGGGGTATTAACTTAATGTTTAGCCATTGATTGACAATGGCAGACATTTTCAGGATCTCAGAGATTTAAAATTTTAGAGTATCCTTGGCTTTGACTGTGCTGGTGGCACAGTGGTTAAATGCCTGTACTACAGCCACTCATAAACCACAAGGTTGCGAGTTCAATACTAGCCAGGGCTCAGGCTTGACTCAGGCCTGCATCCTTCCGAGGTCGCTAAAATGAGTACCCAGCTGTTGGGGGGCAATGAGCTTACAGTTGTAAACCGCTTAGACACTGCATAGCGCGGTATGAAGCGGTATATAAATGAAGCTGCTTTGCTTTGCTTTTTATTTCAGTAGCTCCTTTCCAAGTTCCTTTGTCTTTCAGACTGCAGTCCATCCTGAATCCTCTTGCCCAGGAGTAAGCCCTACTAAATTCAATAGTATTGTTTTGGAGTAGACATATAGAAGCTTGCATCTTTATGTCAAAAAATGTAGGGAGTCTACAAAATTGTGAGTAAGAATGGGCAGGGGGAGGGTCTTTCATGGTCACTGAGTTCCAGGCCTCAGTCCAACCTATATCCAGTTACCCAGGAGTAAAGCCAATTGAGCTTAGTAATGCACTGTGACAGGGATCCATGTTTAAGAATAAAGGAGAGGGAAGGACAGGCAGTGACAGGGTGGTTTTGTTATTGAGAATTCAAGTTTCTTTTGTTTTTTTAAAAAAAATTGAAAGCAAGACAGTGTTAGAAGCTTTACATTGGAGATATCTTTCTGCTTGTGGCATCCTATTTTTCTGTGTGCATGGATATTTTGGAACATATTTCAGTACTATAGTCTAGGAAAAAGTTTATCATTGGACAATGCACTGCTGTCCATGTCTACTCAACAGTAGGTACTGCTAAACTCAGTGGGATTTATTTGTAGCTGAGTGAGAGTACACTTGTCCCTCCACATTCACTGGGGTTAGGGGCACAGGATCCCCGTAAATGTGGAAAAACCGCAGATAACAAAAACACTCTGTTTTTACCTGAGAGAACACCTCTCTAGGAATCTCTAGGTCCTGCAGTGCAACTCTGTGGTCAACATCTGCCAGACATTGACCATAGAATTACACTGGAGGACCTAGACATTCCTAGAGAGAACATATTAATAAAATTCATGAATAATGAAATCCATAAATGTGAAAGCCACAAATGTGGAAGGACGAGTGTATACAATTGTAGCCTTGACTGAAATGTGCATGCATATAGAGCACAACTGAAGATGCAGTTAATTAGTTCCTACATTCTTTTAAATTTCAATTTTTGTTGGTTTGCCATATAGCAGAAGTTTATTGAACCTGACCTACCCATATCTCCATAGTATTACCTCCCCCACCCTTGTTGACAACCATAACTACATTTACACCATACAGTTCACTTATACACAGACAATAATGTAACAGAGAAAATGGAGGTGAGGGAGAGGGAGAGGCGACAAGGAATGTAACGGCATATGTTTTATGTATAGTAATACTATATGTGTTAACGTCTTTGAAAAAAGGTGACTATAATACAATTGAGGTGTTAAAAAAAAAAGAAAATTAATTCTGTTCTGTCTCAAGCCCTCTAAAGAAAATTTGTTAGCAGCCACTAAAGATGATGCTGTTTGTTCCATGCATACTTGGGGCTGTTGGGACTGGCAATGTTGTTATGTTTTAAAATAAACTTTGAAAATAAATTATGTTGTTTTTCTCTGGATTAGCCATATTCTGTTATTCAGTGATTCAGAAATCTAAGATTCAGTGTATGTGCACTGAATATTTTCGGATGCATAGATATATTTAGATTGCAGTTGCTGAGAGCAATTCCACTGAATTTGATGAAACTTTCATCTCAGTAAATTTGTACAGGGTTGTGCCATTCAAAATCCAGGATGTCTAGACTTTGAATTTTTCTTAATTTAGGGATGCAGTTCTTGTAATGAACTGGAAATAGGCTGATTAGTGTATTACCAACTTAGTAAGAACAAAATACTGAAAACATTCAAGTTGTAGAGAGAAGTACATAAATTAAGCAATCATTTGAGCTATGTGAACTTCCCTTTCTGGTATTTCTTGTAAGTGTCTGACTTAAGGTTAAAGCATCAGCAAAATAAAACAGTTTTAACTTAGCTCGTGTTTTATCTAATTTCAGTATGGGGTATATGGCCAGCAGTTCACTACTATGAGTGACCAAATTCTGTGGTGTTCGGGATTTGGGGAGACAGCCTCAGATTTCTGATGCTTCTATAGAAAATTTCATTCAGATGAGTTGGTAATAAAAGATATCTGCTGTAAAACAGCATACACATACTTTCTCTGAACTAACTGTGTTAAGGTATCTCAAAATGTTCATTAAAGAAAGTAGGGGAATTTAAGAGGAAAATGTACTGTTGTGCCTTTTATGAGGATCTATGATATTTTGTTGGCATCAGACATGGACAGAACAGACATGAACAGAATGTGACGGTATATTAATATAATTGTATAAAGCCACCTTATACCTAGAACATTGTTTCATGTAACCCTGTGCTTTCTATTGCAGCTGGCAATGGCTTCCCAGGGTTTTAGGGGTAGGCATAGGTGTCAGTTCATATATTTAGTATTCAGTCTAAAAACATTTTTCACATCCCTGTTCCTTTTTTGCTTTCTCTGTGAAGGAGCTGGACTGGCATAGCAAACATGTATAGAAGTACCGTATTGCCTTCTCTCTTGTACCCCAACAGTAGGGATCACAATAGATAAATTTCTGTGGTGACAGGGTGCCCAAAGAATAGGATTAGGTAGATTCTGATTTCTACATCTGTGTGTGGAGAAGACCACTAAAATGTACATTGCTAGTAAGCACCTCACACCTGATATGATAAGCTGCAGTGGCTGTGCAGAATATATCTTCTATTATAGTTCTAGTCTGTTTTTTCAAACAGTAATCTCACTGGGATGTATGTGTCTCTCTTTGAGTAAAGTTTTATGATGAAAATTTCAGAACACTGTAGGTTATTTATTAATTTATTGTTGTGTGCCTTCAAGTCATTTCTGACTTATGATGACCCTGTCACAGGATTTTCTAGATAGAATTTATTCAGAGGGGGTTGCCTTTACTGTCTTTTGAGGCTGAAAGAGCATCACCAGTGGGTTACTATGGCTGAGTTTGGATTTGAATCCTGGTCTCCAGATTCAATCCACTACACCACACTGGTTGTCATAATGTATTACATGTATTATTCATGTATAAGTATAGAAATTTTAGTTTAAAAAGTGACCCAAAAAACCTGGCTTGACTTATCCATGGGTAAGTGAAATTACTGTACTTTAACACTTATCAGAAAAAGAACCATCCCCTTTTCTGAGTAGAGTGATGAAAGGTGAGAGCTTAGTCCATCCTGGGGGAATCTATCTTCACTGCAGCGCCACATTTGAGTTTTTTGAATGCCTGGGTGGGCAAGTGGCAGCAGTGGTGGCTATTTGATGCTTCTCCTCAAAGGAATGCTGAGAGGAATTAGGCTATGAATGATTTGAATAAGACATTTGTGTATGATTGTCAGCTTTTCTGGGTTAAACTCAGGCATAGTTATCACATTAAAGGCCTTAATGCTAAAGTAGTCATATCCTTTGCTTTGCCTTTTTATCCTTTTTGACGTGTGTTTCTTAGCCCTATTTGTGCCTGATTGCCGTTTCCACACATCACACAGCCACCATTTACCGTGGTTCCCTCCTCATCAATCCAACCTTTAGCGTGAGCCCAAACAGTTATGCCTGCCATAATTTTGTAAGTTCCTTGGCATCATTTTCCTTTGCTTTCTTCTTTATATGCCCCTAGATTTACTCTTGATTTGTCCACAAGTCATATAAAAATCCATAATTTTGGCCTCAAACCTGCCCTTGACTTATACATGAGGTTGACTTATAGTCGAGTATACAGCTGGACCTTCCTATTCCGGATCTGTTTGTGGATGCTCAAATCTGCAGATAGCAAGCCTGCAGAAGGCGAGGTCCCACTGTATATGATAGTTTAGGATCAGAGTTCTGAAGAACTACTTTGTGCCATATGAACCCACTAACTCATTATCATAATCTTTAGAGACTCTCTTATGAATTCCAGTTACAGTGGGCTCTTGATATCCACTGGGGTTTGGGTGTAGGACCCCCTACGGATACCAGCATCTGTGGATGTTCAAGTCCTATTTTATACAGTGGAGTAGTAAAATGGTGTCCCTTATGTAAAATGGCAAAATTAAGGTTTGCTTTTTTAAATTCTTTTTTTTAAAATATTTTCTAGCTGTGGATGGTTGAGTCCATAGATACAGAATCTATCTGGAAGGCCATCTGACTATGAAAGTCAATGTGGTGTAGTGGTTTGTGTTTTGGACTATGACTCTGGAGGCAAGGGATTGAATCCCACTTGTTGACCTTGGGCAAGTCATAGTCTCTCAGCCTCAGAGGATGGCAATGGCAAACACCGTGCCAAGAAAACACTGTGATAGGTTCACGTTAGGGTTGCCATAAGTTGGAAATGACTTGAAGGCATGTAACAAAAACAACATCTGACTGTGATCAGGGTGAGGGCCTCTGCAGTAGTCATGCCAGGACTCTGGAACTTGCTCCTAAGGGACCTTTGTCTTCTCCTCTTCCTTACGGTATTTCAGTGAACTGCAGATCTTTGTGATAGAAGGTAGCTTAGCTTGTAAAGCAGTCAGAAATCATTCTGTGTTGCCAATTTAAGGTGCTAATCATTGTTATTGTTATATTTTCAATTGTTTCATTTAATTTTTAATGTATCCTCAAGGTTATATTAAGGTGATTGAAGCCCTGCGCAGTCCCTGAAACAGTGCTACTTTTGTTTACACGTTTGAACTATTTTAGGGATGGTGACATAGCAAATAAAAAAAAAAATTGAGAATACAATGGCCAATAGCACAAAAACATTCACTTGCAAATGTAGGGAGAATAACAGACTCCCTAAAAAACTACTTTAGGAGTGGTAACAAAGAAAAATCAATCAATCAATAAAAATGCAATTACTAATAGGACAAAAACTGTCACACAGCTATAGAGAGATTAACAGAATGATCTTGTGCAGTTTTACGCAGTTACTTCAGTAACATGCAAGATGTTGTTCATAATAGTAGTACTGGGAGATTCAGGCAATAAATGGAAGAGCAAAGAATACAAGCCATTCTTTGGTTTTTCCTTTCTACAGTGGCCCCTCTGGCCAATATGAGACTTGAAGCAAATCCAGCCCTGGGGATGTTGTTAGACACCTTGGTCTATTTCTGTAGGAACATGCAAATATATAGTGACTTTCTTACAACAGAACCTGAAGTTGGGCATGCATTTAAATTTCAGAAACCTTCATAAATAAAAACATTTGTTTTGATGCCATGCACTCACTGGTTTAGCCAAGAATAAAATGAATAATATTGATGCACCAGATTCTAATCTGTAGCTTCTTTTCACTCCTTCATGGAGTATATAATGGATAGATTGCTATAGCTTATCTATAAACCACTTAGAGACTACTTAGTTCAGTATGAAGTGATATAGAAATGTAAATGCTATTGCTATTGCTATAGCTGTATCCTGAAAACTGAACCTAGTAATCTAAAAACATTTTTAAAGTAAATCATATTGGTGTCAAAGACTCATTCAGGTACATGTGCTTTATTTTTAGTCTTAATATATTCTGATGTAATCCAGCAACTCAATTCCATTAGGTGTAAAAAGTGAAAAGGTATCTCTTATAGTATAACTCAGTCAAAATGGCTAGAATCAATAGTCAGCTAAATTCTGCAGTATGTCTGTCTTCTACAGTGGATCTTAGAGTTCCAATAATTTCATAAGACAATAATTTCATAAATTATTGGATATGCAATGAAACACCTGCCATAAGAATGATATAAGAAATAAATTGTATTGTGTATTCCTTAAAGGTAAAGGTAGTCCCTTGACATGAATATCTAGTCATAATCAAATGTAGGGGGCAGTGCTCATTTCCGTTGCTAAACTGAAGAGTCAGCATTGTCTGAGGACTACTCTGGTGCTCATGTGGCCAGCATGACTGCACCAAATGATGTTACCTTCCCATTGAAGTGGACCTATTTATCTATTTGCATTTGCATGCTTTCGAACTGCTAGGTTGGCAGAAGCTGGGACTAGTGATAGGAGTTCACCTGTCATGCAGCACCCGGACCTCAAACTGACAACCTTCCAATCGTCCAACCATCAGAACTGGCATCTTACCACTATGCCACTGCATTCCTCATACATTCCTTACACATTATAAAATAGTGATTTTTAGTTTGCTGCTTGCAGGAACATTTTGTTTAGGGGAATATGAAGAAGATGAATCAGAATAGTGCAGTGCTTTGAGAATTGAACTGTGACTCTGAAGACCAGAGTTCAAAACACTGCTTAGCCACAGAAACTCACTGGGTGACATTGGGCAAGTCACATGCTCTCAGCCTCAGAGGATAGCAATGGCAAACCCTCTCTGAACAAATCTTGTCAAGAAAACCCCATTATAGCTTTGTTTTGGAGAGAAATCTGCAGCAGTCACAGTGGATGTTGTGTGAATTAGTGTGTGGGAAGGAAAGTAGGCATGTATTTTTAGTTGTGGTTTTTATTTTTCAACGTTTCAGTTCCATTGTCTCTGTCTCTTGCATTCATACATTTGTACATATGTGAATATACAAAGACACACACACTTAGGCCTGTAAAATGTTCTATTAGAATCTGAATAATTAAATCAATGTTTTGTCTCTTTGGCTCAGTTTATATCTTGGCATCTATATATGGTATGACTAGTCCCCTTTGGACAGTGGCCTAAAGTTGTCCAGGCTTGAGGCTGAAGGGGGGGTATATTGAATACTCAGCCATTTGCTTTTAAATATGCCAGGTTGAGCAGCTGAGGTAATATGATCCCTCTGTTTCTTTGGTAAGCTGCAGCAAGGAAGAAAGCCTAGTGAACCTAAGCCTTAGCAGGTAATGTATAGTGGAAGATAAGTTCCCACTTATTTTAAGGTGTGCTTGTTAAATTTAGGATGAACCTTGTAATGATTCTGAACTACTGATAATTTTTCCAGAGTTCATAGTTTAGACAGCTAAGATCGAAAATGTGGATGAATTGCTACTTTATCCTGATTCACTCCTCTCTTCTGTGATATGTTAGCTGCTGAGACTCCAGCTCTGTGCCTGCCCTGCAGAGTATGAGGGAAAAACATTTGATGGGAATGTATTTAGCTTGAAATCCTGCTGCCTCTTTCCAATAACAACACAGAAAAGTTTTTAAATTTTACTGTCTGTGATAAAATGTAGTAGTATAGTAGAAGGAAAGCTCAAAAGCTTTCTCTAGTAACAATATTTTTCAAACATATTTTGCATATTGAAGCTTTTCAGTCTGTTAGATTTATGACATATAACAACTCTACTGTAATATCTGGCCCTAGCAATAGCTCTGCTTAAAATAAAAATGAATGAATTCAGGATCACACTTGGCCAGCTCAGAGCTGTGGAGCAGTTGGTTTGCTTTGGCATTTTCATAGGAATGTAGCAAATGTGGAATAAATGGAAGAAGATGAAACAATATAGGATCCTGTCGGTTAAAATAACAAAAAGTCTTGTGGCACTTTTAACAAATTGCCATATGGAATACATTTTTGTGGTCTTTATCAGATGCATTTGTTAGACTTTAAGGTGCTACTGGAACCTTTGTTTTTACTGCAACAAGCTATTGTGGCTAACCTTGTGGAAAAAAGGTTAAAATCATTATATTAAATAATAGTTGCCCTCTTGCACTGGGAGGAGAATGGAAACATGTATATATGGATAAGCAATGATGCAGCATGCTCAAATAATCCATATTTAGTTTTAATCCAGATGGATGTTTATTTGTGCCTTTAAGAATAAGATACAATGCAGTTGTACAGAAAAAAATAATGTTAGAGAGGGAGATCTTTGCTAGCTCAGTTTTTAAAAGTTAACCAATATTAGTCCTTGCCGAATATTTATACATCCCTCTTTATTTTTGAAACCTCTGCTTAAGGAAACAAGTCAGCTGTACTTCATCAGTCGTCCTAGTCATGTCAGAGACTTTACAGCCTTATTAACAAAACTTGTTTTTGTAACTCTATTCTTGGATTCATGCACTGTGTAAGAGGTGTCAGGAGTTGATTGTAGACCTGTCAGGCTGTCAGGTTGAGTAATTTAATTACTGACTGCGACAATAGTGGCATGTCTGATTGTTCACAAAACCACCTTCCATAACATACTGCATCTTTTTCTAAAATGCTGTTGGCCCGTCCTACCTTAAAATAACACATGTTAATCTAAAATGTATGCTATATACATCAATATGCATGACCATGTTTCATGAGGCATAAGAAAATTATTTCCTAAATTTAAACTGTTCCATGAGGAGATAACGCTTCTTTGCTGCTCTTCAAGTGGTTGCTTTTTAATTGTACCATTACCGTATATTCTATTTTAAAAGCTATTGGGAGTGATATCTAAGGCAGCCTTCCCTGGGTGAGTTAAGCTGCAACTTCAATTATCCCCAGCCACCAAGACCTGGCTGAAGTGGTGGAAACTGTAGTCCAGTCTGCTCTGATATATAAACCCGGTTGTGTTCCGTTAAAAAGAATTCTGTAACCATGTGACACACTTTCTCTTATTTTATCTCAAGTCTTTATCAGGGCGAGTTTTGTGCATGTAAGACATATTGCTTGCCTTTGCAGATACAAAGGTCAGAACCTGTCTGCATGACCATGAAGTCATGGGCAGCCCAGAGTATCTTAGCGTTGAAGCTGCCGCAGCCTTCCCCCGTTATCTTAGGCCTCTGTTTTGATGCCAGGCAGCTGTTCTCATGGGCATCCTGCTGTTGTCAGAACGAAAGGCCCAGCCTCTCACATAGCTGAAAACCTCATTCTGATCTCAGGATGAAACAGCACAAGCAGCACATGGGAGATGCCCATGTGAACAGCTGCCCAACACCAGAATGCAGAGCTCTGGATCTTCCTGGAAGCAACTGGTGAGTTTTTAAAATCCATGTTAATGTGTTGTACCCCAGTCGTCTGGACTATTCACACCAGATTCGGGCATTGGGCCCTGTATCAGCTAGTTTCCCTGCCAAGAGGACAGGGGAAAGCCAGTTTATTTGGCCCATGCAGACAGAGCACGTCACAGAGAGATTTCCATGAGGCTTAAGAGAGAGGTGTTTTCTTCTATCATAGGCAGGCAGCTAGTGCTGCACGTGGAATAGCTGGTTTGTTCATGGCTTTCATATTCCTGTTTAGTCCTCTAACATCAGTGTTAGACTATCTTGCTATAATCCATGTACGTAAGGTCATGTTTCAAAATGTATTGTTAATGCTATGGAGATCCCTCTGCATATGAGTACTCTGCTCATGGGGACAGTGTTGTGCTTGGAATGTAAGGAGCAAAGCTCTATTGAGTAATACCATACTGTTCCTACACTATCCAACTTCTGACAGATTCAGAAATAACTTGTTCAAAGATCAATAAATATTTGCAGGTCTTGGTGGCCAGCTTGAAGTTAGTTGCCTGGACATGCCCCAAGATGCAGGATCTTGCTTTTGTGTAGTATCTTTGAATCACATTATGAGGTCAGGGGCCAAACCAAAGCACCTCTGCCATTACCACAATAGAGATCTCATGTAGGATAGAGTACATATGTGGGTCCTGTCTCCCCCTGTCCCTACTAGATAGTTGGAGCTCTAACCTCCTGATGGGTATAAAGTCATGCCATTCTTGCTCTACCATCCCCATTCTCTACTCAGAGATAGTGAGAGATGGTGAAGGCATGTGGGGTTTTCTTTATACTCTGCACTCTGGTGAGGGTGTATGTGAGAATGTTGAACACTGGCCATATTAATATGTGTAAAATATCTTACTTTCTGTGCCTAATTTTATATGCATTCTTAATAACACCTGAAGGAAGAGTTGGATTCCTAGTTTGACACCGAAACGATATTTCATCTTTATGTTGTAAATTAACCTGTTGCCTTTCATCTATTTCATGAATTCCAATGCAATGCCACTTTGCATTATTACTCCATGTTCATTTTGGTGGGACATGTGCAGCTGTTCCGATGTTACTTCTTTTTGAGATGAATGGAAGTTGTGTGAAAACACTAAAGCATTAGTTCTTGGAGCTTGTCCCTGTATAGTTAAGACAAAGGCTTGGTATATAGTGATTAGAACTGTCTGTGACTGCTCTGTAGGCTTGTTACAGCAGGACCTAGCCTCTGGCTGTGCTATGGATGAGAATTAACCTGAACATGGAAATACTAGTCGTTTATTGAACAAACAGTTTGCTTTGCTCTGCCACTTGATATTGTGTCAGTGTTTGAATCCATTGTTGTGCTGACTGGCTGCAGTGTCTCAAAACCTGGTCTGGAAGGTGTCCTAACCATTTAACCTACAACTCATGGGATTGTAGGAAGAAGAGGAGGCTGTCATTTCTCCTGGACCTGTTGGTTGAAGCACTTCCATCAGTGGAATGGCAGCACTTGATCTCACTCAGCATGTATTGCAGATTTTCACTAAACCAACAAAAGTCCCTAAAGCCAGAAAACCCAAGACATATGATCAAAAAACCAAACCGAAGGGTTCTGCCAAAAAATAGCCAGGATAAACTAATCCCACTTCCAATTATAAAAAGGCAACAATATGAAGAAATAAAAGGATAACTAAACCCTGGAGCAGAAAAGTATACAAATGCTAAAAATAAAATAATATAATAATGGTGAATAATAAAAACTCAAGGCCAGACGCGTTTCGACAACTGTCTTCCTCAGTGGCCTACAAACATTCAAAAGAGATATATAACAACTCCTCAGCTCACACAATGTGACTCTGCTCAATTCAAAAGCAAAATCAATTTGTATACTTTTCAGTGGGGTATTGTTACCCTTTTAGTAATTTTACTGACTTATCAACTTCAGAGGTCAGGGGTTTTTTTTGGCCTTGATTTTTGGTATTTTTATTATCATTAGATACTTATTTGTAGCATTTGCAAACTTTCCAGTGGGGTATTTTTACCCTTTTAGAAATTTAATTTTATTGGATTTTCTGCTCCAGGGTTTAGTTATCCTTTTATTTCTTCATTTGTTGCCTTTTTATAATTGGAAATGGGATTAGTTTATCCTGACTATTTTTTGGCAGAACCCTTCGGTTTGTTTTTTTGCAGATTTTCACTTACACGTTTGGTCAGTGAGAATATTAATCAGATTCATAAGCGTTTTTAAAGCGAAAAAACAAAGATGCTAAGAAAATCGATTAATTTAAATGTAGGTGACTTTAAATCATTGTTAAACCCCCACCACTACCATGATTTAGCAGCCAACTTTATCAGAACATGAGCAGTATAAATCGGGATGCGCTTCTTACTCAGCTTTTGACCTCAAAAGTTGGATTAGTGGTTTGTGTAAAAATGCTTGAGATACATTGTATGTGTATGTTATGTCAGATCAGATTGTGAGCTGTATGAATTGCTTGCTTTTACTAAATAGTTTGAGTAATCAAGCATAAATACATTCCATGCAATGAGATCACATTGTTTTAAAAGATGGCAACACAAATTTCACAATGTAGCACAAATTAAATGTAACAAAATATATGGGTGTCATGGCCTTAGTGTTCAGAATCCAGATCTTGCTTATCCAGGGCTCTTAGATAGTCCCCTCTTCCCCCACCAATACTCACACCAAGAGTTTTTCCTTGGCAACAGCTTGGCTTTTTTTTACATATCCTTGCATCTTCCCACTTCCTTTTTCAGGGCAATGCAGTCATATTGTTTCATATTTGCCAACATCATGCCATTATCATGGCAATAGAAGATGCAGTTTGTAAGAATAGTTTATTGCTCATGTGAATGACTGCTAACACCGGATGTTGGGGACAGTGTCTTGCTTATGCAGGACACTCTGAACTTGGGCTCAGAAAACAAATAAAAATAGAATATCTAAGTATTTAGTTCTTAATTCCATCTCTTCTTCCTTCCACAAGCATGTCCCCCTTTTCAACACATCTGACCAAATTCTTCATTAGGACAGTTTTTTGTTGTACCTTATATTAGGAACAAATAAGGCCTCAAATTAGAACTGTTACTGGAACTACCCAGCTGCTATAGAAACAGTCTAATCATGCTTAAGTATTAAATAAATACAAACTTTGAATCAGTGACAAATGTATTTAGCAAATTCCTTGTACTGTTAACATGCACATATCATTTCATTGTTTCACGCATTTTTGTTGCAAAAACCAAAATTAGAACACCTGAACAAGGTTCACTGAAACTGTGCTTTGGACTGAGAATAATGATAATGAATTTCTTTTACAAAAACTGAAGAAAAGTATAATATAGTCGGCCCTTCATATCTGTGGGGGTTCCATTCCAGACCCCCACCCACCCACCCCCACAGATGCCAAAAACTACAGGACCTCAAGTCCCATTGGTTTTGATGACTGTGCACCATGCACATGGCTGTGGTGGTGCGGTCATGTGAACACACTGCCATTGGGGTAAATGGGGTGGGGCCACCCATGGATGCTCAAATCCACAGATGGCAATGCCATGTTTAAGGCAGGCTGATGGTATTTAACTGTGAAAGACTTAATTTCATACCTCAGCAATTTTCCATGTAATTGCGTCTCTGTCTTCATAAGTTTCAACCAGTTCTTAAAGTGTGGATTGTGCACAAGTAGGGGCCTAACTACCCTAAAGTCATCAAATCCCATCTTATCTTGGAAGTTAAGTAGGGTCATTGCTGGTTATTACTTGGATGGGAGATCACCAACAAATACCAGGTACTATAGGCTATATTTACAGAGGCAGGAACAGGCAAAGAACCTCTGAGTATTCCTTGCTTAAGAAAAACTTATTTATTGCATAAATTGACTGGCAACCTGAGGGCATGCACACACATACACGTATATAAAAACACACACTAGCACTGTATTTGGGAAGAGTCTCTATACACAAAAAATGTCAGATGTTACACACTGAGGGTCTTTGTTTTAAACCTGTTCACTATTTTATACGGGTTATAAAACCTGTACAGTATGTACTAACAATGCAATTGTCTAAATATGCATATAATCTTCTTAGTTTTTAAAAAGAACCCACAGTAAATTCTCCCATTTTTTAAAAAAAATAACTTCCTCCTAATTGCATATAGTGTGTAATTCCTATGTGGTTATATTATGGCACTAGTTTAAATGGTAACTGTTTAATAAACATCTCAACTTACCTAACATTGGTTCAATTAATGAACTTTGAACTGCATTGCTTGTAGTTTTCAAAACTGGAATTATTTCGTTTGCTCATATTAATCATTAATGGAACCCCTTGCAGCTCTTGAAAAGCTCTAGGAGTTTACATTAGTTTTTAAGAGCTAAAGCCTCTCTCAGTAATTAGCTTCCTAAGCCAATTAGAAGATTCATTTTGCACTCACTCAAAGCCATTTCATAGTTTGTTTAGCTTTAGTATTTAATTCTTCAATTTACACTTAAGCAATTCATTTTTACCCTGTGCAAATATCCTCTTTTTAAATCAAATCAGATGTTGTTCTTTCTTGAAGAATTCTACTTCACTTACTGTAAAATAGAGATACACTTTCATGAAAAGCAGATTGCCTTGCAGTTCTTTCCCCCATTATTAGTGTCCATAGGTTCTCAACCTCCAGGTTGTTGAAGTTTTTTCAGTATCAATAACAGAATCACTTTGCGGAGCTAAGCAGTTCTGTGACTTGCTTACTTATTAAAGTCCCAGATCAGTGACTCCTATTAAATGACTGTTCATCAGTAGCTGTCCATTGAATGCATGTTGCAGTAAGCAATGGCAGGGTCTTAATGATATTTCATCTTTAACATAATCTAGCATTAGATTACATGAAATGGCATTCTGAAGTATAAGGTCCAAAATCCACAAAGAAAGAGGCAGCCTCACTCAGGACAGAAACAACATGGATCTCAAGGAAAGTTACTTTTTCTGTTGCTAGTGGAGTTGAAATGTTATTGCTTAGATTTTATGACTCTTTCTGTCCCAGAGCCCACATGGTAAAAGAGAGGAGTGTACTTTGCTTGCATTGCTACTCCTCAGACCATTTCAGCTGACAACAACATAAAAAACATCTTGACACAATGTGACTCTAACATCATCACTTTTCTTTTCCTCCTGTAACACTTTTGCCTGATGAAGAAGCCAGTGGTGGTTCAAAAGCTTGGATCAAGGGTTGGCAATCTACGGCCCACGGGCCGCACCCGGCCCGCCAACCTTCGCTGCCGCACGCATTGTGGCCGCCATTTTGTTTGCACATGCGCGGTGTGCATGCGCAAACGAGTCGCAGCCGCCATTTTGACAAACAAAATGGCGGTGCGGCGGTGGCAGCGCACGTGGCGGTGGGGGTTGTGCGTGCGTGCGTGCCCCCCCACCCCCCACCCGGCCCGGTGGAAGACCTGGGGACGTTGCTGACCCCTGGCTTGGATGATGCATTTTGCATTTGTGTATTACTGTTTTGTAGTCCCAGAAGCCTCAGCCATGTTGGCCAATAGTCCCATGTTGGCCAATAGCTCCTGGGATTCTGGGAGCTGAAGTCCCTCGGCCCTTAAAGGGGAAAGGTTGCCTACCCCTGCTCTAGAGTGACAGTAAATAATACAGCACTGTCAGGCGGACTCCTCCCCAATTCTTTTTCCCCATTGCTGTCTATCTGACATGGTTGGGAGCCAAGCCAGAAGCCTTTGCACATAGTTTGGACACAAACTGCTTGATCCAAATTCTCTTTTTCACATGACTGAGGCTTTGAAGGAGCTTATTCAGGCAAGCCACTACAGGAATGTAGCGTGAACTGCAGCTAATCTGCTCATTTTAGTTTTATTCATGACCATTTTGTGAGTTTTATGAATGCTGGGGAAAAAGAGCAGTTAAGCATGTGCTTTGTGCAGAGGTATTCGACTAAAAGCTTCAGTTAGGATTTTAGATTAAAAAATTGTAACATTGTCTTACGTAAAACTACCAAGGATCTTCCTTTCAATGGACTGATTACAACCACATCTAATTAGGAACACCTGATGCTGTGGCAGTGCCGAGGCCTGATCTCTAAATAGTCTTATACAGGTTGGAAGTTATCTTTCAAAAGAGTGGAAAAACCAAACAATGCTTTTTAAAAATAATATTTTACAATTTTATCTCCCTAATCATATATATTCTACCATTTATATGTTAATTGTTTTATTCTTTTTGTAAACTGCCCTGCAAATATATTCTCTTCAGCTGTAAAAAGAATTTAGATTAAATAAAAAGAATGAATCATAAGGAACAGAAACTTATAATGCTGGTGGGCTTATGGTGTAGCCCCATGTCTATTTACTTGGAAATGAGTCTTACTGAACACAGACATGTAGACTTGTGTAGGATTGTGCTGTCATTGTTTTACTGAATTTAAACAAAAATCATGAAATCTGCATGTAATCTGCTTGCAGTAATAGCTAAGGTGTTCTTTCTGATGAAATGGCACTTCAGATAATTTCTGATATTTGCTGAGTCTTTATAAATACAGATAGATCTTCAAAGGACCTCAAGAGATTATATATATCAAAGGTCCTCAAGAGATTATATATGGTGGTTATCTTAATTTATCTTTATAACAGTTGGGTATGATTGGTTAGGCTGAGGTAGAGTGATTGGTCCACTTTCATCGGGAAATATCTTGGCTCACCACGGATTCAAACTGAGGCCTGAAACAGATGGGCCAAATGGTCTGCCTTTGGGCTGTGTTTGGGGCATGGCATTCAGATGACGCACGCCCCGAATGCAGCCTGAAGCACCCCAACCAGGAAGAATTGACTTGAAAAGGAGCGGAGAAAAACCACTTTTTTTTCAGAAGCCAGTTTAAAACACTGGTGAAGGGCCAGATTTGGGCATGTGGTTGCCACAGTTCTGGGGTGAGCGGCACCTTTTTGGGCAGCCTGTTTTGCCCCTTAGTCTCCCTAATCTAGATCCTCAGCTCTGCATTATGCTAGTATGCAGTGCCAAAGGAATAAATGTGCATGCATTTTTAAATACACTTAATAGAAGACACTTAATAGATACATTGTTTAAAGTATGTATAGGAGCGTACATCTATCAGCAAAATTTTTGGTGTCCCCCCCCCACCTACACCCACCCCGTTTGTCTCAGACCTGTGCTTAGGCTGAGTAAAAAAAGCTAGGACAAAACCAGAAAGAACTGAGATCAGAGGAAGCACATTTCCTGTACTTATCACCTTGCGTTCTTTAAGCTTCAAAAAATGGTCCTCCCATGATGGAGAAAAGAGATGGGGGGGGGGAGCCCTTGGAAAAGAGCAACCCAAACCTTGCATCAGACTAGTTGCTTTCTTCCAGCCTAAACCTCAGGCCGTAGTTTACTGGCTTACCTTGATGCCACCATTTATCCCTGGCAGCATGTCTTGCAACCTTTGGTTCCTGTTAGCTTTAGGGTAAGTTTATTTCTACCTGTGGCCCTCCAGATGATGTTGAGACACTTGGAGGCTATGTGATTTCCACCCCTGATTTAAGGGGAGAAAGGCTATACTATATAGTACTGTGATTTTCCAAAATTTTCCCAGAAAGGGCATACTATCAGTAGCAATCCAAGGTAATCTCAACATGCAAGGCATCCATTTTCCTAAAATGAGTTATGAAAAAAATATGATGTGGTATTAAAGCTAGCTAAAGAGTGAGGCTGTACTAGAGCCAGGCTGACAAAGAAGTCTGTGAATTAAAACTTCCATTCTTTACTTCTTTTTATGAGGATATTCATGAAACAAAATGAATGGGAAGTTGTGACAGTCTCTATTGTAATGTTTACCCTTTCTGACCTTCCCACTGCTGATAAAATGAATGACACTGAATAGAAACAGTTTCTTGTAAAGTGCTGATAAGGGACCAGCACTGCATTTTTGTTGTATGTTTTTGGGATACATGGCAAAATGATTACATTCCCAGGAATTAGAGGGCTGTTCTGGAGCAGCTAATTCTCTTAGACTTTTAAAATAAATAAATAAAAATAGAAGACTTGGGAGAAAGCAGAGATATCTTAAATGTCAAGCCTATTTGCAGGAGTGGATAACAGTGATTCCTTAGATACAACAATTTTAGGATTGAACATATTTGTTGTTTAACCTGATGTGTGTAGTGATACTCTTGAGCTGACTCCGTCTCATGTCCGTGCCTTTTGCAACACAAAGAAGAAAACAGCTGACTCAGTCCACTTCTCTATTCCTTTTATCTTTTAAACCAACTACTTATATTTAAATAATTTAAAAAACGGAGATGGCTATGCTCTGTGAATCTTTATTTTTGAAAGAGCAAAATTTTAGAGGAGGGGTCCACAGCCCACATTAAAACTGGCGAAATAATCTTGACCTTATTGTTAGTGATCCTCTGATAGATAGTTTATTTGCTGTTTCCTTGCCAGTTCTAGAGTTTTAGAAATCATTATTTGTGTACTGTGGTCCTTAGGTAAAGTAAGGTCCTTATTTTCTTTTTATTGGTACCCTTAAATATGAAAAACTTTTCACGTAGTAAACTTCATGAGCATTTTGATATGAACTAATCAAGTGAACAATTTTTTTTCTGTTACAAAAATACATTGTCATATTTTGACAAAAGGTATCATATATGTAGGAGCTACTCCATTTTATCTTTGTGTAACAACACTATGAAGAAGATGAGGCAAAGAGACTAGAGGCCTAAGCAGACTGCCAGAAATAGTGCACATTAAATTGAGGCACTGCCCTGGCTCAGTGCTAGGGAATCATGGGAACTGTATTTTTTTCTGGGACATTGAGCCTTCTATGTGAGAGAGCTCTGGTGCCACAATAAATTACAGTTCCCATGATTCTCTAGCACTGAGCCAGGGCAGTGCCTCATTTTAATGTGCACTATTTCTGGCAGTCTGCTTAGGCCAGGGGTAGGCAACCTTTCCCCTTTAAGGGCCGAGGGACTTCAGCTCCCAGAAGCCTCAGCCATGTTGGCCAATAGTCCCATGTTGGCCAATAGCTCCTGGGATTCTGGGAACTGAAGTCCCTCAGCCCTTAAAGGGGAAAGGTTGCCTACCCCTGGCTTAGGCCCTAGGTCTCTACCATCTTGTTAGCTTCAAGGATGAATGTGGATTTAACATCACTCCACTTTTCTAAAATAAGAAATGTCTCATGTGGTGGAAAATACAGTCAGGAATTCCCCCCCCCCCCAATCAACATATTTGTAGTGTCTCTGTGGCTGAATTTGTGTATTTAAACTAAGCATAGCATAACTCACTGGCACACTCATTTCCCAGTATTTTCTATCCATAGTGTGATGAGGCATAACTATGCTGCCTATATGGTTGGGACTTGTTGCCAAATATGGGTGAGGCCATCCAAGATTATTATGTTTTAAAAAAAGCTGCTGCACTGTGGTTTTTTACAACTAGTTAGTCTGCTTTGGCAAATGCCAGTTTTGATTTAAACACCACACTAATTTTTAGTTAGCTCAAGGGTGTCTCTATTTGTGTTTCATGCATTTCTCTGAGCTAAAACAATCTTATTTATGTAGAAGCAGAATCATCCTTATGTTTGTTACAATTTTGGCAGCATATATTTTGACATTTTGCTGCCTCATACACCTATGAAAGTTCTCATAGGGCCTTTGCAGAATGCCAGAAATAGTGCAAATTGAGTCCATTTTAAGGGTTAGGGTTAGTGCTAGGGAGTCATGGGAATTGTTTTTTTCCCCTGAGACATTGAGCCTTCTCTGTCAGAGAGCTCTGGTGCCACAATAAAATACAGTTCCCATGATTCCCTAACCCTAACCCTTAAAGTGGCCTCAATTTGCACTATTTCTGGCAGTCTGCAAAGGTCCATAATCAAGCTTAGAATTAGGAACTCACTCCTCCCCACCACTCCAGCAAGACACTCTGGCTATTGAAAATGGTGAAAAGAAATGATGATGATGAGGACAATGATGACAATGATAATGATGATTTTCTTATCTTTCTCTCAATATGGATTGGGGTGGGGAACCAGAGAACACCAATTAAAAAAGCAACATGCATATGTATATGTGCATTTATATGTATAGACCTGGTGTTCAATGCAGGTCCATTAATTATCTGACCTGGGTCTTTCTCACTAATTAAATAATAAATAATAATAAAATTGATTTTATCCCACCCCTCTGCATACAGGGGCGGCTTACAACATTAAAAATACACTTCATATCCCACAATCCCACCCACCTCTTAAAATATGATTTAACAACGAACAATTTAAAACACACTTAAAATACAAATACAAATAAACAAATAACAATACTTGCAGCAGGGTCAAGGGAGCAGGTTGGGCTGTCTCTTAATGGCTAGGAAAGGCCTGCCGGAAGAGATCTGTCTTAACAGCCTTTTTAAAGCTGTTCAAGGTGGTAATATGACAGATCTCATCCGGCAGGCCATTCCATAATCTGGGAGCGGTTGCTGAAAAGGCCCTCTGGGCGGTTGCAGACAGCCTAGTTTTTCTAGGCTGCAGCAGATTCCTCCCAGAGGACCTGAGAGCACTGGGTGGGTTATACAAGAGGAGGCAGTCCGAAGATAGGTTGGACCCAAGCCATTGATGACCAACACCTTGTACTGGGCCCAGAAACTAATGGACAACCAGTGAAGTGATCTTAAGATTGGTGTTATGTGGTCTCTTGTTCCTGAGACCAACCTGGCTGCCATATTCTGTACTAGTTGGGAGTTTCCGGACCAAGTACGAGGGTAGCCCCATGTAGAGCACATTACAGAAATTGAGATAAGAGGTTACCAATGCATGCACCACAGTTTCAAGGTCCCTAACTTCCAGGAAAGGGTGCAGCTGGGGTATCAGTCGAAGCTAATAACAGGCACTCCTAACCATCGCATTTACCTGATTTTGCATCTGAAGCGACGGATCCAGGAGCACCCCCAGACTGCGAACACAGTCCTTAGAGGAGAGTTGTCCTATTCTTTGGGCATTTTCTAGGTGATTATTATGAAAGTGTTCATTTCTAATGGGAATATTTCCCTAACTCTTCTAATGGGAATATTGCCCTAATTGTGAATGTAGTTTATTCACCCTATTTTCCAGCGTATAAGATGACTTTTTAACCCTGGAAAAGGGTCTCAAAAGTCAGGTGTCATCTTATACGCCGGGTAGAGAAGGGGGAGGATGAGGACGAAGGGAGAAGGGAGAAGGAGAAGGGAGCCAGGAGAGAGAAGGAGGATGAGGGGAGAAAGAGAGGGAATCCAGGAGAGAGGAGGAGGAGGAGGATGAGAACGAAGGGAGAAAGAGGAGGAACCCAGGAGAGAGGAGGGGAGGATGAGAATGAGGGGAGAAAGAGAAGAGAGCCAGGAGAGAGGATGAGGAGAATGAGGACGAGGGGAGAAGGAGAAGGAAGCCAGTTCTACAGTATGGATGTAGCCTGAATCTGCACTGCAGAAATAATGCAGTTTGACACTGCTTTAATTGCCATGGCTCCATCCTATGGACACCTAGGATCTGCAGTTTGTTTTGTGGTACCAGAGCTCTCTGACATAAAAGGCTAAATATCGCACAAAACTGCAAATCCCAGAATTCCATAGCCTTGAGCCAGGGCAGTTAAAGCGGTGTCAAACTGCTTTAATAAATTTCTGCAATGCAGATGCAGCCAAAGTTGATGTGTTGCTTGGGCATGGCTTCTTTAACAAATAATTCTGCACAATGAGAGAGAGAGAGTGTGTGCACCCTTGAAGATTTATCTAAAAAAGAACCAGGTTCCTTAACTTGGAAGTTATATGTGTATGTTGTGTGCCTTCAAATTGTTCCTGACTTATGGTGATCATGGGGTTTTCTTGGCAAGATTCGCCAAGAGGAGGTTTGCCATTGCCTTTCCCTGAGGCTGAGAGTGTGTGACTTGTTCAAGTTCGCCCAGTGGGTTGATTTCAGGTACTTCTCATAATGACCATATAACACCGGTCCTGAAGTCCCTTCACTGGCTGCCAATTAGTTTCCTGGCAAGATACAAGGTGTTGGTTATTACCTTAAAAACCCTACATGTCTTGGGACCAGAATACTTAAGGGATCGCTGCCTTCCATATTGTCCGTCCCGCACACTAAGGTCCTCAGAGATGAACCTACTACAGCTGAAAAAAATCTAGGCTAACTTTGGTTAGCCAGAGGGCCTTCTCCACTGCTGCTCCAAAGTTGTGGAATGACCTGCCGGAGGAGATCTGTCACATCTCTACTCTTACAGCCTTTAAAAAGGCTCTTAAGATGGATCTCTTCTGGCAGGCCTTCCCAACTTAACTCCTCTTCTCACACAAGGCGATCTACGTCGCTCTATCCACCAATTATCTCCCTTTTTCAAAATCTTTTTGTATGGGGGGGGTTGGGGGTTGGGAAGGGACTAATTTTGAATTTTATTGTATTTCATGCACTTTTATTGCTGTACCCCTCCTGGATTCCTTATGATTGGGTGGGCTACTACTACTACTACTACTACTACTAATAATAATAATAATATCAGTGATTTCCAAATTTTGGCCTTCCAGTTGTTTTGGACTTTGGTTCCCAGAATCCCAGACCTTTCGCCAAGAGGGCTGAGGCTTCTGGGAGCTGAAGTCAAAACACCTGAAGGACCAGAGTTTGGGAATCATTTCTCTAGATCAGGGGTAGGCAACCTAAGGCCGGGGGGCTGGATGTGCCCCCCCCCCGAGGCCTTTGGACCAGCCCCAGGCCGGTCCTGCCGCCGCTGCCGCTGCCGCTGCCCCCTGTCGCCGCCACCGCCCGCCATGATGATATTGATTATTGTTGTTATTACTTGTTCTTGGGGTTTTCTTGGCAAAATCTCCACAGGGGTTTTGCCACGGCTTTTCTGGGGCTGAGAGAGTGTGCATGCATGTTTTTTAAATTTTTTAATTTTTAAAAAAATATATTATTTACTTATTTATTTATTTATTTTTGGTGCTTCGGCCTCCTCAATTGTCTGAGGGACAGCAAACTGGCCGCTGGCTCAAAAAGATTGCCTACCCCTGCTCTAGATAATCCAATTAATCTAGTAGCCTCTGAAACTGGGACACTACCGCATACTCCAATATCTTCTGTAGAAATGGAGTATTGGAAACTGGTAGAGATGCAATACATAATAATAATAATAATAATAATAATAATAATAATAATAATAATTTATATCCCGCCCCTCTACAAAGCAATCGGGACGGCTTAAAACATTAAATTTACATAAAGATATGTTAATACAATGTAAACAGAACCTAAAGATTCAGAGAGGGCTTTTTCAATAAGAATCTTATATCTGCCTCCCTAACAGTCAGTCCCCTGGTATTTTTAATGAACCACTAAAGGCAAAGATCTACTACAGTAGCTACAAATGCAGTAGCTTTCCAAGGAACCTGCTGCACACATTTTCTGGCTATATAAATGGAAAGGTATCATTTAGCTCTGGACAAGTAGAGGCAAAGTTAACATTCACTTTGTGTGTATCTATAGTATCTAGGTTAGATCCTATAGGTCAAAGTGAATCCAAACAATTTTATCTCCAAAGTGCTGAGATGATTGGGAAAATTGTTCACAATGGGTTGTCAGATGATTCAATTTTCTTCTTGTGGGCCGATATGTGTATATATTTATGCTGCTCTTTATGTTGTCATCTATCTAGATGGCAGATACAGTAGCTATCATTTTCACTGATAACACAGTAAATTGAAATGAGTGTAGGTTGCACAATAATAAATTGCCTCAGTTATTAATATTATGTAATGCCCACATCTTCTGGCCCAGAAGATGTGTCCTGTTGAATCCTTTAGTAGGAAAATATAATTCCTAATAGAAACCTGAGTGGCGATTCTCTGGGCTTTTTAATTATCTCTTTCTCATTCCTTAAATTCACAGTCATGCTCTGATAATATGACTTGTCAATACAATTCAAATTAATACTTCTACATCTCTGTTCTCCAATTGCAAAACGGCCTTGTGTCCTAGTTTCAGGGTAGTATCTAGTCTGTAATTGTTACTGTTTGCTACTTTGGGTGGGGTGAGAGAAATGTTATTGTACAGAATCTTGTTGGACAGCATTCTCTGGTCCTAGAGAAAGATTCACTCAGTCATTTTCTCCAACTTGCACTTTTGCTTTGAGTTTTTCCTGTGTCCTAGTTTTGATTAACAATCTGCTCTGAATTCTGTAATATCCCTTTAAGCCCCATTCACTCATTATATAAATGTGCTGCTTCAACATTTAAAGAGTACTAGCACCACTCCCTCTGTCTCCAGTTCCATCAGTCTCTTAACATGGAGGGTCTTGATAGCAGAACTTCTCCGGTGCATGGACACTCTCCATGCTGTCACAACCCCCTTGAAACACATTCCCTGATCATGTGGACATTGTCTGTGCATAAGGGAAGCAATTCAGGCTTATCTCTGATCTGGGTCAGAAGGAGGATGATTGTTTCTTTACTATTTTTTAAAATAAATTACTACACCTCATGGAAAGGTGTTCTGCTCTTGTGTATAGAGAGGAGGTCTTTCTGTTCCTTTAAGATTTATGCACATGTATAGAAAGTAGATGGGGAAGCACTTTCAAATTATTTTACAGTGGTAGTATAAATCAGACCTTCATTCAGAAATGCAGTGGCATCCTACAGATATTTATGAAAGGGTCACTGTGAAATTGTTTATTGCTTTGAGTAAGCAAGTATAACTAGAATGTTTTGGATTTCATTCTCAGTTAATATTTTACAGTAAATGTTTATCAAGATCCCTGTTTTTCTGATGTGCCTTTAAGTCATTTCCGACTTATGGATACACCAAGGTGAACCTTTTGTTTTTTTGGCAAGATTTTTCCAGAGGGGGTTGCCTTTGTCTTCCTCTCAGGCTGAGAGAATTTGATCTGCACAAGGTCACCCATTGGGTTTCCATGGCCAAGTGTGGATTTGAAACCTGGTCTCCAGAGTCGTAGCCCAACACTCAAAGCACTACATCACGCTGGCTGTCAGATCTTTGTAGCCTAATCATTTAAATGGCAAATGTAACAATCACCAGAAGTGCAACTTGCATTATTACATTGATACACTTTCAATCTGTGCTTCCTGACAAACGGGTTTTGCAGTCAAGGTACAAAGCATTTTATATTAGCTATTCAGCTTTGGAAATACTGAAGAGCCAGGCACCACCTAATATAGTGCAGCTATGCATAATATATATTCTCCACAGCCAGCTTTACTTATTTCTTGTCAACAGTTCTAACTTTGGAAACTGTTTAGTTTTTCAAGACCTGTTCACAAAGTGATAGAAGGTGCAATTGCACCCAGCTCTGCTGCTTGTTTTGAGTACCGTGACTGGGGATCATGAGTGGAGTGATGAAACTTACACTTATTTATAGCTATATTTGTTGAAGCAAGAATACAAATTCTAGCCCAAGCTTCTGATACAGTTATCTACACTTTGCCCTTAAACTAGAAGCATCTCAAGGTACAAAATTTAAATCAGGGAACATAAACTATTGGCTTCTTGGTGTTCAACTTTGCATTGATGCAGATTCTGTTTTTTTTTTTTAAATATCCGGTTGATTCTTTTGAACAGTTCTATCTGTAAATTGGTATAAATAGGCTTAATGCAAATGTGCTTCTCTTAACAGATTGTAGATTATTGCGGCATACTCTTCCCGCACAAAGTTATTGATTTCGGAATTATTGCAAAACAGATTTTAACACCCAGTAGATGTAATATGTGAAATCAATGTTCTGGTTTTACTGTCCTTAACAGAAATCCAATGTAATATGCTAAATCAAATTTTATTGTGGTTGGTTCCCTCCCCGCCTCCCGGTCCTATACTAAATTAAAGTAGTTTTGAGTGTATAATAAACAATTTTGTTTGACTATAATTGTGACTGTAGGAGCTCTGGTTCTATTTCCTATTACATGTCTTTTTGAGTGAAGATTTTCAGCACTTTTTGCCATCAAAATGAAAAAACTGAAAGTCAGACTATTGGATATAGTCTCAAAGATGTAATGCATTCTGCATGTTGAAGACCACTCTGCACTTTCAACTTCTTATTCAAGCCAAACAACAACAGCCTTCTTGCTGTAATTTACTTTGAGCTTATATACTTTTTTTTTTAACTATTACACAGTTGGGATTTATTTTGCTTTTTAAAAGAATTGGCAATTAATTTTTACATGAAAAATTAAGCTATAACTCTCGCAAAGATCATAATTATTTTAAAAGGGTGTTTCTATATATTGTCAATCTGACAGACATCCATTTCCAATGTAAATAAAATAATAGTATGCAATTATGTGCATTTGCTAGTCTGAACTAGAATAAACCAACTGAATCAGTAAAATTTACACAAATTTTGGCTTACCATTCAGCACTTGATTTAAAGAGTCTGTTTTGGTTGGAATTGTGTATCCATTTCTAATAATAATAATATAAAATTTATTTGTACCCAGCCACCCCCTGTCGAACAATCAGGGCGGCTAACAACGATTAAAATTCATACAAATATACAATCCAACAAACCCAAACCCACTCACCCCTTAAAAAAGAATTAAACCAATTGTGTGTTAAAACATCTTAATTAAACAACATAAATAAATTCAAATCAAAGAACAACAATAAACTGACAGAGTTAAGCAAAGCAGCAGCTGCATCCAAGTGGGACAGGGCAGGATGAGGGGGCTCCTGAGGCTGGGAAATCTAGTCAGGAAAGGCCTGCCAGAAGAGATCTGTCTTAACAGCTTTTTAAAAGCCGCTCAAGGTCTTAATCTGATCTCGTCTGGCAGGCTGTTCCAGAGTTTGGGAGCGGTTGACGAGAAGGTTGATGAGCATGCTATCAGATTCTAGAGCCTTTAGAGAGGGAAGGATGAGAAAGAAATGGTCAAACATTTGAGCTATTTGAGGCATCGGTCATTGCTGATGGTTAAAGCACGCTATCAGATTCTCAGGTCACTAGACGCTGCTACTTTTTTATTTTTCACCATAAACTGAGGAATTGTAATAGCACGGAGTATTTGCCCTACTTTAATAGGTAGTGTACAATAATTTGTGCTTTCAAACTGCTGGCTATTATATATCTCATTATTAAATTGCAACCAAATCATGTTAATTTACTATTTGACCTGAATTATGAACTCTCTAGCTATTCTCTCAGCTCCACTGTATCAGGCAGAGATTGCAAGCGAGTCCATCAAATGCCTGGAAAGCGTTGATAGTGTTTTTACTTTGCACAGTTTTGCTGGTCTGGGTGCATAGAGCATGATGATGAAGTTATAAGAGGTACTGTGATTTCTACAAAGAAAGATGTACAACTGAGGGAGAAAAAATCCTTAAATTATGAATGAATCTGCCTGATACTGCACTTGTTTCAATATTCTTAGACAGCATAATGAAACCAGGACGATTCTTAAAGGTCTGAATCCATGAACCTGAGCCAGAATTTCTGTATTCCCCCCCCCCCCCCATATAGCATGTACTGTTTTAATATTAAACATGTTTGATTATAGTATAAAATTATTGTGTAAATTTCATTCAGGTAACAACTAAATAGCAATACTGAAATATAAAATATGTTAATACAGTAGGCCCTCAGTATCCACAGAGGTTTGGTTCCAGGAATCACCATGGATTAAAAAACAAAAGAAAACATGGATGCTCAAGTCAATATTTAAATCAGGGGTAGGCAACCTTTCCCCTTTAAGGGCCGAGGGACTTCAGCTCCCAGAATCCCAGGAGCTATTGGCTAACATGGGTCTATTGGCCAACATGGCTGAGGCTTCTGGGAGCTGAAGTCCCTCGGCCCTTAAAGGGGAAAGGTTGCCTACCCCTGATTTAAATTTACCTGCGATTGATGGCAGTCAGGCTGAGAAGCAATCTCTGGCAGGAAGGGAGGCTGGGATGGGAAGACCCAAGCACCAGGGACACATTCTTCCTGTTTTCTGCTCTGATTTGGCTCCGGAGGGGCAGCTGCCATGCTCCCAGGAAGCAGGAAGAATGTATGTATGGTGCTTGAGGTTTGCCTCCCTCTCCCTCTTGGCTTATTGAAATCCACCCGACCACCCAAAAGAGAGCAAGAAGCAGTAAGTGCTTGACTCCTGGAGTTTGGCTTTGCTAGTGCTGCCTTCCAACCTCTGATTCCCCCCCCCCCCCACACACACACTTACTTCTTCTTGCTCTTTTTAAAACTCCTTTGTGGGATTATTTTCAATCAAACATGGGAGGGGAGGGACCAGTGATTGGAAAGCAGCACTGGCAAAGCCATGCTTCCAGAGCCAGGCACTTACTGCTTCTTGCTCTTTTTAAAACTCCTTCATGGGATTGATTTCAAGCAGATGTGAGGGTGTGGGATTTTAATAAACCAAGCGGGAGGGGGAGGTTAAAAACATTGAATTTTTCTTGATTGATGCACCCAGGCTGGGACCTGGGTACCAGGGACACATTCTTCTTGCTTCTGCTGTTTCTGCTGCTGATGATGATAATGATGATCATCTTCTTCTGATCTTCTTCTTAAGTAGTATATCACAGTGGTGTTTTTGTTGGGTTTTTGCTTGGTGTATATTCCTAGAATCATAGTGTTGGAAGGGCCACATGGGCCATCAGGTCATCCTCCTTCTCAGTGCAGATCTCCAACTAGAACATCCCAAGCAAGTAGCGGTCCAGCCTCTTTTTGAAGACATCTAGAGAAGGTGACCCCACCACCTCTTTAGGCAAGGCAATTGGTTCCATTGCGGAACTGCTCTCACTGTCAAGAAGTTCCTTCTGATGTTCAGTCACAATCTATTCTCTCGTAATTTATAACCATAAGACCTACGGTACTTCTATCCTTGGAGGCAGCAGAGAAGAAGCCTACACCTTTCCTCTTTGTGGCAGCCTGAGGTAAAGACTGCAATAATGTCACTCTTCAATCTTCTCTTTATCAACCTGAACATGTCCATCTCCTTCAATCTCTTCTCATATATTTTTCTCAATACATTTTACCATGCTTCTTGTCTTCTGAACTCACTCCAGTTAGTCTGTATCTTTCTTCAAATGAGGTGCTCAGAACTGAACTCAGTACCCCAGATGAGGTCTGACCAGTGAAGAATATAGGGGTGCTATTAATGTACTTCTCTCAACTTGGAAACTGTGCTTCGATTAATGCAGGCTAAAATAGCATTTGCTTTCTTTGTTGCAGCATCACATTGCTGGCTCATATTCAATTTATGACCAACAATAATCCCAAGGTCATTTTCATATGTAGTACTGCTGATCCAAATATCCCGCATCCTATACCTGTGCATATTGGGTTATGTGGCCTAAATATAATTTGTCTTTTCATTATATTAATTTCTGCCAATTTTTCTAGTTTATCAAGACCTTTTGAATACTGTCCCTATCTTTCCATGTGCTACCCTACGCCTCACAGTTTTGTATCAGTTGGAAATTTGATAAGAATTCCTTCCACTCCATCATCTGCATCATTGAAAAAATATTGATGGAAGTTTAAAAATTTAAACTTAAACAAGCTTAAGTACAATTTTAACAAATAACGCTTTGATTTCCCCCCCTTGAATTTGTGATTTTTCAGGTAATCATATTTAGGCTAGCTGTGTACTGTGAAACATGGCATTCTGCACATAATAAAGGGATCAAAATGTTGCCTGGGAACAATAGGAATATTAAGTATGGCTGCACCCAATTTAAACATGTTTCCCCACTCCCAGACATACAGATTTAACTTGCTTCAAATGATTTGCAAACAATGATTTGTGGAAACATTGGCTTCTAGCCAATTACATTAGGGAGGTTCACAGAAGAAACGTTTCTTTCTCCTTGTGACTACTGGTGACTGCCCCAAAATCTCTCTAGATTATTAAAACTGATGGAATAGGAAGAATTAGATAAAAGCAGGCCAGAATCCCATGGAAAAAACCTGGTACAAATCTGAATGAGAGGGAAATGCCTGAGACTTACCATTAAGAGATTCTAGTTCTGTTTGATTTGCACTGACTTCCAGTGTGTTTCCCAGGGACAGATCATGGTGCTTAGAAGGCCTTAAACATTTTAGGAATATTTGAAGGAATGTTTGTTCCACATAAATCAGTCTGCTCACTGTAATCATCACCTGAAGCCTTCATCCACATTTTGTCTTTAGAAATGAATTTGGCTGGAATGTTACGCAGGACTTAGTTAGTTTCTGGAAGTGCTCAGGTTGTTGAGTTTAGTTCCAAAAGGGATCTGGTTGGTTCCCTTTCTTTAGGCACTTGCACAAAAGATGAAGATATTGTTGTACTGTTTGCTTTTATCTATATCTGTTCTGTTACTGTGATGTTTTAATGGCCTCTGCTGTAAACTTAAGAGAAAGTTTGTGCATATGTGCGTGTTTTTTGATGTAAGCTTCCTTAGGAGCACATCTGAGGAAGGAAAGGTAGTACTGTATGTGTATAAGCAGATAAATAGATATTTACTAAAAGTATGCCTTAGCAGGCCTGTGA
This sequence comes from Phrynosoma blainvillii, assembly GCA_026167975.1. Taxonomy (NCBI): domain Eukaryota; kingdom Metazoa; phylum Chordata; class Lepidosauria; order Squamata; family Phrynosomatidae; genus Phrynosoma; species Phrynosoma blainvillii. Next base: position 51,320,489 of record JANUYF010000004.1, read on the forward strand.
CTAACATCATCAATTTAACTCCTTTGTTTGATGAAGAAGCCAGTGGAGCTTTGAAAGCTTGTGCCATATATTTTATGCATTTGGTTGGCCCAATAAAGATATCACTGTTTTTTGGATTTTGGATGTTGTTATACTTTGCTAAAATTGATGTCCACCGTTCTCCATACACTGACTGAATGCATGTGGCTTTGCTCACTGACCGTTTTTCCTGGGCTGGAAAGGTGATCAGATTGTAAAGCTACTCAGCCAGTACTTGAAGGGCTTATTCAACTTTCCCCACACCAACTGAATAAGTGCAGCTTTTCCTTCTAGCTTTTCCTTCTACTTGCTATAGAAAGCAAGAGGGAGGAAAAATCTCTGGGCACAATAGGAGCTGGAAGAATTCCCAGTCGTCACTTCAGTTGGAGAGTCTGTGATATCAGGGCATGTCACCACACCCCTGGATACCTTCTCCCCTTCTGCAGCTCAGGTATGAAAGGATTGTGGATCTGATCCAGTACGTCAGACTAGTAATCCCGCTGACATAGATGCACTTAACATAGGTGAATCATAACTGTGTATTATTAATACCATGTATTACCTTGATATATGTAATTTTTATTTATGGTTGTGCTCTCATGTTTTATAATGTTTCATTTCTTGAACATCTCCCTAGGCACTTGTTATAGAAAGGTTACAGTTCATAACTATCTTAACTAAAATAATTAATAAACAAACTGTTCTATGGAAAATAGCTCACAAATTTGCCATGGAAATAAATTTACAGGATCATAGGAGTTAGCTTAGTAGTTTATTGTCTCATTATTTGCAAAGATGATGCGTATAGTTGCTTCCGGCTAATCATCATGAATAATATATCTACACCACCAAATACTATCCTATATATTTATTACCACCTGTGACATTTGATCTAGACTGTTATATATGCTTTTTAAAATAAATAATATACAGTCCATTTGTTTACTTTGCCTCTTACTACTACATTTCATCAATAAAACTTATTTCACTTTTTTCCTGACACATTGTCTTCCTCTTTGGTTAGAGATCTGCTGCTGTCAAAAGAAGGTGCTCCTAGGTCATACTGGGAAAGGGAATTGTAAAGCAAGCTCTTAAACCCAAGTTATTTTCTTACATGATATTTTGTCTTTTAATTCTCTCTAGTACTACTCCCATAGTTAGAGTTTGGAGATGAAAGATTTATTAACCTTTATACTTCAGGGTAATTATTAGGGTTTACCCATGGAGACAACATTTAGTCTACTAGTTGCTTACATTAAAAAGAACCCCTTTTGATCACATAAAAAGATACTTGTTATTAATTAGGCTGTGCATATTAAAAGAAACTTAAAAACCTGTTTACTTACAGGAAAATGTAGACAGCTTGCACCATCTTAAGAAAGACATTCCTTCCTCTCTCATGTGCAAGAGAAGATGTCTGTTCTAAAATGGTGCCTGTTGTGACATGTATCTGAAAGCCCCCCCCCCCCCGGAATGATTCTTTATGTTCATATGGAAATGTACTCTATTAATTGGTCAGCTGATTAGAAAAATCTTTGTAATTTGATTCTGATTAGTGCATACCACAGAAATCAATAACCAGGTTTATTGCTAGATTCTTCCCTTGAGGCTGACATATGAAACTATACTACTGTGTCTTTGCATTGCCCAGGATGGCAATAATCTAATGCAGACTTTTTTTATCCTGAGCAGTAGTATGATTTCATTTGTCTCACTATTGCAAAAGGAAGCATCTGAAACCAGAGCTGCAGGATAGATAGTTATCAGCCTCATCAGTCTATCTTTTCCATGGGTGGTGGGCAAAGTGCAACCCATTGATCACATTAAGCCATACAATTTTTTTTCTGGGCCCCTGGTTCTTCACCACAAATTAGATGGGGAAAGAGCCACTGAAATTCAGTGCAAATTGTAGTGATGGCAGCAAAGAGATCAAAGGTGAAAGGAGATATAAAGCAAAACTTGTATTTTATTGTAGAGAGATCTTGTAGCACCTTTGAGACTAACTGAAAGAAAGAAGTTGGCAGCATGAGCTTTCATACACTATAGTCTACTTCCTCAGATGCATTTAGAGATGTGGTAAATGCATCTCAGGAAGTAGAGTGTAGTCTACGAAAGCTCATGCTTTCAGTTAGTCTCAAAGGTGCTACAAGATCTCTACATACTGATTCTACAGACTAACACGGCCATATTTTTGAATTTTATTTTGTTGCTGTTGTTGTTGTGTGCCTTCAAGTTGTTTCTGACTTGTCAACCCTAAGGCAGGGTTTTCTTGGCAAGATTTGTTCAGAAGAGGTTTCCCATTGTCTTCTCCTGAGGTTGAGAACATGTGACTTGCCCAAAGTCACCCAGTGGGTTTCATGGCCAAGCTGGGAATCGAACCCTGGTCGCCAAAGTCATAGTCCAGGGCTTCATTTCCTAGTGCAGAAAGAATCCAGGATGACACCACTAACTGCTATGGCTCAATGCTATGGAATCCTGGGCATTGTAGTTTTGTGATGTGTTTAGCCTTCCCTGTCAAAGAGCTCTTGTGCCAAAACAAACTACAGTTCCCAGAATTCTATAGCATTGAGCCATGGCAATTAAAGTGGTATCAAACTGGATTATTTCTGCAGTGCAGATGCAGCCCAACATTCAAACTGCTACGCCTTGCTGACTATTTTATTAGTCTTTAGCTTTGTAGGTTTTCTCTTTGTTTCTCTTCCTTGACCTTCCTGTTCCTTATGTCGTAATAACCAGCTCTTTTTGTTTAACTTTCCTGAGGATACTCTTGACAGACACCTTCAGGTTTCTGTGGTCTTAAGACTGTACAATCACCACTCCGTTTTCGCAGGGGATATGTTCCAAACCCACCCACCCCCCGCATGCGAAAATGGAAAATCGCAAATATTCAATCTCTATTGGCTTGAATGGTGGTGTGCGCCCGTGCACGCACCCCATTTTTTCCATTGTGTCCTTCCCCACCCGCGAACAGGCGAAACCGCAGACTCCAAGTCCACGAAAACAGAGGGATGCCGGTACACTCTGCTAGGAACATAGATTCAGTCAGATTCACTTTCATTTTAAAATCCAAGTAAGTTTTTAAAAATTAACAAAAATTGATTAGAATCTGTTTTTAATGATGATGGTGGTGATTAATTTTTGAGAAATTAGTTTTTAAAGCTCATGATGGCAATGAATGAACATATGGGGAACTGACAGGGAAAACAGCAGTGAAAGACATACCAAAATAAAAAGATAAAGCTGAGTAAAACAAAAGGTTAGGGGGAAAACAGGAAGGTAAATGAAAAAAGTGAGTTTACAGCTATTTTACCTAGTATAATCTCTCTCTCCCCCCCCCCCCCCCCCCAATATTTTCTGTATAACCTGCATCCGTTTAGTCCCTGGCACTTTTAGGTCTGTAGCCCTTGACCAGTTAGCTACTGTGCAAAATGATCAGCTGTGCAAAAATTGTACATCCCTTGTCTGTTCCATTGTCCTGTTTACCTCAGTGGACAGTCAGCAATACGTACCACCAGTACGTTGCCTTGTGATGAAGCTTCCCATCTAGTCATATGTAATCTAGAATAGATTATTCTTCCCTCCCGGTGGAAAAATGTAATGAAGGTAAGATGTAAGGGAGGGATGGGAATTGCGTGCACCTCCAAATATTGGATAGCTGCAACTTACAGTACCCCTAGCCAGTATAGTCAATGGTAAGGAATCTAGGAATAGCAATTCAGTAACATCTAGAAAGCCACGCAATTTCCACCTTGGTTTAGGAGCATGGCAGAATTTTGTATTTCATGTAACATTTTGTTTGTTCCTTAGGCTCCTAAGCAGGATGTAGCCAAGAGTTGTCAAAGATTAACCATTTGTTCATAGTCTCCATTTGTAAGACTTTTAATAATGAAATTGTGGGATTACAATTATGTTGAGTTGATATGTTTGTGAAAAAAGTAAATCTTTCAGGTCATTTGCACAACATGTATCCTAAACTCACATGTTTACCAATCTTATTTAAACTGATTATTACCTGCTTAGTTTAAGACTTGCTTTTGTATATTTGTATTATGTGCAGCTTGCATTCTGCTACTTGCATACCTGACTTTCCCATCCCTCCTACTCCCTCCCCCACCTCACCTTATGCCTTGCAATGCCTATCTCATTTGCTTCTTGCACTCCACTATGCATATTACTCACTCATTCTCCTTTCTTATTCTTTCCTTCACCTTACCTTGCATCCTCAGTGCACCTCTTAGTTTCTTCTTACACACTGCCCCTTGTGTTGCTGGCTCTCCCATCTATTCCCTCTCCAACTTCACTACATGCCCTTACGAAATGCACCTTGCTTGCTTCTTGTGTGTTGTTGCTCACATAACTAACTCTCCTATCACTCCTACTTTCTCCCTCGCCTCAATTTACACCTTCATGGGGCAGATCTTGATTCTTCTTGCACACTGCTGCTCATAGAGATTTCTATCAGTTACTTCAGCAGAAACTCTTGAGCAGACTTCTTTGTAGAAAAAATTGACAAAGAGCTGTTTCATATTTCTCCCATTTCATGGCTTCTACAAGGACTGGACCCTTTGGAATCTAGACCAAATGATGGTTCAGGTGGGCACCAAGTGGCTTGCCTAGAATCTAAGTAAACTCATGGAGATATAGCAACCTTACCTTATTTAATATGCACATGAATAGATGGTGTATGAGCAGTTAAATGTTCAGAAGAGGTACTATAAATAACACATACACCAACTCTGCAGCCAAAAACTGTAATCACATTGTTTAAGATGCAGACCCTATTGAATTAATCTGATTTTTTCTGTTTTAAATTAGTTTGAGATGATAATATTGTGAATACTGTATATAGGTTGTTCTAGGAGGTATATAAAAGGCTAAATAGCGCGAAAGTATTTGACTAAATTAATTATATTTGGCAGACATTTGACCAGTTAAAGTCTTAATGTATTTGTTAGGCTGTTGGTACATAAGAGAGAGAACATTGTGAACATTGTTTTTCACTTAGACATTTTAAATTGCTACCTTAAAAAAAATTAAAGGAAGCTTACACATTCTTAATTACCTTGACGTGTCAGGATATACAGTCTCTTCTGTCAGTGACTTAGCTAGTTCAACCTCTACCCCCTTTTTCTTGTAATTAAATTTTTCAAATGTTGATAAAAGGCGGTTTGGGTGTACAGTGTATTAACTTGGTAATAAGCTCTGTGGTTTAAAGGTTTTGTCTTGCTTTATTTCTAGTGAAAGATGTATTATGAATAGGTCTTGTTTCAGAAACTAAAGGAATTTTTTAAAACCAAGCAATTCATGCTGAAGCCTGTACTGAACTTAGTTTAATACCTGTAAACACCTCTCCTGAGACAAATCAATGTATTTTGGCCATGTCTGTACCTGTTCCAGAGATTTCGGCACTTGCTTCAGTGTTTGTCATAGGAACATTAAGAATACAGTTCCAAAATATGTTGCATTCTTTTGCCCAGTTCAAATCTACTGGAAGTGCACCAGTTAAGACATAGTATGAAGGTTAGTGGACTGAAGGATCAATCTGAAACAATTATTGAAAACGTGTATTATTGTCAAACTTGTACAAAATTATTTAAGTAGACCTAAAATTCTTTTAATACTTCACTTTTATTGTGGGGGAAACCCAACTTTTTTTCAAGGTGAAGAAAATTAGAAATTATCTGGAGCAATAACTACAGATTTACAAATATTTTGAAAGTGGAATTTAGTGAAACTTTCCAAGTGCTTTTCTTTTCTCTCTGTATGCCAGTTGGCCCCATGCTTGCTCTGACTGTAAGTTTGGCTGTCTGGTGGAAGTGAATTTCCCAGGTAATATTTCTTTTTAAATTTTAAAATAAAAATTGTAATGTTATGGTTCTATATTGCTTACCATGCTACCTTTCAGTGCCTGCTGCTAGTGAAACCATAAAGTTTAGAGAGTCAGGTATCTAGGCTTATATTGGCTTTATTTTATCCTAACTGGATAGTACAGTCAGCCCTCCGTATCCATGAAGCCATATCCACGGATTCAACTATCCACAGCTTGAACACACACACACACGCACACTCCAAAAAGCAAAACTTGATTTTATATAATGGACACCATTTTACTATCTCATTGTATTTAATGGGACCTGAGTATCCATGGATTTTGGTATTCATGGAGGGTCCTGGAACCAAATCTCAGCAGATACAAAGGATCCACAGTAGTAATTTTGTGGGATTACTCCTCAATTTGTCTTACATTTTGTATAGTTCTATTTTTTCCTCCTCACTCATAAAGTAACTGAAGGGCCATAGAGTTTTGAAATGTGATATTCTTAATATGCTACAGTTTTTAGAAAATCTATTTTGGTTCTTATTCATTCAGTGCTTCACTGTTTTTCTTTGGGCTTCAGCAAACAAACTGAATCTGACTCGAGGCAAAACAGAAGTGATACTGGCTGAGAATGTCAACTCCAGAAGTAGGCAATCAGCTGGTGATTGCTGAGGTAAACCCAGTGTTGGTCTAGCAAATGTATAGCTTGTGTATGTGTCTGGACCTTGGCCTACTTCTGAAAGCACAGATAATAGCAGTAACCAGGCCTGCATTTTATCTTCTCCCTCACATAAAACAATTGTGGTCTTATCTTGAGAGAAGGGATTCAGTGTCAGTCATCTGTGGTTCTGACATTCTATAGCTGACTACTGCAGTACTATATGTCACCCAGAGAAACTGCTGGGGTTGAGCAGCTAAGCGAGTAAATATATAAACAGTACACTAATAATAATAATAATAATAATTTATTTATAACCCGCCCCTCTGCAGAGCAGTCGGGGCGGCTTACAACAAGTGAGGCATCTATATGAGGCATCTTTTTTTAAAAAAAAAATCTGTTGGTTTAAAATGCACTAGCCTATTTCCTTCTCCTACATACTCCCCCCCCCCCAAAAAAAACAACTCAAATTCAAAAGCAAACCTTGATTTTGCCATTTTATATAAGGGACACAATTTTACAATGCCATTGTATTGTAACTTGAGTATCCACAGATTTTGGTATCCATGGAGGTCCTGGAACCAAACTCCAGAGGATACCAATGGCTCGCTGTAGTCCCTGGTAAGATGGAATTCAATTGAAATTTTACAAAGCAGTCTTAATCACACTCACTGGGTAACTGTTGGACACACTTCATTTTGAGTAAACATTAGTATTATCAGATGTATAACCTTGCATTCTCTCCATTTAACCTTGGGTCTCCAGATGTTTTGGACTTTGACTTCCAGCCTTTCTGACCATTGGCTTTTGGAAGGTGAAGTCCATAAGATCTGGATGACCAAAGGTAAAGAACTACTGTATTGGCTGCTGTGAGAAAGAGAGAGTGAGAAGCCAAAAGAGAAGAGGAAATGCATATTGAAGTTGAGGAGAATGTTTCACTTAATGATCAAAGTGCCTAGGACTATATGAACAACAATCAACACACTTAACCCTTGATAGGGTTACCTTATAAACAAGTGTGCCTTCAAGTTGTTTCTGAATTATGGCGACCCTAAGGCCATGGGATTTTCTTGGCAGGATTTGTTCATAGGAGGTTTGCCATTGCCTTCCCCTGAAGCGGAGAGGGTGTGACTTACCTAAGGTTACCCAGTGGGTTTCATGGCTGAGCTGGGACTCAAACCCTGGTCTCCAGTTATTTGGTCCATCACTCAAACCACTATGCCACACTGATTTTCTAGGGTTGCCTTAGGGTTAACATAAGTTAGGAATTACTTGAAGGCACACCACAGCAACAATACGGTCATCATAAGTTAGAAATTACTTGAATGCACACAACACCAACAAGGATTACAAAGGAATTTATTGCATCTCTCCCCACCAGATAATATACAAAGAAAGCACAATAAAATCAATAGGGGACAAGAACTCAAAAGAGTCACCCTCCCCAAAAAATATACAGGTCAGGGGAGTGATGTGGGAAGAGCACCAGCCTTTCAGGTCTACAAGACCTGACATGGTATAAAGGTCATAGCTGCTTGATGGCTAAACAAATGAATCACTCCCCTTCCCTGACTCACCTTTTCTTCCTTTCGATTCTTCAGTAACTCACAGTTACTGAACAACAGGGTGTTGGCAGAGGACTGCCATGGATTGAGACTTACCAGGGCAACAATGGCATTGGCAGTAAGAAGGAACAGGCTAAGCAAGGCAGCAGTACCCAGAAGAGGGAATGCTGCGAGCTTCAGATTGTGACTGCAGCACAGGATGAAATGCTTCTGGGGTTAGGTGAAAGGGGTGAGGAAGAGTGAGGAAAAAGTGGGAGGTCTAAAAGGGGATAAGCCAGAAAGTGGGGAGAAGGCTCAGGCAGGAAGGAAATAGAGGAAGAGGAATGTGGCAGTGGGGCAGGCGGTGGAAGCTATGACAGCCGTGTTGGCAACAGTAGTGGCAGGAGGTGATCCTCCTGCAGTTGCAGGATGCAAGCCAGCCTTGCCCCTCTTGACTTGAGCCAGCAGCCAAGTATGGGAGACAGTGAGGCAGGAGAAGTGGGGTAGCTTCAGAAGGGGAGGGGAGCAGAGATGAGGCACCAGGAGTTTGTGTCCCACCAGTCTGGTGCCTGCTAGGGAGGAGGAAGGCAAATCCCCAAGAAGCTGAATGGGCAGCTGTCCTGGGCCTGAGACAAGGAAGGAGTAGCACAACTGGGACCCCTCAGAGAAAACCAATTACAGTAGGGGAGCAAAGGGTAGAAGCACAGGCAATATGAGAGGAGGACAAAGATCTTTAGTTGGTCATCAACCCGACAGTCAGAGGACCTACCTGGTAAAGTAGCCACATTGCATTACTTATCTGATCTTCAATCCATTAGTGACAAATAGAATTGATGACCTTATCTGAGTGAGGCTGGAGTTGAGGCTGGGGTTGGGGAGAGACCTGCATCCCAGAGCAGGTGAAGTAGCCAACTGTAGAGTCTGCACTTGAAGCATTCAGAGTAAGTAGGGAAGAGACTCTGTAGAGTATCTTCTTGTATCTGAACAGGCTTAATAGCATGTTTTCAGCTTTAATAAACCCAGGAAACATCTACCAGTTGTCAGTCTTATGGGTGGGGGTAGGCCTGTCACCCTCCCCTATACAAGTTCTTCAAATGCTTTCCAGTTATTCTACTGGGATTGCAAAATTTTATCCATCTCATTCTCTACTCCCAGAGACAACCAGTCTGCCTAGCAATAGATCCATGTGATACCTTTCCTCAGAATCTAATTCTTCTTCTCCTTCATCTCTCACTGAATTTGCCAGAGGAACAGCCATCCACCCCAACAAATTAAAATGTTCTAAAAATAACTTAGGAAATATGGGTTGTTAAGTTATGTCAAGAGACGGATCTAATGAGTTAAATGGTTAGTTATTTCCAATCCATAGTAGGATTATAGTGTCTAGATCAGTATTCTTTTCCTTCTTTTTTTGATTGGCTTATTGTTTTGATTTCATATCAGTCAGTCCCAGTGAAAGTTAGTGTACAGTGTTAGTGTACAATTAGTGAAACCCTATTGGTTAAAGCAGCAGCAGTGGTCATGTTTGGAGATATGACCACTTAGAGATAATAAGATTTTAACCATAATCAGTTGTTGAGAAAGTAATGGCAAAATTAGTTTGGAGGTATTTTAGATACAGTAAGTGTCAAATATTCCCATGTTTAGTGATAAAAAGAGAAGTGTACTAGATGTTTCTTGGTGCTTATGTCTAGTTATAAGAGCGGTTGAAAAATATTCTAGAGATCCCTTGGTTCTTATGTTTGTGTTTACATTTGCCCTTGATGCTAGTATCATGTTTGCACATTCCAGCCATGCGATTATCAAAGTCTTAGCTCTTTCATTGCACTTGAATATTTTAGCAGTTAGGTATCCATTCAGATGTTTGACAGCTTCTTTATATATTGTATGAGAAGAATTTTAATGAGGAAAACACTTTTCTCTGACTGAAAGATCTGACTTACACAAAGAAATACTTGTTGATGTTTAAAATCAATTTACACTTGGACTCTCAAGAAAGTGTTTGCATGATACCATTCAAAAAGAACAAAATTGTTCAGTACCAGGTGGCTGTCATACTGAGATTTTTACAAACTATATTAATTTCAGTAATCTCTCAGTATAATCCTTATTCATTTCAGTAAGGCTTGTTCTGCTGAAACACTATAGCAGGGGTAGGCAACCCAAGGCCCGGGGGCCGGATGCGCCCCCCCCAAGCCCTTTGGACCGGCCCCAGGCCGGTCCTGCCGCCGCCGCCACCCTCCGCCATGATGATATTGATTATTGTTGTTATTTCTTGTTCTTGGGGTTTTCTTGGCAAAATCTCCACAGGGGTTTTGCCATGGCTTTTCTGGGGCTGAGAGAGTGTGCATGCATATTTTTTAATTTTTAATATTTATTTATTTATTTATTTATTTATTTTTGGTGCTTCGGCCCCCCCAATTGTCTGAGGGACAGCAACCCGGCCCCCAGCTCAAAAAGGTTGCCTACCCCTGCACTATAGGATAATACAAGACTGAGGGGGATGATAGGATAGCAGTAGTATTAAAATGCATATACAATTTTATACTGGTTTTTCAAGAACTGGATACTTTTTTTCTACAAAATACTGGTAGAACTCCCCGTAGCATTCTTGGTTGTTGTGCTAAAGATTTAAAATATGTATTTTCTTATTTCTAAAAACTTCTTTTTTCCCCCCTCCAACATCCTAAATGGGGTGGAATTTTTGTTTTTCATATTTACCACTGAACATCCTGGTAAAGTGTCAATGCAGCTAGGTTTATATGGAGATGTATGATCTTCCAATATAATAATTTAATAGATTCTAATAATCTAATTTAATATGTCATCACACCCATTTTAAAGGTTGCTAGGTAAAGCGTTATTTACAGGGAAATAATTTCTAACACCCTTTATGTATTTTGAACTAAAAATGAATCACACCTAGATTCTAAAGCTTGAGAAGGTACATTTTCATAAAAATGTAAGCACTCCTTTGCTTTCTTGCTGGATGTAATGTACAGTTGCCCCTCCGTTTTCGCAGACTTTGAGTCTGTGGTCTTGGTCATTCATGGACTGGCAAGTCCCATCGGCTAAAATGGCTAAAATGGCTCATGTGCTAAATGAATGGGGCTTTAATATCTGCGAGTTTTCATTTTTGTGGGTGGAGGGGTCCGGAACGGATTCCCTGCAAAAATGGAGGGGCAACTATATTTATTTTTCTGGCAAATTGTTTCTGTAGAAAAATTTTGAAGCATTTCTGTGTACAGTCAACTTGCACTCCCCCAGGAGGAGCTTCAGTATATTACTATTTAAGTTATTATCTTAATGAAACAGTGGCAAACAAATATTGCTGCTTGTTGTTGGAAGAAGATAAATCTGTTGATAGAACACAAAAAAAATATACAACAAAAGGAGTGAAATCTGAAACAGTACATGGTAGAGAAGCATAAAAAATCACTGGAGATAAAACTCACTGTTACTCAATGATCTGTGCCTGGAAACATGAGATAACCAGAGTAGATATGTGGCTGGCCTTCTTGGGAAACATGCCATAATCCAGTGTTTCCCAAACTTTGGTCCTCCAGATGTTTTGGACTGTAGCTCCTAGAATTCCTAATAGTTGGCCCAACTGGCTAGAGTTTCTGGGATTTGAGGTCCAAAACAGTTGGATGACCAAAGTTTGGGAAACACTGCCATAATTACTCACCACCACCAAGAAGGCTCCTCTCCTGGGGTCTGTTTGTTTATCTGTCCCAATGGGCGTAGGTGGAATAGGTCTTCCAAAAATTACCTCACCTCATGGATAAGCACATACGAAGACAGGATGTCAATTTATAGCATATAACATTTAATTCTGATATGCTTTTTGTTTTAAAATCTATTATCCTCTTGTTGTTGTTGTGTGCCTTCAGGTTGTTTCTGACTCACGGCAACGGGAAACTGAACCTGATTGAGGCTGAGTGTGTGTGACTTGCCCAAGGTCAACCAATCAGTTTCCATAGCTGAGCATTGATTTGAACCATGGTCTCCAGACTCTTAGCCCTGTGCTCAAACGGCAACACCACACTGTTGTCAGTACGTCAAATTATTTAGTACGATCTTGGTTGCATTTGCACTGCAGAAATAATGCAGTTTGACACCAGTTTTAACTGCTATGGCTCGATGCTATGGAATTCTGGGATTTGTAGTTTTTTAAAGATAATTAGCCCTCTCTGTCAGGTAGTTCTAATGCCACAACAAACTGCAAACCCCAGGATTCCACAGCACTGAGGCATGGCAGTTAAAGTGTTGTCAAATTGCATGATTTGGATTATTTATATCGGGTAGGCAACCAAAGTCCTGGGGGCCGGATGCGGCCCCTCGAGGCCTTTGGACCGGCCCCAGGCCGGTCCTGCTGCTGCCGCCGCCACCACCCGCCATGATGATATTGATTGTTGTTATTACTTGTTCTTGGGGTTTTCTTGGCAAAATCTCCACAGGGGTTTTGCCATGGCTTTTCTGGGGCTGAGAGAGTGTGCATTCATATTTTTATTTTTATTTTTTTATTTTTTATTTTAATTTTTATTTATTTATTTATTTATTTATTTTTGGTGCTTCGGCTTCGGCTTCGGCCCCCCAATTGTCTGAGGGACAGCAACCCGGCCCCCAGCTCAAAAAGATCGCCTACCCCTGATTTATATCTTGTATATATAGAGTGTGATTCCCTTAAATCACATATCTACTAATCAGGATAGGTGCTTTCAGCCAATGAAAAGACACAGGTTAAAAAATATATTTTTTACCTTCACCATAGTATTTGGATGTTTTCTTTTTTAAAAAGATAAAATGTGCTATAGAAAAACAGAAATGAGAGGCAAATCATCAGGATACTCCCCACCCCAGCTACTTCTAGAATATGTATTGTAATGTGGGTTGGTTGTCAGGCGTGAATAAATGCGCAGCTCAGCTGTGGAATCTAGACCATGTGTTTGATTTAAATTTGACAGCCATTTGTAGAGAGGGAGAAAGCATTCAACCACTTGCTCCATATCATTCACCTAAATTTTTAAGACACTTGTATTGTTTGCATGTCTGTATTGTTTGCACAGGCTAAATTGTTAACTACTGTTTTCTACAAGTACTTTATGGGGCACCACATGAGCTAAGAATATTTAAATGTTGTAATGACACCATGGAGTCCTACATATGTGTTTTTAAAAGCTTCCATGTGGGCACCATTAAGTTTTAACTGTCACACTCAGTATGTCAGTTTAAGATACTTTGCTGTGTTGGTTGCAAAAATGGATGGATGGATATCCTTCTTTTTCATTTCAGTACCAACTCTCAAGGCAGCTAAATACAGCTACTCTTTAGAATTTTATTACTGTTTTCATAACTGATCTAAAAGTCATATCCTAGGATAAGGTGGTCATTGTGTCATTCCAGCATCCTTCTGGTTTTTATATTGTGATAATTCCCATATATCAAATTTTATTCTATTTTCTCATTCTTAAAAACCAGTGTTGTTATTACTGTAAAATAAACCACTACTTGTTGCATACCATTGTTCTGTCTTATGATCCCTGAGGTTTTTATTTTCCTTAAAACAATCTTTGTAAGTCCTGCTTTTGCACGCTGTGTATAGCACAATAAGAAGCATGACGAGATTTGTTGGAATTCCATCAATTTGTCTCCTCTTGTATACATTTCTTTCATCTGTTGCCAGTACTGCTGACTCTACAGCCCAGGCTTCTATATTTGGAATAGTTTGCTTTTCTAATTATAGAGAATCAAGTTTTATTTTTATTTTTGTTTGGGCTTTTCCTTATTTCTGCAAAGGGTGCCCCATGAATTGTTCCATGAAGCTTTGAAAGTGTCTTCATAGTGCCACATAGTACTAAGCATAGTACATAGTACCGTATTTTTCGCCATATTTTTCGCCATATAAGGCGCTTCGGCATATAAGACGCACCCAATTTTAAAGGAAGAAAATCCAGGAAAAAAGGATTCCTCCCTTTAGCCGCGGCCGGTTGTTCAATGGGCTGGTGCTGGGATCGGAGAACTTCTCCGATCCCAGCACCAGCCCATTGAACTGAGGTCGCGGGGGGAAGGAGGGCTCCTTTCCCCCGTGACCTCAGTCTTTGAATGGGCTGGTGCTGGGATCGAAGCGATCCCAGCACCAGCCCATTCAAAGACTGAGGCCGCGGGGGGAAGGAGGGCTCCTTCCCCCCGCGACCTCAGTCTTTGAATGGGCTGGTGCTGGGATCGAAGCGATCCCAGCACCAGCCCATTCAAAGACTGAGGCCGCGGGGGGAAGGAGGGCTCCTTCCCCCCGCGACCTCAGTCTTTGAATGGGCTGGTGCTGGGATCGAAGCGATCCCAGCACCAGCCCATTCAAAGACTGAGGCCGCGGGGGGAAGGAGCCCTCCTTCCCCCCCGCGACCTCAGTCTTGGAATGGGCTGGTGCTGGGATCGAAGCGATCCCAGCACCAGCCCATTCAAAGACTGAGGCCGCGGGGGGAAGGAGGGCTCCTTCCCCCCGCGACCTCAGTCTTTGAATGGGCTGGTGCTGGGATCGAAGCGATCCCAGCACCAGCCCATTCAAAGACTGAGGCCGCGGGGAGAAGGAGCCCTCCTTCCCCCCCGCGACCTCAGTCTTGGAATGGGCTGGTGCTGGGATCGAAGCGATCCCAGCACCAGCCCATTGAAAGACTGAGGCCGCGGGGAAAAGGAGCCCTCCTTCCCCCCTGCGACCTCAGTCTTTGAATGGGCTGGTGCTGGGATCGAAGCGATCCCAGCACCAGCCCATTGAAAGACTGAGGCCGCGGGGAGAAGGAGCCCTCCTTCCCCCCCGCGACCTCAGTCTTGGAATGGGCTGGTGCTGGGATCGAAGCGATCCCAGCACCAGCCCATTGAAAGACTGAGGCCGCGGGGAGAAGGAGCCCTCCTTCCCCCCCCCGCGACCTCAGTCTTGGAATGGGCTGGTGCTGGGATCGAAGCAATCCCAGCACCAGCCCATTGAAAGACTGAGGCCGCGGGGAGAAGGAGCCCTCCTTCCCCCCGCGACCTCAGTCTTTGAATGGGCTGGTGCTGGGATCAAAGCGAAAGTGAAAGTGAAAGACTGAGGCCGCGGGGAGAAGGAGCCTTCCTTCCCCCCGCGACCTCAGTCTTTGAATCGGCTGGTGCTGGTGCTTCGATCCCAGCACCAGCCGATTCAAAGACTGAGGTCGCGGGGGGAAGGAGGGGGAAGGAGCCCTCCTTCTCCCCGCGGCCTCGGCCCTTCGCCTTATAAGGCGCACTAACTTCCACACGCACGTTTTGGGGAAGAAAAAGTGCGTGTTATAGGGCGAAAAATACGGTACATTAATTTGAGATCTACTCAAATAACTACCTCAATTCAAATTATTACAGTATTTTATTGTAGAGAACTGTGGGGCAGGTCCAAATCACACAGTACAACGTTGAAGGAATTGAATCTTATCAGCTTACTGTTTCAGTCTACATTTTTCACATATTTAGATGAGTAATAAATTCACAAGCTTTTTTTGGTTCGCTATTTATTTCTTCATTTTAAAAAAAAACAACTTCTGTCCTATCCTTCCATAATTTGATGTTTCATGAAGATTTTACTATAGATGCCATGCCATTTTCTATTTCATAAATGAACTGATTAGTCTTTCCTCATCCCATCAACATTTGATGTGTTTTGTGTAAACATATCAGATCTGTTCACATTCCCCTGCCCAAAACAGTAACCTTGTGGTCTTTGAGGCATATCTGGACCAAATTTTTGGCTAGGAGACTTTTTTCAGGTGTAAATGTAGCAATTAATGTTTATATTTTCACCTTTGCAACAATATTCCAACTGTTACACATTTGACCAATGTATATGTTTGTTTCCAGTTTTGATTTTGGAATTATTCCAGGTCATATATATCCAGGCAAACAGTTAAACACTTGCTAGTGTTCTTCCTTGTCCCAGCTGTCTTGTGGTGCTAAAATTTTATCCTCTTTAAATAGACAAAATGTCTGTGCAGTCACTGCAACTGGAAATGAAATGTGGCTTTGACTTAGTAAAGCACAACTTTGTTAGACAAATGGAGTCACATAGATCCTAGTTATACTATCTTATGTGAACCTGCTTAACCTTATTTAAGGTGGTAAAGGAAAGCACATACAAGGACTTCCCTGATTTAGATAGTATTGGTAATGCAAACCTATTGATGAGGTTGCAAATACTCCTGCCTAATGAATTGAAGCATGTGTGGGTTTGAAGACTGGCAGCATGCTAAACTGGTGGTTTTAAAAATTGTGGTCCTAAGACCATTACATGGGGGTGGTGAGTAGCATGTCTTTCAGAAGATTGGCAAATGCTGAATTAACTTTGTACCTTTTAAGTCCTTGTGCACTTCAGTGCATAAGATATAAAGGAATTATTACTAAGTAACAAGTACATATTCCTAAATTTGTGCAGG
Organism: Phrynosoma blainvillii; assembly: GCA_026167975.1. NCBI lineage: Eukaryota > Metazoa > Chordata > Lepidosauria > Squamata > Phrynosomatidae > Phrynosoma > Phrynosoma blainvillii. The sequence goes on from JANUYF010000004.1 coordinate 51,336,962, forward strand.
TTCTGTGTCAGAAAAGCATTTGTCAGTAAGGTTGCTAATGCTAGGGCCATCCATGCCAACAGCAAAAGGACATTACAACTTGTCGTAACAATTATGTCTCCATATATAATCCGTGTTACGTCACTTGTGGCATTATAGCTATCTTAAGGTTTGGAAAAACCTGTGGAAGACTCATACCTATGCAAGATCTGTATCTTGCTGTCTGATCCATAGCTATTTACAATCTTGAGTTATCTTTTCACCTTTCTCATTTTATTGTGAAAATAGTGTGGCTAGAAACATACCATTGCTGTTCCCTAAGTAGGCTGTCAGAAGAATCTCACAGATTGAGATAAGTGTCCGCAGGTTGCCGTTCTAAAATTTTTGTCATGAAACAGTACTTTCAGGGTAATGTACTTCTGTACTTACTGCATAGTATGATTCAGCCTGCTGTAGTGGTTTGACTGTTGGAGTACAACCCTGGAAGCTAGGGTTCGAATCCCCTCTTGGCCATGGAAACCCACTGGGTGACCTTGGACAAGTCACATTCATGTAGCCTCAGAGAAACACAAAAGCAGATCCTCTCTGAACAAATCTTGCCAAGAGAACCACATCATAGGTTCATCTTAGGGTTGCCATAAGTCAGAAATAACTTGAAGGCACACTAGAGGAACAGATGTCACACTTATGTTTCTAGGAATGAAGAAAGAAATCTGTGGAAATCCAATCATTTCTATGTGTCAGTTGTTCTAGGCCTCAGTCCAACTGCTAATCCTAAATAGAATAAACTCATTGAATCAGTGGAATTTACATAGTATTGATTTTATATTTGCATTGATCCAGTCGTCTTTTTTTAATTTGGGACTAGCAAATCAATTTAGAACGTATTCTGAAAATGATACAACTGTCTATGTATCTTAAGCCAATCTCTAATGAATCAGAATATTCTTGCAGATAAAAAGAATCAACTGAAGATAGAGCTGAGCTTGAATCTGATTGCTCCTAACAATGGAGATACTTCCTCTGTTTTGCAGAGAGTCTTGTCGTTACTAGAACATTGCAACACCAGAAGCAGTCCCACCCACTGAAAACATAGTAAATAGAACTGAACTTAAAAGAAAACAAATAACAAAGTCCATTAGACATGTCTGTGCAAATTTTTGTTAACTGCTTAGTTGCTTTCAAATAGACGGTGAAGAATGGTGAAGGAAGTTTGTAATGTTAAGAGGTGCTTAGATCTAGTTTTGTTTTAAGGCAACCATATACAGTGTTTTGTGGAGCATTTCACTAATTAAACATAGAAGGTGTTGTTTTTTTAATTACAAATTGTAAAGGAAACATTTTTGCCCTTAAACAAGCTATTATATGTTGCTTACAATACAGTATTATATATATTTACTAGAAGGGTGCTCTGAAATCAAGGAGATATTTCTAAATTTTTGGATATAAGTTTTCAGCTTTCATACATTCTCATTTTAAGCATGCAGTTAAAAAATAATGTCCATTCCATTCTGGATTATTTGGAAGATAATTCTTTATCCAGGAAGGACCAAGGAACACTCAGCAGCTTGGTTCATCTGGGAGTTAAATGTCCATTGCTTAAGATTCACTTGAAGAACAGACATCTGAAAGGGAGATGGTTATGGCTGAACCATTTGTAAATACTAACCACTGTACTGGTGGTAACCTTGAATACTGCATTATCTGGACAGACTATGGGGTATCCACAGTCCTTGACAGCCCCATTACATGTCAGCAGTGGAGTTCAGGTGTGCCACAATAATTTAATCCCAGCCTATATGAATATCTTGGATATCAAAAATCTTCATTAGCCGGCTTAGATTTTTTTTTAACCTTTCCACTTCCTCTTGACAGTGTCCCAGGGGCTTTTTTTTATTATTGTAATGTGCAATGTGGGCAATTCTGTTACAACTTTTACAGAATGTAGAGGAGAATGTGTTAACAATTTTAAAATAAAACTTTAGTAGTGTAATTCTTTATTAGGGTAATAGCTATATTAGGCCAAAAAAAAAAAAAAAAAAAAAGCCCCAAAGAATAGTGTGCAAGCTTTTGAGATACCCATATTTCTTCGTCAGATGAAGTAAAAGTAGGGGTGTGGAAAACAAACCAGATTTAAAAGCACTGTGCCCACATTGTGTCTTTACTGGTCAGCAGGTACTCAAGGGTAGCACTACCGGCTAGCATACTAGTATTATGGTGCAGCAGGGATAGCTACTGTGTGTGCTAAGAACAAAGAAGAATTAGGAGTTTCTGTTATTGTGTACTATTATTATCTGTAAACTCATGCTTCTTTCTGTTCTGTTCATTGCTAAGACAAGATCTTGGTAGCGTAGGTATTATATAATGAAGTATTGGTCTATTGTACTGTATGTACATTTTAATACACACAATATGTTTGCTTGGTGTTTGCCTGCAAAGTGAGCTAAAATGAGACTATGACTGTTGAATCTCACCAAAATCAAATAGCAGGGAGATTATATAATACAACACTTTATGGTTTATGTGTTGCAGATTTAGGGCTTGACACGCTGAATATTGTATTTTACAGATATGTGTCATGGAAGAAAAGTCTAAGACCAGATGATATGGTATCAAAAATGCTTGTAATCAGACATCAACAATACAGCGATTACTGTGTTCAGGCCTGTTGTTATGGCCTCATTATTGTGTTATGTCTTGCCTTATAGCCTTTATGGTAGGAAATGAGTTCAATGCTGTGAAAAGGAAGAGAATTTTACTGGCTCATGGATCATTCCCTATTGCAGGTGTGGGTAGTGTGTGGTTCTCTATAGTGCTCTGGACGGCCACATGGTCCCCATTCCTGTTCTCATATAAACTCTGTGAATAATTCTGGGTCCATTCAGGGCAGTTATTACAACATTCATCAGTCTGTGATAAGTATCAATCACACTTAGTGATTGGCTCACCACTGCTTTGTCATTGATGTATGCCTTCAAGTCATTTCCAACTTAAGGCAACCCTAAGGTGACGCTACCCTAGGGTTTTCTTGGCAAGATTTGTTCAGAGAGGGGTTGCCCCTTGCCTTCTTTAGAGACTTAGAGAGTATGACTTACCCAGGGACACACAGTGGGTTTCCTTGGGTGTGTGGGAATTTGAAACCTGGTACCTTGAGTCATAGTCCAGTGCTCAAACCGCTACACCATGCTGGCTCTTCCATAAACAACAAAAAGACATTGAGACTGTGATCTAAAACTCACTGCAGAAATTATCCAGTTTGAGACTGCTTTAACTACCCTAGCTCAGTGCTAGGGAATCCTGGGAATTGTAGTTTATTGTGGCAGCAGAGCTCTCTGACAGAGAAGGCTAAATGTCTCACAAAACTACACTTCCCTGAATTCCCTAGCACTGAGTCAAGGCAGTTAATTCAGTCTCAAAGTGGATTATTTCTGCATTGTGTTTTGATCATAGTCTCACTGGCCCAGTTTGGACATTCTGTTGAATTTGATAACTTTGATTGTATATTCCTGTATGGCAGACTAGATGGTCTTTGTGGTTTCTTCCAACTCTATGATTGTATGATTCTATTAATAGAATTATATATGCAATGGGGTGTTATTTGTTTCAGGTTCCTCCACTAATGTGTTACGTTTTTGTCTTCGTTAGAAACTCTTTTGAGTAGGTGTTACTGTATTTACAGTGTGATCATCTTGAGTGAAGTCTTGCAGGTTAAATGTAGGGTATTTTCACTGCAGGATTTCTAGAATGGTTGTATTGTATTGTTAGCAGTGGGCCTTTTGAATATAATGCCATTTAATATTCTGTAATGAACCTAGGAGGAGCCTCAGACTCACATGGTGTCTTCACTCTTCACTTTCCTCCCTACATACAGAGAGAGTTCCAGACTTCCTATATGTCCTACAAACAGTTGTTTGCCTCCTGAGATAAAGAAGCAAACATGCACAGTTAGCCAGGAGATGGAAAAAGGCAATGCGCAAGACTGAGATTTCTCAGATTGGAGATACAATGACAACAGTATTATAACTGAATGGGCTCAGTGTTTTTCTTAACCACAATTTCTGCTTGTGGTCCCACGTTCTCTGTTATTTATTGTACATTGAAAGACTAAATGAGGCATGACTAGACGTCTATTTGGGGCCTCTAGCCATGCCACAGCTTCACCAAAGATTGATACTGGGTAGTTATTCCTCTTGCATCTCATTTCCCATATCCTGTTTGCTGCTGTTGCTATCAGCTGTGCATTGTGAATGCTATTTATTTTCAGATCTATTGGCATTTAGCCATGCTAGTACCTCTTATCAGGGCTCTTTATTTACATTATTTCTGTTCTCTTTATTTTTCATCGCTTTTACTACTATAATGCTATGTTGCAGTGTCTTAGATCTACGTCCGCTGTGAACCTGACATCTGTCTTCAGTTCGGTACCATTGTCTAGCCAGCATGCTTTCATTTTTGTACATGCTCCTTTAATTTTTACTTCCCAAGTGGGTTACTTTGCATTTGTCCTTGTGGAAGCTCATTTTATTTCTCACTGCCTTTCTGTTCTTGAATATTAGATCTGCCTCAGCAGTGTTCACTATTCCTTCCATGTTCATATCATCTGCAAATTTAATCAGTGTGCTTGCCACCCTTTCCTCTGGATAGGAAATAAATATGGGAGGGAGTCTGAAAAGCAAGTGGCTTGCATAAATAAAATAAATGTGACAGTTAATATTGCTACTCAGCCTATCCGTCAGTCTTCTGTGCTTCAGGATTGCAGTGGTATCACAGTTAATAACCCCCTCCTATTTAATATAATATGAACTGTAATATTAAAATATAACAGAGAGTAAATAATATTACTTTTTAATTTCTTCAAGGCATGGGGTATTTTCCTTTTCTTTATATGATGTGTTCCTGTATTAAAATTGTCTTCAAGGAGATATTCTAAATCAAAGCGTCAAACAGCTATAATATTTTCACACTTGTTTCTGGTACCTAGCAGTTTGGAATATTTTTCTTTTCTTGATGAGCTTGGTGCCTTTGATGCAGTACCTGCGAATTAAAATCTTTTTTCCACAACTGCCATATAACTGTGAAATACAATAGATAAGACACTGAACTACAGATTGATGTGTCCCCTTTTTTAATCTCATCTTTTCCATAGACTCATCTCATGAATTTAAGGAAGACACAATCTATCAGTCTTCACATCCCACCCCATCTGCAGTATAGGGATAATAATGCTGATCTACCCAAAGGGTTTCTGGGGTGTTTAAAAATTATGCATATCCAGTAGTTTGACTGCTTAAGTATTTTAAATCTGTTGTTGTTGTTGTTGTTAGCTGCCCTCGGATCGACTCCAACTCATGTCGACCCTGTGGCTGAGACATCTCCAAGAATCCCTATCCTCCACTGCCTCCCCCAGATCCTGCAAGCCCTTACCTGTAACCCCCCTGATTGAATCTGTCCATCTGGTCTGTGGTCTTCCTCTCTTTCTTCTACCCTCTACCATTCCTACCATTATTGTTTTTTCTAATGATCTGTGCCTTTTCATTATCTGGCCAAAGTACAATAGTCTCAACTTGATCATCTTAGCTTCTAGGGAGAGCACTGGTCAAGAACCCATTTGTTTCTGTAAGACTGTTTCTTGTTTCTATATGACTAAATCTAAGTCTAAATCTAAAAATTAAGCCGGGGTAGGCAACCTTTTTGAGCCGGGGGCCAGGTTGCTGTCCCTCAGACAATTGGGGGGGGGGCCAAAGCACCAATAAATAAATAAATATGCATGCACACTCTCTCAGCCCCGGAAAAGCCATGGCAAACCCCCTGTGGAGATTTTGCCAAGAAAACCCCAAGAACAAGTAATAACAACAATAATCAATATCATCATGGCGGGGGGTGGCGGCGGCAGGACCGGCCTGGGGCCGGTCCAAAGGCCTCAGGGGGCCGCATCCGGCCCACGGGCCTTAGGTTGCCTACCCCTGATTTAAGCTTTAAAATAATATCTAATCATCTTAATCAGTACTATTTTTGTTGTTAACCACCTATGCGTCTTTCTCGACCCATGGTGATCCTGCTGATGAGAAATCTCCAAAATTCTCTAGCCATTGCCATTCTCTGAGGCTGAGAGAGTGTGATTTGCTCATGGCCCACTCTAACATCAAATGAAGTATTTCTCACTAAGGGAGTAATCCTATATCCCTAGATAGGGCATATGTACATTCATGGGGGAAATTGCATAACCCTTCTGAAGTCAAAGTGAGAAGTCCACCCATAGAGCTAATCTAAATGAATACTATGTCATTGCTTGCAACAGAAATTATGTATGTATGCATGTTGTTGTTGTTTGTCTTCAGGTTGTTTCTGACTTATGGCCAGAGGGGGCTTGCCATTGCCATTCTCTGAGGATGAGAGAGTGTGACTAGACTAAGATCATCCAATGGGTTTCATGGCTCAGTGGAGATTTGAACCCTGGTCATAGTCCATCACTCAAACCACTGTGCCATGCTGGCTCCCGATGTAAGCATTTATTTATTTATTTATTTATTTGGTAAAAAGAACCCTAATAGCAGACAGGAGAAATGAAGCTGCTTTCACCTGACTGTCTATTACAATGGAAGCTAGTGGATAAAACTAAAAACAGTGTACTGTTTTACTGGACGTGGAAAGGGAGTAAATTTACAAAGGAACATTACAAAGAAAAAAATGAAATCATCCTTAATTTAAGGCTGAAAAACTGGACTACAGACACCAAATAATCACATGTGTCTGCTAAATATCATGCATAATACGGTTTTCATTCTATATTAATTGTTTATAGCTAGGTATAGGTATATGCAATATTGAGAAGACAGAGCATTGGAATGCTTTCATTGATGTTGTTTTCCTTCAGAGAGATAGTGTTGGCACTTTACTCTGCAAAATGTTTAAGTGGGTTTTTAGGATAGATGCCCTCCTTAATAGCAGTAGGGAAGGGGGGGGGAGGAAAATCTATTATCATAATGCTGTGCTAATGTAGGTTCTGAGTCACGTGACTGCAGAAAAGGCTATTATCTCAATGAAAAGGAAACTGCTTTTTAGAGCAGCAGTAGAACAGAAACAGGAGGAATTTTCGAGTGTTCCACCATGCTGGATTCTCTATTTGATCAGCAGCTAGAAAAGGATTAGTTGTGGCTAGTTTATCAGCTGTCATTAGAAGCAGATGAGAGATAAGCTGCTATGTGCGCGCATCCTCACTCAGCATGTGTTTTAGTTTACATCAAGACAATGTTGCTTTAAGTTAATGCAGGGCAGATATTCTAATATGTTTTCTGCTCGTTGCTGCTTTAATGAAACAGTGAGCACGCAGGGTGTGGATTTTATTTATACTACAGGCTGAAGCTAAAAGGAAAAACTGATGAGATTTCACATTGAACTGCAGTCTGTGGAAGATTACAAGGTGTGTTTTCTGAGGTGCAATGACTTCATATTTGGTATATTCATTGTTTTTCTCTGTGAAGTAGAAGATGCAGAGCATGACAATTGAGTAACAGCATTCCTTAGCATATAGAGCCCAGGTTTCTATGTGTATACTTCTGTTATTTTTTTCCTTCTTTTTTGAAACTGACTACTGATAACCTTGCAGTTGCCTCGTTAACAATTGAACTGGAAGCTAAATGAATTCATTCATAGTAGGTAGTAGAAAATGTCAAAGATAAGCATTTTTATGAATCCCATAACCTAAGCATTGTTTATATGATAAGTTTTATTTTTCAGGAGAAAAAGAGCTCAAGGATATACATTCCTGCATTACTGTAATTCCAGTGCAAAGCTTATGGTTTTGGTTTTTGTTTTAAACGGCTAATTCCTATGTATAAATCCAAAGAAAAATGAATGTGCATACTTTTTTTATGCTTGCTGGCCCAGGGCTTAAAATAGGCCAAATACTGTAGTAGTAAACACAATTACGTGTAATAACTTCATTTTCTAATCCTTAGAGCATCCGTCTTTATGGTTGTGTATGGACAAGGGCATTCATTTAAACTTCATTCTGTGTATTTGTCTGATGTTGTACATTTTGATTCATTTATCTATTTTAGAAATTCTTACCTTCCTCTTAACCTTGAAGGGAGAAACACATAGAAATCTTAGCTTGATAAGTATTGATATGCTCTCCATGCTATTTCATCTACAATATCCTGAACTGTCAAAACTACTGTTCTTAGGCTATAATTCTGTGCACCGTTATCTGTTAAGCACCATTGAACTCAGTGGGATTTACTTTTGAGTAGCTTATGCTGTAAGCCTTTTATCATCACAGCAAATAGTCAAGGGTGGGCGTTGTCATACTGATGTGCCATTCTAACACTTTTATAATTTTTTTCCTATGAAGAATAGTAATAATCCTCCTCACAACATTATGCTCATGAATGATTTATATTTTCAGAGGCAACTAAACCTAACTTTTGCAGCCTTCCCCCTCCTCCATTGAAGTTAAGGCCAGAGACAGAACCATTACTGTAGTGCAAATAAGCACTTTGTCAGTTATCATGGCTATATTATATTGAGAAGGTGGTAGTAGCTACTCTAATGCTTAACATTTTTAATTATTCATTAGCAGTCAGGCAGAAAATGCTCTTATGTATGTTAAGACTTCAGTGAAGGTGGGATGAACATGAAGAAGGTTCTTTCTGAGAGAGTGAAGCAATGATAAAAGGATTAGTATAATATATTGGAAAATAACTTGAATTGGCAGAAGACTGGTTTTAGTTGCATGACCGCTAGACCTGGGCTATGAAACAAACAAATAACCACAATAATTCCATTGTTCATATTGCACATCATCTAGTGTAGCTTCGGTATTCCTTTTTAGTGCTTTTGGTAGACTTTGGTAGTAAAGTGGCATGTGGAGATTAGCTCATCCATTTAGTCCATCAGGGGTTCCCATGGGTCTGGTGTTCTTTACCTGTGGTCCATGGACCCTCAAGGGTTTCAGAGGATCCTGACACAAATGCTTTTTCTTCCATTTCTCCCCTTTACTTTATGGTTAACTCTTTTTCTAGAAAGGCGGTCCATATCTGTCATTAGATGCTCATAGGAATCTGTAATTCCCCAAAAATTTAAGAACCACTGTCTACATGGAAAAATTGGGAGGATGTTTTACTAGTTTTTAATATACTGTGTTCCTCGAGCTCATGACTCATGTTGCATCATTGTTGTTGTTGCTGTTGTTGTTGTTGTAGTGTGTCTTCAAGTCGTTTCCAACTTACGGTGACCCTAAGGCAACCCTATCACGGAGTTTTCTGGGGCTGAGAGTCTCTTACCCAGTGGGTTTTCATGGCTGAGCAGTGAATCAAATCCTGACCTCCAGAGTTGTTTTCCAATGCTTAAACCACTACATTACACTGGCTACTTTTAACTTTTGAATCTTTAACTGCAAATATATTTATAGAATTTGTTCAGTGTATCTAAACAAAAAGATAAGTTTATTCAGATGTTGTGCTGGTAAGAATATTGTGGCTCTTCAGAGCACAACTTGGTGCTTGTTGTGTATTTCCTATAAATTCTGTGACTATAACGGATGTGCATGAAAACTTCCTATTAATGTAGTCATATTTATTTGAATTCTTTTTTAGCATGACAGTTCTCATTACGTAGTCGGAATATTGTCTTAATGTGAGTGTGTGTGTGTGTGTAAATAAATAAATAAATAAATAAACGTAAAATGGTGGCAAAATCATGCACACATGCAGCTCTTTGCATCAGAAATGATAGAACTGAAAGTTGAGCTCTTTTTCCTCCTTTGTTCACTTTGAATGACAGGAAACCCATGAATGTTTCTCATAGAATCAGAGAGTTAGAAGAGACCACAAGGGCCATCCAGTCCAATCCCCTGCCATGCAGGAACTTTCAATCAAAGCATACCCGACAGATGGCCATCCAGGCTCTGTTTAAAGACCTCCAAAGAAGGAGACTCCACCACACTCCGAGGGAGTGTGTTCCACTGTCAAACAGCTCACTATCAGGAAGTTCCTCCTAATGTTGAGGTGGAATCTCTTTTCCTGAAGCTTGCACCCATTGCTCTGGGTCCTATTCTCTGGAGCAGCAGAAAACAAGCCTGCTCCCTCCTCAATATGACACCCCTTTAAATTCTTAAACAGGTCTATCATATCACCTCTTAACTGTCTCTTTTCCAGGCTAAACATACTCAGTTCCCTAATTCATTCCTCAAAGGGCATGGTTTCCAGACCCTTTACCATTTTAGTCACCCTCCTTTGGACATGCTCATTTCTCAACATCCTTTTTGAATTTTGGTGCCCAGAACTGGACACAGTATTCCAGGTGGGGCCTGACCGAAGCAGAATACAATGGCACTGTTACTTCCCTCGATCTAGACTTCTATTGATGCAACCTAAAATTGCATTGGCCTTTTTAGCGGCCGCATCACACTGTTCACTCATGTTCAACTTGTGGTCTACTAGGACTCCTAGATCCCTTTGACACATAGTCACATTAAGCCAGGTGTCCTCCATCCTATATTTATGAATTTCATTTTTCCGCCCTAAGTGCAGTACCTTACATTTTTCCGTGTTGAAATTCATTTTATTAGCTTTGGCCCAGGTTTCTAATCTATTACAGTCATTTTGAATTTTCATCTTGTCATTTGGAGTATTAGCCAATCCTCCTAATTTGGTGTCATCTGAAAATTTGATAAGTATGCCCTCTATTCTTTCATCCAAATCATTGATAAAGATGTGGAATAACACTGGGCCCAGGACAGAAGCTTGTGGCACTCCACTGGTCACTTCTGTCCAGGATGAAAAAGAGCCATTGTTGAGCACCCTTTGGGTTTGGCCAGTCAACCAATTACAAGTCCATGTAACAGTTACCTTGTTTAGCCCACATTTTACTAGTTTGTTTGCCAGAATGTCATGGGGAGCCTTGCCAAAGGCCTTACTGAAATCAAGATATGCTATATCCACAGCATTCCCACAGCATCCGGAGCATTCTCCAAGGACTATAGTTGATATTGTAGGATTTCAATATTATATGAGCTGAGATAAATAATTGCAAGATGAGAAAGGGCTTGGATGAGTATATAGGTGTGAGTAGGCAGGATTCCTGTTCTCTACAATAGCAACTGTGTGCTGAGGGCCATCTAGGGTGAGAAAAAGAAAGGGCTGCATTTAGTCCTATGGCTGTCCATTCTGGAAACAGAGCTTGCATCCATGCACAGCTTATAATTCACATGGCTAATAAGAAAAGTGTTCTGAAATCTTGATTCAACCCTTCCCTAGGTTAGCTTTGTAAGCATTATTATTCTTCAAGTGGTAACAAATTAAGCTCTTCCTCAGTATTTCTTCTATTGGTGGTGCCATCCCATAATCAATATCATATTTCCTAATCATCCCCTAATCAACTCTCCAGACAGCTCAAACAACATAAATTTGCCAATTTTAACTTTCTCCTGCTCAACACCACCTCCCCCACAATTACAAAATACCCCTAACCTTCCAGAGCATCCTTCTGCTAGATGTAGGAGACTGTGGAGGGATGGTGAATAGATAAAAATTGCATCCTTCATTCCACCAGCAGAAATTTTCTGCTAGTTTAGGAGTCTCAAGTGTATAAAAGGAGCCCTCTGTATGTGGGAGACAAAGGCTGGATCTAACTCTGTCAGAAATTTAATATTACCTGTTGTCCTGACTCATGTCCTGGTTTTTGTTATGTTTTACTTCTACTCTTCTCCATAGTAAGGCTTCAAGTGTTTCACTTAGACAATTCTTGTGACTCATGAGGTTTCATTTAAGTTCTGTTTCATACTTGGGAACTGATTTCCACAGACATTATATGTGGTATTTGTGAATTGCACCTTTTGCATGAAAATTGCACATCAGCAGAAAGTGAGGGAGAAAAAAAACTATCTCCAATTATGGGTATGTTGCAAGTAAATACAGCTTTTTATGTATAAATGACTCTATGCATATGTGTATATGTGTATTGTATATATAGTACAAAACTATCCTGACACAAACACACACCCCTTAGTTGTGTAGTTTTTCTGTAACATGATAGAATTGGTTCTTACTCCTGACCAGGTGTCAGAAAAGACACCTTATTCTCCATCAACCATTTAAAAATATGATTATAGACAATATTCCTGTTCATCAGGTGTTTCAGGCCAAAATCCTGTTGGTGCCTTATTTTGGCTTAATGATTTGTTAAGACACTTTTTGGTAGTGATATATAATGGGGGCAGGTGGACAACAGTGAAAGCTTTCTCTGTCACCAGAGAAAGATGTCCTACAATGCTATTCAGCATCTACAAGGAACTGCGGGAGAGGTAATCCGGAGGCATGGGGCAGGATGCTGTCAGTAAGTTGATGACATCCAAATATATTTCTCCATGCCTTCAGAAACAGTTCAGCTAAGGAAAGTGTGTCTCCTCTGAAAGAATACTTGGAAGAGGTAATGGATTGGATGAAGAAAAACAAATTGAAACTGAATCCAGACAAGACGGAGGAGCTTACTATCAGGGGTCCTAATCTGGGGCTGGAGATGTGTCAATCAATTCTGGATGGTTCACACTCCCCCTGAAAGAGTAAGTCACAGTTTGGGGGTGCTCCTGGATCTACCCTTCCAAATCTACCCTTCTCAGATAGATGCAATGGCCCTCTCAGGTCCTTTCAGAGATGTTTGCTCCAACAGGCCAGGACTATGCTGGCAACAATTTCTCGGAGGACTTTTTCATCTGCTGCTCCCAGACTGTGGAATGACCTGCTGGAAGAGACATGACAGCTGAAAACACTGACTCCATTTAAAACAGCATTAAAGACATATCTCTTCTGGCAGGCCTATCCAGTCATTTTTAAATCATGATTTTAAAATCTGTATGTGAACTCTTATGAGTGTATTTTAACGATTTTATAGTGTTGTATTTTAACTGTGGTTTTATATGTTTTTAATTGTGTTTTGTATTTTAACATGTTGTACCCCACCTCGAGCATTGAGGAGAGGTGGGAAATAATAACAATAACAATAACAATAATAATAATAATAATAATAATAATAATAATAAATAGTTGTTGATGTTATTGGCTTCTGAGGCTGTATCTGCAGTGCAGAAATAATTCAGTTTGACACCACTTTAACTGTCATGGCTCAATGCTGTGGAATTATGAGAATTGTAGTTAGTTGTGGCACCAGATTTCTCTCACAGAGAAGGCTATATGTCTCATAAAACTACAATTTCCAGAATTTCATAGCATTGAGTCATGGCAGTTAAAGTGGTGTCAAACTGGATTACTTCTACAGTGCGGATGCAGACTGAGCGGTTCAGGGGCCAGGAAGCTGGCATTCACTTCTGACAGAGATGGCTTTTTCTGGTGTCTCTTCTCCCCTCCTCCCCAAATAAGAATAGGAAGGCAGACTCTGGACAACAAGGTGATGATGGTGGAATGAGCTAATAAACTGCATGGGGTGTAATTTGGAAAGTTGTGTTTCAACACCTGCTGAATGGCTGATGTGGTTCTCTGTCCACTTGTTACACTGTTTGGATACTAAAGTATAAAATGCATTCCTAACTTTATAAATGTTGCTTGGATTTTTACTTTCCTTTCGATGTTTTTTTTCTTCACTATGCCTATTAGAATGTCTGTCATAAAATTTTAAATGTATGAAATACAAATAAGAAACAATAATAATGTAGAAAATTGGTGTGTATAAATGTAGAAGCAAATTAATACTGCTAAATAGATGAGTTCATTTGGAGGAACTGATGCTGCCATAAGATTATTTTATCATATGATGTGTTTGCAAATTGGCCCACAAATATTATGTTACGTTTCAACTTATTTTCTGTAGTTTCTATATGTGTTATGTACCTTGTTTTTGGCCCACAAATATTATGTTACATTTCATTTCATTTTCTATAGTTTCTATATGTGTTATGTACCTTGTTTTTGGATAGTGTGTGTACTGGAGCAGGCAAAGTACAAAGCAGGCATTAAGTACTGTATTTCACACAGTGGTTTGTTTGGTATTCCTTTAAAGGCTAGGAAAAGTAGGAAGCCGCAATCAGGCAGCACATTCATGATACCGCCAGAAATACAGGCTTACAATAGAGGTTTGTGGGTTGAAGATTAAAAGTATGTCTACATAGACAATGCACATGCCAAGGACAACCTCTGGGTATTTATTTAGAGGATATTGGGTAATGATAATGGGGTCAAGGTATGTGAGTGGGGGTTGGGAAATAGCTCTAATGGATAAAAGAACAATCACATTGTGATTAGGATCTTGATTGATCTGTAGAAGGATTCCTAGATGCTACTACAGAGAGCATCTGCAAAAATCTGAATGAGACAGAATGGGATTGATTGATTTCTTCTGGGAACTTTTGTCATGGTAGTAGAAGCCATAGCCCACATTGTCAAATCATGACATTTTGAAGACTTGGAGTTGCAGCTTCTCCGAGGAAGAATATTTATAAACACTGTCTCTTAACTCCAAAGTGCATGCTCTTTTAGGGTTCTTAAAACAATATTACATTAATTCTGATAAAACCTTGGGAAAATGTGGAAATATTGTAGGAACAAAATATCAGGAAATTTGTTGTTGTTTTTCCTTTAAAAATAACTAGTATCCCCTGAAAGGTGTTAAATCTGAATTGATGGTTTCTGGTATTTACAACTTCAGAATCTTTCCCCCCACTATTGCTACTTAGATAAAACTCTAATTTTTAGGAAGGTATCCAGGCTGCACAATTTCAGATTGTATGTGGGAGCTCACAAGGCAGAATACCAAATTTTGCTAAGGCCTGGAACAGACAGCTTGGAAGAAGCGGCTAGAGGCTGCTCTGGCCTCAATCAGGCTGGGACCTCAGCAACCAGGCAGCCCACTCCCGAAGCGGATTGCCGCCACAGTCCTAAGCCACACTGGCCAGGAAACGATCTAAATTGACTCCTTTTTAGGCTGGCTTTTCACAGCTTGGTGTGGCCTCGGTGTGGCTTCCAGCCACTTTAGGGGCATGCATCATCTAAATGCCATGCCCCCAAAGCGGCCGGAAGCTACCATATTTGTTTCGGGCCCTCAATATCATGCAGAAAGGATCTAGCCTACTCTTTTGGCTGGCATACTTTTTTTGAGCTCCAGCGTCTATATATGCTCCATTCCAGATACAGATTTATGCCCACATTGAGAGCTAACAAAGGAGGAAGATCCACTGGAGTTAACCATGTGAAAAATTTGTTGTATCCGAGTCTCCTATGATACGCAGGCTTGCCCACCTACACAAACTATCCACGCCATGTGCATGTGTACACACATCTATCAGTTTTAGCATTCTCACATTCTGGTAATGCAGCCATACACAGCCCTTGACTACCACTGGGATCCATGGAAGTTATTTTTTCACCATCACCAAAATCTCAAAAGATTACTATTCTCAGAAACCTGCCCTCGTAATTTCAAACAGCCTAGTGCAGATAAATCCTATCCCTGACTTCTAAAAACTCACCTACATGTATCTGAAGAAGTAGACCAAGTGTACAAAAGCTTATGTTACAATGTCTTTTACACAGTCTCAAAGGTGCTACAAAATTCCTTTGCATACTGATATTCCAGACTTACAGACTCTGAACTCTAGAAACTCAGCAGTTATACTCCCATTGAAGAGGGGCAATCCGAGTAAACAGCCATTGCAGAGAGGGAATACTATTGTTGCCCTGTGAGGAGCCAAAGTGGGTCTGCTGGAAAGAAATGGTGAGAAGCAGAACAAGTGAGGAAAGAAGGCAAATCGTACAGGACACACACATTGTCAGATGATAAAACAATTATCTCTACTTAGGCCAAGCATGCTCATGCCAAAGAATGTGGCATACATGTACCTGACACCAAACAAGCCCCATTGCCAAAGAGTGTGGAGAGACAGTACTTTTGAGGCTAAGCAGAGAAAATAGCTGTGCCATGTACAAACCAAGGAAAGTGTCCATGGTTATGCTGGTGAATGCAGTGGCCACATGTAGTGGCCCTAATAGGGATGATTCCACTCCAGATTTTTCCATCCCATTGAGGAGGAGGAGGAGGACCTCAGGAACAAAATTCCTGGGGAGGTTTGTGTTTGTGATTATACAGTTTCAGAATTCTTTAATCCATGGTGTCATTCAGGAGCACAGGGATTTGAATGGGCTGCCGCCACACTTTGCAGAGCTATAGGCCAAGCACACTAATCCTTGTGCTATGTGCTCACATCCTGTGACCCACAGACTTACTACTCTGTCCCCACAGTACAGCCTTTCGACCCATCCAGTGCCTACCCTACAAAGTACCTCTTATTTGCATATATGTGGCTGAGATCATGAGAATAGGGATAGCTGGTGCTTTATGCCAATCTCCCACTGTGCTGTGAAAGGAAAGGGAGGGGATCCAATAGGTGTGCTGGGCCCCTTTCTTCTCATAGCAAAGGCAATAGCAAATACATTTCTATACCGCTTATCAGTGCACTTAAGCACTCCCTAAGCATTTTACAATGTGTAAGCTGATTGCCCACAACAATCTGGGTACTCATTTTAACGACCTTGGAAGGATGCTAGGCTGAGTTGACCCTGAGCCCCTGGCTGGTATTGAACTCACAGCCTTGTGGTTTGTGAGTGAGTGTCTGCAGTATAGGCATTTAACCACTGCACCACTAGGGGTTCGTCTCTTCTTTTCCCATGGATTCCTGCATGACTTTAAGGCTCTGTATCTTTGAGGCACAAGTGAAAATTCCTGGCTCACCAGCACCTTTAGCTGTTTGGCAACATGTGTATTAATGAACAGCTATGCAACCTTATTTTGGCACTTTCTGAGGCTGCTGAAAGAAAAAGCAATTTTGTCACATTGGAGTTCAGCATAATGCACATGGGCCAGGGGAAATAGAGTGATTTCATCTGTTAGCCATGCGGACATTCTCATCCCACCTCCAAGATGCTTGATTCTGTTCCCCACTTCATCCATATTTTAGGTGTAGAATGAGGCTCACCTGTGCATATTAAGGCTGATCTTGACTATTGATGGGAGGAAAATGTATTAGATCCATGCGTTTTGGGTAATGTAGAGTATCAATGTGGAGGCAGCCGATGATGGACGTATTCTAGATAGAAGTGGTAGATTTCTGTGTAAGATGACATGTCATTGCTTAGTCTTTTTTTGTTCACCCTTCTCAAGTTTCTTAAAACATTTTAAAGTATTTTTATCATTTGTAAATCAGAATAGTAACACTTACATTAAAATATAGGTTTGTCTTAATTTTTTAAAAAAATCAGGTTCTGATAGTAAGAGTTAATATGTAGACTATCAAGAAGATTTTAAATCTCTGTCTCTGTGGCCTTCCTTAGTATTAAAATGATGGTGCGTATTCCTCTTTTTACTTGAAAATCTGACATTAGATGCTGAATCAGCTTCCCTTTAAATGATAATGTAATCCAAAATAAGATTTATAACTGTGTGAAAACCTAAATACATGCACCACCATGCAAGGTTTGTAAGCTGTCAATATTCTCTATGTACAAAGACATTTATATTGAAACATAAGGCCAAAGCTCATTGGTTGTACTGTGTCACTGGCTGTAAAACGTGATCCCTTTTATTCAGTCCCTTATGCAGTACCTTATAATTCATATTTGGAATTTGTTCTGGCACAAATAGATTCATTTTTTAAAAATCTGATGCACATTAATAATTAACTGTTACAATTAAAAATAATTATTTCTTAACATATGTGAAATCCAAGTTCCACTTTGTAGATCATGCAGCTTTCATTTCTGTACTAACTCAGAGCTGTGCCATGTTATTTCTGTGGTGTGTATATTATGCATTGGTTGCTCTCAAAAGTGTGGAAGATCTGGTCACCATCCTTTGCATTGCTCTATAAATGTGTCATCTAAGAAGAAATTCCTGGTTGATATATTGGCTTGGGCAGCATAGGCCACTGACCTCTTCTTATCACTTATTTTGTCAAATTTGCTAGGCAGTTAGTAAGATAGAATGAATGCATTGTGCTTGCCTGTAGAATAAATTCAAGATGTCATATTTAGAAGATTCAGAAGACTTTTAAATGAAATGTCGTAAATTATAAATTAAAACAATTTAGTCTTTGTGTTGGATTTCCAGAGTATACTTTTCAGCAAGTTGATGGCATGTAGCATTTTATATAGTCAGGTTTACTGTTTCCATTGCATAATTAATTTATCCTTCCTTTGGCTGTTCTATATTTTCATGTATCATCTGAGGTAGAAAGTAGGGACGAAGAGCTGAGCTATGTTATAAATTGACAGAATAGGATATTCCAGTAATTGGTCTAAAAAAATATTTCAGTATTGAATGATATTGGAATTTGATGTCCATTAACAAGGTAATTACGATTAAAATTCACAGTATATTGCATTTAGTCTCACTCTCATGTTCTGCTGTGCAGTAAAAGCTATATTAAGTAACTTGTAACACATCAAGTTATAAGCATCTAAATTCCTTATTCTTCCCATGCCAGTTAGGAATTAGAGGAAAGATACTATATTGTAGCAAGTCTTGATATTTATGTATGACTATATTGAGAATATTTGTAATGAGATTTGGAAAAAAACCTCTATTAATACTTATCTTTGTAAGTAATCCTTGATTTTCAGCAGAAACTGTTCTGTAGTTCTGCTGTAGTTTTATTGTAGATAAATGAAGATCTGAAATATATTGTCAGTAATACCAGTAGAGAAAAGTTGTGCATGTAGATATGTGGCCAACAAGTCAGAATGGATGAAGACAAAATCACAATTCTTACACATTACTCAAAGAATGCATTTTTCTGTTCTAGTGCTGAAACCTTCTCTTGCTATTTTAGGGCTTATTAGACAAGCTTATTGGAGGTGGCTGACGTAGTCTAATATGTAAGCAGCTCAGTGAATAGCTATATTAAGAACCTTAGTGTACAGCAATACAGAAACTAGAAGCCATTTTGTGCTGTTGATGTCAGATTAGCTAATTCCCCCCCCCCCCCACATCCCAGTTGTAGTTATAGCTTAAAACAGCAAAATAAAACTTTGATTTGCCAGAGCTGAAGTTCTTGGCAGGTGAAATGAAACCTTTCAACTAAAAGACAGAGATGTGCTTTTAAATATCAGTAATCCTGATCATGGATCTAGCCATGTATCTGATGGTTACAATAGGTGGTAAAGAGCTCCTGCTGCCTATTTGTAACCTAATGTGCTTTTTACTTTTTCTTCCCAGTGACTTTTGTTTGTTGGTTCAAAAATTCTTGACCATTATTGCTTTTTAGTTAGACAATAGATGACATGTTCACTTTGCTGATACATTATGTTAAAGTTGTTTTATAGGGAAAGGGAGGGACATGCAGTGGCTCAAGTGGTTAAGACACTGACTCTGTTGAGGGGCTATAGAGACTGGCATAAAGACCCAGCATGGGAGCAGAGTGGGGGCATGGCAACCGCACACCGGCTGCTCCAACTCTTCCCCCATGATGACATGACGCTGCCCAAGCAACCATGCAGCAGGTGGTGTCACGCCAAGCCTCAGCACAGTGTTTACACATGCTGCGCCAAAGAAGTGAAGAAAAGCCGCTGTCGCTGCAGGTAGGGTATCCTTTCTGTAACACAGAACCACTGGTGGTGCAGTGGTTAAATGCCTGTACTGCAGCCACTCACTCATAGACCACAAGGTTGCAAATTCAATACTAGCCAGGGCTCAGGCTAGACTCAGGCCTGCATCCTTCCGAGGTCGCTAAAATGAGTACCCAACTGTTGGGGGGCAATGAGCTTACAGTTGTAAACCGCTTAGACATCCCATAGCGCGATATGAAGTGGTATATAAATGAAGCTGCTTTTGCTTTGCTTCTTTTTGTGCCACGGAAAGCCCAGATCGGGGCCGTGGCATGTGATTGCCATGGCCCCAATCCAGCAAGGAAAGGGGCGGCATCCTACCGCTCCTTAGGGGCCATCTGTACAGCCCCTCACATAGTACAGAAGCAAGCAGAAAATTAAAGTGCCAAGGTAAGAACCATCTCCCCTCCCAATAGCTGTGAAAACTGTATGTGCAAAGGAAAGTTTACTACTTCAGCCCATTCCCATTGGTTGGTTCCCAGCCTTCAACTATCAAGCTAAAGCACAATGTATCTAAAAATCTTTATAAAGACAAATTAAATCATTCTGTGCCACTGCTCAGCTGTTAAGGTTTTAAGGCAAGGACTCTAAAACCCATCTGCCTAGTAGCAGAGGCCAAACTCACTACTGTCCGTCTAGACCAGTGGTTCCCAATCTGTGCCGAGAGGAGCCTTTAGGGCTCCGTGTGCACTTCCCAGGTGCTCCACAGCTGCTCCAGGAAAATTAAAGAAATAAAAATTGAATGAAATTAGAGAATAAGAAAGAAAAAGTAACACTAATCCTAAACACCTTTAACTTATAAGACATAAGGTAGTCTTCTTAGGTGCTCTGCCTTCTAAAAGGGGCTCCATGAGTCAATAATAATAATAATAATAATAATAATAATAATAATAATAATAATTATTAAAATTTATTTATATCCTGCCCTTTGGAAGTCCAATCAGGGCGGCTTACAACCAAGTCAAAAGGTTTTGGAACCCCTGCTCTAGACCATAGGCAACATGGCACCAGTGAAAAGGCTTTGTTTTCTTTAGCTATCTGTTACATATCGCCTGGTTCAAGATTTGTGGAAACAGGACCTTAAGAGATTTTTAAAGTCCAAGTTGGCGCATAGGGAAACAGGCAATTCTTTGGATACCCTGGTCCCAAGCTGAGGAGTACTGTAAAAGTTCAAAGCAATACTTTGATTTGGGTCTAGTAGTGAATCAGCAGTGAATCTGGCAAAAGCATGAATGTGATATGTTTTGTGATCTTCAGCCCAGATAGCATTATTGCAGTGTGCGCTCTGAACTAATTCACATTTCTAGACTATCGTCATATGTTGCAGAACTCCACACAAGAGGTTACAAAGTCATGGATAACAAAAGCAAAGTCTGGTTCGTGTCTAGATGAAATTTAGCAGGTCCTACCTACATTCTTCAGGCAATCTCTTTCCTAGCCCAGTGGTCAGAGGTATGTGTTCAAGCTGACCACACTGGTCCTCCGGCACTCAAATTCTGTGAGTAATAACATTAGCACCATCTAGATTTAGTACTTTATAATTATGACAAATGTATACTTAGGCATAGCACTGTGTGCCAATATGTATATGCTGTATAAAATGTTTGTCAGTTTGATTGTAAGATCCAACCAGTAGCTTCATCTGTCCAGAGCTTCTTGTTTGCTGAATCCATACTTTGCCTTCAATATTAAGCTTTTTTTTTTTTACTTTCAGTTGGGAAACAGTAAGCTGTGTGTACTTATAAATGCATCTGTAGACACAGGTTGTTAGCAGTGAACCTTTATTTTCATTCTATGAATAGTGATGATTGTGTAGAGTAGAGGTTTTGAGTAGTTACAGATGTTGAAATAACAGTTAAATTTTAGGAAATTCATAGACTGTTCTTTATAAAATGTTAAATAATCATCTTGGGATATGAAGGGGAAATGCTAGTAACTTTGGTAATGGATGTTGTGTTTGTACTGGCAGGATTAAATCTGAAATTGGACAATGTATCTGAACTTGCATACATTTTTTGTTAAAATAGATGATAAGAAAGGAATTGGTTATGTTGTGTGTGATTTACACAAGTCTGATCCGGAAGAGGGAGTATATGATGGATGTTAGCTTCTTACTTTCTTTGCTACTTTCCAAACTATGTGACATTTCAGCATTTCCTTTGATTAATTCATGTTCTTCACTTAACTTTAATACATTTATTTTGGATTTATTTATTTATTTACTCAAGAGATACTAACTTTTACCCTGCTACTGTTTATAAAAAAGGACAGTTGAGGGCAAAACTAGAGATACATTTAATTTGTAGCTGGATCAGCTTCTTGACACCTCCTCCTTTCTGTGCTAATAATGTATAGTAAAAGAAAAAATATGTGACATGGTATTATTGTGCCAAGAATCTCCCTGCCCCCCTAGTTTGTTGGCTATTTGCAGAGGTGAAGAAATTCTCAGCAGAATAAAATGATGTGCTACATTTACTTTTACTTTCTTTTCTAGAAGCAAAAGGATGAAAGTAAAGCTATTATTTTCAATATCAGCCATGCAACCTCCGTAATCCAATTTGTATGAATCCAAACATAAAGATATTTGTGACTGCTTTTAAAAACCATGGTTGCCTTCAGTACAATTATGAAATACTAATTTCTTGCTAGACTAATAAGTTTTATTTGGCAGTTGCTTTCATGGACTCTAGCCTGCTTCATCAGATACATCAGATGAAATTTGTTAATCTTCAAGTTGCCACAAGACTGTTGTTTTTTGGTGTAATAAGCTAACATGGCTGCTTTCTGGAAACGTCTTGTTAGGCAAATCTGTCAGTGTATTTTTTTTCTGTACCTTGATTTGTTCTGAAAATGCAGTTTCACAGTTGGTGCATGCACTTCTGGATTCAGCCTGAGGCTTATCAGAAATTTACACAATTAAAAAAACTAGTGCACCAGCTGCATCCATTCCTGTAACATATGCTTTGGTTGCATCCCTTTTGGATTCCTATAGTTGCTTTATGTGAGGATGCATTAGAAAAGAGTTTGAATACTTTAGGTCAGTGGTCCCCAACCTTTTTATTGCCGTGGACCGGTCAACATTTGATAATTTTTCCGCGGCCCACTGGGGGGAGTTATTCACTAAAGCCGCGCACAGAAGCCCCGCCCCCATGCTGATCAGCTGGGCCGGGGCACGTTGGGCGGACCGGTACCATTTGTTCTGCGGACCGGTACCAGGCTGCGGACCAGGGGTTGGGGACCACTGCACGAGTGCATTTCGCTTTTGTGTGTGTGTGTGTATATATATATATATATACATATATATATATATATATATATATATATAGTGTGTGTGTGTGTGTGTGTGTGTGTATAAAGTCCTCGATTTGTTTCTTGAACGCCCTACATCTTTGTGGTGAGGAGGTCTGGTCACCCCCAGAGAAAGAGGCACCACAGGGGAGGGAGGGGAAAAAAGAGACCCTCAAAGGCCATCCAAACAAACCCCCTTCTGCTCCCTGTCACAGGTGCCTCTTTCTGGCCACTGGGGAGCAGCTCCTTCTTTTCTGTGTGTGTGTGTGTGTGTGTGTGCGTGTAACTTTCCCAGAAGTGGTGCCCCAGATCTCTCTTCTTCCTCGCTCTCGGCATCCTCCCTTGGAAGCCAAGCCAAGCATCCCTCCTTCTCTGCCCAGGAGGCTGGCACACACCTGCCGCCTGGGGAGGAAGCGGTGGGAAAAGGAATAAAAGGCGAGGAGGAGGAAGAAGAAGAAGGGAGTGCGGTAGCTACTTCGGAGGAGGCCAAGGAAGGAGAGAAAGAGGGGGAAAGGAGAGGAGGGGGAAAGAGGGAGAGAGGAAAGGAGAAGAGGGGGCAGAAGAGAAAGAGCGAAAAATAAGGGAGAGAGGAGGCGAAAGAGAGGGAAGGAAGGAAAGAGAGAAATAGAGAGAAAGGAGGAAGGGAAGAGGAAAGGAAGGAGAGAAAGAGGGGGAAAGAGAGGGAAGAAAGGAGAGAAGGCGAAAGAGGGGGAAAGAGAGGGAAGGAGAGGAAGGGAAGGGGAGAGAGGGGGCGAAAGAGAGGGAAGAAGGGAGTGAGCTAGAGGGGCGGGCCTAAGGGTTCTCCTCCTCTTCCTATTGGCGGGGATTGGCTGTCGGGGGCCGTGCCTCGGCCTCCCCCCTCCCTCTCCAGCTAAAGCGCCCAGGCTGGCACTCGGAGGCGGCCAGAGGAAGCGGGCATGGGAGACATGCTCCCGAGGCTGCCTCTGCCTCCTCCTCCTCCTCTTCCTCTCGGCTGCCGGCCCGGTACTATTTGTTCTGCGGACCGGTACCGGGCCGCAGACCGGGGGTTGGGGACCACTGCTTTAGGTGATCCAAAATGCAGGATCCAGACAATTAACCCAGGCCAATTACAATGAGCCTATAACTCTTCTGTTAGAACATCTTTGTTCTATTTCAGGGCCCAATTCAAATTGCTGATTATGATCTATGAAGTCATATATGGTTAGAGTCCAAGCTGTTTAAAAGGTCATGTTCTCCAATACAAGCATAGCCAACCTTTGAGATCCTTCTCTTTGCATGCCACCTTCAATATGTGAGGATATGAAATAGGTCTTCTTAGTGGCTGCTCCCATGCCATGTAATGTGCTTCCAAGAGAGAAGACTGTAACTGTATAAATTCTTGAACTGGCAAAAAAGAGAGATGGACATGGCTCCTTAGTTTTCTTTCAGTATGCCCTAAAACCTGGAAATAAAAAATCAATAAAATATTCATTCCATTCATAAACTCTTGTGATTTCAGTCTTCCTTTTAAGTAGTGCAGCAGAACACTACTCATGGACCCCTTCCTTCTTGGTATTGGCCAGTATACTGTTGCTGTTTCTAAATGTTGAACTGTGCAATCTTCTGTCCATTATAGTAATATCGTAGACAGTGATTCATTGAATAGAAGATAAGGGCTGTTATAACAAACATTCCACAGTAAAAATTAAAACCTGTTAGGATACTGCTAGAGGAAAAGTCATTCCACCTTTAAAATATACTAGCTTCTGGAATGATGGCATCTGTCTTTGTTTGAATGTCAGCTGATGCAAGATGGATGAAAAGACCAAGATTTGACCTCATAGCTTTGATTTTTTTTTTTTTAATTTAAGATGAAGTTTCATGTAGTTTCCCCAAACAATTCATTGGTTTTTTTCCCCTTTGTTCAACTGGATATATCCTAGATTGGTTGCTTCAGTATAACCCAGTGAGCTGCAGTATACACTATACTCTCAATAGAATGAAATCAAATAGATTACTAGCCTTGCCTTTACTGGCCTGATTATATAGGGAAGTTTCTTCGATCAAGAGGTAATGAATTTAATGAATTTAATCTAGTCACTGAAAATTAAGATTAATTCCTTGTTGGCTGATTTTTAGTTTATTTATTTTTAATTGTCCTTGGGCAAATACATTATGAGAAATATGACTGCATCTTTCAAGTATTGCATATAATAGCATTTGTTACAGGCGTGAATGCAATATAGAAAGTGATTGTATATCAGGATTGTGGTAGCTGCTGCTCTGTATCTGTTGCCACCCCAGAAGGTTAGATAGCTGGTGCATACCTAAAAATTAGGTAATGCCCTGTAGTGCCAATTACATGTACATTGGATATGAGTATGAATGGGATATGGTGCTGTTCTCTTTGAATTGTGACATAAGGAAGACCCATGAACAAAGATTTATCATATCAGCTCTGAACATAAACTCAGGCAACTAAAAGTCTGAGAATTACAAACAACTAGTGAGCTATTGATGTTTAGTCAACATCATGTTTAGTTGATGTATCATTTGTACCATTGATTTCTTTTCCCCCTCAATGCTCCCTCTTTTTTCTCTCTCAGTAATTTCTTTCCTTGTATTTTAAATTTTTCTTCACTTAAAAAAGTAAGATTATTTGCTAGATTATCATTGCTTGTATTGCATACTCAGGTTTGAGCCTCT
This sequence comes from Phrynosoma blainvillii, assembly GCA_026167975.1. NCBI lineage: Eukaryota > Metazoa > Chordata > Lepidosauria > Squamata > Phrynosomatidae > Phrynosoma > Phrynosoma blainvillii. The sequence goes on from JANUYF010000004.1 coordinate 51,362,503, forward strand.
CTTCTCCTACTGTTCTTTTAGATAATGTGAATCAGGGTATGCTGTCACAGCAAAAGAAGGAAGTATTTGTTATGATGACAAGGAAGAGAGACTGGAAATAGTTTTCAGCCCTTTTACCCAACATTTGGTAGAAAATAGATTGTTCTCAGTAACAGTAATTGCTTCCTGGGAATTTACTCATAGGGTGTGTATGTACAGTATGTATGCACACACGTGCTGTAGTTCCTATTTCATTTTGAAAAAAGAGCATAAAATAAATTAGATGCTTACTTCTGGTTCAAAATAGAGGAAAATATCATGTCACAAAAGTATTGCTACATTGATCAATTAATAATTAATTATTTATAATTAAAAACATACTTAAGAGCATTAAAATAGAATTAAACTATTTGAAGTATTAAAGCCAGCCAAACGTCAATAAAAGAATAAAATACAGTTGAAAAATATTTTTAAAGCTCTTAAAAACAGTTCAGTTCAAACTATACAGCACCCTCAGCCTGTTCTTTAAAAACTTTCTGTTTGAAAGGCCTGTCTGAATAAAAATGGTTTATCCCAATGCTGGAAGAACGACAAAGAGGGAGCCATTCCAAAGTCCAGGGATAGCTATGAGAAGGCCTTCTCTCATGTCCCCACCAACTCTGTTTGCGGTGGTGGTGGAGCTGAGAGAAGGCCTCTCTGGATAATCTCAGAGCCCAGGCTGGCTCATATTGGACCTGAGCCATTTAGTTTCCTGAAATACTATTCTGTGATGTGTCTGTTCATAATCTTCCTATTATTCTGTATTCCAGACATATGCATTAGGCATTCTATATGCCATTAAATCATGCCATTGTACTACTTACAAGCTAATAATTATCACTGGCAGGTTTTTATTGGATAAGCTATAGATGCCAAGTATATGTATTGAATATAATGGACATGTTGTGCTTGCAGAGCCTAGATCAGGGGTAGGCAACCTTTCCCCTTTAAGGGCCGAGGGACTTCAGCTCCCAGAAGCCTCAGCCATGTTGGCCAATAGTCCCATGTTGGCCAATAGCTCCTGGGATTGTGGGAGCTGAAGTCCCTCGGCCCTTAAAGGGGAAAGGTTACCTACCCCTGGCCTAGATCAACAGAGAACTAGACTGCTCCATCAAAAACTGCTATAGTTGATTCTTGCTATTTGCCTTCAATTTGGCTTTGACTTATGGCAATCCTATGAGACCTCCAAGAGCCGCAGTTACTAACAATCTTACATGGATCTAGCAAACTCAGTGTCATGGCTTCCTTAACCCATCTGTAAGGTGATCTTCCTCTTTTCCTACTGCCTTCAATTTTATCAAATATTATTAGTTTTTCTGATGTGTTATGTCATCTCATGGAATGTCCAAAGTAGAATAGTCTTAGTGTTATAATTTTGATTTTAGTGAATGTTCAGGCTTGATTTGTGCTTGGAGCCACTTATTTATCTTTTTGGCAGTCTTTAGTATCCAAGGAACTGTACTATAGCACCACATTTCAGATGAGTTGACTTTTTTTTCCTGTCAGCTTTATTCACTGTCACGCTTTTGCAACCATACATAGAAATCGAAAATACTGTGGAATGGATTATTCTTCCAGTACAGGAAATAATAGTAGCTGTGTAGAACATTTTGAGTGTTCGGCATGTTTTTGAGTATTCAACTTTATCTACATTGTGGCAGTAACTCTTGTAACAGTCTTATAACAGTCAGGTAGATTTTTATTATAATGAAAATGTAAGAGGTGGTGGTATAGAGATCTAGGGAGAATGGTTTGCTCAAGCTCCATAGTGGATTCATGGTAGACTGTTACTTCCATATTTCTGAGTGAACATGTGTAGATTATACCATATACATTTTGCCCCATACACATTTTGAATAAAAGGACTTCACATAATTGTTGTATTAGCTAGATGTTGATGAAACATTTTATAATGGTATTGTTGTTGAATAATGATGTAGACATAATGTTGGAACATTTATATATCACTTTTCATTATCAGTGTTCTCTCTGTATACATTTCTCTATAGTAACAGATATCTTAAAATATCTTTTCATAAAGCTGTTTACGTTCTAAGCAAGCTCAAGCTTCCGTATGTGTAGACTAGGATAGAAATCCTAGAATAAAGGAATAAACTACCTCTTCCTATGCCTTATGTCTGCTCAAATGTTGGTTGTCTTGGACTTGATGGTGAAGGTAAAGCAGATAATCTCCCACCTTGGACCTCCCACCCCAGATGTATAACAGAAGGAATGACAGTGGCTGTGTGTAGATAGTTTCTAACAAACATTTCTTATTAAACACTTTGATTTTTAAATATTCATTACAGCATTATACCAAGATCTTTGTTTTTTATATTTGATTTGTGGCATTTGATATATCGTTGTGCATTTATTTGTTTTAGTGCTGTTTCGCCTCTCATTTAAATAGTCATTGAAGCATAATATAGAGCTGGATAAAATGACAATGACATTGTGACCTTGGGTTTGTGGTAAACCTGTTCTCAGAATTAATAGGCAAAGTAGCAATTTTCAAAGAAGCATTTGAAGCTTAGCATTTTTAATATATTTCAAAGACATTGTACAGTAACAAGATTTTTATTGAAAATGCAAATCTTTAAATAATCTCTAACATGTATAACATTTTACAGACCACTTTCCTGTTTTCTTTTTCCTCTTTCTTTTCTTTTCTTTCTTTCTTTCTTTTTGCTGTTTTTTTTCTAATCACTCATATTAAGTATATCTCTATTCTATATTCATACCATAATGTTGCATAGATGCATTCTTGGTGGTTGGGCCCCAAGTGAAGAACATGGTTCCACTGTAAACTTTTCGTAGTTAAAGCTGTCTAGATGGCTAAGTTTGTCTGTAAGGTGATAATGGCTAGAAGTATGGTATATTTTATTTATTTTTTATTTCATTTATTTATTCTGTTCAGCGAGTTTAGTGTTACTACCTACCTCAAACCCTAAAGGGCACGTGAGTGAAATGACTACTATAGAGGTAACTGATAGCTTAAGTTCTTGCAGGATAACTAGGGATGTAAAGAATGGCTGGAATCCTCTAACATAATCTGTGTTACATACCTTTTGGCATACTTAGCTATGTAGAGGAGGCACTTAGAAACCCTATGAGTGAACAGGACACTAGCAAGAGTGTCCAATGTGCATTGGGTTGTACTGATGTACATCAGCACTCTCCTGATGGTGTCCCAATGCACAATGGTCCTTTTCTACATTAGTTCCATCCTGTATTGGTTCCATTACGAAACTGCCCAATTCTAATTCCTGCAAACATAAGTCCACTCACAAAGACACATGTCCCCAACTGGATTCTGGCTAAAACTCTCAAATGTTCCATTTTTGTAAGAAAACACAGTTAGATACACTGTAGGAAAGATAGTCATCCACCATAAGATTTTCACACTTGGAGATTTTCTTGCAAAATTTTTATTGGAATCAAAAACATTGATTTTGAGCAAGCATACATTTCATTAAAAATCCTGAAATAAAGAAGTTACACACACACAAACACAGTGTATATGCTCATGTATAAGTCTAGAAATTTTAGTCAAAAAATTGACCTAAAAAACCTGAGTCGACTTATCCACAGGTCAATTTAAGTACTGTACTTTAACTCTTATAAAAAGGGAACCATCCCTTAGTGAAAGGCAAAAGTGTAATCTGTCCTGGAAGCACTGACACCCCCCCGCCCCTCGCTCTCTCATCCATCCAGTCTTTTGTGTGAGCAAAAGCAGTTATGCCTGCTGGAGTTTTGTAAGTTCTTTGGCATTGTTTTCTTTTGCTTCATCCTAATGATCAGGGGTAGGTAACCTAAGGCCTGGGGGCCGGATGCGGCCCCCCAAGGCCTTTGGACCAGCCCCAGGCCGGTCCTGCCACCACCACCGCCGCCTGCCATGATGATATTGATTATTGTTGTTATTACTTGTTCTTGGGGTTTTCTTGGTAAAATCTCCACAGGGGTTTTGCCATGGCTTTTCTGGGGCTGAGAGAGAGTGCATGCATATTTTTTTAATTTTTAATTTTTTTTAAAAAAATTATTTATTTATTTATTTATTTATTTATTTTTGGTGCTTCGCCCCCCCCCCCCCAATTGACTGAGGGATAGCAACCCGGCCCCCAGCTCAAAAAGGTTGCCTACCCCTGCTATAGATCATTTGTCACATGCCCCTAAATTTCACCCTTGACTTGCCAAAATCCATAATTTTAGCCCCAAAACCTGCCCTTGACTTAGGCCTGAGGTTGGCTTATAGTTGAGTATATATGGTGTGTGTGTGTGTGCATGTGTGTGTGCGTGCGTGTGCACACACCATTCAAAAATGTAAAAAATCTTACCCAGTTAATTGGGGGGGAACTTTGGAAATTCTTAATTCCCATGTAAAGAAAAAAGGTAAGTGAAGATTTACATTTACATAATTACACCTTCAGTAGTGTAGTGAGTGACCTTTTTATCTTGTAATGAACAGATCTGTGGATTTTATATCCTTCTTCACATTGATTCATTGATAATGTTTCGGTTTTACAGCAACCATGTGATGTAGATTTGGCTGAAAGAGGATGACATTTTCAAGGTCGCCTACCCAGAAGGCACCAGGTCCTGTCTGATCTTCGAAATTTAGCAGGGTCTGGCCTGGTTAGTGCATGGAAGAAAGACTGCCAAGGAATGCAGGGGCTGTAGGCTATATTTCAGAAGAAGAAAATGGCAAACAACCGCTTGTGTGTGTTTTTTGCCGAAAAATTTCTCTGTGAAATTCATAGGGTCTCCAGAAGCACACAGGTGATTTGAAGACACACTTACCAATAAATTAGCAGAAGATAGCACACTATTGTGTATATTCTCATATGTGTGCAGAAGATCTGTTTTAACAATGTTAACTGATTTGTTAAACCCTTTCCTATATCTATGGGCCAGAGCAAACGGGCAGGAAAAAGTGGCTCAGTCCTGCATTTTCTGAAAGCGGGTCAAATCCCTGCTTCCTCCTAAGGTGGGATGAACATCCACAGGCTATCCACATCGCACTGTGCATCATGAAGCCACACCATGCAATTATTATTTTTTTGCCATCTACACACTGCATATGCACCATTGCACAAACACACCACTAGCAACCTTCAATTACAGTACCTGCCTCTTCCTGCCCAGATACGATTCCATTGGATGCCAACATTTATGACTGGCCACATAGTCCCATGTGCAACACATGACTTGTACAATGCATCAGTGCATTGGTGTGCCCAGTGGTAATTGATTTAACAAAATTATTTTAGTTTTTGGTATGTAGGATGATCCTGTGTTAGAAGGCAACCATGAAAGGGGAATTACCCAAAAACCACAATTCGGAGCTGTTAATACTATATTTGTTTCCCCCTTCCTCTGTTATTGTTATCAAGTTAAAAGAAGGGACACTAGGGGGAAGGGTTAAGACTTTCATCTTCCACCATTTATTCAGGTGTACCCCAGTCTTCATTTTTTATCTTGGAGGTACAAACATACGTACCACATTGGTATGGTATGCCCCCCCCCCAACAAATCAGCTTCAGAGAAAACATAGCTATGGGATAAGTTTGAATACCCCATCTCAAAGCACCATGGCTCTTTCCAGATCCTTTTGCCAGTCTGCTTAAATGGAAAATTCTAATCATTACTGCATGTCTAATAAGGGCAAAAAAATCACAGCCTATGTTGTGTACTAGCCATCCGTGTATTTCATGCTTTTGTCAGTGACAGATTATTTATTTATATATTTATTTATTTATTTATTAAAAAAGAAAAGCTGATGTTCTAGAACATATCTTAAATTTGATTCTTCTAACAAATGTAGGTAAATATTTTATTTTAAAAGTAATTAATGCTCAGTCAGCTCCAAACCTATATTGAAATATAATTTTGGAGGGGGGAAATTAGGTACCATTAAACTATGTATGTGTGTCATATGGTATTTCACTAGCATTTAATGACAAGACTTATAGGCTGTACTTTAAAAATAAAACTTTATTTTTTCCTTTTTGAAAAAAAGTAATTAACATCAGGCTTATTGTTCTATAAGAGTCTATAAATATTTGGCTTAACAGAAATAAACAAGAGACTCCAGTAGGTGGTAGGTCTTTGTGCCATGTTTGGAACTGTGTTGTTGTTTTTCTGAGCATCAAATGTATTCTGAAAGGATAATGAAGCAGGGACACAACATTTGACAATTTATAAAGGCAGTATATAACTGTATTTTGATACAGAATTAAATTATACCACAAAGTTCAGAGGGAAGTTACAACTAGAGAAGGAAATTGCCAAACTGTGTTAGTTTACTTTTGCCATACAAACTGGATATTCCATTTTCATTTACATAAAGGTCTAGTAACAATCACATTAGCAGTATGGGTTTATCAATATACATATGAAATTGTCATAGAAAAGCAAAAGGTATGCTTCTTCTGAGATCCGTAAAGAAACAAAAGTCTTAAAGAAATATATTCTTAACATTGCATTATCTCTCTTTTCTTTCAGTTGCTGATATGTGTTTAAGATGAGTGGGATTGGTGATAATTCCTCTGACCCAGCCAGGGCAGAGTCAAGAAAACGCAAGGAATGTCCTGATCAACTTGGACCCAGGTTTGTTAGAATTGTTCATAGAACCTTAGAAGCTGAAGTATTTTATAAGGACTTAGGAAGGGGATCAAATGTGTGTAGCTGAGCGCATATATTCACTTTGTCTCACTGTTATTTAAACTGCCACTGCAGATGCACACTGCCAGACAATTAATTTTATTGCATCCACAAATCATTCCTTCCACAGAAATATTTGTTTCTATGGAAGGGAACATGCTTTAACTAAACCTATTACTGTTGAGAGACAGTATGGTGTAGTGGTTTTTGCATTGGACTAGGACTCTTGAGACCATATTTCAAATCTTGGCTTGACCATGTAAACTCACTGGGTGGCCTTGGGCAAGTCACACTCTCTCAGCTTTAGAGAATGACAATGGCAGCCCTCCTCTGAAGAAATGTTCCAAGAAAACCCCATGATAGGGTTGCCTTAGGGTCACTATAAGTCAGAAATGATTTCAAGACACACAACAACAGTAACAACGTTTGCAGTCAGTTAATATTTTAAGTTGAAGAGCACAGTGCACAGCCTTTCATTTTCTAAGACTGTGGGTTCAGATGGTTTTTCATTGAAGGTATCTGTGACACTTTCATTAGGTGAGTCCTGGTGGTGCAGTGGTTAAATGCTGGTACTGCAGCCACAAGGTTGTTTGATCCTAGAGGAGGCCTCTAAGGTCCATTCAGCCTTCCATCTTTCCGTTGGTCAGTAAAATGAGTACCCAGCTTGTTGGAGGCAATTGGCTAACACATTGCAAACCACTTTGGGAGTGCTAGTTCACTGATAAGTAGTATAGAAATGTACTTGCTATTACTATCTCTTTTTTATATAGTTTTTCAGTGTATTGCTTTCATTGTCATTTATTTGTTCCTAATCATGTAATATGTTTCTTTGCTGGTTATATAGCATCCCTACTCTTGGTTTAAATTTCCTTTTGATTTCTTGGATCGTCTGGGACTTCTTTTATTTCTCAGCACTGATTATTAAAGTAGTTATCTTTCATCCTGTTCACAAGTCATGGAACAATTTCATTCAAGAAATTCTGACCCTATCCCCTTCTACTTTTGCTTTGCACCTGCCCTTAACTGTTTGAAGAGTTTAATTTGTCATCCTGTGAGGTTATCTTTCTTTTTGGCTAGAGATAGTATTTTAATTTTACTTTAATCCTCCCCATTCTTCATTGACAGTGTCCTTGGCTTCATTCCAGAATTTTCTGGCTTCTAGTCAGTTAGGCTTAATAAAAGTAAATTAATTTTCCTATAATCTTTTAATTCTACAGGGATGTTCTTCAGGTTGTATTTTGGCATGTTGATTGATTTTGCTGTTCATCTTTATCCTTATTGTATTTTTTAATATTAGCCATCTTTCTGTGATACAATTGGCTCCTGGTCTTGTATTTTTAGAGAGTGGAGTTATTTTATCTTCTGCTACCAGTTGTGTAATCTGTTTGATTTCTAAGACTGATCATCAGGTGATGTCCATATATACAGTTGTCACTTTGGTTCCCTGAAGAATCTCTTCGCATTTAAAAAAAAACAACTGTTGATCTCACAAAACTCAGTAAGTCTGCTCTGTGTTTGATCCTAGGCAAAATTCTCCTGCAGTGTTTGGTCCTGCTCTGTTTCCTATTTTTGCATTCTAATCACTTATGATTATCAACATGTCCTGTTTGGGTGCATGATCAATTTCCTCCTGATAGCATAGAATCTTTCAATGACATCTTCTTCTGCCTCTGTTGTTGGGGCATAAACTTAGGTTTTACTTATACTGATGGGTTTTCCATGGAATCTTATATTATTCAGTCATATTTTGTACTATATCCCATCACTGCTTGTGCTGCACCTCTCCTCACTATTACTCAGTACTCACTATGACACAATGTTTGTTCTTAGCTTTTCATTTCCTGAGTAGAACACTGCAATTATCTGACTAAAAATGCCCCATTCTGGTCCATTTTAGCTCACTCATTCATAGAATCATAGAGTTGGAAGAGACCACAAGGGCCATCTAGTCCAACTCCCTGCCATGCAGGAACTCAAAATCAAAGCATCCCTGACAGATGGCCATCCAGCCTCTGTTTAAAGACCTCCAAAGAAGGAGACTCTGCCACACTCCGAGGGACTGTGTCCTAGGCAAAATTCTAGGCAAAATTCTCATGCAGTGTTTGGTCCTGCTCTGTTTCCTATTTTTGCATTCTAATCACTTATGATTATCAACATGTCCTGTTTGGGTGCATGATCAATTTCCTCTTGAAATCCAGCATAGAATCTTTCAATGACATCTTCTTCTGCCTCTGTTGTTGGGGCATAAACTTAGGTTTTACTTATACTGATGGGTTTTCCATGGAATCTTATATTATTCAGTCATATTTTGTACTATATCCCTTCACTGCTTATGCTGCACCTCTCCTCACTATTTTACACTGTCAGACAGCTCACTGTCAGGAAGTTCCTCCTAATGTTGAGATGGAATCTCTTTTCCTATAGCTTGCATCTGTTGTTCCGAGCCCTATTCTCTGGAGCAGCAGAAAAGAATCTAGCACCCTCCTCAATATGACATCCCTTCAAATATTAAAGAGGGCTATCATATCCCCTCTTGACCATCTCTTCTCTAGGCTAAACATACCCAGTTCCCTAAGTCGTTCCTCATAGGGTTTAGTTTCCAGACCCTTTACCATTTTAGTCGCCCTCTTTTGGACATGCTCGTTTTTCAACACCTTTTTTGAATTGTGGTGCCCAGAACTGGACACAGTATTCCAGGTGAGGCCTGACCAGAATACAGTGGCACTGTTATTTCCCTTGATCTAGATACTATACTTCTATTAATGCAGCCTAAAATTGCATTAGCCTTTTTAGCAGTGGCATCACACTGTTGGCTCATGTTCAACTTGTGGTCTACTAGGACTCCTAGATCCGTTTCATACATAGTCTCATTAAGCCAGGTGTCCCCCATCTTATACCTATGCATTTCATTTTTTATTTTTATTTTTGCCCTAAGTGCAGTACCTTACATTTCTTTGTGTTGAATTTCATTTTGTTAGCTTTGGCCCAGCTTTCTAATCTATTAAGGTCATTTTGAATGTTCATTCTGTCTTCTGGGATATTAGCTATTCCTCCTGATTTGGTGTCCTCTGCAAATTTGAGAAGCATGACCCCTATTCCTTCATCCAAATCATTGATAAATATTCCAAATATTGAAACATTTGTACATTCCATTCCTTGTTTTAATGTGTCTTAACTTGCTGCTTCTGCAGCTTAAGACTTCTCCTTTCACTTTTGAGCATGTCAGCAACTGAACATCCTTTGTCCTCGAGTTCAGTGGCATCATTAGCTGCAGCAGTACTTGTCCTTGTCCTCTGCTCTTCCCCAGTGGCTGCTTGAGTTGCTTGCAACCTGGGAGTCTCTTCTTCTGACACTTGCTCCTGCACCATATTCATGACCATTGACTGCAAGCATTTCTTTCTTTCTTTCTTTCCTGGAATATCACTGCAGACAGGCAACCAGTAACTGATAAACTACTTTACTGGACCATCCCTTTTAGTAGCACTGGTTTAGAGGGTTTGCTTAATCCCTTACTTTAAACTGTCATCCCTAACTGAAACTAAATATAAAGATTTGTAACTGCAGCTGCTACATATACATGTTCTTCTGTCTTTTTGCCATACTTTGTTACCATTGTATGTTCCTTCCTTTCTGCCCTTGTGTTGTTTTCCCCATAATCACAATTTAGATTGTAAACTCTTTGGGGCAAGGGCCTGTCTTTCTGCATATGAGACTTTGACCCAAGCATGATGAATAAAACAGATGGCCTTTGGGAGTGTAGGTCTAGGATTGTGTGGCCTAGGCTGCAAGCACATTACCATGAGGAAAGTATTGCAGCTGAAATGTCTACCTTGATTAAGATGAATTTATGCAAATTCATTTGCCTATTGCTATATTCAGTGTCCTTGTGAGCAAGGACTGAGATTACAGAATTTTGTGTAGTGTAGAGAGATACATTTTCTCCCTCTCTAATAGTTTCAGAATCCAGAGTCAGCCATGGAAACTGCATTGCAAGTGATGCAGGACAAATTAACCTCTATTTCATGTAGCACATGTTTATACTGTTGATTTTCTTTCAACAGCATGCAGTAATGGCTATGTAATCTGATGGTTTTAAAGGGGTGAGGCAGGGACAGGCAACCTTTTTGAGACCTGGGCCGGTCTCAAAAAGGTTGCCGCTCGGCTGGGCCAAGGGGGGGGGGAAATGGCAGAGCGCGCGCACACACCCTCCTCCTGCGCGCGTGACCCCCCCCCCCGCGCACGCTGCTGGCGTGGCCACTACCACGGCCATCGCCGTAGCGCGCACCGCCGCAGCTGCCATGGGCTTCCAAAATGGCGGCCGCGACAAGCACGCCCGAAAACGCTCCCCGGCAGCGGTGGCGCAGCGGCGGGGGTGGCGTGCGGCGGCAGCGACGGCGGCAGCCTTCGGACGGGGCCGGTAAGTCCGGGGCCCGGGGCCTTAACCAGCCCCCGGGCCATAGGTTGCCGGTCCCTGGGGTAAGGTAAATTCATGGAGGAGAAAGGTTTCGTGGTCACCTACCAAATCAAGGGAAGCTTAGTTCTGAATATCACTTCCTGGGGAACAGTAGTGGGAGAAAGCTATTTTATTTATATTGTCTTTGTTGACTTTCCATAGAGATCTAATTGGTTATTGTTCAAAAGAGGATGCTGAGGTTGGTAGACTCAGGCCTGATCCAGGCTGCATCTTCACTGCAGAAATAATGTTGTTTGACACCACTTTAACTGCTATGGCTCAATGCTATAGAATTCTGGGATTTGTAGTTTTGTGGGATATTTCGTATTCTCTGTCAGAGAGCTCTGGCACCACAACAAACTACAAGTCTCAGAATTCCACAGCATTGAGCCATGGTAGTTAAACCACTGTCAAAGTGCATTATTTCTGCAGTGCGGATGTAGCCTTGTCTAGACAATTGGTAAAGTGTATACATGCAACGAATGAAATGTATGGCTGTCTCCTAACTCAGCTGTGGAAAGTGGCACAACGCGCTTGCATACATAGTGGATTCAGGAGAGTGTTGTTGTTATTTTTTAAACCCATCACTGTTAGTCAAGAAAACAGTATTCTGGATAGTGATCTGGTGTTTCAGACTTGTCCCTAAAATAATGAAAGTGTATGTGTTTGCTCAAGAGTCAGATAGCACTTGATCAGGTGGTCTAAATGTCATCACTGCAAAAGAGGACAAGGCATTGCAAAATGTAGTTCATTCAAGAAAAATGTAGGACATTCCAAAATAAAAGCTAAAACCACTAAGATAAAATGTAAATTCATGCTTCTTAATCACTCAAGGTGGAGGACATTTTGAAATTTCTCCTGGACAGAAGGTTGAAATGGAGGACATGTCCTGGAAAAGGAGGATGTCTGGTCACTCTGAATTAGATTAAAAAAAAAATCTATGGTGGAGTGAATAATCTTTGGCCTTCCAAATGTTTTGACCTACAGTTCCTATCAGCCCTTCCTAGCATGGCCAATGATAAAGTAGCAGTGGTGAGCAAAATCAATCAATCTGGAAGGTCAAAGTTTACCCTCTCCTTGATTAATTGTCCCTTCTTGTGTGATACTCTTTCTCTAGAGAGCTACAAGTCCCAGAGTTCCTATAGTTTTTGCAGACGTTTCTTGTTCACAGAGCAACAAGGATGTGGACTGGAAACAAGAGGAAGAAACATTTGGAGCTCAAGGGTACATGAGCTAAAAAAGTATTTGTCACTTGCATGTAATTTCTATATATGCTATCCATATGATTAGGTGTACCTGTAAATAGAGAAAGGGCAACTAGAAGTGTATAGAGATGTAAATAAAGGAAACTAAAAGACATCAATCAGTCTTCCAGTCTTTCAAAACCCACAGGATTATGGAGTTACCATACATATGTACCTATATACTTTGGGTCCAGGCTGTCTGAAAAGCCATGTTGCTTCATATATGCCATACCTGCACAACTTGGTAGTAGGAAGGGGCCAAAATTAAAATAGTCTAAACTTCTTCAGACCGCAAATAGATTTTAATTAAATATTATTTAATTAATTATATTAATTATTATTTATATTAAATATTAAATATTATTAATATTAATTCTTTTCTCTTCCTCCTCTGTCTGGCCCTTTCCTCAGGAGAAAGCCAGATGGTGGAGGAGCCTTGCTCGGCAAGCATTTGTTCATCCTCTTCTTCTGCTACCTGGTCTTCTCCTCAGGAGAAAGCTGACCCGCAGAGGAGCCTTGCAGGGTGCATATTTGGCCTTCCTCCTCCTTCTCCACATGGCCCTCTCCTCAGGAGAAGGCCAAGCAGTAGAGGAGCCTTGAAGTCATTCCACATCATTGCAGGCCACCCAAAGTCCTTTGGTGGGCTGCGTGCGGCCCCCCAGGCCATATGTTGTGCAGGCCTGATAATAAGCAATCCCTGGACTTTAAGCTCTGTGGGAGAGACCCATCTCTTGGGCTCAACACTTTCAAAGAACTGTTTGGCCCTAATATAACAGAGGACTTTCTTGGTGCCTGCCTCCATATTACAGAACCCCCTTCAATGGGAGTTTGGTTATCTTCTTTATTGTTCTTCTGCTGGCAAGAAAGGACTTTTATTCAGGCATGCCTTCAACAACTGACTTCCTGTACAGAGATTTTAGAATAAATGTACAGAACTTAACAATATTTGACTATTTATTTATTTGGAGTATTTATCCCTGCTTTTCAGGCACAAGGTCTCTCAGGGCAGCTAATTTGACAGTTCCCTGCCCTCAGGCTTACAATCTAAATATGACAGGACACACAAGGAAAAGGAAATGGCAGTGAGGAAGAGGCGTAAGTGCAACAGATACAGTTTTTCTGTCCCTCCAAGAGAAGGGCAGTGGCAGTTGGGATGAAAGGAGGGCCTTTCCCATGAATGTGTGTTCCCTGTTAGGAACCCCGACCCATGAAAGTGTGTTCCCTGTGGGAGTTTTCTGAACCAAAAACTTGAAACTTTTACAAATAATTAGAAGGGGATTCATGCCATTCAACAAGACAACTGGAAGCTTTCTAATTAAAAGTAGAAGGGGAAGATGTTGCTCACAGAAATGCTTCACAAAAGTCATGCTTTGGACTGGTACAAGTGACCAAAATATGATGCTTCTCTGCACTCTAATACATGGTCCTCAGAAAAAGAGCTTCGGCCGTGTAAGCTGCTGCCTTTGTACTTCTGGCATAGGATTTGAAATCTGCTTTGGTCTCTTGTATACTGATGCCCTAAGAGAAAGGTAAGGAACTAAAAGGGTGGTGAATAAATTATTTGTTGCACTCTAAACTGTAGATGGAGCTGTGTTGAAAATTTTAGAAATGGAGAATGAGAGACTGAGACAAACAGATGACAAGAAAGAAAAATTACTGGATCTAGATGATACCCATCCAAAAGTTCCTAAAGAACTGTAATTTTAAAAATGGATGTTTTAATGAAAATTATGTATAATACATTTTTATATAGTGAACTGCCTATGTGAGTGGGCTAGTAATCCCCAGATAGTCCTGCACCATGTTAGCAAATGGTGGTGCGCACCAGTGGCTGCTCTGACATGGGCACATGCACATTGCCACCCGTTAACTAATATGGGCTTGAGCTCCCACAGTTTTTCCCATTCACACGGGGGCGTGGAACTAGACCCCCATAAATATAGCAATAGCAAGTACATTTCTATAACGCTTATCAGTGAACTAGCATTCCTTAATAAGTTTACAATATGTAAGCCAATTGCCCCCAACAATCGTACCAACCTACAAAAGGATAGAGGGCTGAGTGGACCTTGGAACCCTCCTCTAGGATCGAACTCAGTATTTAATCACTGCACCACCAGGGCTCCTGGTAGGAAGGGCTTTCTATAATAATTATTGAAATGGTTTTAATTGGTATTGTAATACTAAAGGTAAAGGTAAAGGTTTCCCCTTTGACAAAGTTGTCAAGTTGTGTGACTGTAGGGGACGGTGCTTCATCTCCATTGCTAATCCGAAGAGCCAGCTTTGTCAGAGACTATTTTGTAGTCATGTGGCCAGCATGACTGCACAGAACTCTATTACCTTCCCACTATTTATCTACTTGCATTTTTACATGCTTTCAAGTTGCTAAGTTGACAGAAGCTGGAACGAGTGATGGGAGCTCACTCTGTCATGCAGCACTTGAGCCTCGAACTGCCAACCTTCTGATCTTGCAATCATCCAGTCAGCATTCTAACCACTGAGCCTCTTGTAATACTACAGTTAGTTTAATATGTATTTGACTATGTACAATTTATTGTGTTTTATTAGAACTTTGATAAAGTTTCCTGGAAGCTGGCTTGCAGCATCACCTTTCTCCGAAGGCAGAATATAAAACAAATAAATAAACCAGCAAGCAAATTATAATTTCCATTTTGATCTGTAAGCCTGTAAAAGTTTCAATTTTTAATTTCTTGCAGTCCTAAAAGAAGCACTGAAAAACGTAATCGTGAACAAGAGAATAAATACATAGAAGAGCTTGCAGAGCTGATTTTTGCTAATTTTAATGACATTGACAACTTTAACTTCAAACCTGACAAATGTGCAATCTTGAAAGAAACTGTGAAGCAGATTCGTCAAATAAAAGAACAAGGTAAAGAAAATGCTTTAAAATGTTTTTAATCTCCTGTTATCCCTGCTGCCATTTCAAACAAACTTGATATGGCAGCTTCAGTCACTCCTACTTGAAATTGTTGACAATATAATTTGCTCAGAACATAGGATTTTTAATTTTTAGCATACTGTATCAGAATTGTTGATCAAAAATAATAAAATGTTTGCAAAGGAAGGGAGACAGTATCTGTGTATTAATTAAAGGGATTCAAAGTTCCAAATAATATTAGAACATAGGTAGACAACTTTGACAGGACTCAGGGCCAAATCTTCATGCTCAGCACTTGCTGGCCACACCAGGCATCCCCTGAAAAAATGAAAAAGAAAACCTGGAAGTGACAGTTGGGAGATGTTGGGCTTGGAGATTTAATGTGTAACTGCCACCAATTGTCTAAGAATGGGGAGAAAATCTTGCATGGGTTCTTTAAAACAGGGGTAGGCAACCTTTTTGAGCCAGGGGCCGGGTTGCTGTCCCTCAGACAGTTGGGGGGGGCGAAGCACCAAAAAATAAATAAATAAATAAAATTTTAAAAAATTAAAATTAAAAAAAAATATGCATGCACACTCTCTTGGCCCCAGAAAAGCCATGGCAAAACCCCTGCCGAGATTTTGCCAAGAAAACCCCAAGAACAAATAATAACAACAATAATCAATATCATTATGGCGGGGGGCGGCGGCGGCGGCAGAATTGGCCTGGGGCCGGTCCAAAGGCCTCAGGGGGCCACATCCGGCCCCCGGGCCTTAGGTTGCCTACCCCTGCTTTAAAATCTATCTTGGAGGGCACATAATGAATACAGGTTCAGTCTCTCTTATCCAAAATGCTTGAGACTAGAAGTGTTTTGGATTTTGGAAATTTTTGGATTGTGGAATACCTGTATTTGCATATGCATACACAATGAGATATCTTGGAGATGGGACCCAAATCTAAACACAGAATTCTTCATGTTTCACATACTCCTTGTACATATAGCCTGACAGGTAAGAACCAGCATGATGGTCTAGAGAGCAGGGTTTGATTCCCTAGTCCACCATGAAACCCACTGGGTGACCTTGAGTAAGTCACATACTCTCAGCCTAGGATGACAATGGCAAACACTCTCTGAAGAAACTTGTCAAGGTTCACCTTAGTACCATGACTCAGAAATGACTTGAAGGCACATGACAACAACACAAAGACCAAAGCTAATTTTTTACAATATTTTATTATAATTTTGTGCATGAAACAAAGGGCCTTTGCAGACTTCCAGAAATAGTGCAAATTGAGTCCACCTTAAGGGTTAGGGTTAGAGTTAGGGAATCATGGGAACTGTATTTTATTGTGGCACCAGAGCTCTCTGACAGAGAAGGCTCAATGTCTCAGAAAAAAAACAATTCCCATGACTCCCTAGCACTAACCCTAACCCTTAAAATGGACTCAATTTGCACTATTTCTGGCAGTCTGCAAAGGCCCAAAGTTTGTGTACACTGAACCATCAGAAAGCAAAAGTCTCACTGTCAGCCACCCATGAAAAAAGTATTGACTTTTATAAGAGAGACTCAACTTATATAGGAAAAGATTATAAATGTTGGCAGTACATGTTTATTTACAATTCAGGATAAAAATGTATAGATACTTAACTAAAATGTCCCTGAGTAGTACGGTAAGCCCTCCTTATCCACAGATTCAAGCATCCACAGTGTGAAATTTTTTTTAAAAATATATAAATTACAAAAAGCAAACCTTGACATATTTTACTATGCTATTATATTTAATGAGTCTTGAGCATCCTTATATTTTGGTATCCATGGGGGTGGATTTGGAGGTCTCTGGTTAGAGGCGCTTATGTCCCAGTTCTCTTTATTTCACCACAGTGAACCATCTATTAGTAGTAATTAGCAGAGTGCAGCTGGACAGACAAGTGTTACCATAGTGGCTGCTGTTGAAAATGGGTAACTTCTAATTTTGTACACATTTCGGTTCTCCATAAAAGCGTCACAGAGTTACTGCTATTCCTTTTGACTTTTATGTTTCTAGGATATGAATACATATGCCACAGTAAATGCCACAATAAATCTGATTGTCTTTATAACAAAAGGAATCTTTCCCCTGAATTCCATAGAACTGCATTATAACTGGTTTGTTTGGGGGGCAACAGGGATATCAGCCAACAGTTCTCAGTCAAGAGCTTTGCCTGATATTCCCTCAGCAGAGGTAAAATGATTTTTTAAATAGTATTTAAAAAGAAAAATGATCTGCAAATATTACTACCTGCTAAAAGTGAGCTCACCCAAACCTCTGAAAAAAAGTCACACCCCAAAATTATTAATATCCTTCCTCATTTACTGCCTGTACAGTCGACCCTCCGTTCTTGCAGGGGATGCATTCTGGAACCTCCAGTGAGAATGGAAAATAGCATATATTCAAGCCCCTTAGACTTGAATGCACGCCATGGCACACACCCCATTTTGTGCCCCCTCTTTTGCCACCCACAGATAATCAAGGGACGCGAATCAAGTCCACGAGAACGGAGGAGGCAACTGTAATTATAAAGCTGGAGTGGAGTACTTCTTAGCAGCTCTAGTTAAACATACTATTTATTATTCTAGGAGTATGACATCACTTAGCTGGGTAATATGGTGTCTAAGATGGAAATTTTGTTAGGATTAGTGTATTGCACTCATTAATTGTTTTGTTGGCATTTAACATACTTTGAAGAATGCATCATGATGTTGTATAAATAAGTTGGTTTAATATAATGGTACCTCTGATATTGTAGCTGTAATTACAGCACCTAATTCTTTCCTGGAGTATTAGCACTGAGGTATCTACGTTAATGTCCTCTTGATTTATACATTGAAATATGTATAAGTTGTGCTCTGTGTTTCCTTTGTTTGCCACTGTGGCTATCCTGACTTTTAAATGTCACACACTACTTTGCTCTTCTGATAGTTCAACATCTACTGATGGGGATCAATGATCAGCAGGGATCAATGATCAGCATGTTAAACATGCAACAGTGTACTGTCTGGTTATCAAGATGGTGATGAACAATCTGGTTCTTAATGCTCATATTACAGGTGTCAACTTACATTTTTAAAATTGGCGTATGTATCAAATACTGAATTCTCTTAACCACTATGTTAATGATACATAACATAAGATGAACAGTCATTGTACAGTTCTTATTTGTCCAAATGTGCACTTTATATCTGAGAAATCTCATTTAGTTGTTCGTTGTTCTTCCAGTGTTGCAGATGATGAAGTGTCAATTATCCATTCCTGGTGCATAGGACCTTTTTGAGAGAATGTTGGCTTTATATTGCAATAGACGTAGGGGTGTCACAGAGAAAACCAGCGGATGTAAGGCAGTAACATCCCAGGATTCAAGTACCCTTTTCAGTCAGCTTATTCCACTCAGCATATTGCATATCACCCCATTGCATATCAATTTGCTTAATCAGGTTTTATAGGAGAATTTCCATGACACTTAAGAATGAACTATCTAATGATTACCTCTGGCGGCTTTGTGTGTTATTTGTGTCATCATAAGCCTTAATATTCTATGTCTTGGCAGGGCCTTGGCGAAACAAGAAATTTCCATGTTTTATATGAAGATTATGATGATGGTCTAATAACATAGTCACGTGGCTTTGGTGCTAATATAAACAGTATAAATACAGTTATTCTCCCTCCCCAAGAACATTCCCTCTTGGGTCTGCATATTATCTGTGTTGTCACTCAATTAGAACCACCCCAAACTCCACTCCCATAATTCTGAAATATATTATTGTATTAATGTCTTCTCTTAGGGGTAGATTTATGCTGCTACTTGTGTAATTGGAGTGTTACTTCCTCATGAAATGTAACATATGAAAGGTTTATGTCTTCTTTCAAAAGAAGGGACTGGAATTCAAAGAACCCAAAATGACTTAGCAGTACTGGACTTTCCTGGAACTAGACATATGACCCCTTCCTATTTAAAGACACCTAGTGACTTTCAGGAGCATAGCCATGATTAAGTCGAATCCTGAGTATGTTTGCTCTGAAGTGAGTCCCATTGAATTCAATAGAACTTACTTGCAAGCAAGGGTGTTTATTATTGATTTGTTAAAATATAATGCATTAGGTTATTCTCATGTTGCCAAGCCCACTGTTGCTAGTAGAGAATTTAGATCCACTTTATTATACTATACTTAATTAAATGCTCAGTATGTCCCTATAAAAATTATAGGGTTTTTGTTTTCATGCATAATATTGCTTTATACAGAATGTTTAAGGACTTCAGTGATTGGATACAAATGTGGCATTCATTTACAAATATCTGATTTCCTGTTTCACATATACAGTATAGGGTTGTGGTATTGATTTCTGCTTTCAGACCAGTTGCCTTTTTAAAGTTCTGAATTATATATTTCAGCAAAAATTGCAGGTAGTGCAGCCCTTGATAGCTGTTTTTATTTAGTTTCGACAGAAGAGATTTAAAAGCATTGAGGATCCAAGGTTGTCAAGGATTTTGAGTTAAATATCCAGTTAGATTGACAAGCTCCCTTGTTTTGATAATTACTAATTTACAAAATGTAGTTCTGTTCTGGCACAAATAATAAATTAAATGTTATTTGTTTATAGACCTAGCACAGTAAGTGTGAAATAGTGTGTGCTTTTGTTAATGTTACTGCAGTTGCATAACACAGAGACTATTGTGTTGGTTACTTGAACAGTGTTTATGATTTTTTTTTAATGGTAGCTGGAAGAGAGTTTAGCAAAAAGTGTGTTCTTACTTTCACTTTTGAAGGGCCAGTTAACTCAAAATGTTTTAAAGGTCATGTGAAACTGAAAAGTAGCCAGTGCTGATGAAATATTAGTTTGTGATGTCACAATTGATAGATATATCTGCAAAGCTGCAATATTTAATTTGATTTAACGTGTGAGAGTACAGCACAGTAAACAGTTTGCAATCTATCCTTATGATTAAAAGGTTATGACATCAGTTTTTATTGTTGCAAATGAAATCTGTAAGAGAAATACATCGAAGGGGATCGTACTCCATTTAGTAATCAGCAATACATTCCTCTCAGAGAGCTGTGAAATTGCAAATAGACATATGCAGCAGTGCAGTATTTTACTGTACATCACAGGTCACCAACCAATTTTTACTAGAGGCCATTTTTAAAACTTATTAGGTCAAGAGATCCAACAGTAAGGGTACATTCCCTTCATGTGAGCAGGAACAAAAATCTTGGAATTTGCTATTGGTGCTTTCATTTGCTGCTTTGACAAAACATATGTATAATTCCTGATTTCTTAATTGTTTTCAAAAGATCGTGAATATGCCATACATTCCCTTATTCCTCTTCACGTCTCCAATGGATTATACCCTTTTCTTTGTTTGCTTTAATTATGATATATTCCCTCTTTATTGATGCTGTCACCATATTCTGTCTTAACTATGATTTGCAAAACTGCATCTCAATGTAAAAGGGAAATCTAGTTGACAATTAAGCAAAGGTGGCACTAAAATGGATAAAACTACTAAAATTAAAGCATTTCCCCTTTTCACTGTTCATTTCATTGCAAACCACAGTTTGCTAGTAGACTCAGCTGGGCATATTTATGGTTTTTTGTGAACCAAGAAGTTGGAGGATTGAAGCAAGAGAAGAAGATGGAGTATTTGAACCCAAGGCAGAGCACTGAAAACCAGATCATAGCTGGACTTTTATATCTAGAAGAGAGCATATTACACCAGTGGCTGCCCTCTCCTCTGGCTGCCCATTAGTTTCCGGACCCAGTACAAGGTGTTGATTATGACCTTTAAAGCCCTACATGGCTTGGGTCCAACCTATCTCCGGGGCCGCCTCTTTCTGTATGATCCATCCCGCGTGCTCTAGTCCTCTGGGAATAATTTATTACAGCCAATAAAAACTAGGCTTTCGGTGACCTCCCAGAGGGCCTTTTCTGCTACCGTTCCCAGATTATGGAACGGCCTGCCGGACGAGATACGTCTTATTTCCACCTTAGACAGCTTTAGGAAGGCTGTAAAGATGGATCTCTTCCGGCAGGCCTTTCCTCTATAATTATCCCGGCCCAAAGAGTCAGATAACTCTCTCCCTTTGACGCTGCTGCTGACTATGTTGTATTGTTATGATGTTTGGTTTTTATATGTTGTTTTATCTATATTTTAAATTGTTCTAGTTTAATAATTTTTTAAGAGGCAGGGGTTGTAATTGGATGTTTTTATCAATGTTTTTATTGTAGTAAGCCGCCCCGATTGCATTGCAAAGGGCGGGATAGATGATGATGATGATGATGATGATGATGATGATGATGATGATGATGATGATCTAAATCATGCCTAGGTATAAAATAGTGGAAGCATCCCTTGGCATCAGGAGCTGTCTTGTGCTTGCTTGCTTTCAGGCACAACCCACTGTTCTTTAGTGGTTTCAGTTTTCTGCTGAGTCCATTCTTTGCCTTTAGTAGTTCTTTACAAATTGTGTGCATAAGCATGTTCATTCATTATAATTCTGGAGTAGCATTACGCATTAAGGCATCTGTACTTAAAATTTGTGGACCACAATCAGCAAATAACAATATCAACAACAACAATTTTATATTATTATTATTATTATTATTATTATTATTATTATTATTATTATTTCATTATTATTATTATTATTTCATTATATGCCTCTCTCCATAGATTGAGGCAGTAAACAATAAAAGATTTATATACAACATACAGCATCAGGTAAAACACACAACATCAATTTAAAAGAACAAATAAGATAAATATATATTAAAACAATCAATTCATATTTAAAATTTATAATTTAACAATGTCTAGGTCAGGGGCCGGCAACCTACGGCCCCCGGGCCGGTTAAGGCCCAGGTCGCTGGACTTACCGGCCCAGGCCGATCCCTGCCGGCGCCGCGGCACGTTTTCTGCTCTGTGCAGCCGCGACGCGTTTGCGTATGCACAGGAGTACTGCGCATGCGTAAACGAGTCACGACTGCCATTTTGGAAAACACGCGTCGCGGCCGCCATTTTGATTTTCAAAATGGTGGTCGTGACATGCGCTGCGGCGGTGGCGGCAGCAGCAGCGTGCGCGGGGGGGTCACGTGCGGCGGCGGAGGGCATGCGTGCAGTGGCGGAGGGTGCGCCACCATTCCCCCCCCCTCCCTCAGCCCAGCGGAGACCTGGGCTTCGGGGGACCGGCCCAGGTCTGAAAAAGGTTGCCGGTCCCTGGTCTAGGTCCTCTGGGGTGACTCTGTCTGTGAGATGTTCCACTGCAGGACCTAGAGATTCCTAGAGAGAACACTTCTTTAGGCATTTGTAGATCTTCCAGCACAATTTTATGGTCAATTTCCAGTGGATGTTGACTATAGAGTTGCACTGGGGCACCCAGAGATTCCTTGAGAGTGTTCTCCCACATTTTTAAAAAATAGTAATATTTAATTTGCCACTTCCATGGGAGTCCTGTGCTCTTAACCTCAGTGAATGTGAAGGGCTCACTGTATTATTGCCGTGTTAAGATATCCATGCTCAGTTCCTGGACATAAGGGCTGAGGCCTCATCAGAAGCAGGTTTTTATTAAATGGACTCCCTTCACTCTTACAAATCATTAAGCATTTATGTGTATTGATTTTTTTGTGGGTTTTTCGGGCTGTGTGGCCATGTTCTAGAAGAGTTTCTTTCTGACGTTTCGCCAGCATCTGTGGCTGGCATCTTCAGAGAATACTGGAATGGAAGAGAATGGGTCTATATATACTGTGAGACCCTAGGTAGGAAGGAGTGATTCCCATATAAACTGTGTATTGTTCTCTGTTGAATAGGTATTGTTCTGTTGTTAATGGCATGGCTTCAAGGTGGGAGGATATGCAGTCAAGGATATTGTTTGCTAGTGTCTGCTGGGAAAGCCTCTGACCCTGGTTGGTTTCCCATTTGTATTTGCTGAGTGCTGATTTTCTTATTTTGTAGGACTGGTAGCCAAACCTTGTTTACTTTAAGGGTTTCTTCTTTCCTGTTGAAGTTATCCAAGTGTTTGTGGATTTCGATGGCTTCCCTGTGCATTCTAACCTGATAGTTGTTGGCATGGTCCAGAAGTTCAGTGTTTTCAAACAGCATTTTATGCCTAGGATGGTTTATAATGTGTTCTACTACTGCTGATTTTTCTGGCTGGCCCAGTCTGCAGTGTCTCTCATGTTCCTTGACTCGTGTTTGTACACTGAGTTTGGTGGTCTCTATGTAGACTTGTCCGCTTGGTTGGTTTGTAAACCATTTGGAGGTTGTGTTTCCTCACCACTTTTCCTATTCTGTCTGTGACTCCTTTGATATATGATAAAAATACCTTCCCTTTGGGTGGCTGCTTGTCTTCAGTCCTCTGGGTTTTTCTGGGTCTGGCAGCCCTTCTGATGTCTGAGCTGGAGTAACCATTTGCCTGTAGAACCCGATCTAGATCTGGTGAAATGCCAGAAAGAAACTCTTCTAGAACATGGCCACAGAGCGTGAAAAACCCACAAAAAACTATGGATGCCGGCCATGAAAGCCTACGACTTCACATTTATGTGTATTGTTGGTTGTCACTAGCATGTGGCAATTGTACACTGATGATTCAGACTTTTGGAGTCACAAATGCCATGTTGCTCTATATGAGCTATATAAACAGATATATATGTCGCTTATGTCTTGAAAATCATTTTTCTGACATCAGCTAAAGTGGGTGGAACATTTGGAAAATAGCTACCCCTTTGCCTTGGGCTTGAAAATTTGCAAGATCTAAGCAAAGCAATAGATGTTCTCTACATAGGGTCTTCATATTCAGTTGTGCTTGCCTTAAAAGCAGAAGCCCCCTGGTCTCATATGAGCAATGGCAGGAGCAGAGGGAGATAAAAATGTAGCAGGAGGAGGAGAAATAAAAGAGGAAGACCTGGGCAAGCTTGGCAATTTGCTCCTTAGTCTCTGTTTGCAAGTTTGGTTTGGATTGTTGCCTTTGTTTCACACTTTAAGCGGTTTCAGAAGGGTTCTCATTAGCTGTCAGTGCTTCCCTGTCATACAGGCAGTTCTACACTTGGAAGGCAATGTCTGTGAAGTCTTCCTTTCATTACCCAATAAAAGATGCCATGTACTCTGTTCAGTCTGACTCCCTTCGTGTTTATTTCTCTTGGCTCTGCTTCATATAGTAGGAGTTTGCTTGCCCTTTATTCTTATGCTTCTGTGCTGTTTGTAAAATGAATATCCACTCTTTGCTTGTCTTCCTTTGTATCTCATGTATATGGTCTTTTGCCCATGGCTCATAAGCTCTAACAATAATTTATACATACATCTCCTCTTTATATTTAGTTTTATCCATCATAACAATAGTTCCATCTTTGTCTATACATATAATATGCATCTGAGGAGGTAGGCTCAAGTCTACAAAAGCTCATGCTATCAACTTAGGGCCTTTGCAGACTGCCAGAAATAGTGCACATTAAATTGAGGCACTGCCCTGGCTCAGTGCTAGGGAATCATGGGAACTGTAATTTATTGTGGCACCAGAGCTCTCTGACAGAGAAGGCTCAATGTCCCAGAAAAAAATACAATTCCCATGACTCCCTAGCACTGAGCCAGGGCAGTGCCTCAATTTAATGTGCACTATTTCTGGCAGTCTGCAAAGGCCTTTACTTTTTTCAGTTTGTCTCAAAGGTTCTGCAAGATCTTTTTACATGCTGATTTTCCACAGCTGTGTCTTTGAATTCTACAGATTTAATAATTATACTGTCAGCCTTGACCAAACTATCCAGTACCTGTTTTCTTTTTTAAAAATCATCTACTGCTTTGGGGTTTTTTTTCTGTAGTGTCTACATTTCATTCATATCAACTATTCAGAAACCTAGTTTTAGAACACTTTAAGGAACAAATTTAGATTAGATCAAAAGGGAAAATGGGAACTGTGTTCTTCATTTCCAGTTTCCTTAAAATGATCTCCTATATTCTTGGGTGATCTGACTGGGCATTCTTTGGACCCTGAACAAACCAAACCTTTCACTGTCATTTGGGATGTTTTCATGTGTTTTTTTTTTCTGATTTAAAAAAAAAATCTGCCACGAATCATAAAACAAATAACACATTGAAAGCAAGTTGCATATTATTTTCATTCAGTTTATAATTATTTTCATTCTTGAAAGAAAAAGGAAAAGAATGTCACATCAGAGACCTTTCTGCTCGCATTGGAAGAGTGACTGAAGAGAATGATACTGTAACGTAATGTTGTCTTGGCTCAAACAGAGAAAAATATTATGTTTAGCTAACTTTGGAATCATGTTTTGGACGTTGCCGTGAATCTTACGCTGGGGAAAGAGGGGAATACAAAAGGAAGGAAGGAAGGAAGGAAGGATATGTGTGTGTGTGTATGCTTTCAACCCCCAAAATTCTTCAGGGATTGAGTCTTCAGATTGTAATTTAATGCAGAAATAAAATTGGTTTTCTGTTACCTGTGATTTGCACATTTGGATCCTTATGACTTTCACATCAGGCAGTGACATAAACCCCTCCTTATGTGTTTCCTCTCTCTTCCCTTGTCCTTTTAACCATTGCAGAACATTGTATCTGCACTCATGTTACCCTTTGTTTGTGCTAGCTAGGGCTCCCACTGTAAAGCATGTAAATGAATCCATGAATGAGTGTGCAAATGCTTATTTTGGCAGAATCGGTACTAATCCTATCTGAACCAAGTAATGTTTTAAAACAGTTGATTTTATATAAACTTCCTATGTTCAAAGGCCTTTCAACATTCTATTCTGAAATACGTACTGTGTTTTAAAAAGTGGTGTCCCCATCACGAGTAAATAATAACTAGACACTTAAAATGTATTGTTTATTCCTTAATTTCCTTGGGTATATGGGCTTCTTTAGGTTGTCTCTGATGTCTCAAGGGAGATGGAAGCAATTCAGATGTCAACGCTGCTTGTAAGACCTTCTGCAAATAAAGAACCATTTTCAAGAAAGACAAAGTCACAGCTTTGGGTGAATGAGTCAGTTTCCAGCTCAGATTAATCTGTTTCTGAACTAATTTTCATTACCAGTATAAAACTGAAACTAAGTCTGCTTTCTCTATTCAGCTGTCAAATGGATAGAGATAAAGGAAGGGGGGGCCTAGCTCTGTGATATTGTTGGTACTTTAGGATTGGCTAATATGGCTGTCATTCTTTGTGGATTATGGGAAGCTTTCATATGCTGACAAGAGGAGTGTGTGCTAGGAAGGGAGTGGAGCAAATCTTCACTCTTAATGCTGATCTCAGTGAGTAAACAAGCTGGCAAATAGTGCAGCTGTGCTTTTTAAATATGCACTGCAGGAGATTTCGGCTTGCTGATGATATATCGTGCATTAATGTTGAAAAGATAAACACATTTGGAGAGTGCAGGAAGGGCCTTGTGTTTTTATGTTGGCAGAATGCTTCCTAATGAATAAGAATGCGATGCTGGCTTCACGGAGCCATATGGCAGCTTTTCTAATTTTAGTTCAGTGCAGATGCATAATTCTCCCTTGTTTTACCTCCTTAAACCTTTCAGGGGTGATATCTATTATTTCTATAATATTTTAGTTTTTAGCAATAAATGTGCTGGTTGCTGTAATGGCCCTTTTACCCGGCAAAGATATTCTGTAAAATATACCTGAAACTACTCTTTATCTGTCTTGGTTTTCCAAATAAAAATTAGATGTGGCTTGGGATGGCATGATATTCCCGCTGAGTCTTAAAATTGGAATTATAACGAATATTTTTATAGCCTCTTCTGAAAAACTTTTGAAATCTCGTGAAAATGACTGACACTTTCCTGCTGCTTGAAATACAGTACTAAGATAAAACTACTGGAGGCTACCAGGACTTCAGAGGTTTGAGGTTAAAAACTTCAATGTTGTACATAACAAAGTTTAAAAAAGAAAGTACCAAATGTTAACAAAGAGTAAGAGTAACTAAATACTTGGTGACCTCAGCCCAGCATCTTATGTGTCTAGTGGAACTTACAGCCTTGTGAAAATTTGTTTGTTTCTGCTTTAACACTTGTAAATTTGAAGCTGTACTATTATAGTGCTGCCATTTTGGGTTTTGTCTTTGAAATACGGAATATTAAGTAACTGAAGTCTTGTTTTAAAAAAACACAAATAATTCCAGAGATGATAACTACTAGAGTGCTACAACGTAGATATTGCTGTAAATTATCCATACTACAAATGTTTATATTCATGGGTCCTAATCACAGACTCAAACTACAGATTACTTGACAGATGTAGGTAGCATCTGTCCCTTTTTTATACTCCAAAATAAATGCATGGGGTATAGTTTAAGCCTTTGCCACCCACCGTAGCCCTTATCCAGGCTGTGTTTTTCCAGTTTGTTTTGCCAATAATAGTCTATTAAAACAGCACTTTTATAGCAATAGAGATTGAAGACTTGATTAATCTCGATTGGGACTTGTGGGGTGGTGGTGCACAAAGTATTAAAGTACATTAGGGCCATAGCTGATATATAAGCATGCCTATATCTTTTAGATACTGTATACTTTGACCCTCAGTTGCCAACACTTTCTTTTTCCAACCAAGCTGGAAGAAGTTACTGGATATACACACAGTAACAGGAACAAGTGAACTAGGTTTGTGTTTACTTTTCTTATTTAATTTGGATGTCCTCCAAGCTGTATTATTTATCTGTTCCCTGACTCCTTATCCCCAACAATAACATATTAAGTGGTGAAATACTTCTGGGAGTATCAGAGGCTCCTAATAAACTAGGAGCAAATCAGAGAATTGGTGAAGTGTAACACAGTAGCCACTCCAGTCTTTTGCAACAGAAACAGCACATTCTGCACGCTATAAATACAATGCCTAGATTTGATTTTCATCACATTGTGTACAAATTGAGCTGTACAATAATTTGCATTCTTCTCTTTGATGTATCTGTTTAATATTTTGGTTTTACTGCCACTTTCCACATAAGCCTTTTTCTTCTTTTAGGTAAGGGAAATTTGTAAAAATTACAATAGATATTTGTAAAATTGAGAACTGTCTACATTTTCTACTATTCTTTCTATTAAGTCTACATGCCTGTGTTACAGGCTGCATCTGCACTGCAAAAATAGTTCAATTTGACACCACCTTAACTGTCATGGCTCAGTATATTGATTTCTGGGATTTGCAGTTTGTTGTGTCACCAGAGCTGTCTGACAGGGCGAACAATTTCACAAAACTATAAATCCCAGAATTCCATAGCATTGAACCATGGCAGTTAAAATGGTTATCAGATGGCATTATTCCTGCAGTGCAGATGCAGCCATACATACTAGATAAAGTCTAGAAACTTTAAAATTTGGAAATGACTCCTGGTTTCTAGTGCAGTAGCTGTAGATTGTGTTTGTACTTATTCTATCCATTAATTGCTCAAACATAATGGAATAGTAAAGGTGATATAGTAAAGGTCATAGTCCTTATGTGCTTGAGTTTTGGTTTCATAATGAATGTTTTCCATTTCCTAAACTGCAGCTGTGTTGTGCAAGTACCAAGTTGAGCTACACAGTCATCAACAGCTTGGGGCTTCTGGTTGTCCACAGATGTAGGAAGTGTAAATTGATGCAAGTAAAACAGCCTTAATAAGTTTTGATTTCTTGGTTATTCTTAAAATGGTGTGTGGATCTCACATTTATTTTAAGCAGTAGTAGTTTGCTTTTCATAGATAGAACTTGTTTTTAAACTTCTTTATTTAGATCTTATCAAAATAGCTCCTTGGAATTTCAGCATTACACTGTATCTTAGCACTTACAACTATATTTTATTCACCTCTTTTAAATTATAATAGTAAATACAAGCTTTTAAGTATAAATGTACATGGGATTTATACAAGAAAGCAACCTGCTTTTTCTGTGGCCTGCAACTTTCTGCCCATGTTGTGCCTCTGCCAAATTGCATAAGAGAGGGACCAAGGCACAGACATCACCATCTGCATAATTCAGTATGCAATACCAACACAGCATCCTCCAATACTCGCTGTAACTTTTGGAGGCCAGAAATTCCCTTCAGTATTTTTACCTCTGTGGTTTTACTGTATCTAGGTTCATGATAATATACAGTAATGTGGTCGAGAATTCACGTGGTCTAGCATATGTATAAAGCCAGTTTTCAGAGGGAATCCACTCGTCTTGATGGTTTGGGTATGCACCTCAGGGTCCTGGTAAAGATCTGGTATTCCTAGATACCTAGGTCACAATGATTGGCTAAGTGGTTTCAGAATATCAAAATGTTGGACAGAGTAAGACACAAAGACAACATGATTTCAGTTCACCTTTATTACGATCGTAGACCAGCACAAAGACAATATGATTAATTGTAACCAAGTCCACTGGCTGTTACTTGCTTTCTGCTTGTTGTCTTTTTTACGTATTGTTTTGATACCTTAAGTTTACCCTAGGTTTAGCCTTCTCCCATATGGATATGTCTATATTCAAATTCGTCTTACTCCAGTTCCTATATACTTCAATGAGTAGTTATCCAGTGTGTGGATCTTGCAGCTACATGGGACAAGGTTCTAACATTCAAGGGCTGAGTAGCTTTTGACCGAAACCTCTTCCCACTCTCTTAGCATGCATAGTCAGCATGCCCAATTTACAGGCCTTGTTGAAGCTGTCATTGCTGTCTCCTCACTCTCAATGTATCACAAATCAATATAGAGTCTAAGAAGAAAGTGTACTTTTTTCAGCATCCTTCTCTGAAGTCCTTTATTATGGAAACTTTCAAAGTACGTGGCAGGAGCCCTTTGAGATCAGATATAAAAACAGGTGGTGCCAGGACCATCTTTGTAAAGTAAGGACAAAAGTAAAAAGAGATGGGCATTAGAAGCTAGAATCAGAAAGCATGCCAACAGAGATCACAATGGTGTCAGCGCTCTTTTTCTACTTTTTCTTGCTTGCATTCACAGTCACATTCTTCTAACCAACATTCTCTGGCTTCTTCTGAGAAGAAGCCCTTTGGATGGTTAAAATACTATTCCAGTTAGAGTAGGAAATCTTCCAGTTTCTCATGACACTGGCTTTACCTCTCTCAGGTTTTAATCAAAACTCTGTTAGTACTGTTCCACCCATCAACAGATCAACGTCAGAGCTATATTAACATGTAGCATACCACCAGTGACACTTAGTGATACTGAGGGGTCCATTTCTGTACTCTCTCTTTGCCTTGGTTATGAACATTTTCATCAAAATGAGGGATAATAGTGCCAACTGCATATTATTCATTACCAAGGCAACCATGGTTGATCATCTTCCGCCTGTAGGGTTTCCGCAGGCCTTCTCACTCATGCAGGAGGCGCATTTTACCACCCAGACCTTCACATTCTTTGTCTAACAGCATGGAGACTACACTTCTCCCTGTTTTCAGGATTTTTTGAGTGCTAGAACCCTATAAGCTCACAATTAATTGATATGAGGAATCAATCAACTTTTTCATTGCTTATCAACTGACTGCTGAAATGTTTTATCTTTATCCGCCACTTCCAGCTTGGAAGTGGTTGCAGCTCATCAAGAAGACTTTTCATCCTTTGGCTATTTGTGACTGATTTGATAACTGTATATTTCAGCAGGAAGAGAAAGTAAAGTCACGTACCTTGGTGGATCCTGTTCTTCATTTTTGCAAATGAGAGTTATTCCAGTTATGTGTAAATATTTTTTAATTTAGTTGAATATCCACTAGCTATGTTGAGTTTCTTCTGGTCCTTGTTGTGTATCCTCACAAAGTAGTAAGCTGAACTCTAAAAGCATAAGATCAGTTTAAATTCTGGCTATATTATTATTACATTAATCTTGGTTAACATCTCTGCCAACATGATTATATGATTAAAGCTGGGGTGGGGATTTTAGTGCAGGAGGAGGGTGCACAGAAGAGAATCCTGAAGTTTGCTACTGATACTACTACATGTTTACAGAACTGATTATCTATTTAAAATATTTTCAGCTGCCTTTAGCAAATAAAATCTTCTCAAGGCAGCATCCAAGATAAAAGTGTACATGACAATGCATCTCAAATATTAAAAACACAACCCAGACCCAGAAATATGCAAATATGCAAAGCTAAAAATTATGAGCAGTCCCATAAAATACATCCCATAAAAAGGCACCAAAACCAGCTGGAGGTATATCGACATGGGCTAATTAAACAAGTCCCCCCCCCCCCCATAACCTGTCTACATGATGCAGGGCCAAATCCCCAATTTGAATGTGTCTTCATGGACTGTCTTCATGAGGGAAGACCAGTTCCACACTGATTCAGCCCTATTCCTGCTTAAATTGGTTTTTAAAACTCACCTTTTGCTTCCGATTTTTGCAGGAAAATCTAGAGTACTCCATAGCAATGCCAAGGTGCTGATTACACATGTGCCCCGCTGCGCTGTCCAGCATTGCCACTGCTGATGTGGGTTGCTCCCTTTGGGGTCACAATGAGATCTCCAGCCAGGTGATCAACACTAGGTGCTTCATTTCTGACCTCAGAGGGAGCAACTTGTGGCACTGCCAGACAGCACAGTGAGATGCTTGTGTAGTCAGCCACCTAGTGTCACTAACAGAGTGCAGATTAATGGCGGGGGGGAGAGATCTGGAGCAACGTCAGGGCTAGAATATTTCAGGAGCAGCCTGGAGTATTCTGACCAATGTAGATGAGCCCTGGGCCTTTTTCTAAAAGTCTGTAATCATCAGGCCTGTAGGCATTAGCTAGCAGTGTGTTTCACAGGCATGAGGTTGCTACAGAAAAGACCTCCTTCCTTGTGTTTGCCAGCCTCCTAGTTGTCAAAGGTCAACACATATCTGGGACTGTTAGATCTGAGTAGATTTGATGTTGATGACTCAGCTTGCCATGACTTGTTGCTATAAGTAGTTGTATGTATAATCTTCATAACCATAAACAGCTCTGCTATGTTCATTACTTCATATTGTGCATGTTTTCTCCTTTACCTTTTTGTCTGCAGAAAAAGCAGCAGCAGCCAATGAAGATGAAGTGCAAAAAGCTGATATATCATCTACAGGTCAGAGTGTCATTGATAAGGATGCACTTGGACCAATGATGCTTGAGGTGAGTTTTATAAAGCTTTCTGTGTTTATAATTGTTCACACTGTTCTGATAAACAGTAACAACACAACTATGAACTTTGAACTTCCTATAAAGTCCAGAGAGTAACTATATTGCTCTGTCTGAACAAAAACAACAAACAATCTTGTGACGCCATAAAGATTGCTTTGTGGCAGAATTGGGGACTGTTATAAGATTGTCAAACAGGTTTTGACAAAATACCTACATTGGAATTTGTTGAAACCAGGGGGAGTGTTACAAATGCAGAGACTTTGAAGAACAAAGAATAAAATTCAGTAGGCATCTTTTGCTAAATTTGGGGGGTTTGTATCTGTTACATGATAAGCACACTATCTTTGAAAAGGGAATAGTGTGTTTAATTTAATTTAATTTATATCCTGCCTTTCTCTCAACTCAGGCTCCAAAGTAGCTTAAAAAAACTTAAAACAAAATACAGCTAAAATCTTATTATACAAAATTTAAAAAACAAATTACATACACAGTTCAGTTAAAAGCAGAAAGTTAAAACAGTCTGAAATACCTTTAAAACATTAATAAAAAAGATAATAGCAAAGCACTCTCATTAAAAAAAACTGTTTGCCTCATGAGTAAAGAGTCAAACATTTATCTAAATCAGGGGTAGGCAACCTTTCCCCTTTAAGGGCCGAGGGACTTCAGCTCCCAGAAGCCTCAGCCATGTTGGCCAATAGTTCCATGTTGGCCAATACGGCCCTTAAAGGGGAAAGGTTGCCTACCCCTGATCTAAATAAAAAAAAAGTATTTGTTTGCCAATGGAAAGAAGAGCAGAGATGGGGCCAACCAAGCCTCTTGTGGGAGTTCACAGACCAGGAGCAGCTACTGAGAAGACTCTCTTCTGTGTCCACACCAAACTTGCCAGTAGTCATGGTAGGACCAAGAGAAAATGCTCCCCGAAGATCATAAAAATCAGACAGTTGACTTGCATTATTTTTTCCACCATTTTGTATTTGAGACTCCAGCTGTTTCATAGAGGAGGTCTCTCAGTGGGCAGCAGAAAACACTTCACTGTATCTCCTAAGGAAAGACTAAGAAGCACTGAAACGTAAATCCCATTGAGTTCAGTGGGACTAACTCTTGTGTCATAAAGGACTGTGGCTAGTGTGTTCTGTGCTATCAGATATTTTTCCTTGATTGATTAAATTTCTAATTGTTTTTCCATAAAATTTAAAAACAAACACATATGTACAAGAATTGTATACTTGGAATACTTACAATACATTACACAACATACATTACTTCACAAAACAAGACAACACCTAACAAAATATAGTAACTTTCCTGGATTCTTCATTTCTCCTATTACTATGTTTGCTTATCTTACTTCAGAATTTTTTATTATCTGTTTTGATTATTTCATATACGGTCGTCCCTTCTGATTCGCTGGGGAACTGTTCTGGACACACACACACGAATCTGAAAAATTGCAAATATTGGAGGCCCATTAATTTTAATGGGCACGCTCTCCTCTGTGTGGCTCGGTGCGTGCCTCTCTGCTTGCTGTCTGTGAAGGAGCAAGACCGTGGACTCCCAAGTCCGCATATGGGGAGGGACGTGTGTGTGTGTGTATAATATATATATATATATATATATATATATGTTCTTTTTGTTTTTACTAATTCCTTCATATTGTTAAATCATTATATGGTTTAATATATCTCATTGCAAACCAGTTACAAACTCTGTGCCCCATTGTTTTCTCAAATAACCTATCCCATTCCTTCTTAAATCTGCTTAAATTTATTTATTTTTAAATATTCCCGGTACTGTCATATATAAATATATTTTGAATTCATCCATGAGCTTGTTATTTTTTGTGTACTAATAATTCTGAACAGGAAAGTTCTGAATTATTCCTGGGCATTTATGCTCAGTCATGCTTGCATCAGTACAGGAGGTGTTGCTAAGCAACACAACCAATTTTTTTATATGAAAACTTCATATTTTTTTGAAAAGAATATTCTAATGAACGTGAACTGGTTCCCTCCCCACTCCATGCTACTTGAATGCTTCACATGATGGTTGACAAGTAACATTGTTATTTTTCTCTCTAGTGTGATTCAGCTTTAATCAATTTTAGGAAATGATAATAGCATAGCTAACTGCTTATATCTGGATGTATGACCTCAATAATGAACTAAAATGTGAACTAAAATGTCTTGTTTTCTGTACTTCCAGGCCCTTGATGGGTTTTTCTTCGTAGTGAATCTGGAAGGTAATGTGGTGTTTGTGTCGGAGAATGTGACACAGTACTTAAGGTACAACCAAGAAGAGCTGATGAACACAAGTGTATATAGCATCCTGCATGTAGGGGACCACAATGAATTTGTCAGAAACCTGCTGCCCAAATCTTTAGGTATCACGTTTCCAAAGCACAAAATGCATTGTGATTAGTTGTATTTGTTTTATACATTGTTGTTGTAATTGAATAAGTTGATTGCAATTTAATATCATTATACAGAATTTAAGGGCTGTTTCTCTTTTTGTGTCCAATCAACTTCTCAAATGACTTCCTACATTAGCTACTTTTGTTTTGAATCTTACTGATAACTTCATATAACAGTTGGCAGATGTATACTTCACATTGCTATCAGCTCATCCTCTTTAGCTGTTTCCTATTTTAAAACAAATTAAGTGATGCTAAGTGGGGATTATGTCTAAACGATTATGATAGAATATTGCCATGCTATTGAAAATATAACAAGTATATATTCCTCATTCCAAAAAATAGATGTCTTTTCTTGCTCCACATCTTTTTTCTTTTTTCTGTTGGTTTTGAAATTGATAAAAGAACAGTGCAGCACCTGCATCCTTGCAAGGGGTACTTCTGTATATGCCCAAAGTTCTAAGGAAAGTGACTGTCTTTAAACAATTGAACTCTACCATTAAACTCTAAACTGGATATCTTAAACATCCCTTGATAGGGAATCTCCATTAGTCCATTGACTCTCCCCTCCCCAACACAATACTGTTCTTCCAGTCAGCCATCAATCAAAACTATGGGAGAAACGTGTTCCATGTGGCGCCACTGTCAGAAGTATGAGTGGTGGTTACATGGGTCATCAGCTCATGTTGTGAAGCTCAAGCTTGATTTCTCCCTCTTTTAATGATATTGATGGTTTCAGAAACATTTTAATAAATAAATGTTTAAAAATTCCTATTGGTGGCCTTGTAGATTCCTTAGAATAGAAAGTGAAAGGAGATAATAGTATTTATGAAGGCAACTTATGGACACTTGCAACTTGTAATGTTCTAAAATTTAAGTGTCAGTGATTCAGATGAGGATTAGAGTTAGGGGTTCTCTGCGTGACTGTAAGGATTTCCACATGCTCACCTGCTGAACAGGTAGCTGCTGCTGGGGTTCATGTATCAGGATGATAGTAGCAGTCACTGAAGATGTAGCTGCTTCCTAAGCAAATGGTAAGGTTTTGAGTGCTGCAGAAATAGCATCTACTTATGTTTGCCTGCATGTCATGTGCAGTAATTTGTTTCATAAGTTTATATTTTTGACTTTGCATGTTTAACTCCTTATATGCTTATTTTCCCATTACTGTTTAAAGGTATAGTGGATATTTGGCTTTTTCATATATTGCACATCTTACAGGCAAATAATATGTATGTGTTTGTATAATTTGTTACGTACCTATAAAGCTATCCTAATATAGAAACAGTGGTTTATTTCCTTCTTCTTTGCCAATATGTGATATTGTGTGTGTGTGTGTGTGTGTGTGTGTGTGTACCTTCAAGTCACCTGTCAACTTATGTTGACCCAAATGAACTTCATAGGGTTTTCTTTGGCAAGGAATATACAGAAGTGGTTTTGCCAGTTCTTTTCTCTGAAATATAGCTTACAACACCTGGTATTCATTGGTGGTCCTCCACCTAAGTACTAACCAGGGCTCATCCTGCTTAGCTTCCAAGAGCTGACAGGATCTGGTGCCTTAAGGGTATTTAGGCAGATATTTTACACTACCATAATAATCTTGGTGACTTAATTAATGTACTTTGAAAAAACATAGTGTCTAGGTATAATTTTTCTCAACCTGAAAACTGTTTCACAATATGACATATTTTCTCACAAGATAATGTTGATAGGTTAAACAATGTATAATACTTTTGAAGTATTGCTTAAGTATTTGGCAAGTATATATGTCAAGGTGCTGTACCTTATTTGAAGCATACCTAAGTCAACAGACTTGTTTATTTTTCTGGCATTAATCCTAATTTAGTATTATGTGAGATAATCATTTTCATCTCTCTCTCTTCAGTATCTAAATCATTTTTAAGATTTTAAATATGGTGAATCACAGCATATTGGCTGGCACCTAACAGTTGTGTATGATCTTTGCTTTATTTAGTGAATGGGGGACCTTGGTCTGGTGAACCTCCTAGGCGTAACAGCCATACGTTTAATTGTCGGATGTTGGTAAAACCTTTAACTGATTCTGAAGAAGAAGGCCATGATAACCAGGAGGCACATCAGAAATATGAAACTATGCAGTGCTTTGCTGTTTCTCAACCAAAGTCCATCAAGGAAGATGGTGAAGGTAAACAGAACATAGTGTGTGTGTGTGAGTGAGAGAGAGAGAGAGTCTTTCCCAAAATAAAATAGATTAAATTAAATAGGCCAAATCTCTCTCCATTTAAATTAATGCTGCTCTGTCTATCGACCCTTTCAGGATTACTAGCATTCACTAGTTATAAAAATGGCTGACTTAATTGAGCACATATCTAACATTGTGATTCTCCAGATATTATTGAACTCCAGTTTTCCTCAGCTCCATCTTGCTTAGCCATTTATATGTGATTTTCCTATCCATACGTCATAATTTCTCATTTTCCTGGAAGTTATCTCATTAGTAATACAGTAGCTAAGTTTCCTTTAAAAAAAAACAACGCTAAATATAACAGCCTATAATTTACTTATCTGAAGTGGCTCTTGGAACTTAGCTACTGCATCAAAAACACCTTAACTAATTTTTATGGAAAGCCTACTTATTGTCACTGAGATGTACTCCAAAATATGCATGCTTGAGATTGGGGTATAGAGTCAGCTTTCTGTATCCACGGGTTCAACCACCCACAGCTTGAAAATATTTAAAATATATATAAATTCCAAAAAGCAAACCTTGATTTTGGCATTTTGTATAAGGGTCACCATTTTACTACCCATCATATTTAATGGGACTTGAACATTCACAGATTTTGGTATCCACAGGGGGTCTTGGAACCAAACCCCAGCGGATACCAAGGGCCTGCTGTAAATTGGTCAAGGTGTGATGATATTTGCAGTGAAAACGTAAGCAGTTTTTGCCCACTGACTTTTTTCTGGCAATCCTGGACAAACTTTTTTTAATTTTCAGAAATTATGGCCTACTACTTGCTAAACTGCTTATTGTTTTCTTTTGGCTGATCTTGAAATATGAGATTCCTCAAGTTCATATATATTCAGAAAGTGTGTTCATACATGGCATGTATTTTGAGTGAAATACATAACCTGCAGTATTCCAGATGCATGCTGTACGCAGGTAGGGGAAAGAGAAAAATGCAGCTGCTTCGTTTTTAGTGGTGTTCAAAACTATTGATCCTAAACTACATGTAAATGTAGCATTCTTCTAATTGAAGTAGTAGTTGAGGAGACCAAGAGCTTGAATGAGTTCTGCTTGTGTATACAGTCTACCCTCCATTTTCGCAGGGGATCTGTTCCAGACCCACCCATCCACCCACCCCCATGAAAACAAAAAACTGCAGATATTCAAGCCCCGCGAAAATGGAGGGGCGATTGTATACACGAGCAGAATTCATTCAAGCTCTTGGTCTCCTCAACTACTACTTCAGCTAGAAGAATGCTACATTTTATCCCTCCCTGTTTGCCAGTCCGCGAAGGACCGAGACCATGA
The DNA here is from genome assembly GCA_026167975.1 of Phrynosoma blainvillii. Lineage (NCBI taxonomy): Eukaryota > Metazoa > Chordata > Lepidosauria > Squamata > Phrynosomatidae > Phrynosoma > Phrynosoma blainvillii. The sequence continues at coordinate 51,400,785 of JANUYF010000004.1, forward strand.
ACTCAAAGTCCGCGAATGGGGAGGGATGACTGTATATCATTCTATACCTGCCTCTGATCTACTTAGAAGTCTGTTTGACTTGAGAGCAGCTGCCAAACAGTAGCTTCTTAGGAGTCAACATTGTAGGGCAGTTCAGAAGATAACTTGAGGTTTGTTTGTTTGTGCCAAGGCTATTTGGAATCTAGGGGGGGTGTTAGAAGGATGTGAAAAAGTTTTGCTCTTCCCCACCAAAAGGATGATGCAGCATGAACAAAGGAGTAAGAGTCTTTCATTTGAGATGCACACGAGCAGTTACTGTAGGATGGTTAATCAAATCAAATCATTTTATTACAGCCATTAGGCCAGTATAAAAACACACATTAAAAAAAAAAAACATGATAAGACATCTGAGTGATATATGACTCCCTGTCAAAACATGCTGATAACCATTTACATGTTTTAGTTTAGAAGAACAAAAATGAGACAGCATTATTTCTTGATCATAATAGTAGGATGGTTAATATTATTCACCTGTCGGAATGATTGGAGTTCCAGGGATTGAAGAAAAGGTTGTGTTTTTGTTTTTGTTTTAAAAATGCCTATAACCAGTGGTACCGGTACATTTATATAATTTTAGACTCTGGACTTACTGGTCTTTGGAGGGTCCTCTTCCTGGATTTAATGGATTTATGCAGGTCCTCCTGTTTATATGTCAATGTTTCATCCTGGTTGATCTGCTGAGTATGTCCTGGATTTTTGCTTTAGTCTTACTCAAAGTGAGCCTCTGTTCATAATGTCTGTATGTGAGCCTCAGCACAAATATGAAAGACACAAATAGGAAAAAGAAAATATATGTGAGGGTTGTTACTAATTAGTGTTTTGGGAGAGTCTGAAGAAGGATTGAGAATTTGCTGGGATTTTTGTATAATGCTGCTCAAGATTGTAAGTGAAGGTTGTAGGCAAAAGGAACTGTCTAAAAATAATTTGTAAGCTGCTCTGAGAGCCTTTGTGGCTGAAGAGCGGGGTATAAATACTCAAATAAATAAATAAATAAGGGAATTGGAAGCTCAAGAAGATATTTGGAATGTGATTTCTGTAGGAGCAGAAATGAATTGAACAAGATAAAAGCAGTGTGACCAAAAGGTTTTCAATATGACTCTGTCTAATGTTAATTTAGATTCTTATTCTGTTTTGGATGTAGTGTGATATATACAGATAAGAAAAAAATCAAATATTTTTTTAAAAGTTCCTCTGAGAGAAGCATAGTATTCATTGTGCTATGAAGGAATAGTCAGTTTGCATGCTTTTTTTCTTCGATGACTTTCTGTCAGATTCCACCAGATGTTTCCCTAGTTCCAATAATAGGGACAGTATTATTAAAACAGCAAGAGTAGGCTTTTAAAAACATACACACATACATTTATGGTTTATCAAAACCTTTCTCCAGTTAAAAATAATTTTGTTCCCTTTAAGATTTGCAGTCTTGCTTGATTTGTGTGGCAAGAAGAGTTCCAATGAAGGAAAGGCCACTTTTGCCATCATCAGAGACATTTAGCACTCGTCAGGATTTGCAAGGTAGTATTAGGACACATATCAAATCTTCATTATTGTTCTTTAAAAACAAAGTAATTGTTGTTGTGTGTTATAATAATAGCTTTAATTAATTCAGGCAAGATAACATCACTGGACACTAGCACCATGCGAGCAGCTATGAAGCCTGGTTGGGAAGATGTAGTAAGAAGGTGCATTCAGAGATTCTATGCGCAACATGAAGGAGATTTGTCTTTTGCCAGGAGGCATCATCAGGAGGGTAAGGATCCTCTATACATCTTTAACTTGACTTGTTCAAATGGAATGTTTACAGTAGAGAGGAAAAAAGAAACCCTTGATATGTCATAATTCAAATATTTTGAACTTCCAATACAAATATGGAAAGCTAAATGTTGCACTGCCTTCCCCATTCACTGTGCTATACACACAAACATACGCACCTATCTACCACACACACACACAAATACTCTTACCTGCCTATCTACTTCAATTCCATGTTTTTATAGCATAGTAGTATACTTTTATTTATTTATTTATTTATTTATATCAATATTTATATTCCACTTCTTCAGAAAGTTGTAAAGACGGCTTACAAATTTGTTTGATTTTATTTATATTTTACAAATCATCCTTGGATGCTGAAAAATAAATATAACAAAACCTGACATAGCATAGCATTAAAAGGAATACAAAATAAAGTAGGATATTCTGCCCAATTTAGATATAATTCAGCAAATTTTTAAAAATACATTATTTCATTTAATGTTAAATCTGCTGAAGTTAGGACAGTCCCAGGCATGCTGGATAGGGCTGCACAATTAATTTCAGAACTGATACAAGCAGTGTTATTGATTAAAAAAAAAAGATATTGTTTGACATTAAACAACACAAAACTGAATGGGAAAAGCATTACAGTGTGATCAGATGGATGCTGACCAACCTAAATATGAGTTTAAGGAGCTTATGTAATAGTTGAACCATTGAATGATGAATTTCTCTGTCACCATCCAATGTTTCTGGGGAATTATTTAGATTAAAAGACAACACTACTTCCTGTTGACAGTTGTGGATCATCTATATTAAACTGACTTGGCCTGAATTGGAGATAGATCTACCTAGCTATCTATCTGTTGGTCAATTGGTCAGACTAGTAACAAGTAACTGTTAAGTGCCAAACTGAAGAATATTGGAATTTTGTTTCTATGTGCTACTCAGAATGTAGGTATGTCATAATTCATGTAGATAGCACAAATGGCCAAGTCTTGTACTTAAATTCAATTAAAAAAAAAAAAAAAAAAAGGTCCTTTCCCCGCCACATGTCAACTAATGAAATGACATATAACGTTTTCTCTAAGATGTATAAAAAGTGCAGGTGAGTTTTAAAAAGTAAAGGTTTCTCCTTTGACGTGATTGTCTATCATGTACAACTGTAGGGGCAGTGCTCATCTCTGTTACTAAGCTGAGGGAACCAGTGTTGTCAAAAACAACTTCGTGGTCATGTGGCCAGCATGATTAAATGCCGAGGCACACGGAATGCTGTTACCTTCCCACCAAAGTGGTACCTATTTATCTATTTGAACTTTTACATGCTTTCGAACTGCTAGATTGGCAGAGGCTGGGACTAGTGATGGGAGCTCGTTCCGTCATGCAACACTTGAGTCTTGAACTGCCAGTCTTTTTTTTTTTTAAAACAATCTTTGACCTTGTAGTTGCCAGAGTCGGTTTCTTAACCGCTAAGTCACTGCGTCCCTTAGGTGACTTGGGTACAGGTGAGTTTACAGAGTCCTTTAAGATAAAGCATTCTGCTCCAGTAGACTATATCTGTTCTATGGTTTTCTTTTGTGAAGTGTTTGAATTGTTGGGCTGATGTTCATACCCTAATGTAATACCTTCTGTAGTAAAACCTGATCATTGCTAAACAAGACATGAATTATACAAATGAAAAAAGTAACACATTTTGTCTTATTGAAAACAAAGTGTAGCAGTCTTTTTAAAAAATCCATCTTTGAAAGCCCCACTCATTTTTAAGGTTGTGATAGAAGATTGTGTTGACAGTTAAGTGCAAGAGTAACTTTTTTTTAATAAATACATTCAACTTGAACATTAAGCCTGAAATTGTAGCTAGCATGCTGAACTCTACAAGTGTAGTGGTTTCCAAACTTTTCCTTCCCTATTGTTAGACCTTCTGGCATACAATCAATGCTAAAAAAAAATTCAGAGATATCAGCAATTGAATTTGGCACAACACAGGGGTCAACTGCTGATGAAAAAGATTCAAATCACAAGGGGACACATTTACAGAATCTCTTTGGACTGGACATATGAATTAAAGGTTGTTTTACTTTTTTAACCATCTTTGCTACAGTAGACTACATACTTCAAAGAGTTATGGCCAAAATCCAGCATGACACTGGTGCTGGAGCACCATCATATCAGAACTTCCACTTCATTTTCCCATGCAGCCTGAAAAGCTGCCCAAAAACCAGAGTGTCTTCTGGGGAAATCACTGGCTTCCACTGTTCCAGCAGGAGACATCCAATGCTGCATCCTGCATATATGTTGTAATTTTATCAACAAAACATGGGAGATGCATATTTTTGCTTTTGGAATATAATATCTACATGAAATTGCTGGTAGCTCCAGTACTTTTGACCTCTCCATGTTCACTTAAACCAAGGGTGGGCAGCTATGGCAAATCCAGCATTCTGTTTCTTACTCTGCTTCTCTCTGGAGGCTGCAAAGACTGCCAAAAATACCCAGCAACAAAAACAAAACAATGAACGTGTCTAGAATCCCAAACCTGATTTTGAAAAAAGGATTTTTAAAATGTTAAACGATGCAGAGTGGGCCTAAAATGTATAAAAATGGTTGTTTGTGACTCATTGAAATTTCCATGAGTGGCAGTTCGCATGCATTATTTCTGCCCAGAGAAAAAGTTGGTGCAAGGAATCTGTGATGTCAGGTCCCTCAAGAATGGCTGGGGGGGGGCACATTTTTTGTTGTTGTGTGGCTTCACATCATTTCTAACCTAGTGTGACTCTAAGGCAACTCTATCATGGAATTTCCTTGGCTCCCTCTCTGATTTCTTCAGAGGATGTTTGTGTTTGCCTTCCTATAAAGCAGAGAGAATATGACTTATCCAAGTGGATTTCCATGGCTGAACAGAGAGTCAAACCCTGGTTTCCCAGAGCACTAGTCCAACACTACATTATGCTGGCTTTTGGGGAAAACTGCTCTAATACCATGGTTTTCCCACTCTTGTATCAAACTTAGTACTGAAGCATTAGGTCTCATGCTTTTGGACACTGGTGAAGTAGAGAAGGTAACAGATGAAAAGCAATTAGTTTTGAGTCAGTGCCACAAAAGTTTGCAGTTTTTCTGAAAGTTTGACTTCCTCAGATATAAGAATGTCAAATGCAGCCTTGGAAATATAATATAAATATTTCTTCGTGGTCTCTGCGAATCACACAAATGGGTTACATCTGTGCCTGTGCAGCTAGTTCGGAAAGTTCTGGTATCGGCAAATTTCCAATTGCAACTTTTTGGTGATAGCTCTGCCCTCCTCTATACAGCCCCTGGTGTTCCCGCTCTTTCCTCAGTTCCTTTTTGTCTGCCGCATTTGCAGCTAGTGAAGAACTTCACTCGTCAGAGTTGCTCGTTTCCTAGTGAAATAGTATTGACCTATGGTTTTTGAACAAATTTTTCTTGCTTGACTGTTCTTCTGGACTGTGTCACTGGTGTTTGCAAATCGATCGACCTCGGAATGTTTTTGACTTCGAATTTGTCTTGCGGTTTCAACTTGTCATCGGAAATGGCTTCCTTCAAGTGCTGCAGTCAGTGCAATTCTAAGATTCCTACAACTGACCGACATGACTGCTGTGTTCTAGGTTTGGTGTTAGAACCTCAAACTTTATTTCTATGCTTCATGTTTGGACTGGGCAAAAGAATGGGTATTGATAAATGACAACAGACTATTGCAATTAGAAGGAATGGACTTAGCATATGGATGGCATGCATATTTAATGTATGACAAAATCAAAGTAAACAAGGAATTTAATAATCACCCAATAAGAAAAGCAGTTTTGCGAGTATGGCAAAAGTACCAGAAAATATTTATTAAAAAGATTCCACAATGGACGTCGGTAAATGAAGCTTTTTATAGAAGGGAAAAAATGAAAGGTGATGACTGGATTGCATATAAGGACTTATTAATATGGGAAAAAGATACACCAAAGATGAAAAGTATGGAACAATTACTAGAAGAAGGCTTTAAATGTAATTGGTTTTTATATAGACAAATTATGGAAAGATTTAAAATGGACATGAAAATAAATCAGATAGAGAAAGAAGAATCTGAATTTGATTAAGTAATGTTAGAAACCCCACAACATTTGGTTTCAAAATTATATAAAATGCTTTTGAAGGTTGAAATGGAAGAGGAATCGGTAAAAGAATACATGATAAAGTGGGCACAAGATGTGGGAAGACCTATAATGTTTGACGAGTGGGGAAAAAATTGGAAGAAAAGAGTAAGATATACACTAAGCTATGATGTAAGAGAGAGTTATTGCAAGATGCAATACAGATGGTACTTGACACCAGAAAAGATAACTAAGATTTATAAAAACAGTAAGAAAGAATGTTGGACATGTTCTAAATCAATTGGTACATACTTACATATGTGGTGGGAGTGCGAAAGGTCGAAGAGATTTTGGTCACAGATACATACAGAAATAGAAAAGATTTTAAAAATTAAGATGTGCAAACAACCTGAAGTGTACTTATTGGGGATGATAAATGATGAGATTGAAAGAAAATTTGGTAAGATAATATTCTATATGTTATATGCTGCTAAGACTGTAATTGCAAAAAAGTGGAAGAGTAAGGACGCTTTGAACATAGAGGACTGGCAAATTAAACTATATGACGTTATGGAAATGGATACATTGACATCTTTATTGAAAAAAGATAAAAGTGGTGAACCTGGGAAAGAATGGACACTGATTATAGAATATTTTAAAGAACTTTGGGGAGAAAACAGTGTGATTGTGTGGAAATGAAAAGGGGTTGTTAAATAATCAGATATTGATATTGATGATAATGTTTGTGTTAAGAGGGGAAAAGCGGCACTGTTAAAAAAAATTAATAGGTAGAGTGAATTAAAATATATGGTATGTAACGGTTAAGGATGATGAAAAATAATAATGTAAAAACAGATGCAAAATAGAAAAGGAATTGGAAATCAAATTACAATACATAAAGGAGATTTAAGAAAGTTAAATATAATATGTATAATATTCAAAGTAAAGGAGGGGAAGTCATATTTTATGTTTTTTGTTGTTGTGAAATGTGATGTATGTATGTATATGTAAGTTGTTTGTTTGTTATTGTTTTTGTTTATGTGTTATATGTGTTTTAATAAATAATAAAATTAAAAAAAATGACTGCTGTGTTCTTTGCCTCAGTGAGGCTCATAACCCCAAGGCCTTCCAGCTTTGCAAAGGAATGACGGCCCAGGCCTTGAAAAACTGCAACCTTAAACTGAAGGTCGCTGTCTGGGAACAGGCCCTCAGGCCAGCCTTGACTCCGACTCAGTCTGCCCCATCGGATATACCCTCTGCCTCCATTAAGGAGAGGGAAAAAGAACAGGGAAGATCCTCCAGGGACAAGAAGACTTCTCGTCCTGACAAAGAACGAGGTGAAACCTCTGGCAAGAGGTCTTCCAAGAGGAAACATTTGGAGCTGGGAGCAGGAGATTCTTCCCACAAAAGACCCCAATCTGCCTCTCCAAAGAGGTCTGTCTGGGAGAGACCCGTGGAGGTCATCAAAACTCCTCCTCCAACGTTCCCCACCGCTCAGGTACCGATTGACCAGGCCATACAACTGCTCACTCCAATTGTTCAGGTCGATTCGGAGTCTGAGGGAAAGATCGAGGAGCCCATTCCATCTTTGACTCCGTACAATACTGAGGAGCTGGTTCCAAGCACCTCTCGGGCTCGAGAGTGCTCCCTTGGGCTCGAGGCTGATGAAGCAGGAGTATGGGTTAGGCAGCCCTCTCAAGAGTTGCTGTTGCAGCAGTACCCAGACCTATTCTTTAACTCTGAGACGGATCGGTACTATCTCCCTGTGGATCTTGAACAGTTACAACAGGGTTGTCGGCAGACCAAGATCCAGCAGTCTTTGATTTTGACTACTTGTCCTCTTCCAGTTCCACCATGACATGCCTCTCTTTTTGCGGACAGGCCGCTCCCGCGATCACCTGTGGAGTCGCGGGCTTCCACTCTCTCAGTGTCTCAGTCCTGATCCCACTCTCCTGAATCAGAGATTGAGAGCTCCCCAAGTCCTGCGGAATTTCCTGCCCAGGCATCTGCATCCCCCACAGATGATGTTCGGCCCTTCACAGAACAGATTGTGAGAATGGCTAACGCCTTAGGTATTGAGATGGCTCGATCCAATGATGAGGCTGTGGATCCTATTGAGAAGAGGGTGCATGGGAAGGTGCCCATACCACTGGCGATTGCTTACTTACCCTCCTTGGAAAAGACCGCCAAGCACTCCTGGACAGCCCCTGCCACCGTCCCATCAACCTTGAGGAAGATTGCCGTGGCTTTTTCAGCTCCCCAGAAAGATCTAGGCCATCGTGGATGGCTCTCAATCCACCTTTATTCCGCAATCATCCTCCTCTCCGTCTGACAGGGAGGGGAAAAAATAGGATGCGGTCGCCAAGAAAATTTATGCCGCAGCCGTCCTCAATCTCAAAGTGGCCAATTATGCAGCCTTTATGGGCGCTTATGTACAGCATTTGATGGAGCACTTGGAACCATTGCTCCAGTTGGTTTCGGAGGACAACAAGGCCTTTGCCGTGGCCATTCAAGGAGAAGCGCACGCACTTGGAGGCCAGCAAATCATTTCTCTGAGGCACTCTACTGATTGTGCAGCCAAAATCCAGTTCAGTGGCCCTCCGTCGCCATGCCTGGCTCCGATCGTCAGACCTTACCTTCCAGGTCAAGACTGCTATCGAGGACGACTCCGGCCTCTTTAACAAAGAGACAGACAAGAGCTTGAACTTTAGGTACCGAATGAAGGCGGCTGCCAGGAAGCATGGAATGTCCTTGTTCACATTCCAATCTCCCAGGCGTCGGTTTGGAGGCCAGAGACCATGGTTCCAGCTGGACCAACATGTACAGCCCCAAGATCAGTCTTGCCAGCCCCGTCCCTCTCAATCCTCTACCTCGTTGTCGGGCCACCATCAACACCAGTCTCGGTACCGACAAGACTTTGGGAAGAGGGCCTCTGATTCTAACAAGAGGAGGTTATGATGTGGGGCGGCACACTTCGGCAAACGTCCATTCGGGGACAGACCAGAGGCCTTTTATACCAACCTGGGCCTCAATCACCTCCAACTCCTGGGTCTTAGATATTGTTTGTACGGGCTATGCCCTCAAGTTCAAGAACCACCCAGCCACTGGAGCTTTTTTATCCACCAGCCCCTCAGACACCCTACTCGAGGAAGTGCGCACCTTGATGGACAAAGGTGCCATCGAGCCTGTAGATCCTTCCCAGGCCCAGCACTGTTTTTTTCTTCTCCCTATTTTACTGTCCCTAAGAAGGATTTGGGCATTAGGTCCATTTTGGACTTAAGAGACCTTAATTCCCATATTCGGTACCGACGGTTTCGAATGGTAACCCTTGCCTCTATTTTACCACTTCTTCAGAGAGGATACTGCCTTGTGACCATCGATCTCAAGGACGCTTACTTCCATGTCAGCATACAAAGGAATCACAGGAAGTTTCTCGCCTTCATGGTCGGCATCAAGATCTTCCAGTACAGGGTTCTTCCATTCGGCCTCTCCTCGGCACTGAGAGTCTTCACGAAGTGTATGGCCCCGATTGCGGCCTACCTCCATCAGAAGGGAATCACAGTCTTCACTTATCTGGATGACTGGCTCTTCACGGGCCTGACCAGCCAGCAACTTCAACAAGACGTCCACTTTGCCCTCACTCTTCTGGGTTCCCTCGGTCTGATGATCAATATTTAGAAGTCCAGTTTGACCCTGTCCAGATGGGTGAAGTTCATCAGGGCGATACGCGACTCTGAAGAGTTCAAGGCCTTCCTCCTGCAGGACAGATTTCAAGCCCTGTTTGCTACCATCAGGGGCTGCCTTCGGCACAGGCGCATGAGGGCCCACACTATTCAAGTAGCCTTGGGACACCTGGCATCAACTACCTTCGTGACTCCGTGGGTGAGACTTCGACTGCGACCCATTCAGTCCTGATTCCTGTCTGTACTTGATCCCATGTGCCACCTACCTTCCAAGTGGCTGACGGTACCGAGGCCCGTAGCCAGGTCATTATGTTGGTGGCTCGATCCGAGCAACATCTGCACCGGGATGCCTTTTCTAACCCCTCAACCAGAGGTCGACTTGACAACAGATGCATCCCAGGAGGGATGGAGAGCGCACACACAGGAGCTGACTGTCAAGGGTCTATGGTCCACATCAGAGGGCTCCACATCAACGCCCTCAAAATGCTGGCTGTGGAGAAAGCCCTTTGGGCGTTTCAGACTGTTTTGGCAGGCAAGGTAGTGCTCCTCCTCACGGACAACACCGCCGTGATCTTCTATCTAAAGAAACTGGGAGGCACACGGTCCCAGACACTTTTGCAGATTACAGTCCACATCTACAATTGGTGCATCGACAACAACATACTCCTGCAGTCGGTGCACCTGCCCGGGGAGGACAACAACCTTGCGGATGAACTGAGCAGATCGTCCAACCTGTGTCATAAGTGGCGTCTCCACCTGCAAACAGTCTCCGATCTCTTTTCCACCTGGGCCCGCCTAGAGACCGGCCTCTTTGCGACCAGAGAGAACACTCATTGTACAAAGTTCTGCTCTCAGATTCCAGTTCCGGGGTTGCGAGGAGATGCCTTCCAATACAGGTGGTCCGGGAGGATGTTCTACACTTTTCCCCTGTTTCCACTGATAACAAAGGTCATTGCCAAGATGAGGACAGAAGGGATGGATGCCATTCTCATCACTCCTTGGTGGCCGAGGCAACCATGGTTTGCCCCGCTACTACAGCTTGCTCAAGGGTGTTACCAGTGCCTCGAGTTCCGTCCCGACCTGCTCTCAATGCATGGTGGTCGGGTCCAACACCTGGACCTGGACTCTCTCCCACTGGTAGCCTGGAGAATCCATCCTTGACATCGCTGCCTACTTCAGTGCAGACTGTGATTCAGGCTGCACAGAAGCCATCTACCAGAAAATCCTATGCACTTAAGTGCAACAGATTTCTGGAGTTTTTGTCTGCAAAGGACTTACATCCATCCTGAGTTTCAGTACCAATAGTCCTGGAATTCTTAATGTCTTTGACCAACTCCGGCCTATGCCTTAACTCTGTGAAGTGCTACCTTTCTGCCATCTGTTCCCACTACCAGCTTCAAGGCAAACCATCTTTATTTACAGACCCCTTGGTGAAGATTCCTCAAGGGACTGAACAACCTACATCTTACATCCTCGGTACCAACCTCGGCTTGGAGGCTAGACTTGGTGCTCTCTTATCTCTCCACCAAACCATTTGAACCTCTGGCCACCACAGACTTAAGACTGCTGACCTGGAAGACAGCATTCTTAGGGGCCATCACCTCTGCCCTGCGTGTGGGCAAGTTGTGTGCCTTACGGATGGACCAACCATATCTCCGTTTCCATAGGGACAAAGTGGTCCTCTGTACCAACATCACCTTTCTACCCAAGGTGGTGTCGGCTTTTCACATCAACCAGGACATTATGTTGCCCACCCTAGCCCCCAACCCAACTACTGATACCGAACGCAGACTGCACTGTAGACGTTCGGAGCATCTTGGCATTCTACTTGGAAAGGACATCGGGTTCGAGGTGCTCTGAGATACTTTTTCTATCTTACTCAGAGGCCAAAAAGGGACTGCCTGTGACATATCAGAAACTATCCAAATGGGTATTATCAACCATTCATCTTTGTTATGAATTGGCAGGCAAAACCCCACTGGGCTGGGTGTGTGCACATTCAGCCAGGGTAGTAGCTGCATCCTTTGCATTTTTGACTGGAGTGCCTCTAGAGGATGTTTGCAAGGCTGCTATGACCTTTGTAAAGCACTATAGACTGGACACAAGGGCCAGACAGGAAACCTCATTTGGGAGGGCAGTGTTACTTTCAGGTTTGCACTGACTAATTGCACTGCTTTATACCATGCTAATTGCACTGTTTTAATGCATATTTGACCCTAGCACAAATGACACCTGAGTGCATTTGAAGTTTACAGTTTACAGTTTATTGTTGTTAATAAATGTTATCTTGTTTGAAATTTACAAGATTGTGTCAGGACACTCCCTCCTCCACTGACTGAAGCTTGTCAGTCTGAATAACCCATTTGTGTGATTCGCAGAGACGACGAAGAAGAAGGCAGGTTGCTTAGCTGTAACAGTATTGTCCATGATAATTAAAACAAAATCTAAATGCTTGTTTTTTATTGGTGTAAACTAATGTGTGCATTTATTTAGTTTAAAATTAAGCAGGCTATGATTTTGAACAGAAGTAATTTGTCACCATGACATTAAAAAAAACCCACTAAAAATCCCTAAGCCTATGGTTCTACAGTGAACCCACTTATTTTTGAAAATGGCTTAGCTTTAGCAGTCTTAACATTACTGCTGTTGACAAGGGAGTGTTGGAATTTCCTGTTCTTATACCAAAAAAACTGTCGTTCCAGAGAATTCTGCCGAAAGGTTAGACTGAAACTATGACATACTTTCAGTGTAAAAATTTTCTTTGCATTTTTCAGTTAATACAGGCTTTCTTTTTCTTTGCATTCTTACTCTACATAAACTTTTCTGGTTGTTTAAAGTGTGTTTCCTCCTGACAAAATAATAATTTTAAAAGCAATAGCATGATGGACAATTTGAAAGCAGGAACAGAAGGACAAATCCTACCATACCAGTGTTACAAGTCAAAAAAAGTGGGGAGGGTGAATCTTGTCTAGCATTGTCAAGTCTGAATGTCACTTGATGTACTTACTTCATGATTGATACAGGAAAGTTGCAAGCATATCATAGGTTAGCAATAAAAATTGGACTTTTGTACCCCAGAGGAAACAAGGATTTTGACAGAGATAAATCTTTAAAACTTAAGTGTGGGATTTTGTTTTAATGTGTTCTGAAGTAATTATCTGAAGCACAAATATTTGATATATTTTTAGAATTTAGGGGTAGGAAGGTAGAGGCAAAAATAATTTTTATAGGATAGCAGTAACCAAGTATAAATATTTAAGTTAGTTCAAGAAAATCAAGAACTGAAAGTGGTTCAAGTTTCAGAGTGAAGTAAGCATTAAAATAAAAAAAAAGATTAATGTACTTTAATAGTTAATGTAAATTTAAAGATGTGACAAATTTAAAGAACAAAATCTAGAAAGCAAAGCGTGTACCTTTCCTCAATTATGTCCTTGGTGCCAGATTTCTAGTCTTCGGATATTGATAATACAGTACAAATTCAAGAGAGTTTTTGCCTAAAGAAGAAAAATATAGTTATGAAAGTAAAAAAAGCTCCAATAATCAACACTGTTTCTTGTGGGGACTGAACTGTAATTTTGTATTTCACAATACCCACCATACCAATTTAGAAGTAACATCCATTCTGCTTTGATACAATGTGCAGTTTGCTTGCTTGCCCTTCTCCAGGTTTGATTATGGTTTATGGACAAACTAGTTTGGGCAAAATACAGTCTGAACAAAATCACACTATGCTTTGCTGAGTACTTAGAAATGTTAAATCATCATGCAAGAAGAGAAGGAATGTGCATGCAAGTCCAAGGTTCAAGAGTTTTTATGTATATCATGCCAAACCGTAGTTGGTAGTAAGTCTAAACAGGCTCATCTGCTTTGTTTCCTAAGGCAAGTGAAGACATTAACTATGACTGGCAAAGTATCATTTCAAAGTCATCATGACTGGCAAAGTATCCATCACTTTACTGACATCCATATTCTCCACAGTCTTCTATCACTAAATATGGTTAATGGTAATCAGCATTTTGCCTCTAACCTAGGATGAATACAGCCAGAAAAATATGTTTCACATCCTGAACTAGGAGGCAAGCATAGTTAATATCAGTGCAGACGTTGCATGCTCCTTCTCACAGAGGAGAGGAAGCATGCAGTTATGTGATATATTCATACTATACTGTGTCTGAATTTTCAAATCATATCTAGTAGACTTTTAGTGCGATATGCATGCTTAAGTTATGCTATGCATACAGGCCAAATTATTTGCCATAGTGCAACAGATATAGTTTGCAGACACACATGGAAGTGGAGTTGCAAATACATTGTTGTGCATTGTGGGATGTACATTGTGGATGAACATTGTGCATTGCAGGTGCACATTGTGCACTTTACATTACACATTGCACAACAATGGCCAGTAATTGACATGATATGAAATGTTGCTATTCTGCATTGGGGTTGGACAGTGCTGGTCAACATAATCTCTGTATGGTGATATTGATGATATGTTGATGTAAAATTACAACCATGGCTAACTTATATTTAATTAAGCTTATACTTAATTAAGTACCCAAGGACTGCATAACAGATGGGGCTTTTCCAAATTAAGTAACTTCTGGTCTGACCCCTCCCTCCCAAACTTGATGGAAACATCATTCAACCATGTTCCACTCATCAACAGAATGGCCCTACTTCTCCCCATTCAACTTCTTCCCTGTAAAGTTGGTTGGAGAATGAGTCACAATCATGGCAGCAGTGTAAAAATCATAACTGAGTAGTGATCGTGAATAAGAAACAGTTATGGTTATGTTTGTTATTTCAGAAATTCTTGCAGCAACTTTGTAAGGTCAGTATTATCACTGCCACCGCCACCGCCCCCCATGATGATATTGATTATTGTTGTTATTACTTGTTCTTGGGTTTTTCTTGGCAAAATCTCCACAGGGTTTTTGCCATCATGGCTTTTCTGGGGCTGAGACAGTGTGCATGCATATTTTTTTATATTTTTTTAATATATATATATTTATTTATTATATATTTATTGTGCTTCGGCCCCCCAATTGTCTGAGGGACAGCAACCCGGCCCCTGACTCAAAAAGGTTGCCTACCCCTGCTTTAAGTAGAGACTGTAAGAAAGCTCATACCAGCTTCAATCCCTTGCTAGTTAGTTTTAATTTTCAATCCCTGTCTTGTGTGGTGGGAAGGATGGAAATCATTCTTTTTTCAAATTATCCAGAAAGACAGTCAGAAGACAATTCAGAGGTAAGTGCATTTTTTCCCTAATATTGGCACCATCTCCAACTTGTTTTCAGTTAATACTTTACTGCACTTGCACTTTGATCTGAAACAGCAAAACATTAGCTCTCCTTTTAACACACCCTTGCTGATTTTGCAGAAGAGTCTCAGATGCTTATTGCATTTTAAAGAAGGCAGTGTTAACAAACAGAGTCCACATTTTCATGTGAACAATCTCCAGCAGTCTGGGCGTCTCATTTCTTGTTTTCTTGTTTTTGCTTGCTTGCAGTGCTAAGGCAGGGACTGGCATTCAGTCCTGTCTATCGATTTTCTTTGTCTGATGGCACTATAGTTGCTGCCCAAACGAAGAGCAAGCTCATCCGTTCTCCAACTACTAGTGAACCTCAGCTTGTAATATCCTTGCATATGCTTCACAGGTAATTTATAAGACTGTTTTATAATTTAAAATCTTCAGCTCCACTTTCTAGTAACCGCTACAGCAAGAGTACATAATCTGCACTTATCTTGAATTCTTATACACTGATAACCTTTTTAGCTGTGTTGGCTCTGTTATGAAATGAAATGAGCTATAAGTTTGATTTTCAATGTTTCTGTTTTCTAAAAGAACACTCCTGTCTCAGCCCTAAACACTTGTTCGAAAGCAAATCCAATTGAGTTGAATTTCCAAACAAATGAATTTAGGACTGCAGCTGAATATACAGGCTGCTGTTTAAAGGCTGTTGTTTTTACTTTGAGATCCACCTCTGTTGTGACCATATATATGTAATTTTAATTTGCATGTTTTGTATAAGATAAAGTAGTATTCCATGTAGCTCCATTAGGGTATTTTGACCATTTCTCATGTGCAGTCTCAGAAATAATTGCTATAACATCCATTCCCTCAATCCAAAACTCATTCCTGTAATTTAGGGTGGGGGACAGTCTTCAATGGAAAAACCTTACACAGTTTGCTTAGATAAATTAATGATACCATTTAGCAACATAAACTTTGTAAGTAGTTAAGACAGCTAACTTGACAATACCAGCTGTTTCCCAAAATGTGAATATTCTTTGTAGTTCCAGAGACTATCCTAAACAGTGAAAATACTTTCAAAAGAGAAAAATTATTATGGTATATGAAAAAAGATAGACTGAAATAATTTGTTTCTCTAGAATTTGCCACTAATTAAAATTAAAACTTTTGTGTTGTGTTATTAACATAATAACTGTATATGTTATTGTATAGCAATTGTATATTTGTGTCAGTGTGAGTTTTGATCAGGAATAGGTTTTAATGAGCATTGTTTCATTGTTTATCCATTACCTGTAGTTTAATGCAAGAAAGAAACAAACCCAGAACTAAAACAGTTGTGCAGTGGTAGCTTACTCTGACTATATACCCATTGTTTATCCATTACCTGTAGTTTAATGCAAGAAAGAAAGAAACCCAGAACTAAAACAGTTGTGCAGTGGTAGCTTACTCTGACTATATACCCATTTAAATAATAATAATAATAACAACAACAACAACAACATTTATTTGTTTCCCGCCCTTTGGGAAACCCAATCAGGGCGGGTCACAGCAATAAAATCATACATAATAAATCACAACATTCCCACCCCCCCTTAAAACAGTATTAAATCAATAACAAATTAAAACACATTTAAACAATTTAAAAACACATTACATATAACATCTTGCAACAGCAGCATTGGGCCATGGCAATGTTTGCTCATCCCCTCAGTAAATGGGGCCATGGAAAGATCATTCGAAGGGAGGAAGTAGCCGAGGCCGGGATACTTAGTCTGGAAAGGCCTGCCGGAAGAAATCCGTCTTGATAGCTCTTTTAAAGCTATCTAGCGATGTTAATTGATAGATCTCGTCCGGCAGGCCGTTCCAGAGTCTGGGGGCGACAACAGAAAAAGCCCTCTGGGAGGTTGCCGAAAGCCTGGACTTTTGAGGCTGCAGCAAATTCCTCCCAGAGGACCGGAGAGCAAGGGGAGGATTGTATGGGAGTAGGCGGTCCCTGAGATAGTTTGGACCCAAGCCATTTAGGGCTTTAAAGGTAATACCCAACACCTTGTGCTGGGCCCGGAAGCTGATAGGCAGCCAGTGGATTGTTCTTTCACCATTCAGAGCTGTTTCTGTTGGAATTAAGAGGCCTTTTTTATATTTCATGGGAGAATGCTGAAGCAATAAGCTAAATAAGAAATGCCAGGTTACACGTCATAATTTGCAAGAAGCTGAATATTAAGGGGGTGGGGGTTGTGCATGTTTTATATAGTTTCCTGTTTCACTTTACTCTGTCTTTCAAAGAAGAATTGGCTGGATAGTTTCTTTTTCTCCTCAGCTTTTCTTCTAGTTCTCATGCCACCATCAGGGCAAAGTTTAAATGTTTCAGCTGCAGAAGTTACAGTGCAAACACTGCAAAGGAATGTCTAAACCAGTGCCAAAAATGGTATTAATGTAGTTCATAGAGCACTTTTCCTCCAGTATGCAATTTTGCAAACTTTAATTTCTGTGGAAACTTTCTAGGAGTGGTGGAACAATTGATAGGACCCATATTTAAAGCTTTGTTACAAATGTTTACAAGAGTAACTTTACAATGGAACAAAAAACCTTGTATAATTAAGAAAATCTGCATCATGAACTAAATTTGGATAATCTTCAAAGAGGTTTCTTGCAGAAACCTTCCATCAGAAATATGTTTTTCTTGTTCAGATATTACTTCCCCTCTCAAACAGCAATAACTTGTTCCTGGAAATGTGTTCTTCCCCAGATAGCACTACTGTATGGCAGGGGGTTCCCTAGTATCATAGGCATCTATTAGCTATTGTTGGTTTTATACGTGGTAATCTTAAATTCTATACAAGGAAGCACTTTTCAGAGGAATTCAATCCAGGAAAAGATGGAAAGGAGTCCTACCCTGAAATTTTTTACCATAGTTCCTGTGTGTCTCAAGGCAACGTTTATTTGTTCATTTATTCACAGCAGAATACTCTGCACAAGATTTAAATTATCAC
This sequence comes from Phrynosoma blainvillii, assembly GCA_026167975.1. NCBI lineage: Eukaryota > Metazoa > Chordata > Lepidosauria > Squamata > Phrynosomatidae > Phrynosoma > Phrynosoma blainvillii. The sequence goes on from JANUYF010000004.1 coordinate 51,418,606, forward strand.
CAAACAGCAGACTTGTTTCAACTAAAAGGTCTCTTTGGTAGAAAGTGAGAGGACATCATCTTATATAGACTGATTAGGTGTAAACTGCTGCACAAAATATAAATCTCCAAAATCTCACTGTCAGAAGCCACTAGAATAGCCTGGGTTCTTTACACAACAGAATCCTGGGTAGCATTAAGTTATACCTGTTCATGCTGCAGGACCAATTTCAACAGCATTTTAAAGTTTTAAGGAAGAAAATGAATAGCAGCATAACTAATTTCCTGCAGATTTGTTAACTTTCCCCTCCCCTCTCCAATTTTCTGTTGCATACAATATATAATTTCATGCTGTTACTTGTGAGATTATCCTACAAACAATAAAATGTGTTTGAAGTACACTAGTCATCTAAAGAAGCCTCTCCCTCTACAATTCCCCCCATCCCTGTCACTAGCATACATGCTTCAGCTTGTATACACCCAAAATCCTTCTCAAAGTGGGCTGATCACATTTTGGACTTGTTTACAGCAGTCATTTTGGTTCCCCTAGTTAGAGCAGTGTTGTAAAAAAAATTTGGCTGTTCTCCCAAACTTGACTTTACACACTTAGCTTTTTGATATAAACTTTTATCAAATACTAAAGCAGTTCCAGAGTTATAAAAGATGTGTTCCTGTATATTCAAAACATCAGCAAACAGCCACCCATTTTTTTATACAAAAGTGAGGATTTGGCTTGCATGGCTCACAGTCAAGAATCTTGGAAGTTGAGTTCAGCAACATCTGAGGAATCCAACCTTGGGAACCACTGGTGTTATGTATGGTGGTATATTAGTAATAGTAAGTTTTAAGGTAGAAATGTATCAGACATGTATCTAGGAATATGGTATCCATTTTCTCTTGCATAATAATACGGGGTCCTTGGAAAAATCTGGTGTTTGTCACAATAGTCAGTGATGGATTGTGAGGTCATTTGCTGAGGCTATTGGCGTTTATTACTTCATGGAGGAGAACAATATTGTGTTTGTGAGGTGGTATAGTGCTTCATAGAGACCTAAATATCCTTTCCCCCCTTATTTTTGAACAAGATAAATACCATTACAGAACCAAAGCTTAGAAATACTTCAGGGTAAAACAAGTACTAAGCAGCACAGGTTATCCTTATATAGTAGGATTGTGAAAAATCTCCCTTCTTTATTATAAAGTCGTGTTTTAGACAACTTATATTTTTATCTAACATTTTAATTTTAGTTTTTCAATGTTGCAGGGAACAAAATGTCTGTGGAATGAACCAGGATTTAACTGGACAAGCAATGGGAAAGCCATTGAACCCTATTAGCTCCAGCAGCCCTGCCCATCAGACCATGTGCAGTGGGAATCCAGGTCAGGATATGACCATCAGTAGCAATATGAATTTTGCCATAAATGGCCCAAAGGAACAAATGGGCATGCCAGCGAGCAGGTTTGGTGGTTCGGGCGGGATGAACCATGTGTCAAGTATACAAGCATCCACTCCTCAGGGTAGTAACTATGCACTAAAAATGAATAGTCCGTCTCAAAACAGCCCTGGAATGACACCAGGTCAGCCAAACTCTATGCTTTCCCCAAGACATCGTGTGAGTCCTGGAGTGGCAGGCAGTCCTCGGATCCCACCCAGTCAGTTTTCCCCTGCAGGAAGCTTGCATTCACCTGTTGGAGTTTGCAGCAGCACAGGAAATAGCCATAGTTATACCAACAGTTCCCTCAATGCACTTCAAGCTCTCAGTGAAGGGCATGGAGTTTCTCTAGGTTCATCATTGGCTTCACCTGATGTAAAAATTGGTAATTTACAAAATTCCCCTGTAAACATGAATCCTCCCCAGCTAAGCAAAATGGGAAGCCTGGACTCTAAAGATAGCTTTGGACTTCATGGGGAGCAATCGGAAGGTACAACTGGACAAGCAGAGAACATCTGCCATTCAGGAGAACAGAAAGAAAGTAACGACAACATGCCCCAGGTTGTTGGTGGTGAGAGGCCTGATGGACAGAACAGACTGCATGATGGCAAAAGCCAGACAAAGCTCTTACAGTTGCTGACCACCAAATCTGATCAGATGGAGCCTTCACCTTTGTCTAATACTATGGGAGATGCTAACAAGGACTCCATGGGAGGTTTATCTGGTTCTGGTTCAGCACATGGAACCTCACTCAAGGAGAAGCATAAAATTTTGCACAGGCTCTTGCAGGACAGCAGTTCTCCTGTAGACTTGGCTAAGCTCACAGCAGAGGCCACAGGCAAAGAACTGAGCCAGGAGACCAGTAGCACAGCTCCTGGTTCAGAGGTGACTGTTAAACAGGAACCCGTGAGTCCTAAGAAGAAAGAAAATGCACTACTTCGCTACTTGCTAGATAAAGATGATACTAAAGATATTGGTTTACCTGACATTACCCCCAAACTGGAGCGGTCAGATAGTAAGACAGACCCTTCCAGTAGCACAAAGCCAGTAGCTATGAAGACAGAAAAAGAAGAAATGCGGTTTGAGCCAAACGAACAGGTAAAACATATCATTATGTCAAATGTATTTGTATTTGTAAACAATCCTTTTTGGAGGATCTCTGACATCTCTTCTTACATGTGTTTGTGGGAAGTTGGAGTATTGCATGTGATTTTATATGTGATCGAGGTTGATCAGCTTATGCTGCTAAGACCTACTTAGCTGAAAGATCTTATCTATTATTTGCTAATCAATTATATTCTGGTTCTTGGTATTGCCACTTTTATAAACTGCCTATATTAATCAAATTCAGTGTTGAACATTATTTTAAGGATTTGAAAAGGCAAGTTGGAAAGTGAATTGATGCTAAGTAATCAGGAGAAGGAGCTTCTGTGTTAAAGAAGGATCTCATTGAGCATGTCAAGTGTACAAAAGTGCACTAAAACTATGTGCAATAAACCACAAAGGCTAGAGTGAGAAAGTGAAAGAATCTTGGTTGATAACATAATCTTTGTATTTCCCAGAGGAACTTTAAGCTAAATATAGATCAAAGCTTTGAACCATTTAACATATTTCTAGAACAGTTCTAAATTCTAAAAAAAAAATTCTTTCCTCTAAGTTTCCCCCTCATCTTCTTCTTCCTTCTAGAACAAGGGATGTAATGTTCTTGCAGCACCTCCTAAGAAATTTTTTTAAATCTTCCCTTTTCAAGTGATGTTTGTTTAAACTAATTGCTAATTTCATTGTGTAGTCTTCATTGCAAATATAGAAATGCCTGGATGTAGTAAATATTTTATAAAGATGAGTTTGATGGGGAAAGGTATAACATATCCTTTCAAGTATAGCTTTTCTGAATAGGAAGTGCTTTGAAGCATACCACAGTACCAAAATAGCATTATTCCAGGTAGCATATTTAAAATCATCTTCCCAACTGACGAACGCGATTCTCTGTTCTTTCAGAAATGTCTTCTGTTGCTAAAACTTACATAATTTCTAAACAACTTTGAAATATTTTTGACAACTACTTTTTAAATTTTGTTCATAGGTACCTTCAAACAGTACTTATTATAACATGTATGCAGTCAGCTTTTGTTTGGAGATAACTCAAGATATTGTTAAACTTGAGTTCCCATCAGCACCAGTTGGAATGACCAGTTGTCAGGGAGGATTTATATCCCACATTTTTCCCAGCCCTAGGACTCACGGCAATTATACAGCCAATTATTAAAAATGCCTTCCTTCTGAGGAGTTCCTAAAGGCCTGTCCAAACAAAAAAAATCTCCTTACCACCAGAAGGACACTTCAATGGATGCCAGTCTAGGCTTTCGAGGAAGGGTGCTCCAGAGCCTTGGAGTAGTCAATGAGAAGGCCCTCTCCCATGTTCCCACCATATATGATGGGACAGAGAGAAAGAATTCTGAAGATTTTGCAATTTTGGGCAGTTTCATATGGGAGAATACAATCATTCAGATAACTTGCGTCATATATGTCTTTATAGATCATAACCAGTATTGTACCTGGAAGCAGACTGGTAGCTGGTGGAACTTTTATAATAAGAGAGCTATATATTCCCTTTAACTACCCCTAGGCAGTAATCTGATTACAGTTCTTTGAACCAGCTAAAATGTTTAAACATGCTTCAAAGGCAGGCCCACATAGAGTACATTACAATAATCAAAACAAGATGTAACTAGGGGCATGTGTCGGTGTAGCCAGACCAGACAACTCAAGGAACAGTCACAGGTGGCATACAAGCCTTAACTATACAAATAGACTTACCCACTGCAGAAACCCAAGTTTCCATCATCAGGGTAAATTCAGTCGCACACCTGTATCTTTAAGGGGAGTGTAACCCCATGGTATGAGTTTTTGTCCAATAATAATTGAAGGTCTACATGTTTAGCCTGGCTTTGGCAGTAATATTGCTCTTCCTATCTAAGGACTTCTTTCTCTTTTACCTTAAAGGTGGTCCAGTGTGTTGGTTAGAAAGTTTCAGCACTGTCTTTATTTAGACTTTAAAAGTTCCTTTCAAATTATAAATGAATTCTGTGTTTGCCCAAGAGAGGGAAATCATGTAAAATTGTTGTCCCTGAGCTTTGTTGGTGTGTGCCCCTTTCCTTCCATAGTTATTGATAGAGCTTCTTTTGTCTGCATCATGATAGATTGTCGCCTTTAAACATTCTTTTTTTTAAAAAAGAAACTGAAAAGCTTAAATAAAAATGCTAGTAATCGGCTATTATGAGAAAATCTCATGGAAAAATCAACAGTGTAAATCAGTTTCTTACTGTCATCCTTACACAAGCCTATAAAACACTTGAACCAGATGGAAAATAGTCTTATTTGAAGCACAGAAGGTAAGTGAGGCTAGCTTCCTCTGACCCCCTGTAACTAGAACATGTATGAGTGTAATAAAAGGAGAGTGCTGGTGAAAATTCATTTGCTGCTTCCACATAAATTGGTGTAAAATATTATTAAGGCTAGAGCTGTCCAAGAATAAACCTTGCTGAGAACGTATTGTTATGGCTGCTACAATTCAGAGCCTTGCTTCATTAGCCAGGTTAGTAGATGGAACTGTGAAAATGAAAATCTGTGTCAAATTCACCACATAATATTTAAACACACTGATTAATGTAGCCACATGATTGTGTTATGCATTCACTATTCTGTACCTCCTCTGCCTGTTGAGGTAAAGAAATGCAAAAAGAAAATATGAATTTCTTGTGAGTAATGGTGTCAGGGAACATTACAAGACTGCTGTTTTCAGTGTAGCCCCTTACCAAAAGCACCATCTACACAGAGACACACCAATCACTATGGTGGTAAAATCTCTAGTAGTCAGCAAAAGGCTCCAGAATGAATGTAGGTGTGATGTAAGTGTGAAAGAATGTAGGTGTGATTCAGTGTGTGAAAATGCAAAGTATTGCACATTTGTAGGGGAACTTCTAGCTTTACATACAGGTTTACTAGATGTTTCAGTTTTCTGGAACTATGAAAGATCATGGAGCCACTGTAGAAAACTCACTCAAAAAACGATCTATATGTTGTAGCAGTGTGTTAATCTCCATATGCCTCAGAAAGCTGAATATTTGCACCAGTTGCAATAAGAATTTTTGTTCTTGAATTGGCTGGGGTTTTGTTTTTCATGCTTACACACAACAATCTGTTCTGAAAATCTACTAGTCAAAGACCACCAGAAGAACATCAGAAGCAGAACTATTCTGATTATACAGTCGCCCTTCTGTTTTCATGGACTTGAGGTCCACAGTCTTGATTATTCATGGAAGAGCGAGCTCCATTAAATTAAATGTGGCATGCACCCATGGCATGCACACAGGGCCATGCGGCCATTCAAGCCAATGAGGCTTGATTATTTGCGAGTTTCTGTTTTCGCGGGGAGGCGGAATGGATCCCCTGCGAAAACAGAGGGGCTACTGTACTGAATCAGACCATTGATCTAGCTGCCCTAGTGAAGTCTGATGTAATTTAACAGCTTATGAGCATTTCAGGCAGTACTCTTCCGTGGCGCTGCCACCTGAGAGCTATGAACAGATTGTATCCAGAACTGAGCTCCAGAGTATCTCAGTGGCTTGTCATTGCTTTCCAGTAAAAGTCTGTGGCTGGTGTGGAGAAAGGCAAGGAGCCAGGAGCAATTAGCATTCCTCAATACCGATCTTATTCCTGTTTGTTTATCTATAGTGTACAGTAGTTATATTTACTATATTTACTATACTATAGTCTAAATTACATTTTAAAGATTTGTTAGGTATCATTTAAACTTACTCTTAAAATATTTTGCTGATTTTATGTAACGGCATGCAAACATACAAATAATGAGAAATTGAAAAAGAAGCATTGAAATAAAATATACTATCCTGCATAGACAAAAACTAATAATATAATGGGCTCTAGTAATCACAGCAGCTAATGTATAATTATCTTTATTGAGAAAAGGAAACTGTTATGATCTCTGACATAAGTATTTTTATCAATTTATTGCTTAATGCAAAGAAAAAAATAAAATTACAGTAATCTTAACACTTGGTATTTAACATTATTTTGTCTGCTGAACTGTTCCAAAAAGAAATGAATGCCCCAGTTTGAGTTCTCAAAATCACAATTATTATTTTACTCAATTGTTGTGTTTTTCTGAAGCCAATTGTTTTCTTCAAAAAGCTGTCTTTATTTACTTTCTTTTTGCTATTAACAATCAACCCTAAATAATAGTCATAATTATTCCCAGAATAATGCAACCAGTTCCCATGGGGGGCACTGTTGTGTTTTTTTACAAATCTGAAAAAGTCAACCATCATCTTGATCCTTACCAGAACATATTGTTTACTTTAATTTGAATGTTAGTAAAATTTTGTGCTCATCAAACCACTAGTTTCATGTAAATTGGGAAATTTTCCAATTCTTCAAACTAAGTTTCTGGCTGCATAGGTGCTTTCTCACTACAGGTAGATAATCCTCATGCTTTTATTTTATTTTATTTTCTCTTAAAAGAAATAATTGTTTTTATGTGTTCTGTACTTTTCTTCCAGTTAGGAAAAGCCAAGCCAGGATGTAAAGCATTTTAGCCATGTGGAACTAACTATTCTGTAGAAGGTTTTTAGCCCTGTCATAAATAAGTAGAATTACAATGAAGAGAGAATCTTGATTTCTACTGAACAAAGATTCTTTGTACATGGAAATCTGCATCCTCTGCAGCCTTTGGAGATATCTCTGTGCCAATTCTTGGCTGGGCTGTGGCAAAAGAATATTACCAATTTGCTTTTAAAGAGAGCTTTAATTGGTCTGCTTTGTACTTCCAGAAGCACGGTGACAGGAGAGTTTTGGGTACACATTCAGCTAGCATTTCTCATCTGTCAAATCACAGCAATATTTTCTTTGTAGGAGTGGATATCAAACACTCCCAAGTAATGGAAGATGTACTGAATGCTACAGGTCCTCATTCTGTTTCCTGTTACTTGGACTATCATGGTTAGAGAGCTTGTTCTCAGTATGAAAAACACATGCTTTCTTTTCTTCCCCTTTCATTAAAGCCTGGCAGTGAGCTAGATAACTTGGAAGAGATTCTAGATGATCTACAGAACAGCCAGTTGTCCCAGCTTTTCCCAGATACCCGACCAGTTGCTTCATCAGGATCGGTTGATAAACAAGCCATCATCAATGACCTCATGCAGATCACAGGTGAAAACAACCCTGGCACGCCTGTTGGAGCCCCCAAACCCACAATGAGGATGTCGCAGAGCAGTGAGTCTGAGTTATTACCCCATTATCAACACAACAAAATTAGCATGAAAGGAAAAATGTAGCCTTTGCTTATGAGTCTTCCATACTTTTGTGCAGTTTAGAAATCTGCAGTACTCACACAGCACCATCTGCTGTTCTACTTCTTAAGAATAGTGTTTTCGAATCAGATATTGTTTAGCCTCAAACCATGATACTGCACTACTATGGAACTCTGTTTAATTTAAAATTCAGATTTTGTGTTGATAAAACTTTACCTTGTTTCCATCAATAAAGCATACATTTGCAACATGTTATTGACATTAGATATTACACAGTTACACCAAATTAAAAATGAACACTTTAAAATCAAATACAGACATTTCAGTTCAGAAAGCAGTACTCTTCAGAAGGGTACATACTTCTGGCTATGACCTAAGTTTTTATGTAGCACTTGAGGCTGAAGAGTAGGTTCTTTTTGGAGTCACACCCATTGGGGAAGTACAATGGAATCAGAAAAGAAGGTACTCCCATCCCTAATCCAAAGTGAAAACTTTCATACATCTTTGGTCACTTAAGTCAGGACTGAGAAAAGCATATTTATTTATTTATTGCAATTAGGGCTGCATGCAGTCCCAGGTGGCAAATTGAGAGCACACTTGTTTGCACAGCTTTATGAATGTGAATGCAAACATACAGTTACCCTCACTACTGTTTCTACCCACCACCCATCCATTCTTTTTTTTTTATAACGTATTCTCTCTCTCTCTCTCACTCACTCACTCACACACACACACATACACACACATTCAAGAACATAAGCAATATTATAGTGTTTTGAAATGAGGTCCAAATTGTAGTTGCTGTCATTGCTGTTGTTTTAAATTCATTAGATTGTACTTTTGTTTATATAATTGTCCAGACTCTTAAATATTTTTCTCTCTCATCCTCTTCCCCACCCTATTTCTACTTGTTTAGCTTTTACCAATACAAGGCAAGCACAGTTGGGAAGGATGTTACCAAACCAGAATTTGCAACTTGATATCACATTGCAGAATGCATCAGGTGCTGGAACTTTTACGCCCATAAGAAACAACAGTCCATATTCAGTGATACCTCAGCCCGGAATGATGGGCAGTCAAGGAATGTTAGGAAATCAAGGAAACCTAGGGAACAATAGCCCAGGTAAAGAGCACTAGAACACTGCTTTCTTTTACAATAGTTCATGTGAATCCCAGGACTATGACTTGATTCTGGTTTTGTTATAGCTTAAAAAAAAAAACCTCCCCCCCCCCCCATAGTAGGAAGCAAAATCTCCCAAAGACACTCATTTATCCCTTGGATCAATAGTTCTGTGTAAAAGGAAGAGCAGATGCATTTTACTATAATATTATAGCAGGGACATACTTTCATTTAATGTATGTAGGATTGTATTCCTAAAAGCATATCCCTGGAAATAAGTTTGCTTTCAAATCTCTGGGATTTATTTCTGAGTAGGCCTGCTTAGTATTACACTGAAGTTTCCCTCCAAAGAATAAGAATCCTTCAAAAGTCTTGTTAATTCAGTCTAATTATGGAGGTCTGTGGAAAATGCCGCTATCTGCCACTGAATTTATAAGAGTATAAATTTAATGGGTTATTTATGAGAAAACGTATTTCTTTATCAACATGAATATTTCTTACACATTGCACGTATCATACAAGTCACCTGTGCAGGATTAAGTAATGATCTCCGCCTGGTTTTAGCAGACTTTTTCAAGTACCTGGTTGTTTTATATAAAACTGATGCACCTATAATCTGAAGAGAATATTAGAGTTGAGGTAGAAGGAGATGCTGCAGCTGAAATGCTCTAGTTTTAATACTCTACTTTAAAAATAATTCACTAAATTGTGTTGAAGAAAATAGTTCCCCTTGGTTGTTTTCCTTTCTTACAACTTTATTGTTATGACTTGTCCATCAAAACCTCAGACTTATGCTGTGCTGAAGACATGGTTTTTGATCTTTGTTTTCATAGGAATGATTGGTGGTGGTAATCCTCCTCGGCCTAGTATGCCATCAGGAGACTGGGGATCCCAAGGTGCTGCTGTCAGGGTGACTTGTGCTGCGACAACAAGTGCCATGAACAGGCCAATCCAAGGAGGTATGATACGTAACCCAACATCCAGCCTTCCTTTGAGACCTAACAGTCAACCTGGTCCAAGGCAGATGCTTCAGTCTCAAGTCATGAATATGGGTAAGCTCAAGTCTAGTTGTAGAATGTTCTGCTTTTGTTGAGTTTTACACACAGTGGCAGCTATCTACGTGTAATTAGATGCAGATACAGCCATTCAAGAAAGGAAGACATTGACAATGCAATAGATAAGATTAGTGCTAAGAATGTACTTTGTGTGGAGGCAGATCTGTGTTTCCTTTAGTAGGTGCATAGTTAATTGGTCCAGATGGCAACAGTGGGCTCTAACCAGTCATACCCATATGCTGACATATTCATTTATAGTAGAAATAAGTGTAAATACCAGTTGGCATTCTGGTCATGATTTCCAATGGTGTAAGTCTGATTCACACCATTGTAGTTCATTTTTACAGTTGTTGTATAGGTCCTAAGTCTTTTCTGACTACACAACAATTAAAGTCCTCTGAAAACCTACCTTTTAAGCAGTTCAACACACACACACACACACACACACACCCCGCCAATATGAACATTTCTATGTTCCTGGAGAGTGGTGTAGAGACATGAGCAGAAATATGTCCAAGTCATTTTCAGTTGCTGGGCATGCTGTAACATGCAAAAGTCTGTCACGGTGCATCCACCTACTGGAAAAGAGCTGGACATGGACACTCATCCCACTACTTTCTACACAACATGGAAATAGCTTTGTTGGGGTGGGGGCTGCCCTGCTCTAAAGGTAGCATTTTTGGTGGCAGCATTAGGAGTCTCCATAGCTACATCTCCTGATGCAGGATCTTAGCCAGGTTTTTAAGCAAAGGGAGTTGTATATAGCAAACATGTAGTCCACCTGAAACTAGTATCATTGATTCCATTGCAATTTTATTTGCATTTCCTTTCCTCCCACAGGGGCTTCTGAGCTAGAGATGAATATGGGAGGTCCTCAGTATACCCAGGCACAGGCCCCTCCCAATCAGACTGCTCCATGGCCAGAAAGTATCTTACCCATCGATCAAGCATCCTTTAGCAATCAGAACCGGTAGGTTGTTTACATTCAATTGTGAATGTATCTTTAGAAATCATTCATTCATTCTGTTTGTGCAATATATCCAAGTAGACTCTGGTCTGTACAATTTCACAACTGTGGCCTCTCTTGAATAGATATGCTTAAGTCTTCGTGACACTTATTAGAATGGGTTTACTGGAAGTATGTAGTTGTAAGCCCTTTCATCTGAACAGATGTGTTTGGTGGTGGGGAATTGTGTATTCAGAATAATCTAGATTGGTGCTTCTCAAACTATCTGATGTGGGGGACCAGCAGTTTTTTCCCCAGCATGTCAGGGGACAATGCCATATTTATACCCTTTGGCTATAGTTGTTCTTTCCTGAAAATGCTGCAAGAGCCAATGACAGTTAGCTTGTGAATGGCACTGGTACACTGTGAGAAACAGTGCTCTAGACTCACATAATTGCACTGTTCTTGAACTTGCCCTTGATAGACTGTATTATGTGAATTTCTTTGTCGTATGTAAGTGCAAGTTCGTTAGGAATTTTAATGGTGATAAAAATATTCCACCTGTCATTTTGTGGTTGGTTGAATATAAAATATATTTTAATATAAATAAGAGGGCTAGAACCATTATGGCATTGATACTCAACCACCAACGTGATAGCATCTTCTTCCCCTTCCTTTATGTCAACCAGAACCAAGCTCCAGCTGGTTTCCCAATCTTCTGGGTCCTGTTTTGGGGGTGCAGAAAGTGGGGGATTATCGCTTTCTTGGTTCTCTGACAAAATGAGATCCAAGAGTGGAGCCTCCTTTTTGGGTTCTGGACATAATACTTAATGGTTTAATATATCTCAGTAGTGTAATTTTGAGAATGATCTGCACAGTTAAAATTCATGTTTTTCAGTTGGAAAATCAATTTGATATAAAAAGGAACACAGAAAATGAATAAAACTTATATTTTAATATTGAAAGAATAGACACATGTGTCTGTAAAATACAGAGTTTTAGAATTTACTTTTAAAAATTAAGGTCTGGAATCCTGTATCAGCTTGTATTTAACTAAGTACTTGAATAACTCTTCCTGGCCTGATCCCTCCATAACTGATGGAAACATCATTTAACCAGGCTCCTCTGATTGTCAGCAGAATGGACTTCCTTTTCCCCATGCTGCTGATTCCCAGTAAAGTTGGTTGGAGGGCGAGTTGTGATTGTGGCAATAGTGTCAAAATCATGAGTGAATACAAGACAGTTATGATTAAGTCACTGTTTTGTATTCAGGCCAGGAGAAGTTACTTATGTCCAAAACACATTGCAGAAATAATCCAGTTTGAGTCCACTTTAACTGCCCTGGATCAATTCTAGGGGATTCTGGGGACTGTAGTTTTGTGAGACATTTAGTCTTCTCTGTCAGAGAGCTCTGGAGCCACAATAAACTAAATTTCCCAGGATTCCCTAGCAGTGAACCAGGGCAGTTAAAGTGGTCTCAAACTGATTATTTCTGCAGTGTGTTTTGGACCTTAGTTGGATACTTAGGTGTAGATTGATATAGGATTCCAGCCATCATTTGTAAAACTGCAGAGTAATATAAATAATAGCAAGCAAGTACATTTCTATATCAGTTATCAGTGCACTTAGCACTCCCTAAGTGGTTTACAATTTGTAAGCCTGTGCTCATATGCCTAAGTTGTTAGGAGTTATGTGTTTACTTAAAGTAAGTTGGTTGAAGTTTTGTTCATATTATTGCCCATGTGTCCGTATTGTCTGTCTTCACCATGTTTTTAAATATTTTCTTAATTACAATGTGCATATGTTGAAAACACTCCTTGGCATAATTAACTAGTGGCCACATTTTTAAAAAATTACTTAAGGATCCCTGCTGAATCACAGAACATGTATAGCTCTTGTTCTTTTTTATTGTTGCTAATGCTACATTCTGTTTTTATTTATTTATTTATTTATTTATTTTGCGTTTGAACTGATTTGGGCCTTACGTTGGCAAGATAGAAATGCTTTTCTAAATAAATAAACTAGTAAAAAGGGACCAGAAGCACTTTACTTGCATTACTCTTTGCTGGAAAGGTCTAAGGAAGATTGCTTCATTGTGGCCTAATGGCAGTTTTACTTGACCTATTTAAGATCAAGAGGGATGAACAAATGACTAAATGTCTTTACTGATTTATATCAATAAAGCTTCAGCTTTAAAGCTTCTGCTGATCTCAGTCATTTCAATCCTGTCACAAGGAGAGAAGCAGTCTCTCTGGCTGCTTCTCAGCCCTGTATTGTTTGTAAGGTTAGAGTCTGTGCTGTGATCTTTTATAAATCTTCTCAGGGTAATGACAGCACTGATTTTGTGTACTCCTAACAGGCACTTAGCTTTATCACAAGAGATATTTTTTAAAAAAATCAGTATGCTTTATTTGACATAAATATGCGGAAGAAGTTCCTGTTAGCTATCGTGGTCATGTGGTATTTAATTTTGGGCTGCTTCCATTTTGGAATAAAGGTCTACAAGTGGAGGATCATCTTTTTCATGTACAGAAACTGTGTCATACATAGGAAGATAGAGATGAATATTGTGTCATACATGGGCTCAGAGAGAGGAATATGTTTAAATAGACTCAGTTTGATTTTATTTAGATTAGACTGCTGAATGTTACACATACTTCTTACTTAAATGTGAGGCTATCCAACTAAGAACAATCTTGTTAAAATGAATATTTTTTATTTTATATTATTTCAGTGCTGTCTTACTCCTCAAGAAAACTTCTTCAAAACAATGCTACAAACCCAGCATTAACTTTAAAATCTAAAATAATATCATTTAAAAATTAATGATATTTAAAATTAAACCATACATAAAAATAACAGGAACACTGCAGAGCAAACTAAGTGAAAGCTTTGATATATACTGGAGGTTCTGCGATACAAATCACTGCTGAACACAGTATGAAAATGCAATTTGCAGCAGAAAAGTGAATGTGAGCGCTCTTCACTTTTCCTCTGCCTAACATTTTTATCATTCTCCCTTCATACGTTCTAAATTTATTTGCTCTAGACTGAATATATACATAGCTGTGTGGGTGTGGGTATTTGTAGGAGTCAGCAGACAGATTTTAAAAACTGCATTTACCCAGGCTGTATGACACAGCTGGGAGCAGGAATCTTGGTCATAGCTCTTATCCTGCAGCATTTGTGGATATGCCTATGGACTGTTTCCATCACCTTCTTGCACCAGGAAAAGAAACAACAGGCCTGCCCTAAATATGAAGGGTGCTTCATCTTCTTTTAGAACAACAGTAGCCAAAAGGTACCTGGGTCTGCTCTCACAGGAAGGGAGTGGTGGGGCTGGAGCTGTGACCAGAAACCTTCTGAGTGCTGTTGCACAGCTGAAGAGGAAGGAACACTGCCTGCCTCCACTGTGGGATAAATATTGTGATACAGAGTTGTTCTCTGCTAGTCCGCTTACTGAATCTGGACCTTGCTGAGACTGACCATCTTGCACAATATGATCAGTTGTTACTTAAAGCAGCTATCCATTTCTGGGAGTTTCCTCCCTAGCCGTTCATAGAGATTCTAGTATTCCCTGGTGGTCTCTCAGCCAACTAAGTAGACCCCAGATGAAATCTAATGTGCTCAGGGATATATGATTATATGTTGCTCAAGTTGGTTACTGCTCCATTTTAGAAAATTTAGTATCCTGTGCTCTTGAAATTTAGGTCATGCATGTAATATGTTTATCAGTAGATGTTTCCTTTATTGTCCATTTATTATATTTTTTACCACTCCAGAATTAATATACCGTATATATTTGACTATAAGCCAACCTCATGTATAAAGTCGAGGGCAGGTTTTAGGGCCACAATTATGGATTTTTATATGATCCATGGATAAGTTGAGGGTAATATTTAGGGCCACATAACAATGGATTTAAAGGATGAAGCAAAGGAAAGCATTGTCAAACAACTTGCAAAATCCCAGCAGACATAACTGTTTGTGTTCATTCTAAAGGCTGGAGGAATGAGGGAGTAGAGAGGGGTAAGTTCTTCCGGAACAGATTACGCTCTTGTCTTTCACCAAGGGATGTTTCCTTTTTTGATGAGAGTTGAAGTACAGAACTTACATTGACCTGTAAATAAGTCAACTCAGGTTTTTGGGGTCAATTTTTTGACTAAAATTTCTGCACTTATACATGAATATATACAGTAATTATTTTACATATGTGATTACCCTAGCAATTTTACTTTTATTATTTACCAGGCCCCATCCATAGTAGTGGTTTGACCATCATCGCTTGAGTATATTCTGTATCACACAGTATCTTGTTTGCATGTCATGAGGAACAGTCAATTATCTGCTTATGGTACAGAATAAGGAATAAAATCATCAGCTTCCATTTTATATGATTTTAAATTTCTGATTCATGTTTATTCATTATCATGAATAAGAACAAGATTTATTTCTGTATAGTAACTTTATTTAGTAAGGAAGAATGTGTGACAAAGCAAGGATATGGGGACTGACTTTTTCTTCATAGTTTCTTAATATACTAATACAATTCTGTTCAGGTTTTAAGCCTATAGGAAGTTTAAGAAATGAACAGCTTAGTTTGTGTCTCTAGTTTTGTTGTTGATCCTTATGATGAAGTAAAAAGTGTGTTCGTATTCCTAAGCATAGGAAGGCTGAGTTCCAGTTAAATTGCTTGTCTAACAAACAGGGACACTCCCTGAATTAATTTGAAATTTCTGATGGCGTGAATGTTTGTCCCTCACCAAGCTGTCTACTTTTCTATCTAGGCAACCATTTGGGTCCTCTCCAGATGATTTGCTATGCCAGCATCCTGCATCGGAGTCTCCAAGTGATGAGGGAGCCCTTCTTGACCAGCTTTATATGGCACTAAGAAATTTTGATGGTCTTGAAGAAATTGACAGAGCTCTTGGGATACCAGAACTAGTCAGCCAGGTAAACTTGCTGTTGGTAGCAGTTGGATCAGCAGAATGACAGTATTAAATCTTACTTAAGGATTTATTTATTTTCTCCACCAACAGAACTAAATAGCTATTTTAATTGTGAATGTGATTTAGGCTGAAATGACATTGTGGGAATTGTATGCACCATCTATCTTCAGGATAGGCTTTGGGGTTGAGACTGCCATGGTTGCCTTGACCGACAATCTGCGTCTGAGCATCAACAGGGGTAGTGTGACCCTGTTGGTGCTCCTAGACTTCTCAGCGGCTTTCGATATGATAGATCACGGCATCCTCTTGGACCGCCTGAAGGAGTTAGGCATTGGGGGCACTGCTTTGCAGTGGTTCCGGTCCTTCCTCTCGGGTAGGTCCCAGAGGGTGCTGCTCGGGGACTGTGGCTCCAGTAAGAGGGACCTCACTTGTGGGGGCCCTCAGGGAGCTATTTTGTCCCCGATGTTATTTAATATCTATATGAAGCCGCTGGGTGAGATCATACGGAGTTACGGTGCTGGGTGTTATCAGTATGCTGATGACACCCAAATCTATTTCTCCGTGTCTCGTTCGTCAGCCTCAAATTCCAGTGGCATCTCCTCTCTCAATGAATGTCTTTGGGCGGTAATGGGCTGAATGAGGAAAAACAGATTGAAACTGAATCCGGACAAGATGGAGGTGCTCACGGTAGCGGCCCCGAAACCAAGAATTGGGTTGCAACCTCCAGTCCTGGATGGGGTCACACTCTCCTCTAGTGACTGTGTTCGCAGTCTGGGGGTGCTCCATGACTTGTCGCTCCTGATGACAAATCAGGTAAATGCAACAGTCAGGAGCGCCTGTTATCAGCTTCGGCTGATACGCCAGCTGCACCCTTTTCTGGAAGTAAGGGATCTTGAGACTGTTGTGCACGCGCTGGTAACCTCACGCCTCGATTTCTGCAATGCGCTCTACATGGGGCTACCCTTGTGCTTGGTTCGGAAACTACAGTTGGTTCAAAACATGGCAGCCAGGCTTTTGTCGGGAACATCTAGGAGGGACCACATTACCCCAGTTCTGAGGTCCCTCCACTGGCTGCCTATGGGTTTTCGGGCCCGGTACAAGGTGTTGGTTATAACCTTTAAAGCCCTAAATGGCTTGGGTCCAAGTTATCTCAGAGACTGCCTCTTTCTATATAATCCTCCCCGCACCCTCCGGTCCTCTGGGAGGAACCTGTTGCAGCCTCAAAAATCTAGGCTTGCGGCAACCTCCCAGAGGGCTTTTTCTGTTGTTGCCCCCAGGCTCTGGAACGACCTGCCGGACGAGATCCGTCAATTAACATCTTTAGATGGCTTTAAAAAGGCTGTCAAGACGGATCTCTTCCGGCAGGCCTTTCCGGACTAAATACCCGGCCTCGGGATCTCGGGACCTTGGGATCTCCCCTCCTCAGGAATGTCTCCATAGCCCCTTTTTGAGAACTGAAGTTGCGGGGTTTTTACCAGTTTGTATTATTTGGTTCTGTTTTTTAATTTGTTATGTTTTAAATTGTATTTGGTTTTAATTGAAAAATGATTTAATAACTTTTTAAGGGGGGAGGGAATTATATTGTTTTTAGTTGTATGGTTCTTAGTGTTGTAAACCGCCCAGATTGGTTCGCCACCGGGCGGTATATAAATAATTTATTATTATTATTATTATTATTATTAGCCCTGTCACTGATAAAATTTGGAGCCCTCTGCAGCTGCTTTGAAGTAAAAATCAAAATATATTGAGTCTAATCATTTGCCTTCTATTGTCGTTTGGCTCTGGTTCACTGCAGAAATCTGAGCCAAGAGCCAAACACCTGACAAAAGTAAGTTGGGGAGTGGATAGTTCAGACAAGAGTAGTAGTAGGTGATTTCCTGCGATGAGAACAAACTGCAGTCGTCATCTGGTTCGCGTAATGGCTGCTGTTCTCCTCTTCCACAGCTGAGGAATCGTTAAATTCAGAGTTTAAACACTCCACAGTCTGTTGTGATGTTTGAACCCAACAACTGTGGTTTGTCTAAACTATGGTTGATCAGAATAGGCCAGAATCAAACTGTAGTTTCTTCTTATCTCCATAGATACAAAAGAGATGGGAGAGAAGGTGCATAAGCTCCAGGATCATCACAGTTCATTCACATAATGGTATCCTCTTGTGCCCACTACAACTGTGTATATCAAATAGTTGTTTTAGTCTTTGCACATAGTCATTCTAAATGTTCAGTCTGCTGTATTCAGTACATGCTTTTTGTACGTGTGTGTTCTTCAGCAGAGCCAAGCTGTAGATCCAGAGCCATTCGCAAGTCAGGAATCAAACATCATCCTGGAACAAAAGGCGCCTGTTTTCACACAGCAGTATGCATCTCAGGCTCAAATGGCCCAAGGCAATTACCCACCAATTCAGGATCCAAACTTTCATCCAATGGCTCAGAGACCAGGTTATGCAGCACTGCGTATGCAGCCCAGGCCTGGTTTGAGGCCTGCAGGTATAGTGCAGAGCCAGCCAAATCAGCTGAGACTACAACTGCAGCATAGACTTCAAGCTCAGCAGGTATTCCATATGCTTTCTGTTGCTGCCTTTACCATCACACAATGATAGAGATGTACATATACTCTGTATATATTTGATTTCACATATGAAATAAAGAGCAGTATGAGGCAAGATACTGACTTTGTTGCCTGATAGTATAGTAAGCTGTATCCAGGTCTTTTACACTTGTTTGAAGTGTAGTGATAGCTTCTGAGATCTAGTTTGGTCCTATAAGCTGCAATGTAGATCACACATTGTTTTCTTTTTTCCAAATATTCCACAGTATTCTTGTGCATCTCTCTCTGATTTCTGGCCAAATATTAAATTGAGGGAAATGTATATTTCTTATTGGTTGTCTTCCAAGTTGTTTCTGACTTACAGTGACCCTATCACAGTGTTTTCTTAGCAAGATTTGTTCAGAGGAGGTTTGTCATTCCCCCTCAAGCTGAGAGAGTGTGACTTGCCTAAGGCCACCTAGTGGGTTTCATGGCCGAGCTGGGAATCGAACCCTGGTCTCCAGAGTTGTAGTTCAACACTCAAACCACTACGCCATGCTGGCATATATATCTTAACGTATATAAATGTATATATAGCTGAAAAAGAAAAAAATTCCCATCGCCAAGTTGGCAGAACCATTTATAGTTTAATGATTGTTCTTTAGGTTTTCTGTATGTTTGCCATTGGGAGCCACTGGAGAAGTTGTGGGAATCAACTCCTGCTTTCTTATACTGTTTACACCAACATTAGCTACTTCTACCAAATGAAATGCTAGTACAGGTTGAGTCTCTCTTATCCAAAATGCTTAGGACCAGAAGTGTCGTGGATTTCTGCACGGAAAACCTTCCAACGATCCAGGCACACATTTTTCCAGGGGTCTACCTCTGAACAGATCTTTTGGAAGTTTATCTGTCCTTCCTCTCGCATGTCTATCATTTTTGTTATCTCAGTGTAGATACTGAAAAGCACAGGGACCAAGATTTTTGCCTGCCCCTCCCACCACTAAAATTGCCATGAGGCAGAGAAAGCAGCCATCAATATCACTTTTTGGAACTGACCCTGCAGGCAGGAGCAGATCCACTGCACCTACTCCAACCTCAGAGAGCTGGTCCATGACAGACTGGTCATTGGTATCAAAAGCAGCTGAGAAATTAAGAAGCAACAGGTTGGCACTCCCCCATACCTTCTAATAAAGGTCATTCATCATAGTAACCAAGGACAATTCCATCCCCTAAGCAATTCTCAACTAAAGAGTTAAATGGGTCTATATCAAAAGTGGACATTGTGGCCCCCTGACTGTTTTTGGCACCCTTGCTTGACTCCCTTGGACTGCCTTTTTTCTGGTATAGAAGGATGAATTCCCTGTCCTGCCTTTTAAATAGTGTACAGAGTGCCCTTCTGCATTGTTTGGGTTCCCCCTCCCAAAAAACAACATACAACCCCCCCCCCCAAAAAAAACTCAGAAATTAAGCCACTCCTAGTTTTGTTTTGTTCCTTTTTTGGCTTCACGAGCCCCAGGAGAGGAAAATTGGAAAATAAATTATGTCTGTAACTATGCCTTGTTCCAACTCATGGACTACTATAAAGATTTGTACTTGGTACACATAAATTTCACAAAATGGCAAACCATGATTTGACATTATTTGAAACAACATGTAGAAAAGTTAACCTTGAACACTTCAACATGACCTTTTATGTACAGTTTCTCTCCATATTTCCTTTATCGTAGCAAAATGTGGTTTGCTGTTGCATCCAGAGTTGTTAACAGCAAGTCCTTACTAAAGTTCTTTGTTACAGAAGAAGGCATGGGGAGGAGAGAACACTTAAGCCTAAAATGTAGCAGATAACATCAGCCCTTGGATGGATCTTACTTCTGAACTGATCCATTCTCAGGTCTCCTTATGATCAATGTATAACCAGAACTTGTGACTGAAGCAAAATTCTTTCAGCTGTAGCTTGTTCTGAATTTTGTTTTCTTCTTTTTTCTTACTTGTCCTAGAACCGCCAGCCACTGATAAATCAGATCAGCAATGTCTCTAATATGAATCTGTCTCTGAGACCTGGAGTACCAACACAGGTGAGGGAGCAGGTACTGAATATTATTCTATTTAATTAGCTAATGGACTGCATTTAAAACCTCTGCAACTACAGCATGCTATTCCAGCTTTATCCAAAGATGCTAATTCCAGTTCTTTCTCCATAATCTCTTCAAGAATATTATACAGTCGCCCCCCCCCCCCCCGTTTCCACAAGAACCCCCCCATGGAAACAGAAAATCGCAAATATTCTAGCCCCATAGGCTTGAAATGGAGGCATGCACCCCATTTTGTCCCCCTCCATTTGCCGTCCACAAACAGGCGAGGGACGCGGACATCAAGTCCGCAAAAACAGAGGAGCGGCTGTAGTTTGCGGAATAGGAGTCTGAAAGACTACTTCATGCTCTATCAAAAGGTATAGGTTGTTGTGATTAGAGTATATTTATTTCTTTAAACCTTGCTTTCCTCCCCAAAGATACAAGTCAAAGGCAGCTTACAAAATAAAAAGAGATCAAGTGAAAATACACAGAGAGAAAAAGATACAAACATTGATTTTGATTGAATCGAAAATCATTTGAAACATATCAATTAATGCAAAAGATTTTTGTTTTCAAAAAATACACCATGCTAATAAAAGCCTTTTGCTTGTGAAACACTTTGCAAAAGCCTGTTATAATAAAAAGGCCTTCATGTCCTGACAGAAAAACATTGAGGAAGGAGCCACTCTAACCTCTTTTAGAGAGTTAATTCTATAATCTGAGAACAACATGAAGAAGACCCTCTCTCATATTTCCACCAGATGTATCTATGCACATGGCACCCCTGTAGGGTCTCTCTTCTGTATCTGTAAACTCAGAAGTGGTAGGCTAACATGGGAAGATACCATACTAAAGATAGCCTAGACCCAAGCAATATAGTACTGACAGGTCATAAACAGCCCTTTGAATTGTTCCCAGAAATAGCCTGGTAGCCAATGAAACCATTGTAATAAGGGAGCCATGTTTGTTAACTGCCCTCGAGTCGATCTCAACTCATGGTGGCCCTATGGATGAGACATCTCCAAGACCCTCTATCCTCCTCTGCTCGGCTAAATTCCTGCAACCCCATACCTGTGACCTCCTTAATAGAGTCCATCCATCTGGCATGTGGCCTACCTCTCTTCATACTTCCCTCCACTTTTCCCAGCATTATTGTCTTTTCCAATGAGCCTCAGTTTGGTCATCCTGGCTTCTGGAGAGGTTTCGGCTTGATCTGCTCTGGAACCCATTTGTTTGTTCTTTAGGCTGTCCATTGGATTCTCAGCAGTCTCCTTCAGCACCACACCCCAAATGAATTGATTTTCTTCCTATCATTTTTCTTAACTGTCCAGCTCTCACATCCATGCATGGTAATAGGGAATAAGATGGCTTGTATGATTCTGTCTTGAGTCTGCATTTTAGAATCTTTTCTAGTTTTTTTCCAGTGCTTGATCCCAGGTATGGGAATTCTTTTATTATTTCTATTTCTTCATTGTCTAGGTTGAACTTGTCATGTATTCCCTGTAGTTTGCCCATTTACATTCTGACTGAAGCTTCTTCTTTTTTTTTCTCTAAGGAGTGGTTTAGGTCAACTCCATGAGAGTAAGAGAGAGAAAGAGTCAGGAGCAATTGTGTTAAATGTCCTGGCCATTAATTTATTCCAGAGATCAACCAGGACTTTCACCAAAAAGCCTGCTGGACTAACTGTTTGGGTGACTAAAGTCATCTAGGGCTGTCAGAGAACCCTCCAGATCCATTAAGCCTTCTGGATCAGGCCATCTTAATCATTAACCCACCACTACAGAAGTTCTCATCCAAGTAAAACTAAATCTTTCCACCTAATGATTTGTCCATGAAAATTGCATTGTGGAAGGTTTCTTCAGACAGAAAAAAAGGTCCATAATTACATGGGAGAAAATGAAATCCTGAACATCTCCTGATAAGGCAGGCTCAACATGGATATTGAAGTCCTGCAGCACAACAAGCTGAAGTGACTCCCAATACCCAAGACCATCACAGCTATCTTAGGAAGGGTGACTGTTTTGAGCATCCCCGTTCTGTCTTAGCCATCCACTTTCAAACACACTCAAACCTAGATAGATCAGGGTGATTGACTCATGAGAGACTGCTTTAGCTCCATCTCTTCACCCTGCAGGTTTCACCTGCTGCTTTACAGAGAAATCTGGTAGGGAAATTTGTGAGAGACTAAAAGACACAAGAATTGTTCAAATAGGTCTCTGTGATACAAGCTAATTCAGAATGCTTATGCATTTGGTTTATCATTTACTAGCAGGATTTTCAACCCATGGGGATTGTTAACAGTGCTTTCCAGGCTATTTGAACCAGGGTACAACCAACTTCCTATTGTAAGCCCTCTCCCAAGATAACACATTCTCTCCTATTAATACCCTATATTTGTGTCTCCTTCTGCCCTGTTTAACTGCAGTAGCTGTTCCCCGAGTTCCATCTCATGCACACACACAAACACACACGTTTTGAAAACACGTCCTTCTTGTTATCAGCAAGCAATACCGTCTCCTTAACTGTTAAGGCTGTTCCCATTTTGTGGTTGTTTTAATAACAATGTATTTTTTTCAAACTTTTTCAAACTCTGTTTCATGGAATCTGAAACAGGTCAAAATTCTCCTTGGGAGAACTTTAAAGCTCCATTCCAGGAGCTCTCACTTGTGTATCAGTGAGTTAACAACCCCTGTAAACAGAT
This sequence comes from Phrynosoma blainvillii, assembly GCA_026167975.1. Lineage (NCBI taxonomy): Eukaryota > Metazoa > Chordata > Lepidosauria > Squamata > Phrynosomatidae > Phrynosoma > Phrynosoma blainvillii. The sequence goes on from JANUYF010000004.1 coordinate 51,441,718, forward strand.
GAGAATACCACTATACGTGGCGGTACTTCCAGAGAGGAATACATCTCAGAATTTTTAACCAACAGGTTTTAAGAGTATGACAACAAAATGCAAATAGATCTTGCTTACTGTTTCAGTATCTCTATAAGGGGTACTTTTGAGTGTTTTTTTCAAATCCATGTAGCTTGTTAATTCAGTTTGCTAAGATGTTAGAACTGCAAATTATAGTTCAGGCCCACTTTGAAGAATGACCTTATTCCAGTAATTCCTACAAGTTGCCTGTGGTGATGTACTCATCTATGGGGTTTTATCTGTGAGCATTTTTTCCTCATGTCCCACCCCAAATTGAGTGACTATGGGCCTTTGCAGACTGCTAGAAATAGTGCAAATTGAGTCCACTTTAACTGCCCTGGCTCAGTGCTAGGGAATCATGGGAATTGTAGTTTTTTTCTGAGACATTCAGCCTTCTCTGTCAGAGAGTTCCGGTGCCACAATAAACTACATGATTCCCTAGCACTGAGTCAGGGCAGTTAAAGTGGACTCAGTTTGCACTATTTCTGGCAGTCTACAAAGGCCCTATTGCTCAGTGGTATTGCTCAGTGGTAGCCTTGCACTTTGAAGGTCCCAGGTGTAATTAAAACATAACATCAACTAGTAAATGATGGCAGAGATACACACCAGCACCTTAGCAAGTAAGGCTCCTGAAAATGCCTTGCTGGTTCTATGCGGTGATACCATTTCTGTTTTTCCTGCAGGGACCTATCAATTCACAGATGTTAGCCCAGAGGCAGAGGGAGATATTAAGCCAGCACCTGAGGCATAGACAGATGCAACAACAAGTACAGCAGCGAACTCTGATGATGCGAGGACAGAGTATGAATATGACACCGAGTATGGTGGCCTCTGGCGGCATACCAGCAACAATGAGCAACCCACGGATTCCCCAGGCAAACACCCAACAGTTTCCATTTCCTCCAAATTATGGTATTAGACTTATTTCAACATCTTTAATCAGTCTCCACTAACATTCTTCACTTCTGGATCATAGTTTCTCTCTTCTAACTCCTTGTGGCACTCCCACATAAGTCTAGTTAAAGTGGGAATGGTCAAAAATTTTAGAAGGGGGGATTATGTTCTTGTCAGGAATCAGTCTCTTTCAAGGTTATGGAAATAATCCAAATAGTACAGTTTCACTAAGTCAAGATGAAAATAAAACATGGTTAGGAACATTATGTCTTTTCTTCAAGTCTTCATCATGCACTTTGTTTAGTGTTTTGATTAAGTTCTAAACATATTTCAGTCAGCAAGCAGACATAAATATACTGTGAGTGGTTCTCTGCCACAAAGAGGCCTGTGGCCTCACTGGAATGGAAACATATTGGATTGCAAAGGATCCCTGTTGCATCCCTGTTGAGATGCAAATGGATTTTACATTTCCTGGACTTGGAAAATCTCCCTATAGCCACAGGACCAGGAGGAGGAGGATCCTGCCTACAAAAGATATCCTCTCCGCCACATACCACCTTAACTAAAGACTAAACAACATGTAGGCATCTGACTAACATCGCCAATTGTTTTTCTCCTGTTTGGTTTGTAACATCTTGCCTGACGAAGAAGCCCATGGAGCTTCAAAAGCTTGCATCAAGTATATTGTATATTTTGGTTGGCCAATAAAGGTATCACTGATGGATTTTTGTTTGAATTTGCTAAATGGCCAACACAGCTACCCCTGAATGTTTTTGGTTCCTATGTATTAGTGGATTTGTTTAGCTTGTTTCTCTGTTAAAATTAATTAGATCCTAGTTTTGTTGTTTATATCTTAAACCAGTAATGCTAAAGTCTTCTTTTCATCAAACTGTCATGTTCACATCTTTGAACAAAGAGGCTACTCAGATATTACTCAGCTTATGTTTTGGCATATAGAACAGTCTCAGCTCCCTTAAAAGAGGAGTTTCTTTTTGCAACCCTCTTTCCAATTACTAGTTTTGTTGTGTGCCTTCAAGTGTTTCCAGCTTATGGCGACCCTAAGGTGAACCTGTCACTGGGTTTTTTGGGACTGAAAGTATGTGACTTGCCCAGTGTCACCCAGCAGGTTTCCATGGCCAAGCGTCTTCCCATTTACAGTCCCATAACTGTTTCCAACAGATGTTAGAATCATAGAATCATAGAGTTGGAAGAGACCACAAGGGCCATCCAGTCCAACCCCCTGCCATGCAGAAACTCCCAGTCAAAGCAACCCCGACAGATGGCCATCCAGCCTCTGCTTAAAGACCTCCAAGGAAGGAGACTCCACTACTTTCCGAGGGAGTGTGTTCCACTGTCGAACCACCCTTACTGTCAGGAAGTTAGCAAATGCTGTTGACAGACATGAGAGGCAGGGATAGGATAGGAACAGAGAGGTCTTAACTGTGGCTGGGGAATGGCCATAGGGAAGAAGTGTTAGTTTTGTTTATGTCTTTGTTCAGTAAGTTCTTTTCCAATAGATTTCTATGTTTTCCTAGCAATGGTCATTTCAGGCTCTTATTCTGTGCTGTCTGAAGTGTCATGTAAAGAATGATCAAAACACTTGCTCTGTTTCCTAGGAATAAATCAGCAACCTGATCCAGGCTTTACCGGGGCTACCACTCCTCAGAGTCCTCTGATGTCACCCAGAATGGCACATACCCAGAGTCCCATGTTACAGCAGTCTCAGGCCAATCCTACCTACCAGTCCTCTACAGAGATAAATGGATGGGCACAAGGGAATATGGGTGGAAACAGGTAAGTCCTCAGAATTCAAAAGGCATTGTGGCTTTTCTGTGACGTGCAGCATGTCTGTTTTGATGGTTGTCACATAACTCATTTGTGCACTTATTCAGCAATTATCATTTATTATTCTTTATTTTCCTATGCCCATTGGGAAAGAGATACAGCATTTGAACGTTCCCATTCACATAACACAGCAAATCTGCAACTTGACACCAGAATTGTAGTTGAAATCAAAAGGGGAGGGGGAGAAGGAAATCCTAATGTAAAATATATCTGCATGAGGAGACATTCCATATTAATTGTACCTTGTCTCATGGAGTGTTGTTTTTTCTTTCTTTCATGATTTACCAGATATAACTTGATAGGATGAGTATGCACATTTTTTTTTGAAATAGAGAAATCACCTTGCTAGATGAGAAAGACCTGTCAAGTTTCAGTAATTGTATTGAGCCGGATATGCTCTAAGCTGTTAATTTTCCATTTGAAGAAATTTTGTGATTGTTTGGAAGTGCTTATAAAAGAGCACAAAATTACAAAATGTTATCAGACTTTCTTAGTTTGTAAGAACGTTTGTTCAGTATAGTTCCCTTTTTACTGTAGAGCATCCAAAATAAAATATATCCAGTGTTTATTTACAAGCCATGTTCTAAAAAACTGAAAACTGAATTGTCACAATGCAATCCTATAGAGTTGTACAAAAAGCAAGTCTTGGGGCTTATTCTTAGGCAAGTCTGGGTAAGATCACAGCACAAGTTTTGAAAGACGTTTCATTTGTTTTAAATCTTATCCTCATCAGAGGGTGTGCTTACATTTATTTTATGAGGTTTCTGCAACTATAAAGATTTTTTTAAAATTATTTGATCTTAACAAAACTGTCCTTTCAGAATATCTGTCTTGTTGTGGGGCATGTGCATACATTGTTGTCCACAACAAGACAGATATTCTGAAAGGACAGTCTTGTTAAGAGCAAATACTTTACTGAGTCTCTGAAATGGATATGCAAGTCTAACAGACGGCTCTAAGGGCAGCTCAGAATATTTTAATTTGTCTTTTCATCTTGATGATGAAACATAAGTGGGTGAAAAAGTGAATATTTTTCTCAAAAATACTAGTTTCCTATTGATGCTAGATCACAACTCCAGGAATCCTCCCCCCCCCCCCCCCGCCGCCAGCATGGTGCAGCTTATGCTCAGTTTGTGCAAATTGTGGTATGATACAGGTACTTGCAAACCTAATTCCATGAATTGCAAAATCTGTGCCTGTCAGACTCCTTATTGAAAACAATTGACATTTACACTGACGAATCCATCAACTGCTTTTTTAAAGTATTCAAAAATATGTGAGGCCTGAGTGGCTTTTAATTTGGACCTTTTGATTCTGACATGCTGATGTGTACTTCATCCTGTAGCATGTTTTCACAACAGTCTCCACCACACTTTGGGCAGCAAGCCAACACCAGCATGTACAATAACAACATGAACATCAATGTATCCATGGTGACCAACACAAGCAGTATGAACAACATGAACCAGATGACAGGGCAGATCAGCATGACCTCAGCAACCTCTGTGCCTACATCAGGGTTGTCCTCCATGGGTCCTGAGCAGGTGAGAACTCTCAGCCTGGAGTATTTCAGAAAATAGAATTTTTTTCATGTTGTGGATAAACTATCTTTAATATTGTGGATAAACTATAACTAAGACTGTATGAATATTACTAAGTTGTTTTGAAAAGATAAATAAGGACCTTTAGGGTTAGAATTACATGTGCTGTCCATATATGTGCAGCTTTGCGTCCCCAAATACTTATCACACTGACACTGCTGAACTATCAAGTGTCAACATAATTGCCTGGTAGCCATCTGAGCTACTAAACAGGATATAAGCATTTCTTATTTCTGATAGGAATTTTTTGCATCACTTAGCTGTGCTTGTACCAGTGCCATACTTTTTAAATTAAATTCAGGTTAAGACTGAAAAAAACACAATTTTTAACCTTAAAGAGTCGTCTAAGACAGTATATTATGTATGTGTGTGCAGGCACATACACATGTATCGGCAAGACTCTCAAGTATCCACAAGCCTAACACTGAACAGATAGAAGAGAAGTTGGTTGGGGCACGTGCATGACACTTCATATAAAATGCACTTTCTTATTCAGATTGCTTTCTTTTTTACAAGAAAGTCCTGTATATATTTGCATGCTGCACTATGGTCAGTTAAAAATTAGCTTCTGTTTCCTTGGTTAACTTACAAATTAGTCTTCACCCTGCCTTAGGTTAATGATCCTGCTATGAGAGGAGGCAATCTTTTTCCAAACCAGCTACCTGGAATGGATATGATAAAGCAGGAGGGAGATGCATCACGGGTAAGTAATCATGAATACTCCAATCTTGAATCTGTTACAAATATAGTTCCATTAGAATGCAGGGGACAGGAATAGATAAATTTCCAAGCAATGTGACTTTTCCCAGATGGACTTTGACTGGGAAACCGTCCTTAGGACCTTCTCTTTTACCTATGTATATTATGAGAATCATGAGTTTAACACCAGCTCAGCAAACAGAAATGTCCCAAAGCATATAAGAACTATTCACACAACCTGTATAGAATAATTATTCTGTGTAAAATTAATTTTGTTTGCAGGTTAGACACAGTTGTATTTAACTACATTTTTAACATTATTATTTTACTGTGTATGGAAGTTGGGGGGCAGATGTTCTGATTCGAAATTTATAGAAGATTATTTCAAAGTGCATGGGTAGTTTATATTAATGTATCTTTTTTCTTTTTGCTCTTACAGAAATATTGCTGATGCTGAAGATTGCTTGTATCTTCAACTGATTGGGCTTTCCTGCCCAAACTACTTACCAGTTTGAAGAGCTGCATATGTTTGGTTTTGTCCAAATTGTTCTGCCAGCCAGTTCTTCTGGAAAAAGTAGAAATAAGTGCTGCAAACAGAACAATGCCACTCTGAGTGGAATCAAAACCGTTGGTGGTGGAAGAGCAGCCTCTTCTTTGACAGCCTGAAGCTAGCGTACAGACAGTTGCTCAGTCTGTTCACTGCATTCACCTTAGTGCAACTTAGATCTCTCCTGCAAAGTAAATGTTGATAGCCAGTTTTCATAAACCATGTCAGATTGAATGTATTTAAATGTATGTATTTAAGGAAAACCAACCATGCTCTCATTCTGTTCTATTTTAGTTTTAGATCTTGATATCTTTCTTTGTTTTCCTTAGCTACACAGTCTGGTGCAAATGATTCAGTTCCACCTGGAAATCAATGGTTTTATATTGTGGCCTTCACTTGGAAGGTACAGAGTAGGCTGGATGATGACTGCCAGGGTGATAGATAATAAAATACAGACAATGGACACCTAACTAATTGATTTGAGGAAAATGTGTCTAGTGACTAGGTAAATCATGCTAGAAAACAAAAACAGTTTTAAATAGATTTACATATGTAAACAGGCTAAAATACCCTGTGAGAGGGCCGTTTATAAAGTTTTTGGATTACTTTCAATAAAATCATTAGACATATACAATTTAAGTTTTCATTTTAATTCATTTCAGCATCCTGAGAGTTAACTAAAATTAGCATTCCTTTTCTCCTGCCTTTAGTTGCCCATTTCTCTTTTCCTACAGGATAGAGAAATGTGTAACCCCCATATAGCTGTAGGTCTAATACCTGAGCTCCAAGTCACAGGTAACAATTTATTGCTGAATAACTATTTCAAAAAAGGTGCATCTATTGGTGATGGAAGTGGCAGGATTGAGGCAAAATGTCAAAGTTAAAGGCATCTGATGAAAATGATACATTTTCCATTTTCTCCCATCTCCACAACTCGGGAAAACAATGACTTAAGCGATAGCAGATATCACTACAGAGTTAACCATCATGTGTTCTAATTATTTGAAGCAGTGTGGACTATGAGGAAGTTTTGTAAGGTACATAAAAACAGTTTCTATGTAAACAAGCAATAATTTAAGTTGAAGACTTTAGTGTTTTAATTGTATAATTTTGTGAGGTATACATGTTGTGGAGTTGATTTCCAAATGAGGTACTTCAGTATTAAATTAGATATCTTCATAGCCGTGCGTGTCTCCTGGGAAAAGTGTTTTGTAAAGGATCACAATGCCTTGATTAGACCTAATTTGTAGGCTTGAGACTCTTCATTTTCTAAACTTTGCGATTCTGCTCATAAGTCATTTATCTAAACTTATATTATATGCAGCCACTGTAGGAGCCAATTCTTGACTTTTTTGTATGTTTATATTCTTTCTTAATAATCTTAGAGAAACTGTTGTTCAGCAGCCCACTGCTTATAGTGGTTTTACTCTTTCCTGCTGTGGTTTGAGTAATCTTTTAGTATAAAAGCTGACATCAGTTTCTCAGGACTTGAAATTTCAAGAAACTGATTGTTTTTCAACCTCCTATTTCTCTCTTCCCCACAAGCCACACACTTTCGTACCTGGATTCAAATTTTGGATGTTATTTAAAATGCAATGCATTTTATATTATCTCAGTCATTATTCATGTCTTTGGGAGTGGAAAAGTTTTCTTGCCCTGAAATCTTGTTTGCTTGTGATGAGGGTTGAAATATACAAAGAATTTGACTTTCCTAGAATGCTGAAAAGAATGTGTTAAGGACTATATAGAATGCATTTCAAACCATTTATTTTCTGTTGAGGAGCTCTCCTGTAACACTGGGAGAAACTGCATTTCTCAGCAGTCACCACTTTTGTAGATTAAACACAGACGTTGCTATTTAAACAACTGAGCCATCTGGTGGAAATCAAAATTCAGTGTCAGCCTTGAGCTCCATGATAGTAATGAAATGAAATACTGTATACATTAACCTAAATACAGAGGAATTAAAGTTCCTTACATTGGATGATATTTAAATAAATTTGCCTTGAAAAATAGCTAAATTATTAGATCTCAGACCTGTTTTTAATAGACCAATGGACAAGTAAATCATTCTAAATGGGACCCAGTTCAAATTATTCTCTGAGTCTTTAGTTGAGCTTGGAATGGAGTGATTGTATCCATCTTGATATTTTTTTTTTTGTACTTTCACCACGTAAATGGATTTAGGCATTTAATCATGCTAGAGACAAAGAAAATTATGCCAATGTCTTTTTTTAAAAAACAAACAAACAGTGTTTCTTATTCAATATACAACAAAGTTGCTAGAGATGTTGGCTGGGTTTTCTGTTGGAACATAATCAGTGTTTCCTCATATTCCTTAAATGTGAAGAAATTGTATTTCATATTAAGTCAGAAAAAATATACATAGATAAATGACTCCACAAAACAAAGCTCCATTCAACCAAGTTCAGGTAAAGTTATAACATGAAATTATTGATCTTTTTCCAGCATTTTAAGTAGTTACACCAACTTTTAAGATATTGCCTCCACCTGTCTTTCTATTGGCTATACTAACTGAAAGCAATGTTTCTGTCATTTCTACAATGCATTTTTAATCTGTATTTTAAAAAAATGGAGCTCATACAGGCTTAACACGAGGGTGGTTCAGCTCTATTTGCAAAACCCAAAGATACACAATCAGTTTTGAAATGCAACTTAAGCCATTAATTGTTGGTGTGAATTTAAAGTTTTCTAGTATTTGTACGGTAGTATTGCTGCCTAAGAGCAAAAGCATTCTCTGCACAAGAAAATTACTGTAGTGGCTTTGATTTTTAATTAGAATTTTCTCCCTGGTGTTTCTTTGTAGACTAAAACAAAATCTTTTCAGTTTCTTACTACAGGTAAAGCTATGTGCAAGAACCTCAAAATGCTAAAATCTAGCATAATGCCTTAGATCTGTTTTTAAGTCTTGTATATTCCTACATAGCTGTCTGATGTATTATATTTGTATAGTGAATTGTGTACAATTTTGGAATAAGCGCATCATCACTTAGCTTTCAGCCGTTGAATAGAGTTGATGGACACATTTCTTCAAACATTGACTCATTTATTTTGTTTTTCATTTTGCCATTTGTGGGTTTTATTTGTACAGTTCCTCATGAAGTTACATCTGAGATGTGTATGAGTGTGTGTATATGAAAAGATTATACGAGGGTAAAACTAAGCAATATATAAACTATGGTTCTTCAGGAGAAAGCTTACAGTGTTTTCAGGTTGTGATTTATTTTCAAGACTGAGTTGACTCTGAACATCACTTTGTTCACCTGCATTGATGTTTGTATTTCTAGTGTGAGCAGTTTATGCAAAGGTAGATATATTCAGAGAAATTTTAAATACATTTATGCAAGTTAATATTGCTTTGCTGATGCTGTTTGCTTATTTGATGTTAAATAATGCTATTGTAAATAAAGAATTCTGTTATTGCATCATTTAATAAATTTTAATGCCTTCGGGTTTTACATGGCTTTAGACATAGCAACTTTTCTTCTATTGTGCCTTTTTGCATTTGTGTTGTCAGCTGTGCCAAAAGAGGAAGAGTACTTCTATTTGGCATATTGCTATGATCCACAACTTGTTTTTATTGGCCTTCAATTTTACTTTACTTGTTCTAAAGGTGGAATACTTGGGTTGTTCCATTAATGTATTTTTTATCAGAGCCAAATACAACAAACACAATCTGGCACACACAGGTAACTGTGTTCTGCCTTGGAAACTTGGGCCAGATCTGATCTTTGTACAGATATTTATTGGATATTTACTTAACCAATTAATGTATCACTTAACAAAAACATTTACCAAGCAGTATACCATAATTGCAATACAATATAAAAATAATGAATTGTCCACTTCCCTTTCTCAATCTCTCTGTGTATAAAAAATAACCAGTAGCTCAGCTAATTTGCAGTCTAACCACACTGCACAAATAAAGCAGTTTTGACCCTGGGTGAGTTTTTTATCTAGCCCACCCTGCCTTTCTGCCATCTGGGGCACCCACAACTGCAGCACAGTCGGGAGGGTCATTAGTTCCCTTGGCTCCTCATCAGCAGAGGCTGGGAATGGACTGGGAGCGGGAATCGGAGTTGTGCTGGAGAAAGGGAGGTATGGTGGCAACAGAGTAAATAGTTGTTAGAAAAGAAGGCGGGATCGCTGTTTGAAAGCTATCCCACCTTCAGTTTACTCTGTTCCCCAAAATGGATTGGAGAGGGCACCAACCATTCCACAGAACCTTACTTTGCTCCTCTGCAATGCCAGGTCGGTTAAAAACAAGACCCATATTATACATGATCTCCTCCTAGATGAGGACGCCGACCTGGCTTGCTTTACAGAAACCTGGCTGGGGAGGATAGCGCCATAACTTGGACGCAGGCCCTCCCAGCTGGGTACTCTGTTAGTGAGCAGGTAAGTGGAAGGGGGCGGGGGGGCGGAGTGGCTCTGGTCCATAATAATAATCTGACTTTGACCAGAATACCTGTCTGGAACACAGTCCACTTCGAGTGTTTGTACCTAAGCCTGAGGATCAAGGATAGTTTGGGGATTCTGCTAGTATACCGACCACCCCATTGTCTAGCTGACTCCCTAACCGAGCTGACACAGCTGGTCTCAGAGTTGCTGTTGGAGTTGCCCAGACTTTTAGTTCTGGACAACTTCAACATTCCACTCGAGACCAGCATGTCAAATCTAATTGGTGTGGCTTGGGAGTTCATGGAATCCATGACCAACATGGGCCTATCCCAATTGGTCGTCGGGCCCACACATTATGCAGGTCATACTCTCAATGTGGTCTTTAGTATGGAACAGGAATATCCATGGACGGAGGTTATTTAAACCACCGCATTGTCATGGATGGATCATTTCCTGGTCAAGACTAAACTAAGAGCCATTACCCGCCCCACCGGGAGTGGTGGACCCATTAGAATGGTCCGCCCTCAAAGGCTAATGGAACCAATTGGATTCCAGAAGGCTTTGGAGGGTTTAATGGTTGGTAGCACCGGTGATTCTGTCGAAGCTTTGGTTAATACTTGGAACACCGATCTTACCAAGGCTATCGACATGATTGCTCCCATGCGTCCTTTCCAACCTGCTTCAAACCGTAAGGCATGGTATAAGAAGATCTTAGGAAAATGAAGCGTGTTGGAGTCCTGGTGGTGCAGTGGTTAAATGCCTGTAACGCAGCCACTCATAAACCACAAGGTTGCAAGTTCAATACTAGCCAGGGCTCAGGCAAGGCTCATGCCTGCATCCTTCCAAGGTCGCTAAAATGAATACCCAACTGTTGGGGGGCAATGAGCTTACCGTTGTAAACCGCTTAGACACCCCATAGAGCGGTATGAAGTGGTAAATAAATGAAGCTGCTTTGTTGGACAATGACTAGAGCACACCTGGCGGAAAACTCGACTCATCTGACAAGACTCGTCATAGAAACTTTCTTTGGTCCTATCGAGAGGCAATACGTGCAGCACAGAAATCTTTCTCTTCTGAACATATTGCGTCTGCAGAGTCTCATACAGAAGAGCTGTTTAGGGTGGTAAGGGAACTGATGCAGGTTCCACCTGTGTAGAACGCATTACTTAACCCAACAACAGCCTGCTGTGAGATCATTCAGAGACATGGGGCTGGGTGTTATCAGTACGCTGACGACACCCAGATCTATTTCTCCATGTCTCAATCGTTGGTCTCGAATCCCGATGGTGTCTCTCCTCTCAATGACTGTCTTAAGGCATTAATGGGTTGGATGAGGAAAAACAGACTGAGATTGAATCCAGACAAAATGGAGGTGCTCACAGTAGCGCCCCGAAACCAGGAATTGGACTGCAACCTCCAATCCTGGATGGGGTCTCTGTGAAGGACTGTGTTCACAGTCTGGGGGTGCTCCTTGACTCGTTGCTCCTGATGACTAATCAGGTGAATGTGACGGTCAGGAGTGCCTGTTATCAACTTTGGCTGATACGCCAGCTGCGCCCTTTCCTGGAAGTAAGGGATCTTGAGACTGTGGTACATGCGCTGGTTACCTCTCGTCTGGATTTCTGTAATGTGCTCTACATGGGGCTACCCTCGTGCTTGGTCCAGAAACTGCAATTAGTACAGAACATGGCAGCCAGATTGGTTTTGGGAACATCAAGGAGAGACCATATTACACCTATATTAAAGTCTCTCCACTGGCTGCCTATTAGTTTCCGGGCCCAGTATAAGGTGTTGGGTATTACCATAAAGCGCTAAATGGCTTGGGACCAATCTATCTCCGAGACGCCTCCTCCCATACAATCCTCCCTGCGCACTCTGGTCTTCTGGAAGGAATTTGCTGCAGCCAATAAAAACAAGGCTGTCTGCAACCTCCCAGAGGGCCTTTTTGGCAACCGCTCCCAGCCTATGGAACGGACTGCCGGACGAGATCCATCAGATCACAACCCTAACTAGCATTAAAAAAGCAGTAAAGACAGATCTCTTCCAGCAGGCTTTTCCTGACTAGACTTCCCGGCCTCAGGTGCCCTGCCCTTTTATTCCCCCCTAATTCATTAGTAGCCACTGCTGTTTTCGCTTCTGGTTTGTCTTTATTGGGGTTTTTTTTATGTCATTTTAATATGTTTTAATACTTAATTGTTTAATACGGTCTTAAGGGGTGGGTAGGTTTGAAGATTTTAGGTTACTTGTGTGCTTGTATTATATGATACAGAATTTTAATTGTAAACCGCCCTGATTGCTTGCCAGAGGGGCGGGGTATTATTATTATTAATTTGACATCAGTTTAACTCTCATGGCTCCATCCTGTGGAATCCTGGGATTTGTAGTCAGGTGAGGTATTCAATCAGGTTTGTCAGAAAGTTCTGGTGCCTCACCAAACAACAAATCCCAGGATTATGGAGGATAGAGTCCTGGTGGTTAAACTGGTGTCAGACTGCTTTATTTCTGCAGCGTGGATACAAGATAATCTGGGAAATTCTGGCTGAAAATAAATATTTTCTGCAAACACTTCAGAGTAACAGTTGTTGACACAATCAGCCATAGATCCTCGTCTTAACCATTGATGCTTCTTAACCAGCACTTGATTTTTCTCCTGCTGCTTTTGTTGCCTTTCTAATCTATGGCATTATTCTGGATGTGTTCAGAAGGAAGAATTAGTGAGAGTGTGTCAATAAATTAATCTGCTGCATCTAGAATATTCAAGAATAATGAGGGTAACGTGGTTTCTAGATACTCTCTCTATCCCCTCTATTCATTTCTTCCTGTTATTTTTTCAAGGACTCATATATCAAAGTAAGGCAAGAACAAATCTTACTGAACATGGTATGTGTGCAATCTGGGCAAAGAGTTGCTTTTTATTAAAAAAAAGGTGACAGGAAAGAAGATACGGAAATAACTGTCTGGTGCTCCAGCATTTTCCCATGACTATATCAATAACTGTGTTTAAGCTTCCATAGAATAAGATTACAGTTCTCTCTAATGTAAATTAGGCACAAGAAATACCAAGAAAAAAAGCAGCACCAAAAGCCAGTAGCCATTTCCCGATGATATTTATATAGATGGGAGATCTGTAGAAGTATCTCCACGCTGTTAAGATATTTTGTAAACCCCCTATCTGTGCTTATGGGCTTAAAATCTAAAAGATCCCAAATAATAATAATAATAATAATAATAATAAATTTATTTATTTCCTGCCCCTTTGCAACGCAATCGGGGCGGCTTACAACAATAAAAGATTGATAAATACATCCGATTACAACCTCTGCCCCTTAAAAATTATTAAACTAGAACAATTTAAAATATAGATAAAACAACATATAAAAAGTCCTTGATAGGTTAGTAGTAGACATGGTTTGACCAGATATTGTTGAACTATAATTCCCAGCAGCCTGAGGTAGCATAGCCAAAGAAGAAAGAGATGCCAAGAACTGGGTTCAGGCTCTGGAAATTTGTTCCCTCAAGTTCTCTTGAAGTTGGGGGACATAAGTCACTCAACCAGCTCTCCTTCAGCCACCTACATGCTTTCACTCCTTAACACAAAGACACGCACACAGAGTTCACACGTCCCTTGGCAAGCAACCCACACCAGCCAAGCGATCTTTGGGAGCTGCTTTTGGAGACACGGGAGTTTATTATATTTATTTACCATATTTGTATTCCCTATCATAAGATCTCTGGGTGACTTGCAGTAAAATCAAGTGGAACAACAAATTAGGAGAGTTGTTTCCCCTGGCCATGGTGTGTGTGTGAAAACTGCTCTTCTTCCTCCTCTTTCCCTTCAGGCAGCTGAAGCCACAATGAGCCGATCACTTCCAGTTCTCAGCTCCCAGCCATCACTATCATCACAGGTCTTGTCTTTTATCTGTGGCTTCTTAAGATGGCATTCATCTGCCTGTCCCTCTTGTTCCCGTCTTTCCTCTCACAGACACTGACTGCCTTGACCCTTTGCTCAGTCATGGTTTCCTTTCCCTCGCTCGGTCCCAGTCCTTCTCTCCCTTGAAGCCCAGGCAGAGCACAAGTCTGTGGACCTCCAGATCCTGTGCTGTGAAACTGGTAGCATTCCTATTCCCATCAGACCTGGAGCCCTTTCACATTATAGAATCATAGAATCATAGAGTTGGAAGAGACCACAAGGGCCATCCAGTCCAACCCCCTGCCATGCAGGAACTCCCAATCAAAGCATCCCTGACAGATGGCCATCCAGCCTCTGCTTAAAGACCTCCAAGGAAGGAGTCTCCACTACTCTCCGGGGGAGTGTGTTCCACTGTCGAACCGCCCTTACTGTCAGGAAGTTCCTCCTAATGTTGAGGTGGAATCTCTTTTCTTGCAGCTTGCATCCATTGTTTCGGGTCCTAGTCTCTGGAGCAGCAGAAAACAAACTTGTTCCCTCCTCGATATGACATCCCTTCAAATATTTAAACACGGCTATCATATCACCTCTCAGCCTTCTCTTCTCCAGGCTAAACATCCCCAGCTCCCTAAGTCGTTCCTCATAGGGCTTGGTTTCCAGACCCTTCACCATTTTAGTTGCCCTCCAATTATAGCTCTATGATTCTGCTATAGCTGCATGGCAATAGCCTATGGAATCCTAGGGTTTGCAGTTTGTTGAGGCTCTCTGGCTCAGAATTCAAAATACCAATCCATAAACCATATCCCAGGCTTCCATAGGACGCTGTCACGGTGGTTAAAGTGGAATCGTAGGGCTATATAGTCACCCCTCCGTTCTCGCAGACTTGAGATCCGCAGTTTTGAATATTCATAGAGTGGCAACCTCCGTTAAGATCAATGGGACGTGCCCCATTCAAGCCTATGAGGTTTAAATATCGGCGAGTGTTTTTGCAGGGGGAGGTCCAGAATGGATCCCCCATGAAAACGGAGGGTCAACTATAACTGTGAAATGTGAAAAGGTCCCGAGTCAATACGTTTGTTAATATCTTGAATGCTGGAAGTTCCCCACTATGTTCTGCAAATCACAAGCAACATACAAGTCATTTTCTTACAGCCAGAATGGGAAACTGTGTAGGGTAATTTAAGTTTCCTAAGGCGTCAGCCTTTCTTAAGGAAAAAAAAATATCAAAAAACCCAAAGCCAAGCCTGTTAGGGTCTAGCTTTAAATCTTTATCTAATTATGCTTCCCTAAGAACTGAGACTGACTCCAAAAACAACACAAGTAGCTTGCAGTTTAAACAAAAGTTTACTAATGGCTTTAATCTATATATACATAAAGGCTATATCCTAATCTAGCTAGTGAATAGTTCAGGTAGAAAGAAATACTTATCTCACCATCTTTCCAAAGAAAGTTGAGAGAAGAAGAAGATGGAGAGCAAACAGTTCAGGAGAAAAACGTTTGAGAAAGCATGTTAGCTGTTAGTCCCAAAGGGGTAGTGACCTAAATCACATGGTTAGTTTGAATGAGGGAGGAAGGAGTTTGCATGCAGAAAATACCTTATCTATCGAAAAGGGGGAAAAGAGAATGCAAAAAAATCTTCCAACAAAATGCAGAGGAGGTGGGAGCCATCTTACCCCATGGGCCACATAGGAATTCCTGTCATGACTATTGTCACTTGTAGGAATCAGCTGAAATATGACCAATATCTATACCATGATGGGGTAGTAGAATTTTTATACAATAGTATGGGCAAAGGGAGTCACAGCTGCCACTTTTTGTGGCAGTTTGAATGATTTTAGCTGGGAGGGTTGGCCTTTAAAAAGGGGAGAGGGCCTGAGGCTTCAGTGGCCTCTAAGTGGGTTCAGAGCTATAAAATGGGCACCTGGGTACATACAGCCTGCAGACTACATTCCCCTTAAGATATAGGTGTACTGAAATGTATTCAAGGACAAATGAGAGGGTAGATCAGGAATGGATGATAAACCTCTTGATTTGCATGATATTGAAGAGTTTCAGGTTCCCCATAGTTGGTTTAAAATGCAATGAAAACGGCATGGCTGTTAATTGCCCAAGTGGCTTTTCAACAAAAAGAAACCTCAGGGTGCTGTTGACCAGTATACGTATTTAGCTATCTATTTAACTCTCTGTTTACCTACTTTGAAGCTGCCAGCAGTGACCAAAAAATACTGTCAGACACCTACCACCCCAAAAGAAATTCCCAGGTGCCAAGGGAATGGGAAA
The DNA here is from genome assembly GCA_026167975.1 of Phrynosoma blainvillii. Taxonomy (NCBI): domain Eukaryota; kingdom Metazoa; phylum Chordata; class Lepidosauria; order Squamata; family Phrynosomatidae; genus Phrynosoma; species Phrynosoma blainvillii. The sequence continues at coordinate 51,457,964 of JANUYF010000004.1, forward strand.
AAGTCCTATTGACCCTCAATAATCCCACAGTGCTATATTTGGAGGAGGAGAAAAGTGAACTGCAAAACACTGGTAAGGAGCAGAGTTTGGAAACATTACCTTTTTTGGACTGCAACTCCAAGAATCCCCCAGCTTCTATGGTCAGTTGTAGTCCCCCACCCAGGTAATGTCCCTAAGCTATAGTAGGGAAGTGGTGCTCATGCCTTTTAAACATCTACCTGTTAGGCCACAGACGGAGGCAAGTATGAATGGTGAAACTAAAATGGGTGGACAAGTGTGATCTTCCTGATCTATTTGGACTGCAATTCCCAAAGACCCTCACCATTGGCTAGGATGGTTAGGGTTGCTGGGACTTATCCAAAAACATCTGGCTGGCCACAATTGTCCACCGCTGTTGGGCAAGTGAAACAGGAAGTGATACAATGCTCTCTGTTATTTCAAGGCTTACTTCCCAAACCTGGTTCCCCTCCCGATGTATTGCACTGTATCTGCCATTATTCCCAGACAGCTCACCTATTGCAGACAACCCTAGCAGCAGGACACAAAGTTAGGGAAGGCTGCTTTCATCCTCTCTCAGTCAGCTGCATCAGCAGAAGATTGTGATGGCGGAGTAGCCTCACTAGCAATGTCAAAGATAAGACTTGGGTCCAGGCTATTTGAAGGACCATATTTCCCTTTACGAGCCCACTAATGTTGAGATTGTCTGGAGAGGCCCTTCTCTCTGTCCCAACACCCTCTCAGGTGTGTTTGGTGGGAATGAGAGAGGGCCTTCTTGGTGGCTGCTCCCAAGCTCTGGAAGTCCCGCTCAAGAGAGGCCAGGATAGCTCCATCTTTGCTTTCTTTTCGACGGCAGATAAAGACATTCTTGTGCTGTCAGGCCTTTTCAAACTGACAAGGACTGGGATTTAAATGCTGTGCAATTTAAATTTTAAGGTTTGTATTTTTAACATTGAATCATAGAATCATAGAGTTGGAAGAGACCACAAGGGCCATCTAGTCCAACTCCCTGCCATGCAGGAACTCCCAATCAAAGCATCCCCAACAGATGGCCATCCCGCCTCTGCTTAAAGACCTCCAAGGAAGGAGACTCCACCACACTCTGAGGGAGTGTGTTCCACTGTCGAACAGCTCTTACTGTCAGGAAGTTCCCCCTAATGTTGAGGTGGAATCTCTTTTCCTGGAGCTTGCATCCACTGTTCCGGGTCCTAGTTTCTGGAGCAGCAGAAAACAAGCTAGCACCCTCCTCGATATGACATCCCTTCAAATATTAAAAGAGAGCGATCATATCCCCTCAGCCACCTCTTCTCCAGGTCTAAGTCGTTCCTCGTAGAGCATGGTTTCCAGACCCTTCACCATTTTAGTTGCCCTCCTCTGGACACGCTCCAGTTTCTCCACATCCTTTTTGAATTGTGATGCCCAGAACTGGACACAGTAGTCCAGGTGGGGCCTGACCAAAACAGAATACAGTGGCACTATTACTTCCCTTGTTCTAGATACTTTCTATTAATGCAGCCTAAAATTGCATTGGCCTTTTTAAGCTGCAGCATCACACTGTTGTTACATTTTAATTCATAACTGTTTTAACTTTTAAAATTGTTTAACTGCTTTTAAATTTTTCTGTTTATACATGTTAATGTTTTTGTACTGTTTATAAATTGTATTGTTTTAAATTTGCTGTTGGTTGCCTTGAGTCCCTATATTGGAAAAAGGCAAGGTATAAGTTAATAATAATACTAATACTAATAATAATTAGTTTATTAGTAATTATTAATAAAATACTATTTTTAAAATTTATTTTACTTATTTCACTTCTATGCTGCCTTTATCCCCCAAAAAGGGACCCAAGGTGGCTCACAAGATAAAATATCACAATAAAAATTTAAAAACAATTAAAATCATCCAGTTAAAATAGTGTAAAATTAATACAAAACATTCAAAAGCTGTATATAATAAAGATAAAGGCAGAGGCAGGGAACCAGAGTTGTCAAAGCAAGGGAGCTAAGAAAAGGTTGTGGCCAGGCTAAGGTGGCCTAAGAGCAAAAAAAATTCCTTTCAAGTTTGAATAGGTCATGCTTGGAATGGAAGCATAATAATAATAATAATAATAATAATAATAATAATAATAATAATAAATTATTTATACCCCGCCCCACTGGAATGGATAGGCATAAAACAGAGAGTCCTTTAACTGCTGATCTCCCTGAGGATCTTTCAAGTGCAAAGAAATCCTCTCAGATGGTGCCACATAATCAGGAAGGCATTTGACTATATCTGGAATTCTCAAGATTCCTATTGTCCATAAGAGTGCACAATTTTTCTGGTATATCTGTATCAGAAGACACCATAGTGACCAATAATCCCCATGTAATGACTCTGCAATGCAACAGCTGTCCAGGGCCCAAACCATCTGCACAAAATAGGTTTGGTAGCATGGATACCCAGTGTGAGAGTTGAGAGCCGGTGTGGCATAGTAGTTTGAGTGTTGTACACTCTGCAGACCAGGGTTCAAATCTTGGTTCTGCCATATAAATCCACTGTGACCTTGGTCAAGTCATACCCTCTCAGCCTCAGAGGATGACAATGACAAAACCTTTCTGAAGAAAGTTGCCAAGAAAACCCCATGATAGGGTTGCCTTAGGGTTGCCATGTGACTTGAAGGCAAACAACAACAGAAGAAGCTTGGCTAGCCCCTTTAAATTTTGGATTAAAACTTGGAGGCCCTGTGCCACTGACATGAAAGTCACTAGTTGCTACTGAGACCTGCTATAGGCCAATGCCTATTCTAGGCTGCATCAATAGAAGTATAGTGTCTAGATCTATGTTCTTTTGTTAGGACTCACCTGGAATAATGTGTCCAATTCTGGACACAACAATTCAAAAAGGATGTTGGGAAGCTGGAGAGTGTCCAGAGGAGGGCGACCAAAATGGTGAAGGGTCTGGAAACCATGCTTTATGAGGAAAGACTTAGGGAGCTGGGTATGTTTAGCCTGGAGAAGAGAAGACCATCAAGGGCTGATGGCAGGCGCATTATGCAAAATACAGCAAACAACCGCATGTAGTGGGTGGTGAGATGGTACACAATAAGCCCAGACAAGAGTGACAAAAAAGTGCCCCTTCCTAAAACACAAACATCCTGGCCCCAGGTAAGCCACTCAACACATCTCTAGTGATGAGCTTTTATCCTGATCCAATCATGGAAGGTCCCACAGTTTGTGAGGTGGTTTACAACCATAGAAGCCTTAAAAAGGAGGAAAGCTCTTAGGGTGCATCTGCACCGCATAAATAATCCAGTTTGACACCACTTTAACTGCCCTGGCTCAATGCTGTGGGATTCTGGGGACTGTCATTTGTTGTGGCACCAGAGCCCTCTGACAGAGAAAGCTAAATGTCTCATAGAACTACAGTTCCCATAATTCCATAACATGAAGTCATGGCAGTTAAAGTGATGTCAAACCATATTATTTCTGCAGTGTGGATGCCAGACTAATAATAATAATTTTTATTCATATTTCCTGCCACTCCCTGCAGATCGAGGCAGGATTACATCCATAAAAAGTATACAACATATACAAAATACAGGACATCTTTACTGAGCTGTGGGGTGGGGGTGGGTGGGTCAACCACTGGTGTAGATGCGGTGGGATGTGGTGGATCAAGGAATGCGTGTTCACATAATACTTGGGTCCACCTGCCTTGGCCCAGCCAGTTGGCTAGACGCCAGGTTAGTGGTCTTTAATCGGAGCTCATAGCGCTCACGCTCTGCTTTACCCAAAGGAGCAACAGTATGCAAAGGGACCTTGTAGCATCTTAGAGAATAGCTGAAAGAAAGAAGTTTGTAGCATCAGCTTTCCTAGGCTTCAGCCTTCAACCTTCCTCAGAAGCATGTTGGAGCAAATTTGTTTTCTTCAGCTCCAGAGAATAGGACCCCGAGCCATGGATGCAAGCTACAGGAAAAGAGATTCCAGCTAAACATTAGGAGGAACTTCCGGATAGTAAGAGCTATGTGACAGTGGAACAGAGAGTGATGGAGTCTCCTTTGGAGGTTTTTCAACAGAGACTGGGTAGTCATCTGTTGGGGGTGCTTTGACTGTGAATTCTTGCATGGCAGGGGGTCGGACTGGATGGCCCTTGTGGTCTCTTCCAACTTTATGATTCTATCATTCTAGGCCAATGAGCTTCCAACCACACAATACTCAGGTATTACCACCTGAATCCTATTACTCTTAAGTGCTCGGCCATGACACTTCTCTTCCAGCAACAAACCATGGTAACACAATGCACTAGACCCAGGGAAGGCTAGGTGGCGACATTAGCACCCCAGGAGAACTTGGGAGGGCCATACCTCCCATTATAAGGTAAAGGTAAAGGTTGTCAAGTCATGTCCGACTATAGGGGGAAATGCTCATCTCCATTACTAAGTCGAAGAGTCAGCATTGTCAGAGACTACTCTGTGATCATATGACCAGCATGATTGCACAGTTCACTGTTTACCATCCCACTGAGAAGTGGTACCTATTCATCTACTTGCGTTTGCATGCTTTTGAACTGCTAGGTTGGCAGAAGCTGGGACTAGTGACAGGAGCTCACCCCATCATGCAGCACCCGGGCCTCAAACTGCCAACCTGCTGATTTGCAATCAACAGAGTCAGCACCTTAACCACTTGAGCCACACCGCATTATACCTCCCATTATACCAGGGGTAGGCAACCTTTTTGAGCCAGGGGCCAGGTTGCTGTCCCTCAGACAATTGGGGGGCCAAAGCACCAAATATAAATAAATAAATAATAAAAATAAAAATATTTTTTTTAAAAATATATATGCATGCACACTCTCTCAGCCCCAGAAAATCCATGGCAAAACCCCTGTGGAGATTTTGCCAAGAAAGCCCCAAGAACAAATAATAACAACAATAATCAATATCATCATGGCGGGCGGCGGCGGCGGCAGGACCAGCCTGGGGCCGGTCCAAAGGCCTCGGGGGGGCCGCATCCAGCCCCCGGGCCTTAGGTTGCCTACCCCTGCATTATACCCACTCCCAAATGCTCTCTAGGGGACAAACACACCATGTTTTGGTGCACCTAGAGGGCATTTTGGATCATTTTGAGGCAAAACTCTTTTTTAAAAAAATTGTAAAGATTTGTTCTGGGCTCCAAATATGATGGAATTGCCCTTCATACCCCCTGCCTAAATGTCATTTTGGACCAAAAAAGAGGGGGATGTGGGGGGAATTACCTAGTGGGGCACAAAGTGGCCTTGGGTGCTGCATGTGACCTAAAGGCTGCTTTTGGCCTCATTCCCTGAACTAGATGATTCTCTCAAGAGTACCAAATACAAACAGGGGCATAAAGGCTGAGCTTCTCAGTCACATGGAGAAGCTGCCTTGAATCCCATCCTGTGACAAAGGTGGAATATAAGTTCAATAAAAAGAAATGAAATGAAATGGACCTGAAGAATCCTTTTGCAAGCATTAAGCATCAAAGGCAGCAGTTTCCCTACTTTGAATTAAAAAATGCTCCATGGTGTTAATCACAAGGGTTCAGCTGGCTGTGTGGCTTCATTTGTACCACGAACACCAAATCACAACTTTGCTTTACATACCAAGAAAGGTGCTGGAGGGTTGTGTGGGCAAATGTGGCTCCAGAGGCTGAGTTGGGCTGCAAAATTACCCTTCCAGGAACAATCCAGTCTGGAGCTATACCTGAAAAGCAAATCCCTCTGCTTCTTGAGTTACCACTGAGCAGCACATTTTCCACTTTTAGTAACAGAAGTGAAAGTCTACCATTAAGATTTCCCTCAGGGCCTGAAGATCAAACCATTTTCAGCTCATCATGCAATTCTATTCAATGGGCCTCACTGCCTAGTCCCTGCCCTGATACAGCATCAGGTTGCGAACCTAAACAGATTTACTATGACCCTATCATGGGATTTTCTTGGCAAAATTTGTTCCAGTGGACAAAATTTGCTCTTGTTTCCTTAGGCTGAGAGAGTGAGAGTTTGCCCAAGGTCATCCAGTGGGTTTTTGTGGCTGAGCAGGGATTCAAACCCTGTTTTTCAGAGTTATAGGGCCTTTGCAGACTGCTAGAAATAGTGCAAATTGAGTCCACTTTAACTGCCCTGCCTCAGTGCTAGGGAATCATGGGAATTGTATTTTTTTCTGAGACATTGAGCCTTCTCTATCAGGGAGCTCTGGTGCCACAATAAACTACAGTTCCCATGATTCCTTAGCACTGAGTCAGGGCAGTTAAAGTGGACTAAATTTGCACTATTTCTGGCAGTCTGCAAAGGCCCATAGTCCAATGTCCAAAGCACTTAGGGAAACATTTTTCTCAGAGAAATGGCCATGTCCCAATCTACCCAGTTGGCTGTTGGAAAGGCTGAGTGGGATTGAAAGGAGGGGCACTCCCTGGTTGCTTTGGGATTTGTAGTCAGGGTGGCCGCATACCATAACTACAAAGGAGGGGAAGGCACCAGAAATGTAGGACAGTCAATAAAAATGTAGGATATGACAAAATAAATGCTAAAAACACTAGTATAAATATAAATTAATTCTTCTCAGTCATGCTTCAAATGGAAGTCATATTGGAATTCCTCCTGGACAGAATGTTGAAATGTAGGACATGTCCTGGAAGAGGAGGATGTCTGGTCACCCTGTTTGTAATCCAAAATAAACTTTTCCCTGGCTCTGAGTAGTTATAACTCAGCCCTCAAGCGTGGTCTTTTTCAGGCTGCTACAGTTAATAGCACTTTGACACCACTCCAACAACCATTATTGTATTCCATCCTGAGATGTGTAGTTCTGAGAGAGATTTAGTCTGCCAGAGAGCTGCAATGACTCATTAACTACAATCCCCAAGATTTCATACAATGCAGCCATAACAATTAAATCAGTAGCCAAGGATTATGATTACGCTGGATGTGGAAAAGAGTTCCATTATTACTATTATTTTTATCATTTATATAGCGCCATACATGCACATGGCGCTTTATAACTGAACAACACATTCCGAACTACTTCAGTAATATAAAATACTGAAATACAGGACTAGAATACATTGCTAAAAATCCAATAGTCATATACAATAGTAAACTACAATGCCAAAAAAAGAGAGAAAATAGCTACACACACAAACACAAAATAAAGAACAATAGAGATAATTAGTTATAAGACAACTATAAAACATCAACCAACCCTGGAAGGAACTGGAGGGCATTTTGGATCATTTTAAGGCAAATAAATAAATAAATAAATAAGCCTTTTTAAAAACAAAATTGTAAAGATTGGTTCTGTCCCCTGGGCTCCAAATGTGATAGAAATGCTCTTCATACTCTCCTTTTGGATTAAATAAAATTGGGGGGGAAATGGGGAGGGGGGGATACCTGGGGGCCCCAAAATGGCCCTGGATGCTCCTGGCTAATTCTTGGGATCAACCTCCAGCTGGTGACACGAGTCCACAGGTTCCTCCAGAGTTTACACGAGGTCTGCTGCTGAACACGTGTCTCAGTAAGAAAAGGAATCGTGTGAATCCTTGATGGAAGCCAGAGTTTCCATCAAACACAGTCGACGGGGATCAAGGAGGAAAAGACACCGTAGAAGTCCTTTTTGCCTTCCCAATGCTGGAGTTTTTTCTCTTGGATGCGTCTCAATGGGTTTCTTTCAGAGCAGGAGAGCCAAAGGGCCCCCTTGCGTCTTTTCCCAACAAACTTTCCCCCAAGTTGCCAAGTGAAAACCCCAACCCAGGGCTAAAGGTTTGGGAGGAGGAGGAGGAGGAGGAGGAAGAAAGGGATTTGGGAAGGTGGAGCTCAGAGGATAAAAAGGCGCACCTGCTGAAAGTCCTCCTCCTTCTACCCAACTGTTAAAGAGACCATGCAAAGACACAGGGTACTCTGGAAAATCAGTATGCCAAGGGTTCTTGTAGCTCCTTTAAGACTAAATAGCTGAAAGAGAGAGAAGCTGGGAGCATGAACTTTGGTTCTCAGATGCATTTGGTGGAGTGAGAAGCCCAAGGTCATCCAGAGGATTGTTATGGCTCAGCGTGGATTTCAACCCTGGTGTCCAGAGCTATAGTCCAAAGCCCAAACCACTTTTGTTGTTAACCACCCTCTGGTCAATCTTGACCCATGGCGACCCTGTGGATGAGACCTCTCCAAAACTCCCTGTCCTTCACTGCTCTGCTCAGGTCCTGCAAAGTCCTGCCCATGACCTCCATAATAGAGTCCAGCCATCTAGCTTGCAGCTTTTTTCTCTTTCTACTTCCCTCCACTTTTTCTAGCATTATTGTCTTTCCCCCCAAAGATTCATGCCTTTGCATGATGTGTCCAACAGCCTCAGTTTTGTGATCATGGCTTCCAGGGAAATTTCTGGCTTGATCTGCTCTAGGACCCATTTGTTTGTCTTTTTGGCTGTCCATGGGATCCTCGGCACTCTTCTCCATCCAGCACCACATTCTCTCAAATGCATGGGTTTTCCTCCTGTCTTCCTTCTGAACTCTCTAGCTCTCACTGCCATACCTAATTCCAGCCCTAGTACCCAATTCCCTAATTCCTAATAGCTAATATTAGAGAATACCAAACCACTTAGAGCTCCAGACTGGGTTGTTCCTGGAGGGTTCATTTTGGAGCCCAACTCAGCCTCTGGAGTCCCATCCAAAAGCAGGGCTGTCCCTGGACTTCCCACTCCACCAAATGCAGCGGAGGAAGGAGGCTCAGGTCTAGCAAAGCTCATGCAGCCAACTTCTTTCTTGCAGTTAGTCTCAAAGGTGCGACGAGATCCCTTGGCCAGGGTGTCCTAACCTCAAAGTAAGGAGGACAGGGCACTGCAAAATGTGGGACGTGGCAAATAAAATGTAGGTCGTGACCAAATAAAAGCTCAAAACACTCCTAGAAATGTAAAGGAATGCTTTTTAAGTCAAGCTCAAAAATGGAGGACCTTTTGGATTTTCTCCTGGATGGAAGGCAGAAATGTAGGACATGTCCTGGGAAAGGAGGACACACCATCATCATCATCATCATCATCATCATCATCATCATCATCATCATCCCGCCCTTGACAATAGTTTTAAAGGTACAAGAGCCCAAGGGATGTTTTTTACAGGGCAAATCCAGCAGTTTTTGAGTGCCTTCAGGGTTTGAGCATCCTTTCTTCCCTTGAAACGAAACACGTGTTTACAGGTTCAGAAGAGTGTCTTTCTTGTAGGAACCGTGGCTGCTTCTTGCTCTCACAAACGATATCGGAATATTAAAAGAAATGCCAGTGGGATTGCCTCCCTTTTCCCTAAATTGATGTCCTTTGAATTACAGCAAATATGACAGAGAAGTCAATGTTTCATTGGTGCACACCGGTCCAAACACACACTGCAGAAATAATCCAGTTTGAGACCGCTTTAACTGCCCTGGCTCAAAGCTAGGGAATCATGGGAATTGTAGTTTTTTGTTTTTTTTCTGAGACATTGAGCCTTCTCTGTCAGAGAGCTCTGGGGCCACGATAAACTACAATTCCCATGATTCCCTAGCACTGAGCCAGGGCAGTTGAAGCCGTCTCAAGCTGGATTATTTCTGCAGTGTGTGTTTTGGACCATCATGACAGGGGCCAGTGTGGTGCAGAGATTTCTAGGACTGCGGCAGAAATAAAGCGGTTCGATACCACTTTAATTGCTATGGATTGGTAAGTTTTGAGAGATCTTTAGCCTTCCCTGTCAGAGAGCTCTAGTACTCCACCAAACTATAAATACCAGAATTATATAGCACTGAGCCACACTTGCAGAAATTATGCTGCCACACTGCAGAAATAAAACAGTTTGACAGCACTTTCAACTTCCATAGCACTGAGCCGTTTACACGGCTCAGTGCTATGGAAGTTAAAAGTGCTGTCAAACTGTTTTATTTCTGCAGTGTGGCAGCATGGAATACTTAGGGCAGCTATTGCTGCTGAATAAGGAATGAATGATTTAAGGTCATAACACACTGGAGAAATAATCCAGTATGAGACCACTTTAACTGCCCTGGCTCAATGCTAGGGGATCCTGGGAAGGGTAGTGTTTAGCTTTCTCTTACCAGAGAGCTCTGGTGCCACAACAAATGACAGTTCCCAGAATCCCACAGCATTGAGCCAGGGCAGTTAAAGTGGTGTCAAACTGGAGTCCTCTTGCTCTATCTGCCTAAAAACAAAGCTATTCATAGGGTTTTACTTAGGTAAGGAATCCTTTTTGCAAGGGAGGAGGGAGGGACGGGAAGGAAACGTGTGTGTGTGTGTATATATACACACACATATAATTTTGTATGTCTGTATATAAATTAATTTTTGTGTGTACTGTATATACACACAATTTTATATGTGTGTGTACACATATATAAATATATTGGTGTGTGTGTGTATATACACACATACACACACACCTTTCTATCAATCCACTTTTGTGTGTGTGTGTATACACATATACACACACACACAAAATTATATAAATATATATATGTATGTGTGTGTCGATAGACTTTATTAAGGAGTCACGGATATTAAGAGGTTGTGTCTATAAAATATACACAGACACACACTTTTGGTAGAAAGGTGTGTGTGTGTGTGTGTGTGTGTGTATGTATAAAATTATTTTTCTATAAATATGTATGTATAAAATCTACCCAAAGAGTGTGTGTGTGTATTATATTATGAATGATTTAAGGTCATAACACACTGGAGAAATAATCCAGGATGAGACCGCTTTAACTGCCCTGGCTCAAGGCTAGGGAATCCTGGGAAGGGTAGTGTTTGTAAGACATTTAGCCTTCTCTATCAGAGAGCTCTGGTGCCACAACAAATGACAGTCCCCAGAATCCCACAGCATTGAGTGTGTATTATACACACACACAAACACACACAGAAACTTTTGCTATAAAGGCAGGTGTGTGTGTGTGTAAAAGGACCGATTTTGGCATCAGAGAGAAAAAAGACTAGCGCATATATATATATATATATATATATATATATTCACTGGGGCGAAATCTTCTCTTGGGTTTCTATCTAGTCTATCCTTTGCCTGAAATCGCCAGAGTCCTGTGATGCCTTAAGGGCCAATAAATACATTTTCCTATTTTTGTAACTTTCCATAGTGACAGTCTTCCATCCGATGCCTTGGGCTGCTGCTGCCCTTCAAGAAACTTTTTGAACTTTTTGTCTTTATTTTATTGTATTTTATTTTTTGGCTTTTTAAAAGAATGGTCAGCTTTAAGGTGCCACTAGATCTCTGCATTATTTCTGTCAGAGCACCTGCAATAACCTTTTCCCTCTTTCTCGGGTGGTACTTGCCAGATGTTTTGAACCTTAAGGTGCATTCAGACGTGAACAGTAGCTCCGCCTTTAAACACGTTTGTGTCCGGCTTTCGCATCCATTGACAGCCGGGAGGAAAGTGGTTGTGGTTGTTGTGTGCCTCCAAGCCATTGTGTTTTTGACTTATGGGGACCCTAAGGCGAACGTATATCATAGGGTTTCCTTGGCAAGTTTCTTCAGAGAGGGTTTGCCATTGCCATCCTCTGAGGCTGAGAGAGTGTGACTTGTCCAAGGTCACCCAATGGGGTATTTTTTTTTTATGCAAGAGCGGGGAATCGAACCCAGATCTTTGTATTGTACAATGCTCAAACCACCACACCAGGCTGGCTTAGTGTTCATTACATAAAAGTGGTGCTAACATAGAAGGCATAGAATTGGGATCTCAGGTGGAGAAAGAGATAGGTTTCCTCAAATATTTATGTGTCTGTCCTGTGCCTTCAAATAGTTCACCCTAAGGCGAACCTATCGTGGGGTTTTCTTGGCAAGATTTGTTCAGAGGGGGAGAGGGTTTGCCATTGCCATCCTCTGAGGCTGAGAGAGTGTGACTGGCCCAAGGTCACTCAGTGGGTTTCCATGTCCGAGCCGGGATTCGAACCCTGATCTCCTATGGTCCCAGTCCCAACACTCAGACCACGCTGGCTCTCTACAAATATACTCTTTACAAATATACTCTTTACACGCTGGCTCTGTACAAACATACATACACACACCAATATATGTATATATGTATATATATGTATATATGTGTGTGTATATATACATATATGTGTGTGTGTGTGTGTGTGTGTGTGTATACACACACATAATTTTGTATGTCTGTGTATATAAAATTAATGTGTGTACTGTATATACACACAATTATATATATATATATATATATATATATATATATATATTGGTGTACACACACACACCCCTTTCAAATAAATGCACAAGCGTCTAAGGGGGGTTGCAGACTGCCAGAAATAGTGCAAATTAAGTCCACTTTTAGGGTTAGGGATAGAGTTAGGGAATCATGGAGACTGTAGTTTATTGTGGCACCAGAGCTCTTTGACAGAGAAGGCTCAATGTCTCAGAAAAAAACCCAGTTCCCATGATTCCCTAGCACTAACCCTAACCCTAAAAGTGGACTCAATTTGCACTAATTCTGGCAGTCTGCAACCCCCCTAAGATAATGACCCAAATTGCATTAAAGGGGGAGTGTGTGTGGAAATCGTCCCAAAGAAATTCTTCGAGAGGAAAGGTGTGGAACCATCAAGGAAGGAAAGAAGGAAGGAAGGGAAGGAAGGAAAGGAAGGAAGAAGGAAAGGAAGGAAGGAAGGAAGGAAGGAAGGAAGGAAGGAAGGAAGGAAGGAAAGGAAGGAAGGGAAGGAAGGAAGGAAGGAAAGAAAGGAAGGAAAGAAGGAAGGAAGGAAAGGAAGGAAGGAAGGAAAGGAAGGAAAGAAGGAAGGAAGGAAAGGAAGGAAGGAAGGAAAGGAAGGAAGGAAGGAAGGAAAGGAAGGAAGGAAAGGAAGGAAGGAAGGAAGGAAGGAAGGAAGAAGGAAAGGAAGGAAGGAAAGAAAGGAAGGAAGGAAGGAAGGAAGGAAGAAGGAAAGGAAGGAAGGAAAGAAAGGAAGGAAGGAAGGAAGGAAGGAAAGAAAGGAAGGAAAGAAGGAAGGAAGGAAGGAAGGAAGGAAGGAAGGAAGGAAGGAAGGAAGGAAGGAAAGGAAGGAAAGAAGGAAAGGAAGGAAAGGAAGGAAGGAAGGAAAGGAAGAAAGAAAGAAACCTCCTTCCCCTCGGTGTCTTCGGAACTGACCTCTTCCTTGGTTTTAAGGCTTGAGGATCCGGCTAAACCCTTAGGAAAAGACTTTCTCTGAAATAAGGCAAAGGGCGATTTTCTCGGATCAACCCATTTTCTGTGAAAACCACTCGGCCAAGCTGGCTTTGGCAACGCTGAGGGGGGAAGCCGACCCTTCTTCTATCTACTCTCATCCCCACTTTCGGAAAATCTGCAAAAAGTTTTATCTCGTTTGCTTCCAAGGAATCCTTTTGGGGAGGTCGGAAATGAAGACAAAGGATGAAGAAAGGTCCAAAACACACTCCGCAGAAATAATAATCCCCTTTGAGGCCGCCTTAACTGCCCTGGGCTCATAGCTAGGGAGTCCTAGGAATTGTAGTTTTTACTGTGGCACTAGAGCTCTCTGACAGAGAAGGCTAAATGTCTCACAAAACTACGGTTCCCAGAATTCCCTAGTATTGAGCTAGGGCAGTGAAAGCGGTCTCAAACTGGATTGTTTCTGCAGTGTGTTTTGGACCGAAAGGCCCTGATTTGGGCTTGTTCATCCTTTCCCTTCCCTTTCTTCCTATTAGTGGACCACTCTGTCCTATTCATTTTAAAGTTAGAAATTATAGTTTTTATGTCCTCCACAGACTCCTTCATCCTGACCTGTGCTTGTATTCCTAAACAGATCTTTTGCCTCCTGCTAAGTGTCTTGGTCATTTCTCTTCCCTATTCCTCTTCTCTCTTTCCCTCCTAAAAATGCCAGCCTCCCAGTTTGAAAATGCCAGTTTGAGTTTGGACTATGACTCTGGAGACCAGAGTTCAAATCCCTCCTCAGCCATGGAAACCGACTGGGTGACCTTGAGCAAGTCACACTCTCTCAGACTCGGAGGCAAATACTTGCAAAAGAGAAAAGGAAAACAAAACCACTCTGAATCAATCTTGCCAAGGTGAAACCCTCTGGGATAACCATCCCTTTTGTTGTTGTTGCTGCTGTTGTTGTTGTGTGCCTTCAAGTCGTTTCCAACTTATGGCGACCCTAAGGCAACCCAACCCTATCACAGGATTTTCTTGGCAAGATTTGTTCAGAGGTTTGCCCTTGCCTCCCCCTGAGGCTGAGAGGATGTGACTTGACCAAGGTCACCCAGTGGGTTTCATGGCCAAGGTCCAACACTCACACCACTAGCCACACTGGGTCTGTCAGTCTTGCTTTAGGGTTGCCATAAATTGGAAATGACTTGAAGGCACACAACAAACAAACAAATAAACAAAACAACACCAAGACTCAAGAGTCCTGTGGTATCTCAAAGCTTGACATCTCCTGCCTGAGCTTTTGAGGAATAAAGACCACTTCATCAAGGGCTGAAGGAAGGCGTGTTATCCAGAATACAACACACAATCGCACATAGCGGGTGGTGAAATGGTACACAATAAGCCCAGACAAGAGTGACAAAAAAGTGCCCCTTCCTAAAGGTGCGTCTGATAACACAAACATCCTGGCCCCAGGTAAGCCACTCAACACATCTCTAGTGATAAGGAGATTTTATCCAGTCCAGGGAGATCCCACAGTTTGTGAGGCGGTTTACAACCATAGAAGCACAAAAAAGGAGGGAAGGCTCTTAAACTGCATCCGCACTGCAGAAATAATCCAGTCTGACACCACTTTAACTGCCCTGGTTCAGTGCTGCAGGGTCCTGGGGACTGTAGTTTGTTGTGGCACCAGAGCTCTCTGACAGAGGAGGCTAAATGCCTCACAAAATCACAGAAATAGCAGTCAGTGTTAGTCTGTAGAATCAGTATGAAGAAAGATCTTGTAGCACCTTTGAGAGTAACTGAAAGAAAGAAATTGGCAGCATGAGTTTTCCTAGACTTCAGTCTACTTCCTCAGATGCATTTGGTCTTATTATTAGTAGTAGTAGTATGTAGAGAGATCTTGTAGCACCTTTGAGACCTTACTGAAAGAAATTGGCAGCATGAGCTTTTGTAGACTTCAGTCTACTTCCACAGATGCATTAATTCCTTAGGAAGAACTCTTTTACCTCAACACCTACCCAAATGTTGCTGATGCAAAAACATGAAGGGGGGTTGCAGACTGCCAGAAATAGTGCAAATTGAGTCCACTTTTAGGGTTAGGGTTAGTGCTAGGGAATCATGGGAAATGTTGTTTTTTTCTGAGACATTGAGCCTTCTCTGTCAGAGAGCTCTGGTGCCACAATAAAATACAGTTCCCATGATTCCCTAACCTTAACCCTAACCCTAAAAGTGGACTCAATTTGCACTATTTCTGGCAGTCTGCAACCCCTCCAAGACTCCTTGAGGAGTCCTCTGCCTACAAAGAGGCCTGTAATCTCATAGGAATGGAGGCATATTAGATAGCAAGAGAGAGGTCCTTATTGAGGTGCAAATAGACTTTAAATTTCCTGGTCTTTGCAAATTTCCCAATAGCCACATGGCCAGAAGGAGGATATCCTCCACTTGCCATCTTAACTAAGGACAGAAACATCAAAATGCAGGCATCTGACTAATATCCTGTTTGGTTTGTAACATCTTGCCTGATGAAGAAGCCAGTGGAGCTCCAAAAGCTTGCAACCAGTCTATTGTGCATTTTGGTTGGCCAATAAAGGTATCACTGGTGGATTTTTGTTTGAATTTAGGAAGAACTGTAAGAGCTGTTTGACAGTGGAACACACTCCCTTGGAGTGCGGTGGAGTCTCCTTCCTTGGAGGTCTTTAACAGAGGCTGGATGGCCATCTGTCAGGGGTGCTTTAATTGTGAGTTTCTGCATGTCAGAAGCGGGTTCAACTGGATGGCCCTTGTGGTTTCTTCCAACTCTATGATTTGATGAAGTGAATCTTATCAGCAAAAAGAGTTTGTCAAGAGGAAATTCTACTAGAAATTTGGACTTCCAGGGGGTTGGACTAGATGGCTCTTGAGGTCTCTTCCAACTTTATTTCATTTCATTTCATTCCTCTGCTGCCTTTCTCCCAGAAAGGGACTCAAGGTGCCTCACAAGATAAAACAATTTTTTAAAAAGACAATATATTTTAAGAAAAACGATTAAAATCATCTAGATAAAACAGTATTAAAATTAACAACAAAAATACAACAGTTAAAAACATAATTAAAACACGCCCTATAACACCACCCTGTCCTGTTTATATATTTAAAAACCTGCCTATTTTATTTAAATCCGTAAGAACATAAGGACTCTATGATTCTATTGTAGCGAGATCTTGCAGCATCTTTGAGACTACGGGCCTGAACAGACTGCCAGAAATAATCCAGTTTGAGACCACTTTAACTGCTCTGGCTGAGCTTCCAATGCTAGGGAATGATGGGAACTGTAGTTTATTGTGGCACCAGAGCTCTTTGACAGAGAAGGCTCAACCCCTCAGAAAAAAACCTACAATTCCCATGATTCCCTAGCATTGAGCCAGGACAGTTAAGTGGTCTCAAACTGGATTATTTCTGGCAGTCTGTTCATGCTCTAAAACCCAAAACACACTGCAGAAATAATCCATTTTGAGACTGCTTTAACTGCTCTGGCTCAATGCTTGGAAACTCTGGGAACTGTAGTTTTGTGAGAAATGTAGCCTTCTCTTTCAGAAAGCCACAATAAAGTACCATTCCTAGAATTCCCTAGCATTGAGCCAGGACAATTAAAGCTGTCTCGAACTGGATTATTTCTGCAGTGTGTTTGGGACCTAACTCAAAGAACAGATGCTTCTGTGAAAAGCCCAGGCTGAGCTTCCTTCATTCGTGAAAGGCAGGTAAGGTTTTGTGGGGGTCTGGTGGAGGGGGGGGGATTTGAGTTTGGTGTAAGGGGGGGAGGGAGCTGAGTTTTTGGCCAATCCCTTGCAACGACCCTGGGGGGGTGGGTGGGAGGTAAATGGTGGGCTGGAGAGACTTTGCATACACACACACAAAGTGACTCCTCTTTTTGCACCATCTGCGCGCCAGACACGTGTCTCTCTCTGCCTTGGAAGTAGTTGCTTCCCATTCAGTGGAAGGGAAGGAGGAGGAGAAGGGTCGCCGCGATCCTCAACCCACAGCAATTGGGAGCAACTCTGGAGGAGTGAGTACCTGATTTTGCTGGAGCATCCTCAGAGGGAGGAGAAGGAGAAGGAGAAGGAGAAGAAGGAGGAGGAGGAGGACTGGGTGCCCCTGGCCAACCTTTTCTGCCCCCGATCCTGGCTCAGGTGGATTGAGCCCCCCAGGGGTCTCTGCAAGATGGGGAGGGAGATCTGGGGGTCAGCAGGACTGGGTGATCCAAGACCCAAGGAGTGGGGAGAAGGGGTGAAATGCTCTCTTCTTCTCAGAGGAGGAGATCCATGTCCCTGTTGGCACCAGGTCTAGGAGGATTTGGGTGCAATCTTTTTTGGAGGGGTCGGTTGTGTCCGGGAGGGTCTTTCCAATTGGAATGAGTTCCCAAGAGAGGATCCTGTAAATGCAAAGGAAAATTAGGGGGAAATTTCCCAGCCCCTTTCACCCCTGACTTTTTCCCTTTTTCTCCTCCTCCTCCTCCTTTTTCTTTTCCTTCTCCTTTTTTCCTTTTCCTTTTCCTTCTCCTTTTCCTTCTCCTTCTCCTTTTTTCCTTTTCCTTTTCCTTCTCCTTCTCCTTTTTTCCTTTTCCTTTTCCTTCTCCTTCTCCTTTTCCTTTTTTCCTCCTCCTCCTCCTCCTCCTCCTCCTCCTTTTCCTCCTCCTCCTCCTCCTTTTCCTTTTCCTCCTCCTCCTCCTTTCCCTTTCCCTTTCCCTTTTCCTTTTCCTTTTCCTTTCCCTTTTCCTGCCACTCTGAGAGTAAATGCCTGGGGGCTTCTGGAATTGTAGTCCAGAAAGGAAGTTTTCCCTTGCTCTCACTCTGAGGAACTACAGGGCATTTGTCCTTTCTTATTGCCATTCCCACTGCCTTTAGGATTGGGAAGAAGAGCAGGTTCCGGGAACCCAAACAGACCCTTCAGATGATTTATTCTAGCATCCAGGGAGGATAAATTAAGTTTTCTTTTCTTTTTCCCCCTTCCTTTTTCCTATTCAATCCTGGGAGTATTTATTCCCAGTGCCTCTTCCTACCAAGGGCATCGAGTGGGTTTACAGGGCTGAGCAGGGATTTGAACCCCGGTCCCCGGAGTCATAGGCAACACAACATTTCCCCATCTGTGCGCATCGGTCCAAAACGCACTGCAGAAATAATCCAGTTCGAGACTGGTTTTACTGCCCTGGCTCAAGGCTAGAGAATCCTGGGAAATGTAGTTTGTTGTGGCACCTTAGGTCTCTGATGGAGAAGGCTAGATGACTCACTACAGTTCCCGGAATTTCCTAGCATTGAGCCAGGGCAGTAAAAGCGGTCTCAAACTGGATCATTTCTGCAGTGTGTTCTGGACCATAAACTGCACAGTCCAGAAGGACTTCTGCCCATTGCTCAGACTCTATTTAAGGGACTACAAGGCCCTTTTTGCCTGCAAGAAAGAGGGCTATTCGGCTTGATACTGTGAGGCTGCATCCTTACTGTAGAAATAATCCGGGTTTTAACAGCCCCGGCTCAGTGCTGTGGAATTCTGGGAATTACAGTCTGGTGAGGCATTTAACCTTCTCAGTCAGAGAGCTCTGGTGCTACTGTTGTTGTGCTCCAAAGCGAACCTATCCTGGGGTTTTCTTGCCAAGTTTCTTCAGAGGGGGTTTACAAGGGCTACTCTCTAAGGCTGAGAGAGTGTGACTCCCCCAAGGTCATCCAGTGGCCGAGTGAGGATTCGAATAAAATACAAATCCTAGAATTTCATACCATGGAGCCATGGCAGTTAAAGCGGTGTCGAACTGCATTAATTCTGCAGTGCGGATGCAGCCCTCAGAGATTAAATATTTAGGAGCAGGAAGAATTCAGGGAAAGGGAGAAGGAGGAGATCTTGAGTGAAAAGCCTAAGAGAGGAGAGAGCTGAAAAGCCGAAAGCTGACCTCCATTTATTCCAAATGAAGCCTTTTGAGGAGGAGACCCATTTAGTTTTCTCACACACTGCAGAAATAATCCAGTTTGAGACCGCTTTAACTGCCCTGCCTCAATTCTGGGGACTGTAGTTTCGTGAGACATTTAGCCTTCTCTGCCAGAGAGGTCTGGTGCCAAAATAAATTATAATTCCCAGGATCCCCTAGCACTGAGCCAGGGCAGTTAAAGCGGTCTCACACTGGATTATTTCTTCAGTGCCTTTTGGACCGATCCTTATTTAAAGGCTTAGCATGGAGTTCAATTCCATTCAACTACACGAGGCTCCATCAATACTGTAGAAATAATCCGGTTTGATACCGTTTTAACTGCCACGGCTCAATGCTATGGAATTAATTCTGTGGATTATTGTTTGTTGTGGCACCAGGTCTCTCTTAACAGAGAAGGCTAAATGTTTCATAAAACTACAGTTTCCAGAATCCCATAGCATTGAGCCGTGGCAGTTAAAGCGGTATCAAACCGGATTATTTCTGCAGTATGGATGCAACCCTTGTTGCGTAGCCTCACGTGTTAAGAATTTCCAAAATATGTGTCTCTTTTTAAGAACCAGCCTCAGGTGCGTTCAGGAGAAGAGGCTGACAGACTCCCAAAAACGATGAGAGAGGAACCGGACTGCGTCCACACTGCAGAAATCATTTGGTTTGACACCACTTTTAACTTCCAAGGCTCAATGCTATAGAATTCTGGCAAGTGTAGTGTGTTCATAGATCTGGGAATTGTAGTTCGCGCAGTTTGCTACGGCTCCGCTCTGGTGCCGCAACGCAAACTACACTTCCCAGAATGATATAGCATTAAGCCATGGCAGTTAAAGTGGTGTCAAACCGGATGGTTTTTGCCGTGCGGATGCAGCCGTAGGTCCAAAACACCCTGAAGAAATAATCCATCTTGGGACTGCTTGGCTCAATGCTAGGGAATTCTGGGAACTATAGTTTTGTGAGACATTTAGCCTTCTCTGTCAGAGAAATCTGGTGCCACAACAAACTACAATTCCCATAATTCCATAGCATTGAGCCAGGGCAGTTAAAGCGGTCTCAAACTGGAATATTACTGCGGTGTGTCTTTGGACCGTAGTAGTGAAAGCGTTTGATATTCAGTCCAATTTTTTAAAAATAAAATGTTGAGAGGGGGATTGTTTTAGTTTGCAGAGAGTTTACCTCACGTTCCCAAGTGGGGACCCACCTTTACCCCCAAAATATATGTATATAAAGCCCGCGCAAAATCCCTCCTCTGGGAGGTTGCCGGCCCTTTTCTGCCAAAAAAGCTTTCCAGAAGTTGAGGCAAACTTGTCAGGAAGACTGACTTACACAAGGACTCCTCACTTTGGGCTAGAAAGTAGACCCTCCGTTGTTGTTTTGCTGTGGTTGTGTGCCTTCAAGTCGTTCCCGACATATGGCGACCATATCAGTTTCTTCAGAGGGGAGGGTTTACCATTGCCCTCCTCCGAGGCTGAGACAGTGTGACTTCTTGCCCAAAGTCATCCCCCCCCCTTCAAGGGCTTTCTCGCCAATATAGGTACATAAAGGCCGCGCAAAAGCAGAGGAGGAGCATGGTTGCCTCCTGTGGGAAATTGCCAACCCTTTTTCTGCCAAAAAAGACCTTTTCCAGAAGTTGAGGCAAACTTGTGAGGAAAGCTGACTCCCTAAAAAGACCCCTCGTCACCCCTGGAATTTCAAAAAGTAGACCTTTGAAGCTTGGCTTCCACAACAACAACAACAGCAACAACAACAAAACCACAACAGCGGTCCAAAACACCCTGCAGAATTAATCCAGTTTGAGACCGCTTTTAACTACTACCCTGGCTCAATGCTTAGTTCGTAGGGAATGAATGGTAGGAGTTGTAGTTTGTGGTTGGTAGCAGAGCTCTCTGACAGAAAATCATAGAATCTTGAGTTGGAAGAGACCCCAAGGGCCATCCAGTCCAACCCCCTGCCATGCAGGAACTCCCAATCAAAGCATCCCCGACAGATGGCCATCCAGGCTAAATGTCTCACAAAACTTGCCCATAGGGAAATCTAGGGGGAATACTTGCTCATAGGGACTCATTAGAGAGTACTTGCCTATAGGGAAATGTTTTAATACTTGCCCAAAGTTTTCCTATGGGCAAGTACATGCTAAAAGTATTCCCCAAATGTTTCACAAAATGACAACACCCCCCTCCCCTACTACTCGCATGGAGGCAGGGCAGTTAAAGCGGGTTATTTCTGCAGTGTGTGTGTGTGTTTGGGGCCTTTTCCCTGAGGCGAGGGAGCTCACCTGTGTACCTTCTTTCTCCTTCACAGGTTGGCGCCCCTTTTTGCGCATGGCTTCTAGTCCTCCTTTGGCGGGGAGCCCCCCTTCCAAGCCCCCCGAAGGCAGTGGTGGCTGTGGGGAGTCCTTACTCCTCCTCCTCCGGAGCCCCCCTTCTTTTGGCCCTGGGGCTGCCCTTCCTCCTCCTCCTCCTCCTCCTCCTCCTGGGTTCCTGGAGGCCCTGTCTCCCCCAGCCCCCTTCCAGCCCCCTTCCAGCCCCTGCGCCTCTCCCTTGGTGGCACCCTTCCCTTTCCTGCCCCCTGCTGCCTCTTTTGGGGTCCCCCCGGCGCCCCCACACCCTCTCCTCCCCCGACCTGTGCCCCTGCCCCGGCCCCTGGCCCTCTTCCCAGCCCAGGCCTTCCAGCCCAAGAGGGACTCCCCCCGACGGAGGGGCCCCGAGCGACCTTCGCCCAAGAAGAGGAGACCCTCGGGGGCTGCCCCGGGACCCTCGGAACCGGCCCAGCCCCGGTACCGCTTCACCGCCCAGGAGCTTCACGCCGTCCTCTATGGGGCCCTCAGTCCGGGTAAGAAGACGTCTTTCTTTGGGGATTTCTTGGCAAGTTCCTTCAGAGGAGGGTTTGGGTGTGGCTGTCCTCTGAGGCTGAGAGAGTGTGACTTGATTAAGGTCGCCCAGGAGCGTCACGCCGTCCTCTATGGGGCCCTTAGTCCGGGTAAGAAGACCTCTTTCTTTGGGGATTTCTTGGCAAGTTCCTTCAGAGGAGGGTTTGGGTGTTGCTGTCCTCTGAGGCTGAGAGAGTGTGACTTGACTAAGGTCGCCCAGGAGCTTCGCACCATCCTCTATGGGGCTGACCCTGGTAAGACCCAAAGGGGAACGAGTGACAAAGAAGGCATTATCATTTTCATTATTATTATTATTATTATTATTATTATACTATTTGATCATCATCATCATTTATTTCATTTGTATGCCGCCTTTGTCTCAGAAGGGACCCAAGACGGCTCACAGGTTAAAAAAAACAACCCACAAAAACCTGTAATTGATTATCTGTTTTATTCTGTATTTTGGGTTTGTGTGGTATTTGTTCTCTCTCTCTCTTTGCATTCCAGTTTGCTGTTGTATTTTATTCTGGCATTTTTAGTATTATGTTCTAGTATTTTATATTCTTGAAGTACAGCCCTAAATGTTTTATTCTGTGTTAACATGGATGGCGCTATATAAATAAACGATAATAAATGATGATGGATGTTTGATGATGATGATGTTCTGTATTTTGGGTTGCGTGGGCAACTCTCTTTTCTTTTCTTTTCTTTTCGCCCTGTATTTGCCTATTGCATTTTTAGTATTGTATTCTAGTATTGTATTTTAGTATTTTACTGAAGTAGACCTAAATGTTTTATTCGGTTGTAAAGCGAATAAATAAATAAATTTGCTAAGAAAACCCCATGATAGGCTTGCATGAGGGAGGGGCGCCAAAAGTGGGAACACAATGATATAAATATACAACACAAAAGTGGCACACAAGGATATAAATATACAACAACAACAATATTCAGCCTCCCCATCTGGGCTTTGGGGCTTCAGGTTTATCTTTTGTGTGCCTTCCTGCCTTTTCCGACTTAAGGCGACGCTGTCACCGGGTTTTCTTGACAAATTTCTTCAGAGGGGGGTCTCTGCCATTGCCATCCCCTGAGGCTGAGAGAGTGCAACTTGCCCAAGGTCACCCAGTGGGTTCCATGGCTGAGCCAGGATTCGAACCCTGGTCTCCAGAGTCATAGGGGGGTTGCAGACTGCCAGAAACAGTGCAAATAGAGTCCACTTTAAGGGTTAGGGTTAGGGAATCATGGGAACTGTATTTTATTGTGGCACCAGAGCTCTCTGACAGAGAAGGCTCAATGTCTCAGAAAAAAACCCAATTCCCATGATTCCCTAGTACTAACCCTAACCCTAAAAGTGGACTCAATTTGCACTATTTCTGGCAGTCTGCAACCCCCCAATAGTCCCAATACTGAAACCACCACAGCTCTCAAGCTTTCTCTAAACACAAGGGGACCGAAAAATCCACGCATGTTAGTTCCGGGGTGACCCAGACGCCCTCCATTTCCCGGACCTGTCCTCCATTTCCACTTTGTGTCCTGGAGCAGCTTCAAGACGTCCTCAGTTTTGAGGATGACTAATAAGTATGATTTTATAGGGGTGTTTTCTGCTTTTATTTGGTCATGCCGCTCATTTCCCCCCCCTGGAATGTCCTACATTTTGCGGTGACATGTCCTCCTTTGCGGGGAGGAGGAGGACACTTGGTCAACCTGGTTTATGGGTTCAGAGGAAAGTCCCGTCCTACATAACCAAATTGGGAAGCGTAGGCTTTGGGGAATCTGTAGTTAATCCGAGCCACTTTAGTTTGTTTGGGATTAATCCCCTTTGGAGGCAAAGAGATTCGCTTCTACAGAAAGAGTTTTAGGAAACTGTCATCAAGCAAGTGGCATAGAGGATTTAGGGAGAAAAACATATTAAATTTACCTGGAATTTTATTGTATTGATTCTCCTGACCAATTTATGGATTGAACTACCTGGACTTTAATTCTTTTGAGACCGTTTAATAACTACTGTAACCCTTTTCCAAGATTATTTCTGCTGGAAAGAGTTCTTCCAGAGCTTGGTTGCACTCTCTTTTTGCTTTCAATGCCCCCCCCCCCAACATTGGAGAAATAATCCGTTTTGATACCACTTTAACTGCCATGGCTCAATGCCACAACAAACTATCATTTCCAAAATTCCATAGCAATGAGCCATAGCAGTTAAAGCGGTATCAAAACGGATTATTTCTCCAATGTGGATACAGAGAGGGCTGGGAAGTAGTTGGCTGATACTCTGAGATCCTCACTCGAAATGATCAGTAATTTTCAGGGGTGGATATAATTATAAATACCCCCTTGCTCTGTTTTGGGTCCTCAGATCAAGTAGATGCTAAAATGCTCTTTCCAATTTACTAAACGGTTAACTATTCATTTGCTCAATTTCGTACAAATAATCCACAACTATTCAAGATGGCTAAAGCAACTCCCAGATAAATACAATAAATTCCTGGAGTTAAAAATTGTTCTGATTTTTATTACTTTATTGTTTATATTTTGTACATTGTATTCATTTTATTGTGTAATCCCGCCTCCATCCGTAGGGAGAGGCAGGAAATATAAATAAAACTTATTATTATTATTATTATTATTATTATTATTATTAAACAGAACTCTTTCCAGGAGAAAAAACCTTGGAAGGGATGGTAATTATTAAGTGGTCTAAAAAGAAGAAAGTCTGGGTAGTTCAATCTATGAATGGGTTGGAAGAATCAATACAGTAATTATAGGTAAATTTAATATGCACTTTTTGCCTGAAGTCCTCTGTGCAACTTGCTTGATGACAGGTTCATAAGATTATTTTATCTGTATCTTTTCTGAAAGGAAGCCACTGAGTTTATTCACTTGTTCCAAAAATATTTTGGTTGTAACAGTTTTGTAACAGTTGTTTCAATGAAAGCCTTAAAGGGGAATCCTAAACATGTCTCCTCAGAGGTCATCCTATTAAAATTTAATGGTGTTTGCTCCCAGATGAGTGGGTATAGGATTGTAACTCAGATATTCATGGCAAAAAAAAAAAAAAAGAGAGAGAGAGAGAGAGAGAGAGAGTAATGTCCAGAAATTTGGAAACTGGTTCATCTTAAAGAGTGTCACAGGATCCTTTCCCCCTTATTTCCTCCATATAACCGAAGAATCATAGGTCCAAAACATACTGCAGAAATAATCCAGTTTGACACCACTTTAACTGCCCTGGCTCTATGCTAGGGAATTCTGGGCACTGTTGTTTTGTCAGAGATTTAGTCTTCTGTGCCAGAGAGCTCTGGTGCCACAATAAACTACAATTCCCAGGATTCCCTAGCACTGAGCCAGGGCAGTTAAAACAGTCGCAAACTGGATTATTTCTGCAGTGTGTTTTAGACCATAGTTCTCTTTTTCTATTCCTATCTGTAGAGTTGTTTCCAGCCTTGTATTATCTAGATTGCATTATTATAGCAGACTGGCAGCACTTTAATTACTAGGGCAGCCAGGGATTTCTAGTTTGATGTATACTTGGGATTCTCTGTCAGAGACTTTGAAATACCTCATCAAACTGCAAATCCCATAAAAACATAAATCCCATAAAAACATAAATTTTACAACTTGCATTGGGTTGGTAGATCCCTTGTCCCAGCTGGGAATAATAAAATTGAGGCATGGGTGCCGATTTGGATTAAAAAGATCTGAATTTGGATGCTCTCCTTTATTTTGTAGCTTGCTCAGGCTTCAGTCCTATTCTACTCAGCTGGGAGTACTGTAGTCTCTTTTGAGTAGTCAATGGGATGTAATTCTGAGCCACAGTAACCAGATATCCTCCTAATCACAAAGGAGGATGAGGCACCGTAAAATGTAGGACATTCAAGAAAAACGCAGACCATTTCCAAATAAAAGCTAAAAAGACTCCTAGAAATATAAATTCATGCTTCTTGGTCAGGCTCTAAATAGAGGACATTTTGGAATTCCTCATGGATAGAAGGTTGAAATGGAGGATGTGTCCTGGAAAAGGAAGGTGTCTGGTCACCCTGGTCATGTTCAAAATGGGGGACATTTTGGAATTCCTCCTAGACAGGAGGTTGAAATGGAGGACAAGTCCCAGAAAAGGAGGACATCTGATCATCCTGGTCATGGTCAGAATGGGGGTCATATTGGAATTCCTTCTGGACAGGAGGTTGACAGGGTCTGGAAAAGGAGGAGGATTGGCCACCCTGGTTGCGTTCAGAATAGGGGACAGGAGTTTGAGATGGAGGACAAGTCCTGGAAAAAGAGGACATCTGGTCACCCTGGTCATGCTCAAAATGGGGGACCTTTTGGAATTCCTCCTGGACAGGAGGTTTAAATGGAGGACAGGTCCTGGAAAAGGAGGACCTCTGATCACCCTGTTCTGAGCAGACAGACACACAATCCTCTCCTTGGCTAAACAGAGTAACTTCCTTTGCTTTCCCTTTAGGAGCTGTTGATGCCCAGCCTCCGCTGCTGGACAGATCAGCTCTGCAACTTCCCAAAGGTAACTAAATTATTTGTGTGTGTGTGTGTGTGTGTGCGCGCGCAAGGGTAAGGGGAATTTTATTGATTCTGATTGGAATTCCTCCCACCCGCCCACCCCCTTTCCTGCCTGCAGGACTGACCGTATTGCAAAGGGGGTCCCAGGATGGGCCACAGTTGGGGGTGTTTTGCACCGAAACCATCTCGAAGGCGGTCCGCTTCGGCCCTTTCCAGGGCAAAATAGTCAACACCAGTGAGATCAAGACCTATGATGACAATTCCTTGATGTGGGAGGTAATCTTCTGCTGGGGACAAGGTGGGCGTGGGGGCTGAATTACAAAGATATCAGCACTATACTGGCTGGGGATTCAGGGAGATCTAGTTTCAAAAAGTTTCTTTTGAAAGTTTTGATTTACATAGGGTTGCAGTTTTCTATTTGATTAGAAGATCCTTAGCTAATCTGGTTAGTGTGTCAACCCACCTCATCTGCCCCAACTCTGGACAGTTCCTTTATGATGGGATACTATAACCAAGACTCCCAACCCACCCCTATGGAGGTTGTTGGGGCAGACAAGATGGGACTGAAGGTGGGATTTCCAGGCTGGCAGCAACTCCATAGCTGCTAAATCATTGCTATTATTGTTTTTGCCTTCAAGTTGTTGTCAAGTATTTATGGAGACCCTAAGGTGAACCCGAGAGCCAGCTTGTGCCTGGGTAATGGCTTGTGCCTTGGACTATGACTCTGGAGACCAGGATATTGGATCTGCCATATAAACTGACTGGGTAACCTTAGGCAAGTCACACACTCTCAGCCTCAGAGGTTGGCAATGGCAAACACCTTCTGAAGAAACCTGCCAAGAAAACCCCAGGATAGGGTCACCTTAGGGTCGCCACAAGTTAGAGTGACTTGAAGGCACACAACAACAAGAAGGTGAACCTATCCTGGGGTTTTCTTGGCAGGTTTCTTTGGAAGGGGGTTTGCCATTGCCATCCTCTGAGGCTGAGAGAGTGTGATTTGCCCAAGGTCACCCAGTGGGTTTCCATGAACATGCCTGGTTTCAAACCCTGGTCTCCCAGTGTCCAATGCTCAAACATCTACACCAGACTGGCTAAATCATAGATATGGCTATATAAGAGAGGGGTTAAGAACTGGATTGCATTCTTTGTTTCAGATTTTGGAGGAGGGTGTATTTATATTTGTTTCTGTGGAAAGAAAGAGTGGGTGTGTCAGATACTGATTTTACATGAAGAAAAGAGACAGGATCTTCTTCTGTCTGGCTTGATGCTCAGTGTCCTTTTACAGCTTCCGTCTCTTTCCCCTCCTCTCCCTTCCTTGTGCAAATATACCAAAATAAGCCATGCAATGGGAAACCTTTCTCCATTTTGCTCCTTCCTCAAGTAGTGTGGAAGTTTGCAGGCATCACTGAATTCTCTTCATCAAATTAATCCAGGCAAGGTTTTTGGTTAACATAGTACACAGAGTGATAAAATGTCCTCCTTTTCCAGGACCTGTCATCCATTTCCATCTTCTGTACAGGAGGAATTCCACAATGTCTTCTATTTTGAGCATGGCTAAGAAGCTTAGGCCTAGTGTAGTGTAATGGTTTGGGCACTGGACTAAGACACTGGGAGACAAGGGTTCAAATCCTGGTTGGGCCATGGAAACCCACTGGGTGACCTTGGGAAAGTCACACTCTCCCAGCCTCAGAGGATGGCAATGACAAGCTTCCTGAAGAAGCATGCCAAGGAACCCCTGTGATAGGTTTGCCCTAGGGTCGTCATAACTCAAAAACAACTTGAAGGCACATGACGACAACAACAACAACAAGCTTGAATTTATATTTACATGAGTGCTTTCAGCTTTTATTTGGTCAAGTCCTACATTTTCTCTGAATGTCTTACATTTTGTGGTGCCTTGTCCTCCTATACGGTTAATATAGGTGAAAGAAACCAAATGGGTCCACAGTGCAATCCTATGCAGTTTGTATGGTCTCAGAAACTAGGCTTGCTCCCAACAATCTGTGGATGGGGTAGCAGCTATATACACTTTCATCTGTGGGTTGGGGACTGTGAGAAAGATGTGGGGTGAGTGATGCCCTCCTGGCAGGTTTATTTCCTTCTAAGCAGCTATACCCCTGTTCCATGTATTGTGTTGCCCACTCCTCTCTACCTGTAGATTTTTGAGGATGGCCGCTTGAGTCACTTCATTGATGGCAAAGGCTCCTTGGGCAATTGGATGGCCTTGGTGAATTGTGCCCGTTTCCCTGAGGAGCAGAACTTGATTGCTGTCCAGTGCCAGAGTGATATCTATTATGAGAGCTGCAAAGAGATCTCGCCGGGTCAAGAGCTGTTGGTCTGGTATGGTGATGGCTACCTGCAGTTCCTAGGCATCCCCATCAGCCTGAAAGGGACGGTGGAAGCGAAGTGTGTTCAGCAGCACAGTGAAGGTCAGTTGGCAACCTCCCAGTATGTTGGAGGGGAGAGGGGGCAATGATATCCCTTTGAGAGAGCTCTGTGTGGTGGACAGATTGGTTGTAAGTCTTATAAACCACCAGTTGTTGTGATCCAGAAAGAATTTGTCCCAGTTTTGGAATAAAATTCTGTTGGATCAATGAAATGTTTTCTTTGGACACATATGGGCCTCAAATGTTCTGGACAGATACCCTTCAGCCTGTTTGAAAGATGATTGGAAAAGATCCCAGGTGCCTTAAATCTTGTAGCCTGGTCTCTTTGTGTGCAAAAGGATCTTGCAGTATCTTAAGACTGACTGAAAGATAGATGTTGGTAGGATGAGCTTTCATAGACTTCAGCCTACTTCCCCACATGCATCCGAGGAAGTAGGCTCAAATCTAGAAAGCACATGCTACCTACCAACATCTGTCTTTCAGTTAATTTCAAAGGAGCTGCACGATCCCTTTGCATACTGATTTTTCAGATTAACACATCTGTATCTTTGGTATCAATAAAAAAAGAGAAGAAAAGAAAAGAAAAACGAAAGGGAGATAGGAACTAAAAATTGTGAATGCAACAGTACAACAACTTGTGCAGAAAGATAAAGGAGTTTACTACAATGACCAATGCAGAGAAATAGAAAACAACAACAAAAGGGAAGAACAAGAGATCTGTTTCACAAGATCCGGGAAATCAAAGAAAAATTCAAACCAAGGACTGGGACGCTCTATGACCAAAAAAACCCCCAAAAAAACAAAAACATAATTCAAGACCAGGAAGGAATAAGAAGTCATTGGATGCAATACATAGAAGAATCATACAGAAGAAATGACAAAATGAAGGACACATGGAACAAAGAGCAATTTGAAGATGAACCCCAAATTCTAAAAAATGAGGTGGAAACTGCAATATGAGAAATAGCGAAAAACAAATAACCAGGAACAGATGATATTCCAATTGAACTGCTGCAATCCACATTGACAGAGTCAACTCTAGTGCTAACCAACATATGTCAACAGATATGGAAAACAAAATGATGGCCAACAGATAGTCAATATACATCCCAATCCATGAAAAAGGAGATACAGGGCCTGAACAGACTTCCAGAAATAATCCATCTTGAGACTACTTTAACTGTCCTGGCTCAATGCTAGGGAATCATGGGAATTGTATTTTTTTCTGAGACATTGAGCCTTCTCTGACAAAGAGCTCTGGTGCCACAATAAACTACAGTTCCCATGATTCCCTAGCACTGAGTCAGGGAAATTAAAGTGGTCTCAAGCTGGATTATTTCTGGCAGTCTGTTCAGGCCCTTAGTATGTAGAATCAGTACGTAGAGAGATCTTGTAGCACCTTTAAGACTAACTGAAAGAAAGAAGTTGGCAGCATGAGCTTTTGTAGACTTCAGTCTACTTCCTCTGATGCTTTTAGTGGAGTGGGAGCCAGGGACAGGCATATATATGTCCTTGGTATGTGAGAATGTCAATTCAAATTCAAAATCCTTAAAGGCAGGCTTGGACACAGAAGAAGGAGTGAAAATAGGAGGAAAGAATATCAACAATCTAAGATATGCAGATGACACCATAGTACTAGCAGAAAACCTCACAGACCTGGAACACCTACTAAGGAAGATCAGAGAAGAAAGTGCAAAGGCAGGCTTAATGTTGAACATCAATAAATAAATAAATAATGATCACTGAGAACCTTCACAAGTTTAATCTAGACAAGGAAGAAATAGAAATAGTAAGATAATTCCCATAGATGGGATCAAACATTGATAAAAATAGGGACTGCAGTCAGGAAATCAGAAGAAGACTAAGAATGGGGAGGGTGACTATGAAAGAACTAGAAAAGATTCTAAAATGCAAAGATATACAACTCAGCACAAAAGTTAGACTCATACAAGCCATTGTATTCCCTATTACCATGTATGGATGTGAGAGCTGGACAGGTAAGAAAGATGATAGGAAGAAAATCAATTCCTTTGAGATGGAGAAGAGTGCTGAGGATCCCATGGACAGCCAAAAGGACAGACAGGCGGGGGTCCTAGAATAGATCCAGCCGGAAACCTCCCTGGAAGCCAAGATGACCAAACTGAGGCTATCTTCAGACACATCATGAGAAGAGAGTGGAAAAGACAGTAGTGCTGGGGAAGGTGGAGGGAAGTAGGAAGAGAGGAAGGCCACATGCCAGATGGATGGACTCTATTAAGCAGGTCACGGGTTTTAAGGGGTTGTAGGAATTAAGCAGAGCAGTGGAGGACAGAGGGTCTTGGAGATGTCAGTTAACAACAACAAATCTTTGGTCTCTTTGTAGTTGCAATAACAGTAATCATAAACCCACCTTGCTTTTTTCTTCTTAATCCAATGATCCAAACTTAACACATTTAAAATGTGACCACACTCCACTTACAACTTCCTTTATGCGCCTATTTCCCCATATCTCCTTAAAGATCTTGAAGATAATCAGTAAATCCTCCTACTTAAAGATACAATGGTTAAGAAAGAGGAAAGTAATTAACAAAATCTGCTTTATAACCAGGAAAAAGGGTTTCTCCAGGGAATTTCACCTAAGGCAAAAAGGAATGAGAATGGTTTACATTGCTCATGCCCTCTAGGAAGCCTATAGCTGAATCAACTAATTGTTCTTGCTGTTAACTGCTCTCTCACTCATGGCCACCCTGTGCATGAGACATCTCCAAGAATTCCTAGCTTCCACTGCCTTGCCCAGATCCTGCAAGCCTTTCCCCATGACCCCCATGATCAAGTCTATCCATCTGGTTTGTGGTCTTCCTCTCTTTCTTCTACCCTCTACCTTTCTAGTATTAGTGTTTTTTCTAGTGATCTGTGCCTTCTCATTATGTGGCAAAAGTACGATAGTCTCAACTTGATCATCTTAGCTTCCAGGGAGAGCTCTGGTCTGTTCAAGAACCCATTTGTTTGTCTTCTTGGCTGTCCACGGTATCCTAAGTACTCTTCTCCAGCACCACATTTCGAATGAGTTGATTTTCTTTCTGTCTGTTTCCTTTACTGTCCAGTTCTCGCATCCATACATATTATTATTATTATTATTATTATTATTATTATTATTATGGTAATTGGGAATACAATGGCCTGAACTATTCTGACTTTAGTGTTCACTTTGCTCTTTGCTCTTCAGTATCTTTTCCAGTTCCTTCAGAGATGCACTTGCCATGAATCAACTAAAGTTAAAGGCATTCTACAAGCTTCTGTTTATGAACTCTGATGGGCCATGTCTTTGCCATTTATATTGGCTTAGAAACATACTTTTTTCAGTGCCCAAATTTCCTCCTTAATTTGTTTTTGACTTCTATGCTGTTTTTTTTTTAAAAAAATGTTTTGTACTGTAATGGTTTATTTGCACTTCTTGTGAAATTCATAAGGATATGTTCCACTGGCTTTCATCAGGTGACTCCAGTTAAGGAAATAAATCTGTTTTAACTTGATTTTAATTCTTGTTTGCTTTTCCATATTCTTTCATATTCTCATTGCTCTCTCTAAAAAAAACAAAAAACTTTTTTTGATGGTTAAAATCTAATGTATATCCTAGAATATTTTGTAATTCTTAGCAAAAATTGTGTCATGGTAACCCTAACACCTTTTAGCAAGAATCTGTGTAGTCTGGAGATGTTCACTTAGAATTAAGACCCCACTATCTCCAGTGGACTGTTGTTGTGTGATTTCATGTCATTTCTGACTTATGGTGGCTCTAGGTCAGGGGTAGGCAACCTTTCCCCTTTAAGGGCCGAGGGACTTCAGCTCCCAGAATCCCAGGAGCTATTGGCCAACATGGGACTATTGGCCAACATGGCTGAGGCTTCTGGGAGCTGAAGTCCCTCGGCCCTTAAAGGGGAAAGGTTGCCTACCCCTGCTCTAGGTGAATCTATCATAGGGTTTTCTTGTAAGACTTGTTCAGAGCCGGGGGGGGGGGGCTTTGCATTTCTTGAGAAAGTGAGACCTGCCCAGTGGGTTTTCATGGCTGAGGGGGGCAATTCAAGCCCTGGTCTCCAGAGTCCAATGATCAAACCACTATATCACACTGGCTCCAATACTCCCAACAGACTATACACCCTAGTAAATGTTTAGATCTGGAACCTAATTTGTTTAATTAGCTATCCACCCAGCCTCATTTGCTGTGGAGCTTAATTAATGGAGAAAGCACCTCCATTTTGTCTCTTTCATTTGTGTAAGACTTCAAATTAATATTCTTGGGGTGAAATATAATCATATACTAAGAGTGGTGAATGGATGGTATAAATAATACTGGAAATTTCAGGAAGACAAGAAAAATAACTTGCTTGCAGTTAATAGTATGAGAGCAGCAGCTCAGAATTTAGATTTCTTCTACCTATTTTCATTTTTTGTTATTGTAATTAAACAAGGAAGTTAAATTTGTTATGGTAATTAAACAAGGAAGTTTGTTATTGTAATTAAACAAGGGAGTTAAATCCCTTTGTTGCCTTTCTTGATGAAATATGCTTTAAAATGTCATTTTAATTCGGAAGCAAGCCCAACTCAGCTCAGTGGAGTTTACTTCCAGGTCGGCTTGCAGCCTTCTAAAATGAGTTGTTTTGCTCTGAACAATCCTGACAATGTCTCTTACTGCTCCCACTCCTGCAGAGTCTGTGGAGGGCTATAAGTGTGAACGGTGTGGGAAAGTGTTTGCCTACAAATACTACCGGGATAAACATCTGAAGTACACGAGATGTGTGGATCAAGGAGACAGGAAATTCCCATGCCATCTTTGCAGCCGATCGTTTGAAAAAAGAGACCGCCTAAGGATCCACGTTCTCCATGTTCATGAGAAACACAGGCCACATAAAGTAAGGCTAGCCACAGTAGGTCTTCTATCCTAGCATGTATCTGATACTTTTTAACATTTAAGAGTTTGCCAACTGGGTACAATGGCTTTCCTCTGGACCCAGTTGACGCAAATTTTCGTGGGATTTTGGAACTTTCTCATAGACCAGCATGTGGGTTTGTTTAAAAGTGGCTGTTAATAGGAGTTCAACTAGGGAGGTACATGTTTTCTTAGCTCTCCACCAAAAAAGTGATAGAGACAGGACGTTTTCACACTGGCCTTTTTGAGGACGCTAGCCGGCCTCCCGCCGGCCTCACTCCGGCTCCATTTCCCGTGTGTTCACACACACGCGGTGGCAAACCCCGCCCCTTCCGGTGTCATCCCTGCGTCCGACCGGCTTTTGGCTCCGTGTGTTCAAACACACGGAGCCCTAAGTCCGGCCTCACTCCGGCAGCGGCAGGCTAATTCCTGGCTAACTCCGGCTTCAGGTAATTCCGGGTGGCAAAAGGAATTAGCCTGCCGCCGCCGGAGTCATTCCGGTATCAGCGGCACCTTGTCCAGCCGGCTTTAGGGAGCCCAGTGTGAAAACGTCCACAGTCTTAACAGTTTGCTGCCCCTTGCTGCAGCCAAGGAGAGTGCAGAATTCATGTGACCTGCCTGGTTCCAGGTGAAAGGTGTTTTGGGGACTGCTGGAAGGGAGATTATTTGGGATCCATGCAGTCTACCAACCAGCCCCCTGCTGTGTTGATTTCTATGCTTTCTCTAAGAGTTTTTTTTTTTAGGTTGGGATTCTTTGCTCCTTGATGTGCAAAAGTTAATAATCCCCTTGTTTGTGTTATTTGTGTTTACTCACTGATGTTTTATTAGAGGACATGTTCATCCCCAAATCTAAAGCACACTTGTCTGGGAGTAGATTGTATCAAAATCAGTGGGATTTGCTTCCAGGTATGTAGCAATGCCCTCACTGCACCCCTAACAGTGAAATCAGGGTGAGGCTCCTTTAGGTATTTGTTTGAATCAATGTTCTAAAATAGTGATAACTATTTAATGAGAATTAGTGCAATAACTTGACATGTGGTGGGTTTGTAGTTACTAGTAATGGATTGACTGACACTTATGGAATCTAAGATTACAAATAAAAGAATTATGAGCATTTAAATGGACAGTTTGTTTTTCACCCCTTACCTTTAGATTTGGTAAATCTACTGTTCTGTCAGTTTCAGTAGTCTCTTTTAATAATTAAGGCTGGGCTGGATTAAAGAGAGATTACTACAAAAGGCATATTTTAAATATCAGCACTTTGATTTAATAGCTTCAGAATTCTTGTAGGTGAGGATTTCACATTTCATACTATAGAGACTGATCCTGTTCCTTTTCACTCAGCAAGTCACATTGCTAAATGTGATTTACTGCCATGTGTTTATGCATACATACTTGCCTCAGAATAAATCCCATCAGAACATGGAGAATTACTTCTGAGTAGTTATGCATACAATGACGTTAGCTTTCTAGATTATGAACTTTCCACCTTAGAGGTGTCCCTTGACTTGCCTGATATCCCAGGGAGTAAGAATACTGATATTTTGTAAATTATCCAGCTCACAATTGGAGTAATAATTTATGATCAAAAATGAGTGCAAGATAACGAGCTAAGATAAAAATAAAGTATGTCCATTTTGTTCTTTAAAAAATAAATTATAGTGGTAAAGGAGGCTGAATATGTATTCTTATCGTTAAAAGTTGACTGGAGGGGTGAAATTGTTGCTGCTTGGAAGGGATAGATTGGTTCAATTGCTTCAGGAAGAAGCTAAAGTATTATAAATTGGAATTTTACAGCTATATTGACAATACTTGAACTTATAGAAGAACAAATTATACAGTGTTACAATTAACTTCATATCTTGAACATAGGAACTAGTTTCATTATAATTATACTACAGTTATACTACAGTACACATTTGCTAAATTGGCTTATAATGATTATAACTTTTTTTAATTTCTAACTTTTATAACAAAATAGCAACATGATATATAAATATCTAGTCATATGCAAAGGTTGCAATATTTCATATTTTGTGTTCATTTTTTTGTAGTTGAGAAAAGCAGTGTATTTAGAGAAACCTTAACTTAGATTGCAGTTCACAATATTTTAGCTTCTTCCTCTTGGAACTGAAGCAGCCTATCCTTTCTAAACAGCAACAATTTCATTTGTCTAGTCATTCCTAACCCCATTCTATTGATACACAGCCTAAACCTGTTAGATCCAGGTGAAATGGACACATAGAATCAGTGTAAATTTATTAAATGAGTATGAATTTTGATATATTCAGTAGGTCTGTTATTTTTGGGACTAATAACTGGAGTTAAGCAAAAGATCTTTCCCCCCTAGTTTTTAGCTATTCTTTTAACTAGCACCATCCTTTTCTTCCCTTTGTGAAGGACTGTAGCTCAGTGGTAGCACACGCTCTGATCCCAGAAGATCCCAGATTAAATCCCAAGTATAACCAGATAGGGTTGGATACTTCTGCCCCAAACTCAAAGAGCTGCTGTCAGTTTCAAAAATGCTGTATTAGATCTGTGAAGCACCTTATGTCCCTCTCTGGAAGAGACGCAACATATAAATTAATTAAATAAATGGGCTTATAGTCTGACTAATATAAGGCAGCTTCCTAGTGCTGATGGTATAAAAGTTTATTTCCATGCAGTTCCCTCATTCCTTGTCAGGCTCATATAGATAAGAAGGATAGAGGAAAGAGATATTCCTCCTTGCCAAGGTCAAGAATCACAGTATCTCCTCTCTGATAATAATTAAGCCTCTTACTCTCAGATGATAGTCAGTGGTAAAATAGCTAGCAATAACTTCAACATCTGAATCAATGCCTTTAAGTATGAATATTTTGAAATAACACAGACCTTTCTTAGTTGGTATAAATAAGATAGCCCTCTGCCAGATGTTTGTTTTGCGGTGTCATGTTCCTTGCTTCCACTGTAGGCTCAAAATCCATACATTTTCAGAGGGGATATGGAGATCACTGTCCAGACAGAGGTTGCACAGCACAAATGGGGGCTACTGCTGCAATTATAAATTTTCTTATTTGCAGAGTGGTTCATCTTGATATGCTTCGTCTGTACAGAATGAAAGCTTGCCTACTACTATGTCCAAGATAATTGTTTGTATGCACAACAATTGTTCAGAGATTTTTTTTTTCCATCTGTCATGTCTCCTGTGTGCTGTACTATCTCAATATTCATAGGTCCATCAAATGTTCATCCCAAACACTTCTATAAATTTCTGTACATGTTACTACAGCTATATAACAATTAATTTTCTCTCTCTTTCATTTCAGTGTGGTATATGTAGTAAAAGTTTCTCGCAGTCCTCCAGCCTAAACAAGCACATGAGGGTACACTCTGGTGAACGGCCTTATAAATGTGTCTACTGCAACAAGGTGACCATAATATTTCCTTGGTATTTTGTTTGGGGGGGGAGTTCAGCTCATTGCAGAATGCTATGCTCTTGTACTCTGTTTATTTCCCCATATTCAGTTTTTAGAATATGTTGTGTTCTTATCATTATGAGTACCCATCTTGTAAAATGTGATAGAGAAAACACACAAGACTCAATTATCTGTTAATTTAAGGTCTGGGTGGTGCTGAATCTGATCAAATCAGTAGTGTGAATCTGATCAGTAGTGTGAAGAGATTATATCATGTTATTCCAATCAAATTTGAAAACCCATTATTTTTCCTGCAAAGCAGGCTAACTTACTATTAGTTTGTAACTAATCCCCTTTATACCTATAGGGCTTCAGGCTGGCTTTTTTGTTTCTAATCACTTGGATCTAACTGCTTTCTTATTCCTCTACTCCCCCCTCCTTTCTCTCTCCATTCATTCCCAAAAGGCATTTACCGCTTCCAGCATCCTGCGCACTCACATCCGCCAGCATTCGGGAGAGAAACCCTTTAAATGTAAACATTGTGGCAAGGCATTTGCTTCACATGCTGCCCATGACAGTCATGTACGGCGCACACACAGTGGGAAAGAGAAAGCTCGCACCTGTACGGTGTGTGGTAAAAAATTCTTGGAACCAGATGAATTCCGTTTCCATTCAAAGTTTCATGCAACAATTCAGACAGTAAACTAACAGTTGGAGCTTTACTATTATGCTGATACCAACAAGAACAAAGTTACTTTGGAAATGCACTATTAATTGAAGCTGTTAGAAAAGCAAGAAAAAAAATGGGAAGGGCTTCACAGCTAGGTTCAGTCAATTGGAACCAGACTGTTCATATGAATTCAATTCTGCTCATGAGATGCTCCTGTTTGAGGGTGGGTTGGTGGTGGCTTTTGTTAATCCCTCCTTCCTCTGATCTTCCTGCAAATGCTCCAGAGTGGCTAATGGGTGAGCCTTTCTGAAATGTGGACGCCATGTCCAGAAAAGGGGGAAATCTGAGAAAATCAACCTGAACACTACTACCAGTGGCAATCTCTGCTGGATCATGGTCTCCTCTGGGAGAAGATGCAACCCTTTCATAAAAGATGAATTGAGCTGGTCTCAACAGTTTCAAATGTTATCCCCATTGTTATGCTGCTTTGACATTAATAGATAGCTTATTATACACATACATTTTTAGTTGGCCTGTTTTTTAATCTTTTAAGCTTATTGCACAGCACTTACAGGAACGGAACGGAATGGGAGAAAAGCGCATGTTACTGGACAGGAGAATGTCATTGATGCTGCCGGGAATCCCCAAGCTGTTCCCCAGCTGTTCCTGGCAGCCGATTTTTGAAGGATGGCTCGTTCTTCAAAATCAGCTGCCAGGAACGGCTGGGGAACAGCTTGGGGATTCCCGTCAGCATCAGTGGCGTTCTCCTGTCCAGTAACATGCGCTTTTGTCCCATCCTGTTCCATTCCTTTCCATTGCTGTTCCTGTAAGTGCCATGCGATTAGCTTATTTGTCCTCATTCTGCTTCTTTGGCTGAATTCAGGCCACACCACTACCTCATAGTTTTCATAGAGTTAATGTGAGAGCAACTGTTGAAGAAACTTGCAAGAGGAAAGCAAGTGTTTCTTCCAGCACTGCACTTTTTAAGTTCTGATACTGCCTTTTAAACTATGCTGAATTGAAAAAGCAGTTTCAGGTTACAATGGATGCAGCTTTTGAGAGGACACCTCACAAAATAACTGGTGTTCATGCATGTTCCCTCTTACCTTGCTATATGTCTTTTACTGATTGCATTCCTATGGACAATAAACTTATCTCTGCTTTTATTGTAAGATTCCTGTCATGATCTGGTATTTTTTTTTCTTTTTAAAAAATTAATTATATGGTACAGATGTTGATTCACAGTCAGATCCCTGCCAAAGGAGTATGTGGCCTAACACTTTGACACTGGAAGTTGGGCCAAAGGGGATTTTTTTTTTAAAAAAAAATGCTCCATATTGCCTTTCTGGAGCTCACAAAGAACATGTATAAAACACAGAAACAATTTAAAAAAAACCATCATTTCCAAAAGTCAAGTTGAAAATATATCACAAATGTGTATTTCAGCAGTGGCAACATGTCCAGTGAGGATGAGGTCACCAGAGGTAAAGCGAAGGGGATACCAGCAAGAGAGTCAATTTAGAAGATCAGAAAACAGCCTTATCCTTTCAAAATGACAGGAGTGTTGGAGATGAGGCTATAGAGTTTGAGTGTGACAAAGCAAATATGATATAATAGGCATCACTGAAAGCTGGTGGGATGAATAACATGATTGGGATGTAGTAATAGAGGGGTATAACCTTTTAAAGAGAAATAGGCCAAACAGGATAGGAGGAGGAATAGCATTATATGTCAGGGATATTTACACCAGTGAAGAAGTCCAGGACTTCAATCCTGGAAGCCAGGTGGAGAGCATCTGGATCAAAATTAAAGGAGTGAGAAATAACAAGGATGTTACTGTGGGAGTCCCAAGTCAGATGGAGAAATTGGATGATGCCTTTATAGAACAGATGACCACACACTCAAAAAGGAGAGATGTTGTAGTGATAGTTGACTTCCAACTATCCTGAGTGCTGGAAGTCAAACTCAGCCAAAACTTAAGGTCTAGCAAATTCCTCACTTGCCTCAAAGACAATTCCATTTTCCAAAAGGTGGATGAGGCAACAAGGGGATCAGCTATTTTAGATCTGATTCTAACCAACAGGGGTGACCTGGTCAATGGGATGCAAGTGGTGGGATCCTTAGGTGGGAGTGATCATGTTCTCCTGGAGTTTCTTATACAGTGGAAAGGAGAAGCTAAGCATAGTCAGACACTCATTCTAGACTTTAGGAGAGCTGATTTCAGTCAACCTAGGGAAATACTGGGGGTCGTCCCATGGTCAGAAATACTAAAAGAGAAGGGAGTTCAGGACTGAGACACTGAAGACACAAATTAAAACAGTTCCATTGAGGAGGAAGAATGGGAGAAACCAGGATGGATGACTAAGGAAGTTACAACTGAGCTGTTTTAAATGGAACATGTATAAGAAATGGAAAAAGGGGGAATTCAAACAACTAGTGAGCACATATAGGGGTAAGGTAAGAAAAGCTAAAGTGCAGAATGAACTCAGGCTTGCTAGAGAGGTTAAGAACAACAAAAAGGGCTTTTTGGGGTATGTCCTTAGCAAAAGGAAGAAAAAGGAAATAGTAGGGCCACTGCACAGAATCATAGAATCATAGAGTTGGAAGAGACCACAAGGGCCATCCAGTCCAACCCCCTGCCATGCAGGAACTCCCAATCAAAGCATCCCTGACAGATGGCCATCCAGCCTCTGCTTAAAGACCTCCAAGGAAGGAGACTCCACTACTCTCCGAGGGAGCGTGTTCCACTCTCGAACCGCCCTTACTGTCAGGAAGTTCCTCCTAATGTTGAGGTGGAATCTCTTTTCTTGCAGCTTGCATCCATTGTTTCGGGTCCTAGTCTCTGGAGCAGCAGAAAACAAGCTTGTTCCCTCCTCGATATGACATCTCTTCAAATATTTAAACATGGCTATCATATCACCTCTCAGCCTTCTCTTCTCCAGGCTAAACATCCCCAGCTCCCTAAGTCGTTCCTCATAGGGCTTGGTTTCCAGACCCTTCACCATTTTAGTTGCCCTCCTTTGGACACGCTCCAGTTTCTCCACATCCTTTTTGAATTGTGGTGCCCAGAACTGGACACAGTATTCCAGGTGAGGCTGGACCAAAGCAGAAGATGGCAAAATGCAGGGGACAGAGAAAATGCAGAACTACTCAACACCTTCTTTGCCTCAGTCTTCTCACAAAAGGCAAAGGGTGCTCAACCTGAGGAAAATAGAGCAGAGGACACAATAGGGGAAATGTAGCGCAGAATAAGTAAAGAGGTACTACAGCAATACCTGGTTAATCTAAATGAATATAAGTCTCCAGGACCAGATGAACTTCATCCAAGGGTATTAAAAGAATTGGCAAATGTAATATCAGAGCCATTGGGAATCATGTTTGACAAATGGAAAACAGGAGAAGTCCCAGCAGACTGGAGGAGGGCAAACATCCCCATCTTCAACAATGGAAAAAAAAGAGGATCCCAAGAACTATCATCCAGTTAGTCTGACATCAATACCAGGAAAGATTCTAGAGCAGATCATTAAACAGAGAGTCTGTGAACATTTAGAAGGGAATGCCATAATCACAAAAAGTCAACATGGGTTCCAGAGAAACAAGTCATGCCAGACAAATCTGATCTCTCTTTTAGATAGAATTACTAGCTTGGTAGATGAAGGGAATACTTTGG
Organism: Phrynosoma blainvillii; assembly: GCA_026167975.1. Lineage (NCBI taxonomy): Eukaryota > Metazoa > Chordata > Lepidosauria > Squamata > Phrynosomatidae > Phrynosoma > Phrynosoma blainvillii. Next base: position 51,499,421 of record JANUYF010000004.1, read on the forward strand.
ATATAACATATATTGATTTCAGTAAGGCTTTTGACAAGGTTCCCCATGATCTGGCAAACGAGCTAGTAAAATGTGAGCTAGACAAGGTAACTTACATGGATTTGTAATTGGTTGGTTGAACCCAAAGGGTGCTCAGCAATGGCTCCTTTTCATCCTGGAGAGAAGTGACCAGTGGGGTGCCACAGGGTTCTGTCCTGGGCCGAGTGCTAGTCAAAGTTATCAATTATTGGATGAAAAAATAGGGGGCATACTTATCAAATTTGCAGATGACACCAAATTAGGAGGATTAGCTAATACCCCAGAAGACAGGATGAAAATTCAAAATGACCTTAATAGATTAGAAAGCTGGGCCAAAACTAACAAAATGAATTTCAACATGGAGAAATGTAAGATACTACACATAGGGCGGAAAAATGAAATACATAGGTATAGGATTGGGGACACCTGGCTTAACGTGACTACGTGTGAAAGGAATCTAAGAGTCCTAGTAGACCACAAGTTGAACATGAGTCAACAGTGTTATGTGGCAGCTAAAAAGGCCAATGTGATTTTAGGCTGCATTAATAGAAGTATAGTATCTAGATCAAGGGAAGTAATAGTGCCACTGTATTCTGCTTTGGTCAGGCCCCACCTGGAATCCTGTGTCTAGTTCTGGGCACCACAATTCAAAAAGGATGTTGAAAAACTGGAGTGTGTCCAGAGGAGGGCGACTAAAATGGTGAAGGGTCTGGAAACCATGCCCTACGAGGAATGACTTGGGGAACTGGGTATGTTTAGCCTGGAGAAGAGGTGGCTAAGAGGGGATATGATAGCCCTGTTTAAATATTTGAAGGGATGTCATATTGAGGAGGGTGCTAGCTTGTTTTCTGCTGTTCCAGAGAACAGGACCAGGAACAACGGGTGGAAGCTACAGGAAAAGAGATTCCACCTCAACAACTTCCTGACAGTGAGAGCTGTTCAACAGTGGAACACTTTCCTCAGAGAGTGGTGGAGTCTTCTTCTTTGGAGGTCTTTAAACAAAGGCTGGATGGCCATCTGTCAGGTATGGTTTGATTGAGAGTTCCTGCATGGCAGGGGATTGGACTGGATGGCCCTTGTGGTCTCTTCCAACTCTATGGTTCTATGATTCTACAAAAGATATTTGTGATAAGTGGGTGGCTGAAGACAGTTATCTAGGTGTAAAGAGATCTTGTAGCTCCTTTGAGACTAACTGAAAGAAGGAAGTTGGCAGCATGAGCTTTCGTAGACTTAAGTCTACTTCCTCAGATGCATTTGGTGGTGAAGTATCTAGACGGTCTATCCTGCTGATCTTAATAAATGAGAAGGTGCATAGAATTAAACGTGCCAATTTTTAATCTTTAAATATGCTTTATTTTCAGTCCACAGAGTAACATACTTAAGATAGACTTTGAAAGTTCAACTTGTAAATATGCACATCTTCACTTATTTCACAGGGTTAATGTGAGGATAAAGCATACAAAGAAATCTTTGGATGTTGCCTTTTGTTCACTGAAGGAAAAATGAGTTATCAGTGTAATGATCAAATAAGACTGGGGCTTGAAGTTCTGCTAGCTGAACTAGTCCTAGAGTCTCTTAGAGTGGTTTTCCTAGGGTCTAGGTTACCAGAAAAACTTCTCCCACATAAAATGAAGTTGGTGATCAGTAAGGAAAGGGTCTGTTTAACAGTGGCATTATGTTAAATAGAAGCAGCTTTCCTAGAGAGAGATAACTGGTGCCATCTTAATGCTTTTTTGGTGTCAGGTGAATGCCAATTTTGAGAGCCAAAATTGTGTAGTGGTTTGAGTGTTGGACTAGGACACTGGGAGGGTTCAAACCCCTGCTTGGCCATAGAAATCTACTGGGCAATTTGAGCTCTCTCAGCTTTGGAGGAAGGCAAAAGCAAACCCCCTCTGAACAAATTATGCAAAGAAAACACTGATAAAGTTGCCATAAATTAGAGATGACTATAAGGCACACAACAATTGTGAATACTCATTTTAATTACACAGGCGTTTAGAATATTATTTTGAGTATTGACCTCTTGGTTGAAACTGAGCCTTTTAATTGTATTCTTGTCTGAACAGTCTTACAATGTAATTCAAATGCTTTGTGAGTTGCTCAGACAACTTGAACAAACAAATGCCAGTAAAGTAAAGAAAAACAGATTGCAAGGCAATTGCTGCATTTCCATGGAATTGGGAAATAAACACATTGTATTATTGGTTTTTGAATATAAGGACATATTTACATTCACTTCAACTCGAACAGAGCGTCTATATCTCTCTCTTGAGCATCTCGGGATGTAGAAAGCTCATGCTGTCAACTTCTTTCTTTCACTTAGTCTCTAAGGTGTTACAAGATCTCTCTACATACTGATTCTGCAGACTAACATGGCTATATCTTTGATATCTCTCTGAAGTTACTACAGTTTAAGTTGTAGGAACAATGAGTTGATTTCACTGCTTTGCGTTATCTCACTAAGAGTATTTTCAGTGTTAAACCGAGAGTGATCTAAACGCAAACAGGGGCTTCTGGCACCTCAGATTCTTTGTTGTGCTTTAAACAGAAGGGCATGGATTCACCCTGAAATGAGAATGACAATAGAAGAGCTAAAACAGTAACATGGCCCTAAAACCCAGGCAATTGAAACAAAACAAAAGACACTCCAGTAGTGACATCTGCTGCTTTTTGGCTGAGTCCAGTAGCATGTCACCAAATGTTCAGATGTTTTCTTCCTCCTTGCAACCCTCACCCCAGCTCTTGCTCTACTGTACTTAACAGGGTGAGGTAGGTGAAAGGAAGAGAAGGGAGAAGAGTTGCTCCTCCCCATGGAATGGAAAAAGACTGCCAAGAGATTAGCAAGCTACAGATAATGCAGAAAGCAAATATTGATTAAACCAAACTGTTCATTAAACAAGGAAAATCATTCTTCCTAGTGTGCCTGCCTTCTCTGGTGCTGGAGAGATCAGCAATCTCAGATTGTAGATTCTTAAGTGCTGATTTGCAGATAGAGTAGCTCTCCTTTTCCCAACACAGGAAGATTAATTTTTAGTGATGGGACAATGATACTGAAGCAGGTCCAATCTCTTGCAGATATATGGCTGATGAAAAATAGGTACACAAATAGGTAGGCAGGATTGCTGTGGTCTGTGTAGTCCACCCAGTTCCTACTGGATAGGAGGACTATAGAGTGCAGTCCCCTGTCACAGGCTACATATGATTTCTCCAACTATATAGAATCACCGAGTTGGAAAAGATCTCAAGAGCCATCAAATCCAACCTCCTGCCCTACATGGAAGTGACTCCCACATGAGAGACAAGACAGAATCACACATGTAGAACATTGTTGGAATGCAGTGATTAATGCTGCAAATAGATTTTCATTTGTGCAGAACCTGATATGAAAGATCTGGATTTGGGACCTGCCACGGAACAACATCTCTCTCATTCTCAGTGCTCAAATGAAAAGTAGAGTAAATAAATAGCAGAGTTTGGAGAAGTTACCTTTTTGGACTAAAAGTCCCCGAATTTCCCAATCATGGCTTCTGGAAAGTTATAGTCCAAACAGTACGTTTTTTCAAACTATGTTTCATAGTAGATGGTCTAATTCACAAACCTGTGCACTGGGAAAACAGGTAGTAAATACAAATGAAAAGTGAAGTCGTAGGCTTTCATGGCCGGCATCCATAGTTTTTTGTGGGTTTTTCAGGCTGTGTGGCCATGTTCTAGAAGAGTTTCTTTCTGATGTTTCGCCAGCATCTGTGGCTAGCATCTTCACTTCACAAATGAAAAGTGCTATGTAAAGGAGATGGCAAATAAAATGTACAGATAAGCAATAGGCAGAAGAAGCAATCCCAGAATTTCTCTAGGATTACAGCTCTAGTTATGTAACAATATTTTCCGAAAGAATTTGCCTAGCTTGTTCCTTCAGTTTATTCTCTCCCCAGCAGAGAAACAGGGCTGGATGCATCTTAAAGTCCCAGTTGCAGGCTCTTTGGACAGAAGGCTATTTCCTCTTATTGTGATGAGAAGCAAAATACAGTAGTTTTCCATGTGGTCTGAAGGGTGTCTGGTCTCTGTGCTTTCTCTCCCATCCCAGGGCCAGCAAGAGAATACCGACATTCCCTTGAGGAGCTTCACTTTTCAACATGTTTGACCCACAGACTCTCTCTAAGTGGCTACCTGTCAGTTTCCATTTCAGCCCTACCTTACTGTTTACATGAGTGCTGACCACTGGCTGACATATTACCTGCATCGATTCTCTAATAGCTGTCAAGGTGGAGAGAAAGACTATTCAAAGACAAGGCTCAGAGCTCTTAGCTGAGCAGGATCATAAACACCCCCCATTAAAGGTTTCATTCAATAACAATCTTTACCAAAGTAAATGGACATCAGTGGGCTCCCCAGCAAGCTGCCTAATGCAAAGGCCATTATAAAACAGGGAGGCACTGTGAGAGGAAGGTTATGGCAGCAGTATCAGTTTCAGCAATGTTTTCAAGGGATTCCTTTAATGAAAAGCACTTTTTAAAATAATCCCAAGACCATTAAAAAAGGAACCCAACCTCTTAGAATTGCTTAGAATTAGGGGGGTTGCAGACTGCCAGAAATAGTGTGAATTCAGTCCACTTTTAGGGTTAGGGTTAGTGCTAGGGAATCATGGGAACTGTTATTTTTCTGAGACATTGAGCCTTCTCTGTCAGACAACTCTGATGCCACAATAAAATACAGTTCCCATGGTTCCCTAACTCTAACCCTAACCCTAAAAGTGGACTGAATTCACACTATTTCTGGCAGTCTGCAACCCCCCTTAGTCTGTGAGACTTAAGGGATCGTATCAGCCAAGAAGAAGAAGAAGAAGAAGAGAAACAAAAAAGAAGCATGTATTTGGGGTTAAACAATATAACATGGAACCACTTGCTCAGAGAGCCAGCATAATATAGTGGTTGGACTATGACTCTGGAGACGAGGGTTCAAATCCCCACTCGGCCATGGAAACCCACCTTGGGCAAGTCATACTCAGACTCAGAAGAAGGTAATGGCAAATGCCCTCTGGACAAATAATGCCAAGAAAACCCTGTGATAGGTTCTCCGTAGGGTCATCATACCTTGGAAATGACGGAGAAGTCACACATTTATTTTTGGTAAATACTAGTGTTATACTCGTGCCACAGATGTGGGTTCCCCATTATGAACTATGCAAACACTGGGTGGCAGTTTGCCTTCAAGTTACTTCTAACCTAAGATGAACCTAGAATGGGGATTTTCTTGTCAAGATTTATTCAGAGGGGGTTTGCCTTCCTCTGAAGCTGAGTGCATGACTTGCCTAAGGTCACCCAGTGGGTTTCCATGGCTAATCAGGGATTCACACCCTGGTTTCCAGGAGTCCCAGTCCAACATTCAAACCACTGTGCCATGCTGGCTCTCTATAATAAAATAATATTATCCCACGAAATGTTTGGAAGCAGTGCTAGGAATATTATCTTTTTTTCTTTTAAATGAAAGATCCACTTTTTAGGACATTGCTGGGTTTAATGCTATGTAGGGAATCCCAAAGGAGCTCAGATAGATTGGTTGTTCCACAGAAAGAGAAAGCTCTGCCTTGGAGGAGTTCAGACCTGAGTCTCCCTCCTACCTGCTCAGCAAATCCCTGCAGTGATTCTTTTCTGATGCTAGAAAGTTGGGGAAAGGAGGTATGCCAGCTATAGGCTGGGGACATGTCACGTTATGCTGTAAATTTGCTGAACCCACTGGTCTCTTGGTCCCACAGACATGTCCCCAAACCTGCTGCTCATTTGTGCCATCCTTGGAGCTGCTGCATAAAAATGCTTCCCTAATGGTTTGATTGGGAAGAAAGGCATAAAAGAAGAAATGCAATCCCAGGGAGGAAAAAGAAAGAAATTAGAAGTGCCACACACTTTCCTGCCTCCTACTCTGCTGAGTCCATGGTGGAAGGGCATTGGAATCATTGAAGGCTTCCATTATTCATTAGAAACTACAAGAGGTAGAGTCAGTTTCTAATGAATAATAAGCAACCCTATCCAGAGCGTCATGAGAAGCACCATCCTCATGCTGAGCACCATAGGGAAAGAAGATGGCCTGTTTTTGGAGCTGATGCTGCTTCCTCACAGGATAGAGCCCCATGTAAAGCCTGCTTGGCAATTAATCAGTTCTGCTGAAACAACGGGCGGCTGGACTCCATTTAGATCACATGTCCAGGCACCCATTTCTGTCCTGTATGTGCTGGGCAGGCTTTACATGGATCTGTCCACAAAGAAGTGGCAAAGATGGCAGTTGCAAAAACAGGCCATCATCTTTGTCTGCCCTGTTCAGCATGGAGAAGGGGGATGGCGTAGCTTTTGGCATGTGGACAACTGGATTGGGCTGAATCAAAGCCAACCCAACTGTCCACATACCAGAAGAACCCAAGGTCACTCCAGTTTTTAGTTTGGAACAAAGTCAAGTTAAGGGCAAAAAAAAAACATGGATCCTCCCCAGAAGTAAGCGTATGTCATCAGGACTTCCAGCACTGGCTTTGGAGTGAGTACAGTATTTTTCACCACTGAAGACAAGCCTTCAGTCTTTGGTACAGCAGAAAACAATTTTCCTACATCTTCTACATGACATCTCTTCAGATATTAAAAGATGACGGACATATCACCCTTCTTTCTTCTCCAAACAAAGCACACTGAGCTCATTGAGCATTTGGGTATTTGTTACTATCTTGCACCTAATACTCTACTACTACACTCCAACCTCTCTCACTGGATTCTAGGGTAGAAGGAAAAGGACAATAATGGGGTGTGTGAAAGATGAAGTAAAGAAAGGTTTCCTGGGTTTAGACTAGACTGCTATTTTTATTGTCACTAAAAACATTCCTCTATGTGCAACAGTACCTAAAATGGTAGCATAAGATTTTTGCTCTCATTTTTAGTGTGTTGGCATTTACGTACACACATATTTTCTAAATGAAAATTAAAAGTCAATATAATCTAGGTTCCCTGATTCCACAGTCAGTATTTGTTGTTGACTGAAAAACAGGTGCTTTAGTGCTCCCAACTTTATTTCTATAGGGTGGCTTCAAAGGATGTGGAGCAGATGACTTTACAACAATGGCAGATGGTGGACATGCTTCTGCTGGGATTGCTGATTAAGGCAGTGTGTTTTCTTCTTGATCCCTGCGGAGCTGTGGCTTATAAAGGCTCCTCCAGAAAAAAAAACAAAAAAACAAAACTAAGCCTCCATCTCAGTCTTTGTGAGATAATGTCCATGCTGTAGTGGAAGAGTGAAAGGATGGGTTTCTCCCAATAGCTGTATTCCTATGTTATAAGGTCGCAAATGAGGGAGCAAAGTGCTCATTAATGCATTAGTTTAACATATTAGTATTGATTACACAGAGACTTTTCAGTGATAATTTCAGAGATTTTCTACAAGGATCAAGACAAAGGTCAGCTGGTGAATATTTCTAAACTGGAGGTCAAAGGTGAATGTGTGCAGTCATTAAAAACAAATCACAATAGATTAAATGCTTTGTTTAATTGGGGGAGGGTTATACAGCAATTCTGCCAAAACACTTAAGATGTGGTTGGCTCATCAACTTGGCCAATAACAAGGCCAGTCAGACATTCTTTACAGTTCTTTGAATTTGATGTCAAGCTTCCACAGGGATGAGATCAGTCCTCTCAAGAGGACTCAAGAATGCTTCTTCTTTATAGGTAGTTCAGTAGTAGCTATAACCCTTAAGTGTTGACTTCATGCATATGAATTCCCACAGACATTTAAGCAATCTCTTAATCTACTACTGTAAATGTGCGCCAAGTCATGTATCATGGGCACTCCATGAATTTCTTAGGGTTGTCTTAGGCAAGGAATACTCAGAGGTGATTTTACTAGTTCCTTCCTCTGAAATATAACCTACAGCACCTGGTATGTATTGGTGGTCTCCTATCCAAGTACTAAACAAGGCTGATCCTGCTTAACTTCCAAGATCAGACAGGATCTGGTACTTTCAGGATATTTTGGTGGCCCTACTACACTATCCCTCCACATTTGCGGCTTTGGCTTTTGCGGATTTGATTATTCACAGATTTTATTAATATGTTCTTTCTAGGAATCTCTAGGTCCTCCAGCACAACTCTATGGTTAATTTTAACCAAAAGTCACACTGAAGGACCTAGAGATTTCTAGAGAGAAGACTCCACTAGGCATTTGTAGCTCTTCCAGTGCAATTCTGTGGTCAATGTCTGGCAGATGTTGACCACAGAGTTGCACTGGAGGACCTAGAGATTCCTAGAGAGGTGTTATCTCAGGTAAAAACATAGCGTTTTTGTTATTTGCTGTATTTCCACATTCACAGGGGTCCTGTGCCCATAATCCCAGCAAATGTGGAAGGATGAGTGTACTGTTTGTTTTTGTTGTTAACTGCTCCTACTCATGGCAACCCTAGGGATGAGACATCTCCAAGTCCCTCTAGTCTCCACTGCTCTGCTTAATAATTGAGTCAATCCATCTGGCATGTGGTCTCCCTCTCTTTCTATTGCCCAGGGCAGTAGAAAGAGAGGGAGACTGCACACCAGAATGATAGACTCAATTAGAGAGATCTCCTAGCATTATTGTCTTTCCTAATGAGCCATGGCTTCTCATGATGTGGCCAAAGTACGACAGGCTTAATTTGATCATCCTGGCTTCCAGGGAAATTTCTGGCTTTATCTGCTGAAGAACCTATCTGTTTGTCTTTTTGGCTGTCCATGGTATCCTCAATACTCTTCTACAGCACAACACTCAAATGAGTTGATTTTCCTTTTATCTGCTTTCTTCCTTGCCCAGCTCTGGCATCCATACATAGTGATGGGTAATACAATGGATTCCACTACTACTACTACTACTACTACTACTGTATACTCTAAAACAGGGGTAGGCAACCTAAGGCCCAGGGGCCGGATGCGGCCCCCCAAGACCTTTGGACTGGCCCCAGGCCGGTCCTGCCGCTGCCACCGCCGCCGCCTGCCGCCCGCCATGATAATATTGATTATTGTTATTACTTGTTCTTGGGGTTTCTTGGCAAAATCTCCACAGGGGGTTTGCCATGGCTTTTCTGGGGCTGAGAGCGTGTGCATGCATATTTTTTAAATTTTTAAAAAATAAAAATATATTTATTTATTTATTTATTTATTTATGGTGCTTTGGCCCCCTAATTGTCTGAGGGACAGCAACCCGGCCCCCGGCTCAAAAAGGTTGCCTACCCCTGCTCTAAAACAATCTCCTATCACACATTAGCTGCTCCTACCTCTTCAATTATACTGTGAAACTGCTCAGATACTTACATATTGAAATATTTTCTTGCAATATAAAGATGTAATAATAAAATGACACTTATAATAATAAATGGCAAAGGAAATGAGAGAGAAACTCCCCAAGCCTTATTTTCATTTTGAAAGCAACCAATAAAACAGCAGAAAACCCAAACAAATAAATAAAACAGGGCAAAAGAAAAAGACCACTGTACAGAATGCAGCCAAAAGGAAACATTTTTAAATTGCATTGACATAACAATCCTTACCTGGCTGGATTATGACCTAAGTATAGAAAATAAGATGGGCTCAACATTTCACAAAATATTCTGAATAATGTTGCCTTTAAGGTGATATTTCTGAAATCTTTGGTTTAATCTAAGATTGCAGTCTATTTTTCTACTACATTTTCTGTTATCCACTATTTTTTAAAAACAAATATTTCGAGTTTTTTTAAAAAATAATGGATAACAGAAAATGTAGTAGAAAAATAGAAACTTAAACATTGTAACACTTCATTTAGCTCAGATCACATAAGAGGATACATAATAAGATGCAACCAAGATTGCCATCACATCATTGTCTTGAAGGTGGCTCTCTGTATTTTTTGGTTGCATGGCCAGTCTATGGAGCTTATCACATGGGGGAAATCCTGGGCAGAAATGGGGCTTTAAATTGGAAAAAAAACACAAGAGTGATTAGATTTTCAGACACGTCACTGTTAAAATGGAGTTAAAATGAGGTTAATCCAAACGGAAACTCATCAAAAACTGCTTCTTTTTACCCGAAAGTAAAAAGAAGCAGTTTTTGATGAGTTTCCACTAGGATTAACCTCATTTTAACTCCATTTTAACAGCGACGTCGTCTGAAAATCTAACCGCTTTTGCGGGTTTTTTCCAATTTAAAGCCCCGTTTCCACACGGGATTTCCCCTGTGTGATAAACTCCTAAATTCGAGAAGGAACAGCTTTTCCTACTGCTATATGTTCATGTTATATATTCTGCTCTTGTTGAACTTTTGCCTGTCATGCAAATGTAAAATGTATGGCATTTCCAACAGGAAACCAAGGCTGTGATCTTAGATTAAACCAAAGACTTCAGAAATATCACCTTAAAAACAACATTCTCTAGAATATTTTGTAAAATGCTGGGCCCATCTTATTTCCTGTACTTAGGTCATAATCCAGCCAGTAAGGATGGTTGCATCCAGGCAGTTCCAATGGAAGACCATGAAAAGCGTGCAGGGCTCTCCCATTCAAGTCAATGGAATTTAATAATGTTTTTCTTTGGCTGCATTCTGCCCATACTTCATAGACTTTTCTCTCCTCCCTCCCTCCCTCCCCTCACAGGATAAGGAAATTCATGCAACTTTCAATCTCTTTCCTTTCATTCATTGAACCTTTAAAAATAAAGAAAATATTTGCAGATATTTTTAGATTGCTATAGTATCTCTGACTAAATCTTACCAAGAAAAACCCATAAGTCTTTAGGGTCACCATAAGTCGGAAACAACTTGAAGATACACAACAACAACAACAACAACAACAACAACAACAACGTGACTATGATCTAGCCACAGTGGTCTGTACATGGAAACAAGCAAATGGATATATATCTACCAAAATGGGAGAAGAAGCAGAGTGTCACAGGGTCCCGCACTGGGAAAAACCTGCACCCCGAAATTGCTTTTTACATTTAGCTTAATGTCCTAAGGATGTAATTTTGACACTCCTCCTCTAACAACTCTTCCATAGTGGTAGACTTCAAAAATATAGCCATGTTAGTTTTTTGTGGGTTTTTTGGGCTGTATAGCCATGTTAGTCTGTAGAATCAGTATGTAGAGAGACCTTGTAGCACCTTAGAAACTCATTGAAAGAAAAAAGTTGGCAGCATGAGCTTTTGTAACTTCCTCAGATACTAAAAGTATATGATGCTAAAAGTATCTGAGGAAGTAGACTTTAGTCTAGGAAAGCTCATGCTGCCAACTTCTTTCTTTCAGTTAGCCTCTAAGGTGCTACAAGATCTCTCTACAACTCTTCAGTATAGAAACCTCTCCTGTTTAGGTAATGCATAAGGCCTCTTGAAGTGCTATAGAGCCAGCCCTACCATTAGGTACAGTTGGTGTGGTGAAATGTATGGCCTTGGACAACATGTACCTCAGCTATTCTTGAAGTAGGGTGAGATAGTAGCCTCAAGTGGAAGAGGGTGGGGTAAGGGAAGCAGATCCAGCCCCTTTGCTGTTGCCCTCAGTTGGGAGGTAAACCTATTTTAAGTAACCTGAGCAAGCTAACAAGAAGTGGAGAATGCTGTCCTATCATCAATACTGAAGTAAGGGCCTTTGCAGACTGCCAGAAATAGTGCAAATTGAGTCCACTTTAAGGGTTAGGGTTAGGGTTAGGGAATCATGGGAACTGTTTTTTATTGTGGCACCAGAGCTCTCTGACAGAGAAGGCTCAATGTCTCAGAAAAAAAAAATTCCCATGACTCCCTAGCACTAACCCTAAACCTTAAAGTGGACTCAATTTGCGCTATTTCTGGCAGTCTGCAAAGGCCCTAAGATTCAGCTGCCATTCCAGTCAGTCGGTAGGTAACATGAAGGGATAGGGTTACCTTCTTTTCCTTCACTATAGGTAGCAAAATGTTTTGGTCCAGTCCTGGGGTACTGCATAGATATTACACCGATAACATTTCAGGTATCCTAATTGCACCCATTACTTCACTAATGAAGCAGGAATCACCACCATAGTTCCTACAATTTTAATGGAAAGGTACCTCCAAATTTGGCTGGAAACCATACCCACCAACATTTCACAGATGATAACTGGGACACATGTGGCCAAGCAACATGCGTGTGTGGTCAAGATATCAACAGTTATTAATGAGGAAGGGCACACAAGCTAAGAAAGGTTGCAGCAGTTTGCTTTTACCAGAGCTTACAAGGAAGGGCAAGGTTTGCTCCCTCCTCTCCTCTCCTCTCCTCTCCTCTCCTCTCCTCTCCTCAGTTAATTGAGTTCAAAATACTTGTCCACTTTGAACTCAGTTTGCAGCAACTGAAGTAGGCTGAGGACAAAGGGGGAAGTGGGGAAAGGAGAGAGAAACTGGGACATTTTAAAAGCAGCTGAAATAGTGGGATGGCAGAGGATTAATTAGGACTGTCCTTGCCAAATTGGGATGGTTGAATGGTATAGGAAACCTATAAGCCAAGAAGCCAGCTTGATGGAGTAGTTTGAGTGATGCACTAAGGAGACCAGGGTTTTCAAATCTCAGCTTGGTCATGGAAATCACACACTCTCAACTTCAGAGGGAGACAAGGACAAATCCCCCTCTGAACAAATTATGTTAAGAAAACCTTGTGACAGAGTCACTAAAATTCAGAAGTGACTTGAAGGCACACAACAACAAAAAATATTGCTTTCCTGAAAATGGTAAGAATTTCCTCCCTCCAAATTTTTATGTATACTTTACACATTTTCATAGAGGATATAAGTGGTGCTGGGGATATTTAGCCCACCTTTCTCTTTCCCTGTTTTTTCTATGGATCTTGATAGATCTACTATCAACTAGGAACTCCAACTTGGCTGTCAAGTCTTTACAGCAGGCATGGGAATCATGTGGCCCTTCAGATTTTTTTGGACTGCAATTCGCATCAGTCCTAACCAGGATAGCTCATAGTGAGACATGCTGGAGGTTGCAGTCCAATAACATCTGGCAGATAGCATGACTCCTACTCCTGTGTTACAGTGAAAAGGCTGCAGTTTTTAGGTGTATGGAAAATAGTGCCAGCTATTGACACCTTTTCTTTTGTTCATAGTTTTTCAGATTGCCAACCCAAGGGCTTCGTACTTTGAATCCAGCTGCTTTAAAGTTAATTTGATATATCCCAAAGGTCTTGTGTGTAAGGAAAGTGCCTTGCATACATTGCATGCATTGAACAAAAAAACAAAAAATTAATACCCAAACTAGAAGACCTTTTTGTTTAAATTATATTATTGGATATGAAATGGCACTTTCCTGTCTTTTAGCAAAAGACACATTGGAGAAACACCAGACCACTATGGCATAGTGGTTTGAATGTTGAACTATGACTCTGGAGATCAGGATTCGATCCCCAGCTCGGCCATGAAACCCACTGGATGATCTTGGGCAAGTCACATGTTCTCAGGGGAAGGCAATAGCAAACCTCCTCTGAACAAATCTTGCCAAGAAAACCCCATGAAAGATTCGCCTTAGCATTGCTGTAAATCAGAAATGACTTGAAGAAACAGAACACACACACACATCTTCTAAAATCAGAAAACTATTGACCATGAGGACTGTTATATCCTAATTGTTCCAATTAAACATTTTCATGTAAACTTCTGATAATGTTGTAGAATAATCTCTTATCAATAAAAACAAATCAAAATCAAAATTAAAAAATACCTTTCTTGGCTTTTAGCAATATGATTGGCATGTTAAGACAAACAAGCCTTTTTTTTAATTTAACTTCCTGGCAACAGTTCAGAATAGATTTTGGCATGCTGAAATCTCTTTGATTTTGGTGGGATTTAAGTATGTGTAATGGTGCTGGATCATGGCCATTTTTCAAAAGTACCTTTTCCTTCCTTTAGATGCTTTTTGCCTAGTGCTGATGCGCTACATTTGCTTCCACTGCCTTGGAATTGCATTGCTGCCAGATTTCTGGTAAGAAAATTGTTGGTGTGCCAATATTAACTCCATAATATTAATAAAGTATCAATCAAATTGAAGACTTGTTTTGCGAGTGACTCTACATTTGCTCTTGGAGAATGGGATATACCGGTACTATTTTCCTTTTCTGGGACAGCCAGGCAAGAATAGGAATATAATAATAGGCCAAACATCCATGGACGTTACAGGGTTATAGGAGCTTATGCATATGAAATATTGCCTGATGTTGCCTAAAGAGAGTGACAGCAAAGGTCTGGCAAGAGCGAGTCCATCTGAGAGTGTTCAATTGATTGATGATAGGGGTGATAAAACGTAGCTTATCAATAAATGTCACTTGAAATTAACAAAGCTGATAGGAGTGTAGCCAGAAGGATGATTAATTTATCTGTGAGCTAGCCTGCTTCTCAACTAGGCTTTATTGCCCACACTAATAAGGTCTTGGGCCTTTTTCTTGATAGATGCCTGGAATCAGAGGCAATAGATTTACAAGATAATCATGACAATGACTGTGATAATGGCTGGCTCCCCAGCTTGCCTCATGATAAGTTTGTCTGAAAAGGAGCTCAGGCTAAATGTTACCACTTCCCTCCCTTCCTGCTGAGAGATTGTATCCATCCTTCAGGAGTTTAACTCGTCTTAAGAGTCAGACCACTTGGATCCTGATTCATTCAACCTAAAAATAATTGACATGTAAAGCCACCTGCATTCTTTTCTCCCTCCTCTTCAGTACAAGAGATGCCTGTAAGAAGAACAGCTCAGATGCTCAAAGTGTAGCCAGCTAATCACTCAGATTCTTAAATCCCAACTCCTCTCTCCTCCAAATCTCTGTAGGGATTCCCCAGGGGTTCATTTGGCAGGTACAGTCCTGCTCTTGAGTAAGATATATCACTGCCCTGGTTTATGCTGACAGCCAAATGTACAATGGGACCACTGGTCAGACAAGGCATCTGTGGCCTAAGATGACAGCTGAAGGGGACAGAAAGATGCCTCAGCATTTCTTCAGAACTTTCTTTCTTCTTGCTCCCTCTTCTCTAAGGCAAAATGAATTTTCACAACCCTCCCTTGGTGATACAGATTTATGCAAGCACCTTTGAGCGTGTTGCACTTAATAAACTGAGGGACAGTCATACACCTTGAGTGGTGGTGATAGGCTTACGTTTATGCTTCTCCATGTTGACAATATCTAAGAACTAATGCACACATTTAGAACTTTGTCTGGTAGTGTCTAGATCAGGGGTAGGCAACCTTTCCCCTTTAAGGGCCGAGGGACTTCAGCTCCCAGAATCCCAGGAGCTATTGGCCAACATGGGACTATTGGCCAACATGGCTGAGGCTTCTGGGAGCTGAAGTCCCTCGGCCCTTAAAGGAGAAAGGTTGCCTACCCCTGGTCTAGATGATGTAGATAAGTCATAACATGATACAATGGCAGCCATAATTTGTTGGGTTCCTGGTGTAATGTTACACACACACACACACACACACACATATGAAGAAGGGAGGGCAAAACATCCCTCATAATCCATTGTCCCCAAAATATCCATTACAAGTATCCATCATTATTGGTGATATGGTTTGAGTGTTGGACTATGACCCTGGAGACCAGGGTTTGACTCCCTGCTCCACCATGGAAACCTACTGGATGACCTTGGGCAAATCACACTCTCTTGGCCTCAGAGGAAGGAAAGGACACCCCCTCTGACTAAATTTTGCCAAGAAAATCCTGCAATGAAGTTGCCTTAAGTCAGAAATGAGTTGAAGGCACACAACAAAATCAACAGCTTCACTATTGTAATTTTCACAGCCTATTCCTAATTCTTTTGTTGAAAAGAAATCTGTGGCTTTTCACACATTTTGCAGTTTGTGTCTCAGTCCCCACTTTCTTCTTCACTTTTACAAAAAGGTATGATGAAACAGTTCTTACTTTCTATGAGGACATAGTGCAGCAAACGAGTTAAGTTAAAAAAAAAATTATCAATTTGGTGCTGCCAAAAATTGCTAGGCCTTTAGCAGATCCTGCCAGCTTTTTGTTAAACCTTATGTCTTGCCTGATGAAGAGCTCCAGAGATCTCAAAAGCGTGCCCTATTTTTATACCATTTTGGTTGGCTCAATAAAAATATTACACTAAGAAACCTTTTGGAAGGCAAACATTAATAAGCTGTTACCGAACCTTACCAGGAATTATATAGCACCCCCCATCCCGCCAGCACAGATCACAGCATGAACTTATTCCAGCAAATGGCAGAAGATTAGTAGGATGGCTAATGAATGGTGGACTGAAGCTTAGACAGGCTAAGGCTGCTCCTTCTCACCCAGACCAGTTAGGACCAGGAAGGAGGAGGAGGAGGAGGAAGTGGGATTTCTTACTTTGAGAAGTTAGAGAATGTATCACCTGACATACCCAGGAGAACCACTTTAAGGTAGGGATGAGACATTCCGGGCAACATGATCCAACACATGTGAACTAGGATTTAAGTTCATTTGTTGTGAATATTTGCTATCAAAATGACTTTGACTTAGGGCAACATTATCAATGAAAAACTTCCAAGAGCCCTGGTCATAAATTGCCCCACTCAAGTCTTGTAAACTCAGGGCTGTGGCTTCTTCCACCAATATTATAGTCTCCTCTTTTCTTACTGTCTTCCTCTTTATTTATTGGCTTTTCCAATGTGTCACATGCTCTCATGATACACCCAAAGTATGATAGCCTCAGTGTAGTCATTTTAGCTTCAAATGAGAATTTAGGCTTGATTTGCTGTATGGCCCATTCAATTGTCTTTTAAATGGCCAGCCCATTGTATCTATAGAACCCTCCTCCAATGCCACATTTCAGGTGAGTTGTTGAGTTTCTTCCTGCCAGTTTTCCTTTCTTTTTATACTCATGAATAGAAAGTGGAAATACTGTGACTTCATAGTATTTAATGATATATCTTTACACTTGAGAATCATATCTGGTTTCTTCATAGTTGCCCTTCCAGATCTTAGTCTTACTAACTAGTCTTCATTTTGATTAATGACTGAACTTGTGTATTGTCTAATGAAGAGCTGGTTATTTATTACTCATTATAAAACTGCATAATTTTTAACAATAAATACTTTTGATTTCTTAAAATTCAATTCTAATCCACTTTTGCACTTTCTTCCTTAAGTCATTCCAAGTTTTTGCTATTTTCAGCAAGCAACATGATGTAATATGTATACGGTATTTTAAATAGTAGAAGTTCCTTTCCCCAATTTTCACACTTGTTTCCTCTGATTTTAATCTTGTCTTGTGTATGATATGTTCTGCATGTAAATTAAACAGATAAAATATAGCTTTGTCTGACTTTTCTCTACATTGTGTCCTGATAGTGGCCTGTTGCGCAGAGCACAAGTTATGCATAGGACAATCAGATATTGTGGCACACCCATTTATTTTAGATGAAACCATAATTTCTCATGATCTTCACAATCAAAGGCTTTGCTATAATCTATAAAGCACAGGTTGTTGTTTTTCTACAATTCATCTGTGGTTTCCTTTATCCAATGTATACTTGCAATATGATATCTAGTGCCTCTTCCTTTTTTGTGTCCCCTTTCCTGAGGTTTGGAATGTATATATTGTTTCCAATCTGTGGGGCCTTGTTTTGTTTCCATATTTGCTGTCAGATTTTTGTTAGAATTTGTTAGAATTGTTAGGTTTCCATCTCGATTGGTTGAAACAGGAATAGAATTAACTCATTTGAAATGCAGTGCTGGAGATAATCTGTGTATATCATAGACTGTCCAAATGACAAATGAATGTATCCTAGAGTAAATGAGGCCTGAATTCTAACTAGAACCTGAGATAACTAAATTGAGGCTATTGTATTTTGGGTATAGTGTGAAACAATATGCCTCACTGGAATAGATGATAGTGCATAGTAAAATAGAAGATAGTATGAAAAGAGGAAGACTGCATTACAGATGGGTTGATTCAACATAGGAAGCCATGACCCTGACTTTTCTAAGATCTGAGCAAGACTGTTGATGGCTGGGGCTCATGAAAGTTTCTTATTCATAGGGTTGCCAGAAATCAATGCTGATTAAAGATAAATAACAACAGCCACAATAACAATTACCTTTGGATCTGTATTTCATTTGAGTGAAGCTCCACTCATGGGACACTTTATTGAAGGAGGTGGGAGAAGACCATTTTGAAATAATTCTTCTCCTTCTGCTTCCCACTGAATCTTTGCATAGCTCCTCTGAAAGCACAAGGGGCCTTTCAAAATGGTCTGATTGGTGGCACTAGAGGCAGAGAGTAGGGGGGACAAATGTCCGGTCTCTTCTATTCCTCACTGGATCCTCCATTGAATCTCTGTTCCTTCCATGAATGGGAGGAACCTTTCTATTGGCAGAAGGGTGCCTCTGGATTCAAACATGTTGAGGCTACTGCTGCACTTGTTACCACCGCCATTATTTCCACCTGAACACATTTTAATTTTGTTGTCATCTTTATTTGTATTGGTGGCTCTCAATGCTCTTTCTGACTATTACTGGAGCTTAATGAGATGCATGCAAAGCTATTTTATTGCTGACTTGGAATCCTCAGTCAATGGGCAGCTCTCTTGAATGTGTCTCAGTGTTAGCTTCCAAGAATATATATATGTCCTTGGCCACTTTTCATCAATAACCTGGTGCAAGTCTCCTTCTGTATTTTCCTGCAATGTCTGTGAGAAAGGAAAAAAAAATCCAAAGAGAAGAGATGGGAAGAACATTTGCTGTTCTTCATCCTGAATGCTTCTTACTAGAAATTGATTTCTTGATTTTGTTAATGCCTTTTAGCATAAACGCCCCCATTAAATTTCTGATCTGAAGAAGTAACAACAAATCTGATTGACATCTGTAAGTATGTCTGTGTGCTGTATTGTGCCTTTTCCAGCTATGATATTGAACATGCGTCACTTTAAGAGGAATGACCTTGAGTTGTCATTGTTTTAGCAAACTCACACTGGTTAGGATGCTTCCATTAATGTCCTCAAGTGAAAGCTACAGCCAGGTCCCCATGGGGTGTGTGAGGAATAAAGGAATTTTACTGTTCTCTGGACACTGAAATCCATTTGTTAAAACATATGCTAAGTGTGATGGGGAACAGATTGCAGTTATCAATTCCTTTGTGGGATGGAAGAGTCTGTAAGAAAGCCTGGCTGCTTTTATTTTTATATCTGTGTTTCTCTGGTGTTCGGTATTTTAGAGGTACCCTTTTCCCTTACAGAAATGACTAAATGGGTAGAACAGAAATACACCATGAATGGGAGACTCAGAATTCCTGTCTAAAAATAATTGGGGAAGAACCCGTTAGTAAAGCAGCCTTTCCTAAACTGGTGCCTCCTAGATATATGGGACTGCAACTCCCATCATTCCCAACCATCATGGATTCAATTTTTTCCTGATATTCTCACTGATCTTTCTTCTTGGTTCTATATATTAGGAGAAAGTGTGCATGTGGGGGGTGGGGGGTGGGGGGTGGGGGTCAAATTTACTATGCATTGCAATTTATAAGATTGTAAAAAAAAAAAAAAATTAACAATGGGGGAAGCAGATGGGCGGCCATGGGCCACTCCGGGAAGCTGCGCCGCAGGGTCGAGCTTCGCCGCCCCTGAAATTAGCGCTCCTTCCACAAGTCACCAAAGGTGCACCACAAAAGGCTGCCAGCGCACCTTCAGCGACTCTTCCACTGCAGCGTGTGTGGACGCTGAGGCGGGAAGGCATCACCGGAGCCCCGGCCGTGCGGAGGACCGGCTGCTCCGAGGACGACTTGGGGAAGGGGTTGGGGCGCCCACCGTGCGGCTGCCCCTCCCCTTCCCTGCCC
The DNA here is from genome assembly GCA_026167975.1 of Phrynosoma blainvillii. Lineage (NCBI taxonomy): Eukaryota > Metazoa > Chordata > Lepidosauria > Squamata > Phrynosomatidae > Phrynosoma > Phrynosoma blainvillii. Next base: position 51,519,227 of record JANUYF010000004.1, read on the forward strand.
CCAAAATGGCACTTTTAGCCATCTGCTTCCCCCCAATGTTACAGCTTGACCTAGATTGTATGAAAGCCTTTGTTCTTTTTCTTGAGAATAATCTGTATTGAAGTCAATGGGACTTAAGTCTGAATGCATAGAATTGCATGGGTATGCCATATAGCATGGGTGGAGAAACTGTGGCCCACCAGATGTTGTTGGACTGCAAAGAGGAAAACATAATTGTTAGTAGTCTCTTTTGTCATGTTTTAGTAGGTTAGAAATAAGAACCCATAACACAAAGAGTACAGGATAATTTTGAGATATGAACAAGCAAGCATTTGAACAAAATAATTGGGAAGGAAGTTAATAAAAATGTTGTGCAGGTGGTTTGAATGTTGGATGAGAAATCTGAGACAGGGTTGGTTCAAATACTTGTTCAATCAGGAAACCCACTGGGTGATCCTGGACAAATCACACTCTCTCAGCCTCAGAGCAAGGTTCAGAAGTGCCCTTCTGAACAAATCTCACTAAGAAAACTCCATGGTAGATTTGATTTAAGGTCACTATAAATGGAAACATTTTGAAGGCCCACAATGAAAAGAAGTTCACAAAACAAAATTATGAAGAAACACCTAAAATGGCAATATATATTTTTAATAACAAATAATTTATTAAATCATTTAAAACCATTGTATGTAACAGGGCAGTGCAGAGATATCATTAAAAGAGAACACAATACAGTATGGACACTAAAGTCATGTTATTTTCATAAGAACAGAGAAGGATCGCATTAAGCCTTAAGCCCTTTTTATTCCCACAGCCATTTTACAAATGTTAAAGATCACTGGATCCAGTGTAGTTGTCTGAAGGTTGGACTATGACTCTGGAAACCAGGGTTCAAATCCCTCTAAACCCATTGGCCATGTAAACCCGCTGGGTGACCTTGGGCTAATCACATTCTCTCAGCCTCAGAGGATGTTAATGGTAAACCACCTCTGAAGAAATTTGCCAAGGAAACCCCTTAGGATTGCCATGAGTCAGAAATGACTTGAAGGCACACAACAACAATAATAACAAGAAGAAGAAGAAGAAGAAGAAGAAGAAGAAGAAGAAGAAGAAGAAGAAGAAGAAGAAGAAGAAGAAGAAGGACCACTGAAAGCCCCTTTCATTTGAAAAAAGTAACAAAATTATGATGCTTGTAAACTACTGGATATTCTATCAGAGATGGCAAAACATTTCTGCCAATTCTTGCTGTTCATATATAATAGCTTTGGCATTTCTAGTGAAAGGGCTTGTGGAGTATGAGATAGAATAAAAACTTACATAAAATGTAACACTTATTGTGTTTCCTCTTGTGGAATAAGAGCTATTTTAAAACCAGGATTTATGTAGTTAGCATATAGCTACATAATTTCTTTCTTTCTTTCTTTCTTTCTTTTACAGTTCCAGAAAGTACTGTATGTTTGCCTTTGTTTTATCCCACTCAGTGAGTGTTTAACATGCTACCATAATAGTAATTATGGTTTAATTCCACACACTTAGAAGGTATTTACGGCTGTAAATGTCAACTGGAAACAGAACCTGGCATAATCCAGTTGAAGCAGAAATGTGAATGAGGTAGGAAAGATAAAAGAAAATACTTCTCCACATGGTCTATACATGAACTAAAATACTCTTATAGTATGAAAGGTACTCACACATGTTGCTGTTACCTTTATTGGGGAAAATATTTAGTATAAAGCAGCTATATTGGCATGTGTCCATTCCAGCAAATAGATAAATCTATTTCTAAGGCCACTGGTAACCATCTAGTTCTAAGGCAAAGTTTAGAAACTGCCTTGGAGGATCAAGGAGTTATAGTTTAAAAAGTAACTGCGTTAATGTTGTCTTCTCTGTAATGTTAATGTTGTAGAAGATAGACATTTATGTTAGTATGATTGTACATTTGTTGTATATGTCCAGGTGGTTGATATATTTGTATATGACTGTTCTATGTGTATTAATTTTTTTTTTAGATATAAATAAAGATTATACAAAAAATAAAAAAGTAACTTTTCAAAGCTTTGCCCTAAGGCTGCTGTGAAGCTGGAAGGATAGGGTGCAAAGCCATACCTTATTGTTGTTGTGTGCCTTCAAGTCATTTCTGACTTATGGTGACTTTAAGGCAAAACTATCACAGGGTTTTCTGGGGCTGAGAGCGTGTGCTTCACCCAAAGTCACACATTGGGTTCCCATAGTCAAGCTGGGAATCAAATCCCAATCTCCAGAGCCAAAGTCCTACACTCAAACCACTACACCATGCTGGTTCTCATTGTCTTAAAAATACATCTCTTAAGGGCATAGTAGCATTTGAATACCACTGCCCTGCACCAGGAATTAATGTCATGATAGCTTCAAAATCAATGCTGTACTTAAGGACAAACAGAATATGATCCTGCTGCTATCTGTAGGCATGTAAATCAACAGTTAGCTTAATCGACTAATTGGGTCTACTTTAATTGAGACTAACAATTGGACTTATGCCATTGTTAAAATGGAGAATTTGAAAGAGAATATAATCTAAACAACAGATTAGAAACTGTGAAATTTTTGGAGCTGATTTGTCAAATTTCACACCCCAATTAATAAGTAGCTTTTATACCTTAAATCTGGCACAGACCATCTCTCCTAGACTGCCATATTTCTGTGCCTTAGGGTCATCATAAATCAGAAACGACTTGAAGGCATGCAACAACAAATAAACCATAGAAATTAATCCCTTGCCCCACTTCTTTCTGCCAAAGTGTCATTCATTGGACCCAGCCTCCAGATAAGGCCATGATAGTAATCCTAGGATAATGGTAGTTTGCTGTTGCTGTTGTTATTGTATGTCTTCAAGTCATTTCCAATTTGTCTTGACCCTAAGGAGACCTTATCATGGGGTTTTCATGGCAAGTTTCTTCAAAGGGGGTTTGCCATTGCTATCCTCTGAATGTTACTTGCCCAGGGTCACCAAGTAGGTTTACATGGCTGAGCCAGGATTCAAACTGTGGTCTCCAGGATCATAGTCCAATGTCAAAACACTGTACCATGCTGGCTCTCATCATGGCAGTATCAAGTGAAAATCACAAGTATTCTTAGGTTCAAAACACACTGCAGGAATAATCCAGTTTGAGACTGCTTTAACTGCCCTGGCTCAGTGCTAGGGAATCCTGGGAATTGTAATTTATTGTGGTACCAGAGCTCTCTGACAGAGAAGGCTAAATGTCTCACAAAACTACAGTCCCTAGAATTCCCTAGTATTGAGCCAAGGCAGTTAAAGTGGTCTCAAACTGGATTATTCCTGCAGTGTGTTTTGGACTTAATGCAGTTTTCTAATAAAACTATTTTCTCTTCAGCTTGTATTCAGCTGTTGGGGTTTAATTGCTAATGTGTGTTCTCAGAAATGTCAATATGGGAAAAAAGCGATCTTTTTTTCTTCCATACCTCTCCTACCATATATACACACACAGACACACCCACTTTGGCTGGACATTGTCATATCATTCTGTGTTCCTAAATATTCCTGCAAGGAATAAATGATTAAAAATAAGTAAGAAAACAACATTAGAAGCTCCATAGACTGAAATGAAAGTACTATCCTTAGTTTGCCCTTGCACTGTTAAGCATCGGTGCTTTATTGATTGGAATTAGGAAGTTAATAAGCTTCAGGCTAATTAATCAGATGGGTAGGGACTGGAACTGCCCTGCAAGGTTTAATCAAGTCATCAAAACTTTCAAACCATGGAGAAGGTAATTAAAAAACAAAAAAACACAGATCCAGTTATATAGTAACGGGATCCTAGGGAAGGAAAGGAAAGGAAAGGAACAAGATAGAGAACCCCATTTTCTTTTGTACCCTTTTCTGATATAAATCAGTCCAGTGACCAAGGTACTGTTTCCAGCTTCCTATCAGAGAATGATTTTGGACGAATGTATAAATCAGTCCACAGGAGTCATTTAGTCCGCCTTGTCGAATTGACAATGAAGTTATGTTTATTTGAAATAGATTTATTTTGGTGTTATTGGGGGCCTTCAGCAGAAACTACTTCTGCCTGTTTATCCCAAGGTGATTTGATTTACTGATGTGGGGCTTACAAACCTAATCAAGAAACTTTATTTGTTAAGACAACAGATCGATGAGGGCATTGGCAAAAGGTTATGGTTTCTTGTGAGACTCACGTTAAGAAATTAAATATAAAATAGGAAAGTTAAATGTAATATTCGGCCCTCATTACATCACACTGAAGCCATCAGGAATCTTTTATGGTTTTATTAGAAGACAAGTTTATAGTCCCTGGTGGAGTATATGGCCCTAAACGGATCACTATATTGCAATATCAATTTCAGAGGTGTGCATTATGTGATCCAAACCAGGGGTGGTGGAGTTAGGAGATTATCGCACTCAAAAAACCACAACTTATTCCCGAGGGCATGGCGGCATCAGCAGTGATCTACGTGTGATAAAACCAGAAAATAATCTGAAAAGTGACTCTATCCCATTGGGGATAAGTTGCTTTTTTTTGAGTGTGAAAAACAAAAGGCTATCTGCTAGCTACATTTTAAAAGTAATTATCTTCTTTTAGCCACACTGTGCTGATGTGATGAAGTACCATAACTGATACCTGGATGACAGATGGCTCATATTTTGTATATTCTTCCATGCAGAAGATTTTCTTCATAGAAAAAATTATATATCAAATAGATAAATCCCCTCTTGCAGTTTGAAATGTTATGGTCCAAACACAGGCATAGCAACTCAGATACAAGTAGTATTTATTTATAATAAATTACAAAGGGGGTATAAATACTCTAAACTATTATTTATTTATTTAGAACATTTATACTCCACTTTTCAACCAAAAAAGAGCTCCCAGAAGAGATTACAAATTGTTAATTTAACAGTTCCCTGCTCTGAGGCTTACAATCTAAATAGGATATGACATAACAAGGAAAAAGGAATGGCAGTGCGGGAGGGAATTAAGTCCAGCATAGGATGCATCTGCACTACAGAATTATTCCAGTTTGACACTGCTTTAATTGCCATGGCTCATTGCTATGGGATTCTAGGATTTGTAGTTTTGGGAGATATTTAGCCTTCTCTGTCAGAGAGCTCTGGAGCCAAAACAAACTATAAATCCCACAATTCTGTAGGATGGAGCCATGACAGTTAAAGCTGTGTCAAATTGCAATAATTCTGCAGTGTGGCAGCTGACAGTGCCTACTCTACTCTCTTTTGAGGCCACAGCAAGTTGCAGTTGGGATGGAGGGAGACAATTAGGTTGCCATCATGCAGGATGGCAATCAGTTCTAATACCAGATCTTGGCATCCACCAGGCTTATATACATCAATACTAGTAATGTGCAAAATATGGAACAAATCCCTGCAGTCCGTAATCTGCTTCATAAGGTATGGCCTGTTGCTTTTCACCTGCAGGTGGGCTGCTACTTACGTTTGTTCTCAGAGCCTTGTTTCTATCTTGTATCTCCATGTGAGCATCAAAAGTCTCTTTCACCCCTGTTGGAAATCTAAGCTGGCAAGGTCAAGCAAGATCACTCAAAATGCCATTGCAGTTTCCTACTGAGACCCTGAATTGAAATGAACATAGAAGTGTTCTATCTTCTGAACCTTGGCTGGGGACCTTTGTCTTGCAAATACTTGTTTCTGAATTCAAGGCAACACTGTATGACTGCTCAGCTGCCTATGGAGAGCCCAATCACAAAACGTATTATAAAATGCCCAGGGCTCCTCCTTTTGTTGAGCAGGTCAAACAGGTCCAGTTCAAAACAACTTGCTCCCTGAGATGAAGAACAAAATGACACTCTCCTCATTCCATTTAGAAAAAAAAATCTTACCAGACTGGCACTTCTTTTTAACTTCAGCTCAGGAGAGACAAGATTGGAAGTTGTGTTTCCATTGTACCTGAAAGCAAAAAAACTAGTTTATGAGGCACAAGGCAACAACATCTAGCTATTTGGCTGCCTCCTGTAATCTACCATCTCAATTGGCCATATTTCACTCTGCCAAATGATAAGAGTTGAGCTAGCATGAAAAGGCAGTGTTTTCACTTCTATGGTTTTTAAAAACAGTGTTATACTGTAAAAGGTTAATTCGGGGATGGACATTTGTTAGGGGGACACTTTGCTCCACAGGGAACTTGGAGAGTTCACTGTCTGTTCACCTCCAAAACTGAATCTTCTGCCCCTAAATGAAACCCAATACCTTCTAGGGGAATTACAGAACAATGTTGACATCTTTTGGGCCCTCTCTGAACCATTTTAGCCCCAGATAAACCTTTTTTCTTTAAAGGAAATGAATGCTTCCTCATGAAAACAAAGCTGCAGGGTTGGCAGAACAAGTTGGTATTTCCTCCTGGGCCCTGTGAGGTCCTGGGGGCTACAAAAAGGACCACACTCCCCCTCTAACTCTGACTGGTTTTACAACCTGAAACCAAGATCCCACAAAGATTCCACAAGTACACACAGTCAGGGCTTATCTACACTGGCGGGAAACCTGTACTCACATGTAGCTAAAGCACAGTTCCTGGTGCACAGTATCTCCAATAAGGCCATACTCATTGTGGCAAGACTAGGGTAACCTAGATGAAATAGGTGGTTCTACAATGATCATGCTTCCTATAATGCAGGGTATTCCCAGCTATACAGCTGTGCCCTTGTTGCTGAGCTGGATTTTCCAGGTGAATGCAGGGTAAAAGGCAGTTAATTTTCCCCCCCAGATTTTCAGAGAAAAGCCCTGTATTTCCTGTGAATCCGGAGGAATGTTGTGTGCCCCCATTGCAGCCACTATGGGGTGAGTTCAGGGTTTCTTGCTGATATGGACAACCCTCCGTCAGTCAGACAATGTATTTTCAAGTGCAGGCATTTTGCAGGACTAGCCTTTTAAAATCCCAGTTCGGTGTCTGTTCTTGCACCTGTATGCTAGGATAGATACTTTGTTCTTATGTGACTTCAAGTTTACTTTGATTTACAGAGATCTTTTTGCCAAGATTTATATGGATGAGGTTTGCTGTTGTGTTCCTCTGAGAGCATGGGACTTGCCTACAGTCACTCATTGGGTGTACATGGCTGAGCAGGAATTTGAATTCTGGAGTCTTATCGTCCAACACCCAAACCACTATAGTACACTGGCTGTCTTAAGATAGCTATCTATGCAGAAAATAGATGGTAGAAGAGACCACAGATTTGCATAAAAGGTGCTTATGCTAATTTATAAAATCAAACGTCTAAATTTATACAGATATAAATTTAGAGATCATTGCTAACAACTTAAAGGTGAATGGTACGTGGGGGGGGGTTGCAGACTGCCAGAAATAGTGCAAATTGAGTCCACTTTTTAGGGTTAGGGTTAGTGCTAAGGAATCATGGGAATTGTTCCCCCCCCCCCCGAGACATTGAGCCTTCTCTGTCAGAGAGCTTTGGTGCCACAATAAACTACAGTTCCCATGATTCCCTAACCCTGACCCTAACCCTAAAAGTGGAGTCAATTTGCACTATTTCTGGCAGTCTGCAACCCCTAATAGTTTCCTACAGTTCACAAAACTGTGACCAGGAGACCTATGTGCTTCCTCAGTCTTTTGTCCAGAGGCTGTTGAGCAATTTCAAGGTTGCTGCTCTTCCTATAATAGGTCAGCCAGTCCCTAGAAAATGCTTTAGAAAATCTATTGCCAGTAGATATGTTATAATCAGGAAATCATACTAGAACAGTTTTAAACAAAAGATATGAGTGGGTATCAACTTTAAAAATGGCCTTGAAGGTCATTTTCAAGATCTTTGCTTATGCATTAGGCTACCTTCAGGTAAGCTGTAGTAGTTCTGAAACAATAAACTGGTTTGGAAATATTATAAACCCTTCTCATCCCTGGGGATTTAGTTCTGCCCCCCCCCACACACACACAAATGGCAAAAAATGAAGATCGTCATGCCCCCTATTATTCAGTGGTGCCGATGTACATGCGGACATGTCTGTGTCCATTGAATAATATGGGGTGTGGCAATCTGTGGGCAGCCAAACCCAGTCACCAGCCCTAGATAGGAGGGGTCTACTGTATTAAACACCTCAGCAGAACTTGGAAAAGTTACTTTTTTGGATTATATCTCCTGGCACGGTTCCAAAGCACATTCAATGACCCATGTAGGAATCATGGCTGACAGCCAGTCTTCATGAACTTTATATGGAAGTATAAAATCTGTCACAGTGTTTGCTGCATGATTTCAACATGGAGGTTAAATATGGCAAACAGAGTTCATTGAAAAGGTGGTGGAGGTAGAGAAGTCATCCACTGACCACACTTCATAGGTGCTTGGAAGTCCGAATAGCCAAAGAATTCAAAGTGCAATCCACTACAGCATTCACCTCCACCAGATATGGGAATCATTAATACTGTCATTGTGAACTGCATTAATGTTTTCTACAAATGATATAATTAGTCAGATGAGGACAGGTGCTTCTAATTAAAGCAAGAGATGACTGTTTTCTGTTTATCAGTCAATAAATGTGTAAAGGCAGAGCCTATAAATCATGAATGTAATCACCATCAGTGTCTGACATGTGCAATATGTTTTTCTAAGTGATACATTAGCATTCGAAAGATTCTGGCATGTTTTATAGATAATGATGGGTTCATCACAGAGATCATGGATAATTACTGCAGTCCTGCTTCCTCAATCAGGCATGGTATGTTGGTTTGATTCAGGAAGATGAAGTCTCAAAGAGATAATAGACCCCATTCCTTCTCATGCCAGATCTGACCCATACATTTTACTAAGGAGGCTGCACTCTGTCCACATTTGTAAGATTGTGAGAGTCATGTGTTACTACAAGGGTAGGAATTGTGTGGCCTTCCAGATGTTGGCAAACTGCAGTTCTCACCATTAGCTATGTTCAATGGGCTTCTGGGAAGTTAAGTTCAGCAATATCTGGAAGACTACACAAATCCTATTCTTCTGTTGCTGCTTCAGCCCTTATTTTAATGGGAATTCTGAACAATAAGTATCCTGCATTTTATTCATTTTCTATTCTGATTCAATTCAGTTTCTACTCTGACACACACATATGCATTTGGATAAGCAGATGATCACACATTTTGGACTAAATCCTGTTGTTAGTCCAAACTAGAATAGGGCCCTCGAAGCAATTGGATTTACATAGGTGTTGATAAACCATTCAATAATGGATTAATCATAGGATCACAGACTAATGGAATTTAAAAGTTGGAGAGGACCACAAGAGGCCATCTAGTTGAACCCCTTTCCATGCAGGAATACACAATTACAGCACTCTTAAAAGAGGCCCATTCAACCTCTGTTTAAAGACCTTCCAAGATGGAGAGCCCACCACCCTCTGAAGCAGTCTTTTTCACTGCTGAACAGCACTTCTTGTATTTTTCTCCCTTTTCCTGGGTCTCTCCTTCAACAGGAAGAAATAATGACCCGTGCCCCCAGGTCTCTTACTTTCCTCTTTAGAGCTATAGTCTCTTGCAATATGTTGAAGGCTATATCTTGCTGTATCATTAGTTCCAGTGTGGGTCAGATGGAATGGATAATGGTTGGTGGCTTGATGAGTCTTGTTGGCCTCTCTATTATTTCAAGGATCTTTGCACCTTGGAGACGGCATACTTCTCAAGAAATCCATCAGGTCCACACATTACTAGAATTGAATAGGTTTACTCTAATTGGGGTTAACCAACAGGAGTACAGCCTTTTAAGTGTTAGAATCTAGCTAAACCAAAGGAGTAGTGTCCAAAATATATCAGAACATACATGTGTATTGGATTGTTTCCATATTTATTTATTGTTAGAATAAACCATCTATTTCAATGGGTTTAATATAAATATAGTTTATTTGGCCCTAGCCAAGTGTATTTCCAATGGAAGAGGTTTCCTCTTGTCAACAAGAAGTTAAAAGGAGGTGATTTTTTTTAAAATCAATAACACACATCCAAAAGAAAGTGAATATCCTGATTCAATCTGAAAACACAGTGCTAATTACCATCCAAGTAAGTACCATAGCATTTATTTCTTTAGAGACAGGAATAACACATCAGAGACCAAAACAGCTAATAAGTCTCTGTGGCTATTATTGAAGGGTAAATTATCTTTGGTGCAGAAGAACTGAGGTCATTATGATGAAAACTCAACCATATTGAAATGGTGCAATTAGCAAAACTAAGGGCCTTTACAGACTGCCAGAAATAGTGTAGCGTGAGGCCACTTTAACTGTCCTGGCTCAGTGATAGGGAATCATGGGAATTGTATTTTTTTCTGGGACATTGAGCCTTTTCTGTCAGAGAGCTCTGGTGCCACAATAAACTACAGTTCCCATGATTCCTTAATACTGAACCAGGACAGTTAAAATGGCCGCAAGCTGCACTATTTCTGGCAGTCTGTAAAGGCCCTATGTTTCATGTATTTAGTCCAGCCCAGGCTCAAAAAAATAGGACATGAGAGGGAGAGAAGGTGGTGAGTGTGCACTGCAGAGGAAAGTTGAGCAAGGATGGAAAAGATGAGTGATCACAGCTGAGAGAATAAAAGGCCACAGAATGGTGGTGCAAGGAGAATGGCAAAGGATTCATTGGTCCATATAACTAAGTATTACCTAATTTTGCTTTCACCATCCTGTGAAGTGTTGACTACAATGCCCATCATCTCAGTCAGCATTTCCTGCTGCTTAGGAATGATATGAGTTGTGGTCAGTACATCTGCAAGGTGTCAGGATGATGAACCTTCAATGAGTAATTCTCATGAGTTTGAGCCAGAGATCCATTCTAGTCCCACCTGGAGATGTGAGGAATCACACCTGGGACCTTGTGCTTGCATATCATATGTTCTGTCATTGATCTATGGCCCTTCTTCCATTTGTTCTCTATTTCCCCACAATTCTGTGCAATGTCTCAGTTATGTTTAACCAGAACTATGGTATCAAACATCTTAACTTTATTGTACTTTTCTGAGTCAAGTTAGGCTAATGAATTTTTAAATATGACAATGTTTTGAGATGCTTTTCTCAAGAATTATCATGGTAACCAGGTTCCAAAACAACCTTAAAGAGTCATGTGAATCAAAGCATCCCCAACAGATGGCCATGCAGCCTCTGTTTAAAAACCTCCAAAGAAGGAGACTCCAACACTCTCTGGGGAGTGTGCTCCACTGTTGAACAGCTCTTACTGTCAAGAAGTTCTTCCTAATGTTGAAGTGGAATCCCAATACTTGAGAGAAGAGAGAGTGAGGAGGCAATTCAGATGCTGCATGGGGTGCACTCCCAATTCATTCCCCTCAGAGGTACATTGATTGAATTGCTTCCATGGTCTCACTCTCTCCACCCTTAAACAGCAATAGCTGAGAGCTGAAGGAGGGAGAGAGTTTTGGACACTGTGTGAAGGGGCTACAGCATAGCACCTTGCACTCCATCCAAAAACAGACATCATACAGGCATAAGCCATGTTTGGCCATTGTTTCCTGGTTCAGATTAAAAGGGGATGTAAGGTCAAAGACATCCTGCTTTGCTTGCTCATAGCTCTGAAGGAAAAGTGAAGAGGCTGTGTGTATCAAAAGGTTCATCCATATTTCAGCTTATTAAACTGAGTTATGATTTGAGGCCATTGACAACACTGGGATACAGAACAATTAGTGGTGGTTATAATCTATAATCTAGCCACCCTTAATTCTATTTAACTCCCTTGGACATCACTGGAAAACTACACATGTGCGTGTCTCTTTCTCATTGAAATATCAGTAAGCAGACATATTGCTTTCATTTTTTAGAGGGGATATCTATACAAGCTATTTGTGGAAGCTGTTTTGATACGCAGTGAGTGATGGCACACAATTTATGATAAGATACCACAAAGACCATTTGTGCATTTTTTACCTTACATTTTCTTATACATGGTGATATATAATTAACTGTTATCAAGCAGGCATTTCAGCCAATCAGTAAGACACATTTATTATATGGTGGTTACTCTTAAAGCAAAATCTTTTGCCCTCTGGAATTGATGCTTATTAACCTTGGTCTAATTGTGCTCTTGAGCTGTCATTCATGTATTATTTATTGTCATAGCCTCTAACCTGGCTCTCTATCCATTTCAAGGAAACAAGGCCACCTTTCAAAATAATGTCTGGTTTAAAGATGTTGAAGCCTTTCAAATACAAAAGGTCAGGGGATGCATCAGTCCTTTGAACTCTTTTATGAGAAGGTCAACTTCCAGTATGGCAGTTGGGGGAATTATTGAGAAGCAATTTGGCAGACCCTTGGACCCCCCCCCCCCCCCCACCTTCTCTGCTGCATGTGACTCTGGTTGTGCATGTGTGTATGTTTGTAAACAACAACAAGATAGGGCAATATGGTCCTCTACATATAGATGCATGAGAAATGAATATAGAGACAGTGAACCCCAAACTCTGGTCCTCCAGATGTTTTGGACTTGAAGTCACAGAAGCATCAGCCATCCTTGCCTATGGTTTGGGATTCTGGAAGCCAAAGTCCAAAAGACCTGGAAGGCCAACGTTTGAGAATCATATTATAGGATATCTCCATCAGTATCCCATCCTCATTTTCCCAGTCCGTCAAGGAAGCTCTCCCACAACTCACTAGGCAAGGAGCAAATCTGCCATTGAACCTGGACCCAAGCTGAGGAGCTGCTTCACAGACAGGTTGTGCTAGTACTAAGCTGGAAGGGATTGGTGGTTCTTGATCATCTCAACCTTTTTTTGTTTTTGTTTTTTGGAACTGTCACAGCCAGGTCTTGCCTGCTCTTCTCCAATAAACCTGATGTATAGGTCAAAGGTATCTGTTTCCTAACCAGATCTCAGCTTTCCAGATACCAGGCCTGAGTTTTGCCTGGGTTCGTTGGTGTTCAAGTACTGGCTGTTAGGTCATGCAAACTACTATTAACATCACTTCTTTATTTAGGCTTATTTTGATTAATCCTCCTATTTGTCTAAAATTTTATATCGTTTGGGTGGATATCATGATATGAAGCTGGGGGGTCGTTCACACTACGTTATAAACCAGTTTGGAGACCAGTTTAAAATGAGGGTTGTTCACACTGGCACCAGGTTTTTCCAATCCAAATTCAAATGCCCCTTAAGCCAGGTTTTCCAGGATCACATTTCCCCCCTATGTCTTTTCAAAAGCACTGGGTGTTATCGGGGTACCACCAATGGGAACTTGCTCCCAATCCTATTTGGGGCATTCAAGAGGGAGTGGTATAATGGACAGAGGGGCAGAACAAACAGGGGTGGATAGAGGCGGACAGGAGAGAATCCCCCCAAGGAGACACTCTCACAGGGGTTTCATGCAAGGGGCCCTCAGAGGGGCTTGCCCTTCTTTGCCGTCCTCCAAGGCTGACAGGGGATGGATCATACCCACCCCTTTGCTCTTTCCCTGCCAGCCAAAGCCAAAACCAGGGAGGGGATTCTCCCAGGAAAAACATTAGTGTATTTTTTAATAAAATAAAATAAAATAAAATTTTATTTTTTGTGTGAACTAAAAAAAAATATTTTTTAGTGTGAACGGGAATTGGGATAAAATGCCACAGATGGATTTGATCATGGCAAATTTATAGAAATAATCCAGTTTCCACACCGAGTTATTTCCTAGTGTGAATGGGGCCTGGCTTTTGTTTGCATGTTTAGCATGAATACCTTAAAATATTTTTGAAGTTGAATCAGAACTTATAAAAAGAAGGCACTCTGACCAAAAATTACATGTGTGTCAATCTCTCTTGCCTCCCATGATCGGTTTGTGGTATCCAGAACCAAAAGTGGCAAGTGCATGTATGTGGAAGGAAATGGATCAGGAAATACCAGCAGAGAACTGAAACCAAGGACAATATGAGGAAAGAATAACTTGATTTTTTCCCCTACTACAAGAATACTAGTAGAACTTAGACCAACTTCCCCTAATTTAGCTTTCTCCAGATTTTCTAGTTTATAAATCCAATTATTTCAAACCATTAGTCATACAGTATGGGGTTGCCCTCTTTTCACACAGGAAACATGTTAATGGTATTAAAATGAATGAAATGTGATGCAGTATAAGAGGTGATTTTACTGATCAAAATGTTCAGTGCTAGGAGTATTTTACTACCTGGTAGTTATCAGCTGAGAAAAAGAGTGGAAACAAATGGATCAATTAGTCATTGATCCATTTGGTCCTATAGGGAGCTCTTTGGGAAGCAAATACCTAAATGATCCAATACTTCAAGGGAACTCAACTTTGCTGACATTATGAGAGCTAATAAAGCTCATTATCTTGTAGCTTTTTGAATTTCCTTCTGGCTACAAGAAGGGTGTTAATTTACCATTGTAGACTTCTTCTAATTAACTAACTTTTATTGTAGCCTATATTTATTGTCTAAATGCAAACCAAAGTTAGAAACAGAAAATAATAAAGATAAACCTATCTCATTTGCTTATAAGAACAATTATTTAAGTACTGAAGGAAGTCATATAACATCAGTTATTGAAGGGTACTGAGAAATATTTAATCCACTGCAGATAGCATTTCACAATTGCTCCATCTATTAAAATAAATTGTTGTGAGCCGCCTCGATTGTGTGACAGAGGAGTGGGATATAAATAAATTTTATTATTATTATTATTATTATTATTATACCCAGCTTGTTGGGGGGCAATCAGCTCACAGTTGTAAACCGCTTAGACATCCCATAGCGTGATATGAAGCGGTATATAAATAAGCTGCTTTTTTTGCTTTTATTATTATTATTAGGATGTTTAATTTATTTTGTTCATTTGATTTCACTTATTTAACTGTTTAAACGCCTTTAAGTTCTTGATGTGAATAATAACCCTTAAGTGAAGTCAAAGGCTTCCATGGCTGCATCAATAGTTATTTGTGGGTTTTTCAGGCTAGTGGCTGTGTTCTAGAAGAGTTTATTCCTGACATTTCACCAGCATCTGTGGCTGGCATCTTCAGATAATGCTGGCGTGTGACCCTAGGTTGGGAGGAGTGATTTACATGTTAATCTGTGTATTGTTCTGTTGTTGAATGGCAAGGCCTCAGGGTGGGAGGATATGCAAGGAGGATTTATGTCTATTTAGTTAGTGATCCATTGCCTGCTGGGAAAAACCCTGATCCTGGGTAGGTTGTTGTTGTTGTTGTTGTTTTGGCAGGGTCTTGATTTTGGTGTTTTTCAGGACTGGTAGCCAAACTTTGTTCACTTTAAGGGTTTCATGTTGAAGTTGTCTAGGTGTTTGTGGATTTCAATGGCTTCTCTGTTCATTCTGACCTGATAGTTGTTGGCATGGTCCCAGGATGATTTGAACAAGGAGACCACATCGAAGCTGATTAGTATTTCTCCAGGTTTGAGTTCGACTTCCACTTGCCCTCTAGTTTACAGTGAGGATTGAAGCTACATTCTGGCCACTACCACACTGCAGAAATAAAACAGTTTGACACCACTAACTGTCATGTTATGTAATTCTGGGGTTTGTAGTTTTATGAGATATTTAGCCTTCCCTGCCAGAAAGCTCTGGTGCTTCACCAAACTACAAATACCAGAATTCCATAGCATTGAGCCATGGAAGTTAAAGTAGTGTCAAACTGTTTTATTTCTACTCTGTGGGAGCAGCCTTAGAAAGGTGTTCCAGGGGATGGCAGATGATGACATATTCCTTGATCATCAAAATGCTCTGAGTCTTTGACTCTGCAAGCCCTGGCCCCACTATGCCACAGCTACCTACTGAAACTCAGACTACTGGCAATGACTATTTACTATTATATATGCAGCCAAACTATAAAGGCCATTCAGTATTCGCTCTAAATGTCCAGCTTTGGCTTATATTTAGAGGATAGGAATTTTCTGAAGTACATATTATTTTCAATGTTGTGAATTGTGAGAGCTAGTCTAAATATGCTGAACAATACTAAACAGCTGAGAACCCGAGGAATAAGTTAGTAAACATCTAGAAGGATGGAGATGTCAAATGCAGTGCATAAGAAAAAATGTAGGATATTCTTCTCTGGGAGCATGAATTGGGGTCTGTAGCATTCTGTCCCTATCATGTAGTGCAGCTAACAGCAAAAGAGAGACCCTTTTTGTACCACAGAGAATTATACTAGCAGCACCTAAAGTTGTTGTGACTGGCTCATCCAGTCTTGGGGTGCTTCTAGAATCTAGATTGACAGTTCCCAAAGTTGCCCATCAGATGACATTCTGCAGCTTATCAGTCTTTCTCTCCTTAATGGGCTTTCTATGGGAATAAGAAATGCAAAAACAGTAATGAGAGAACAAAAGACAATAGAGACAAGATCTTCCATAAATTCCCTGGAATGAGGAAGGACAATTGCTCAATAAACACGTCTTCTAGAAGCACTTTTTGTCAAAAAACAAAAATGCAGTAATACAAATGATAACAATATTTTTCAAGCATGTGGGCATGTGGAAGAGGTTTTTTTTTAATTAAGAAAAAAATCAAGTAAGGAAGTGGCAGAACTACCTCTGAGTATTCCTTACTTAGGAAAACCCCATGAAATTCATGGAGTCACCATAAAGTTGACTGGTGACTTGAAGGCACCTACACACACAAGTTAAAAACACATTATAGTATTGCCTACAAAACTATCCATATAACATCAGAAAAAAAATTAGATGTCTGAGCAGTCAGATTTCCTTGAGGGATTTCTCCCCTCAAAAGTGGTTTGCAGTGAATCCTGCATTTTCATTAAGGCATATGATAAACAGAAGATAGTTGAAGTTTGCAGCTGAATTCCAGAGTGAGTGTAGCATTTGGGGATTATTTTTTTAACACCTTCCATGCCAGAAAGCTCTGGTGCTGTCCTGGTGCAGACAGTGCTTCCAGGTTTACTTTGAAAAACAATTAAACATGCTACAGTTGCAGCAGCTTGCACAGCAGAGAAAACAAATGTACAAATATGAGGTATGTCCCTCAGATGTGAGATAATCTAAGCAACAGCACACTGCAAATCCAATGCATATTGTGAAAAGATGGCTGATCCAACAAAGTAGATTTGGAAGCAGATCCAACAAAGCATGGAAGAGGTCATGGCAGAGTTTGTTGTGTGCATCCTCTAGCACACAAAAATAGCTTGTGCTTTTCAGAGAGCACCATCTCCCACTGACTGGCTGCAGAGGTACTTCCTGGCCCAATCTGGCTGCTCATGAGCACAGAAGGAGAAGGAACAAAGAGCACCCTCCACTCCCAGTGTAAGGTTATGCCTCTTTGGTACTGAATACCTCCTTCTGGAAGGTCCAAAAAAGTACATATACAAGTATGACCCTGTGTTACATCTGTGTCAATCACCAATAGGATGTCAACCCTGGGTGCACATCTGCATGATGATGCCCATCTGGGGGGGGGTATTGATAAAAAAATGGGACCTATGATTCTTCAAATATTTTATATTTGCTAGCCATACAGTCACCTTTATGATATCTGTTTCGCCCCTAAGCTAAAACCTACCTGAGGTCCAAAACATACTGCAGAAATAATCCAGTTTGAGACTTTAAATGCCCTGGCTCAGTGATAGAGAATCCTGGGAATTGTAGTTTATTGTGGCACCAGAAGCCTCTGACGGAGAAGGCTAAATGTCTCATAAAGCTACAGTAGCATTGAGCCAAGGCAGTTAAAGCGGTCTCAAAATGGATTATTTCTGCATGTGTTTTGGACCTAAGACTATACAAAGTGGTTTGATTCTGAAATCTAGCTTACTGTACTATTTTTGCAGTATATATATTGTACTGCAATGGTACAGGTCCCTAATAAATAACCAAACTGACATATATATGTCAGTTCCGGTTGGAAGAAATGTTTTTGCCAACGGTCTGAAGAATTTGATCAGGAGGGCTTTAAACTGAACTGTGTGGGGAAGGGAGACAACGTCCTGGAAGACAAAAGGACTGGAGAAAATAGTCAAACTGTCATAGAGGAAACAAGGCAAACAGTACAGGGACCCAACAGTGGGAGGCAAAAAAATGTGCACAGGCAGCAAGTAAAGGGGACACATGGTCTTAGATGTCTCTACACTAATGCACAGAGCATGGGAAATAAGCAAGATGAACTTGAACTCCTAGCACAACAAAGCAAATATGATATAATAGGCATCACTGAAACCTGGTGGGATGAGTCTCATGACTGGAATGTAGAAATAAAGCGATATAACCTTTTCAAGAGAAACAGGACAAACAGGAAAGGAGGAGGAATAGCATTATATGTCAGGGATATTTACACCAGTGAAGAAATCCAGGACATCAATCCTGGAAGCCAAGTGGAGAGCATCTGGATAAAAATTAAAGGGGAAGGAAACAACAGGGATGTTAGTGTGGGAGTCTACTACAGACCCCCAACTCAAGCAGAAGAATTGGATGAAGCCTTTCTAGAACAGATGACCACACACTCAGAAAGTAGAAATATAGTAGTGATGGGTGACTTCAACTATCTGGATATTTGCTGGAAGTCAAACTCGGCAAAATCCTCAAGGTCTAGCAAATTCCTCACTTGCCTCGAAGACAATTTCATTGTTCAAAAGGTGGAAGAGGCAACGAGGGAGTCAGCTATTTTGGATCTGATCCTAACTAACAGGGAAGACCTAGTTAATGGGGTGCAAGTGGTTGGATCCTTAGGCGGGAGTGATCATGTCCTTCTGGAGTTTATTATACAGTGGAAAGGAGAAGCCAGGCATAGTCAGACACGCATTCTAGACTTTAGGAAAGCTGATTTTACTAAACTTAGAGAAATACTGGGGGTGATCCCATGGACAGGAATACTAAAAGAGAAGGGAGTTCAAGACGGATGGGAGTTTCTCAAAAGGGAGATACTGAAGGCACAATTTCAAACCGTGCCAACGAGGAGGAAGAATGGGAGGTGTCTCAAGAAACCAGGATGGATGACTAAGGAACTTGCAACTGAACTATGTTTTAAACGGAACATGTATAAGAAATGGAAAAATGGGGAAATCACCAAAGAGGAATTCAAACAAATAGCTAGCACGTGTAGGGGTAAAGTCAGAAAAGCTAAAGCGCAGAATGAAATCAGGCTTGCTGGAGAGGTTAAGAACAATAAAAAGGGCTTTTGGGGGTATGTCAGTAGCAAAAGGAAAAAGAAGGAAATGGTAGGGCCACTGTGTGGAGAAGATGGCAAAAAGTTAACAGGGGACAGAGAAAAGGCAGAATTACTCAACACCTTCTTTGCTTCAGTCTTCTCAGAAAAGGCAAAGGGTGCTCAACTTGAGGATAATGGAGCAGAGGACAGAATAGGAGAATTTCAGCACAGAATAAGTAAAGAGATAGTACAGAAACATCTGGTTAATCTAGATGAATATAAGTCTCCAGGACCAGATGAATTACATCCAAGGGTATTAAAAGAACTGGCAAATGTAATATCAGAACCATTGGCAATAATCTTTGAGAATTCCTGGAAAACAGGAGAGGTCCCAGCGGACTGGAGGAGGGCAAATGTTGTCCCCATCTTCAAAAAGGGGAAAAAAGAGGATCCCAACAATTATCGTCCAGTTAGTCTGACATCAATACCCGGAAAGATTCTGGAGCAGATCATTAAACAGAGAGTCTGTGAACATCTGGAAGATAATTTCATAATCACAAAAAGTCAACATGGGTTTCAGAGAAACAGGTCATGCCAGACAAATCTGATCTCTTTTTTTGATAAAATTACCAGTTTGGTAGATGAAGGGAATGCTGTGGATATAGTATATCTTGATTTCAGTAAGGCCTTTGACAAGGTTCCCCATGACATTCTTGCAAGCAAGTTGGTAAAATGTGGGCTAGACAAAGTAACTGTTACATGGATTTGTAATTGGTTAACTGGTCGAACGCAAAGGGTGCTCAACAATGGCTCCTTTTCAACTTGGAAAGAAGTGACCAGTGGGGTGCCACAGGGCTCTGTCCTGGGCCCAGTCCTATTCAATATCTTTATTAATGACTTGGATGACGGTATTGGGGGCATAGTTATCAAGTTTGCAGACGACACCAAATTAGGAGGAGTAGCTAATACCCCAGAGGACAGGATCAAAATTCAAAATGACTTGAACAGACTAGAAAGTTGGGCCAAAGCTAACAAAATGAAATTCAACACAGAGAAATGCAAGGTACTGCACTTAGGGCGGAAAAACGAAAAGTACAGATATACGATGGGGGACACCTGGCTGAATGAGACTACGTGTGAAAGGGATCTAGGAATCCAGGTGGACCACAAGTTGAACATGAGTCAACAGTGCGATGCAGCAGCTAAAAAGGCCAATGCAATTTTAGGCTGCATCAGTAGAAGTATAGTGTCTAGATCAGGAGAAGTAATAGTGCCACTCTATTCTGCTTTGGTCAGGCCTCACCTGGAATACTGTGTCCAGTTCTGGGCACCACAATTCAAAAAGGATGTGGAGAAACTGGAGCATGTCCAAAGGAGGGCAACTAAAATGGTGAAGGGTCTGGAAAGCAAGCCCTATGAGGAACGACTTAGGGAGCTGGGGATGTTTAGCCTGGAGAAGAGAAGGCTGAGAGGTGATATGATAGCCGTGTTTAAATATTTGAAGGGATGTCATATCGAGGAGGGAACAAGCTTGTTTTCTGCTGCTCCAGAGATTAGGACCCGAAACAATGGATGCAAGCTGCAAGAAAAGAGATTCCACCTCAACATTAGGAGGAACTTCCTGACAGTAAGGGCGGTTCTACAGTGGAACACACTCCCTCGGAGAGTAGTGGAGTCTCCTTCCTTGGAGGTCTTTAAGCAGAGGCTGGATGGCCATCTGTCGGGGATGCTTTGATTGGGAGTTCCTGCATGGCAGGGGGGTTGGACTGGATGGCCCTTGTGGTCTCTTCCAACTCTATGATTCTATGATTCTATGATTCTATGATATTTGTCAGTTTGGTTATTTATTAGGGACCTATACCATTTTATACAGCTGCAGACTCATAATAGCTGTCTGCTCAGAATACTTGCAGGAACTTTTCCCATTTGGTGCCTTCCAGATGACCAATGGCCATGCTGGTTGATAATTAATGACATTGCACTTCATGTGTCTGGAGAGCACCCAGTTGGTTGCTGTAAACACAAAACTCCAACTGAAACTAGAAATGCAACATCGGGCCTAGAATAAGAAGAGCCCTCCCTCGACTCCATCCAATGTCATCTGGGAGAGAGATGCAGGCCCAGCTCCATCGGGCCTAGCCTAAGAAGAAGAACCCTCCCTCCACTCCATCTGACGTCATCTGGGAGAGAGATGCAGGCCCAGCTCCATCGGGCCTAGCCTAAGAAGAAGAACCCTCCCTCCACTCCATCTGACGTCATCTGGGAGAGAGATGCAGGCCCAGCTCCATCGGGCCTAGCCTAAGAAGAAGAACCCTCCCTCCACTCCATCTGATGTCATCTGGGAGAGAGATGCAGGCCCAGCTCCATTGGGCCTAGCCTAAGAAGAGGAACCCTTACTTTTTAAGGGGTGGGTGGGTTTTGGAATTTTTAGGGTTTGTTTACAGTGTATTAACATATAAGTATGGAGATTTTAATGTTGTAAGCCGCCCCGATTGCTCTGCAGAGGGGTGGGATATAAATAAATAAATAAATAAATAAATAAAATAAATAAACATTCTCTGCTTAGGTTAAACTAGGGAAGTGACATTCATACCTCAAAGATTGGCGATGGTCCCAGTGGCCATCAACTCTAGGGATGGTCATGAGTCATGACTGTTGATAAATGTCTTGCACTCCATTTCAAGCATTGCCCTGATTACCCAAATATTCATCTCATGTAATAATATATGATCTTGAAAATGACCTTGAAAGTCCTTTCTGAAGATGGCATCTCCCCACATCTTCTTTCTGACTTTGGGGGGTTGCAGACTGCCAGAAATAGTGCAAATTGAGTCCACTTTTAGGGTTAGGGTTAGTGCTAGGGAATCATGGGAATTGTTTTTTTTTTTCCTGAGACATTGAGCCTTCTCTGTCAGAGAGCTCTGGTGCCACAATAAAATACAGTTCCCATGATTCCCTAGCACTAACCCTAACCCTAAAAGTGGACTCAATTTGCACTATTTCTGGCAGTCTGCAACCCCCCTTTGTGACCTTGTTGAGGCATGAGTGCCTGTTGTGACTGGCCTTCTACTAGGTGCTGTGCACAGGATTACACTATCATTCTCTGTAAGAGAAGAAATGTCTTAGTTACAGCAGTAGCTGTCTCCACAGATGGATCTCCAAATATGAACAACAGGTACGGTATATCATCAGTGGGTAAGAGAGAGACTTGGGTTGACATCTACTTGCTCATTTACTTCCATTACTGACCGTCACTCATTTCTTTCTGTGTGTCTCTCTTGGGTCTTTCTGTTCAGCCCTCCAATAGATATAATGGCAAGGATAATACCCACACTTAGTGCAGCGTAGTCTAAATGAGAAGACATTAATACAACTGGGAATTTTAGTTAGTAAACCTCCTCTTCCGCATCCCTCTTCCTCTTCTTTCAATATATATGGATCTGAGGCAGTCCCTGTTATTCCCACAGACTAAACATTTTACAATGTAATTCCTAATGGAATGCAAGGAGCTAAGTGGCAGATCCTCCAAAAACCCTGCTGGTTTACACTGTCCAGTGCAGGAAAGGAGAGATATGTGGATTTTTTTAGCCTGGTAGATCCTCCCCATTGGGAAATAGTAGCTCCAGGCTGGGGAGTTCCAGAATGATCCAGCTTTTTTTGTGAGGAAGGAATGGAAGACCTTTGGATCTGTGGCATCGATAGTCACCTCTGGCATTGCAATGCCTCCTTTTTGGCTTACCACCAGTGAGACACAACCAGCACAAAGTTTACACCATTCTGTGGGAAAAACAGAGAGTGGGCAGGCACATCATCCCTAACATACCTTCATCCCTTCTTCCCTTTTGCATACAATAGGGTGATTTTAAGCATTTTGTCTGCTTCATCCCACACCTGTTCTCCAAATGTCCTTTCTGAGAGATCTCACATTACAGCAGAACAATTCAAATGAGATAGATTAGAAATGATAAAAAATGAAGGAAAAGGGATGAGGGGCAACTGCTCATTCTCCCTTGGCTGCAAGTCTACGTCCCTTTGCTTGTTTCACCTCCTGTGTTGGTGAGCTTGGGTGCGGAGGAGACAAACAATAGCCAAGAAACCATTGGGAAATGTAGCATTGTGTTCACATGACCCTTATGAGGTGGTGGGCCCCTGTGCAATGCATTCCTTGAGTACACCCCTCTTTGGGTCCCCTGCAATGGGAAGAATGGTCTTCAGGCTGTCAAGTTTAACTAAGATAATTATCAAATTTAATGTCAAGTTTAATTAAGATAATTAATTAAGATAATTATAAAATAATTAAGATCTCCCTTTCCTAAAATGTACCTTTCCACAAATATTAAAAAGACATCTGGATGGTCACAATATGGTATGACAAAATATGAAGCCTGTTAGTAATTCATTCAGCAATTCATTCTATGGGCTAGATTTGTAGATAGCTTAATAGCATGGCCATCATGCTATCAGGATAGATTTGCATTAGCTAAAGATGTAAATATGTCATCCTAACACACAGCTGCAATGTTAGGACTATTGCATATCATTTTTTAAAAGTATGTATAGCTTAACAAATAAATATACAAATATGTCCCTCATGCTCTTCTTCTGAACAAATTTACCTGGATGTAAGCTTAATTTAAATCAATGAGACAGTCTTCCATGAAAAGGTGCTCAGTAGTGGGGTATAAGTCATTCTGTTAACTGGATGAGTGATCTTCATTTGTTCTTTGGGAAATGTCTCCTGAGACCTAGCCTCTGGTGTGACCTACAACTCCCTTAATAAATCTAGTCCTCAGAGTGTAGTGCGTATTATCACACAGGAAGTGAAAATAAGATCAAAGTATAAGCTGCAATCTTAAACACACCTAAACAACAATCCCACACATCCAGTGGGGATTTACTGATAGACCTTTATGTACTTTGTGGTAGGTTAACAGGGATTTCTGAGTCCCAACTGCTTAACAACAGCAAGAACTCCAACCTCCCACCCCAATCTTGAGATAAAGAAAAGTTGATTGTTGCATGAATTTTGTTCTGGTTCAGATCACAATTCATGGACTCAGTGTGTGTGAACAGGAACTTTGTTCCAGAATAATAATCAGACAATTGAACTACTGTTTTGGAACTGGCACTTGCTAGTGGGTCTCAAGGATGTACAGGGCTCACAGATCTGAAGTCTGTCTACCACGCTGCAGTCCTAGGAGTAAATCCCATTGAGATTTACCCCTGAGTAAACATCTACAGGATCCAGTTGTTACTTTTATGTGAAACAATTGGCTGTTCTTTGTGCAAAGGTTTTAGCTGCACATAAACATGCATATGGTTACACTAAACATCCCACCCCAACCATTCAACTATGTGAATATAAATTTGCCAACTAGGCTAACACTTTATATTCACAAATATTTATGGCATAATAACATTTGCTAGTTTGTAAGGTCCCATTTTACACATAAAGAGTGTTGCTCAAAAATAAAGCCCATGGTTTTCAGTGATATTTACTTTCACATAGGTGTTGGAGTCATGTGGCATAGTGGTTTGAATGTTGGGCTAGGACTCCAGAAGACCAAAAGTCACATTCTCTCACCTCCAGAGGAAAGCAATGGCAAACCTCCTCTGAATATATGGTATCTTGTCAAGAAAACCATATGATAGGGTCACTAATGGTTAGACTCAAATGGAAGGCACATAACAACAACAACAACAGATGTGTCTAGGACTATACCCTTAGTACCATATGTCAATCAAACCAAGTTTCCACCAGGGTCAGTTCTTTTTTTTTTTTAGTGGTAGTTGTTTCTAAGAGCTTTAAGACACTCCTCAGTTGGGCTTTAATTGATCTGAGCAGCTTGCAGTAACTGCAATTAGATTTAACCCCTAAAGGTTTTTATTGCAGCAAAATGGTCTTCATACCTATCAGATCTTTGGAACAAAACACTGTAAATGAAGCCCAGTGTCTTAGCCTGCTGAGCTATTGTCTGGTTCCAAGTATATCCTGTTTCTAGGTATGTCATCTTTGATGGATATATGCACATATTGTCTTAAAAGCTGCTATCAGTCCTTTTGTTAAGCAAATGGAAGAATTGAAAGAAGTCCACAATACACAATGCCACCTATTTACAATATTTTAAAAAGCCATTTGAATGCTGGATTAACACAAAATACTGTGAAAATCATGGTTAAAGTCCAGTGAAGGATTAAAAGCAAACCTAAATCACTTTTCTTTCTGAATCTTCCTTGTGTCTACTTTACTAAGCATTTTGCTATGTATTTTCCTCTTTTCAATTTTAGAAACCCTTTACTGGCTCTTTTTATTAGGCAATTCTTATGATTTTATTGTGGGAGTCATCATGGAGTAGTAGTTTGAGTGATAGATTATGACTGTGGAGACCACAGCTTGAATTCTTCCCTTGTCACACTCTCTCAGCCTCAAATATATGCCTTTCTGAATAAATCTTGCCAAGAAAAACCCATGATAGGGTCCTCTTAGTGTTGCCGTAAATTGGAAACAACTTGAAGACGCACAGCAACAACAATATCATTAATCCATTTTTTGTCTTACTCTTATTGCAAAGGACAATGTACAGTATTACTTCATTCTCATAAAAACCTTGTAAAATAGTGGAGATTTCATGTTACCTAATGCTTTGTGAGTATAAAAAGGTAAAGGTATTTCCTATTGACAAGGTTGTCAAGTTGTGTCCGACCAATATACAGGGGTTTTAAAGTCTTCCTTTACATCACACTATTATATGGTATAATATAGTAGCAACTTTGTTGTCACTGCAGGTTACTAGGAGAGACTGGCTGACACTAATGTATTCATTTTCAGTGGTACATGGAAATGGAAATTATGTTATAAAGATGACAAAATGCAGAATATTTTTTGAAGCCCAATGCAAACTTGTAACATGGACCCCTTCCCACCCATATACTGACACTATGTCCCTAGACATACAATCTAATTTGCCACTATACAATAAATAAATAGATAGGCAGGCAGTGATTTAAAGCTGACTTTAGTATTATGTAGTCTCACACCTACTACTGTAAATAATGGTAAAATCAACTTTAAACCTGGGAGCCAGCATGATATAGTAGTTTGAGCATTGAACTATGCCTCTGGAGACCAGGTTTTGAATCCTTGCTCAGCTATGGAAACCCACTGGGTGACTTTGGACAACATTTTCTCAGCCTCAGAAGGCAAAGGCAAACCCCCCTCTGAACAAATCCCACCAAGAAAACCCAGTGACTGGTTTGCCCAATGTCACTATAATTTGGAAAGGACTTGAAGACGCGCAATAACAAATGTCTCATACCCTCTAATTGTCCCAATTTCTCAGAGGCAGTCCTTCTGTTCTCCTTTTCCCCCCAGCTGTTTTAAAAATGTCCTAGTTTCTCTCTCCTCTTCCCACTTTTCCTCTTGGTCTTCAAGTCACTTCATTTGCAGCAAACAGAGTTCAAATTGCAAAAGTAGCCTGCATTGGATTAACTCAGCAGGGGGAGAGGAGGGAGACGAATCTTGCCTTTCTTTGTAGACTCAGGCAAAAGCAAACAGTTGTAGTCTCTCCTAGGCTGTGTGCTCTTCCTCATTAATAACTTTTGTCATCTTGATCACACTCTGATGTTGCATGGCTACATATATCCTAGTTTTCATCTGTAAAATGTTGAAGGGTAAGTAGCCTCCATTTCTGAAAAATGTGCTTATCATTATTATTTTCAATAATTACACTCAGCCTGAGAGATATACCAGTACAAGTGTGCTAGCTGTTTTGTCACTCTTTAGTCATTACCAAAGGGTTTATCCTGTCTTGATGTTGTTATTTTTATTGGACTGATGTGGCTGCAGATATTAGGCCACTTAATCTTAATTAATTTTTAATATTATTTTTCTGGTCTTTCTCATGCAAAATTATGAATTAGAAACCCACTCCCAAGCATGTTTTCTTGAACAGACACCAGTAGGCAAAATAGTTTTGGGTCCCACATTGGGAGAAATCTGGGATATAATCAATGTATTCAAATTAATAGCTAGGTGAATTAGCCATTCTTGCTACACTGTAGAATGGCTGCAGTTTCTGATTAAGTGTAAGCTCGCAAAAATGTGTGTTCAGAAGACTATGGTTTCTGCCATAGACACCACCACACAGAGAAACAGAGATTCTCTCTTTTATTAGTGTAGATAGATTGGTTCTGGTATTTTCCTTCCAACAGACTTACTTTGAAAGCTGAAGATCAAATTCCTCCATGGGTTTCTGCCAGGAATGCTAGCTGTTCTTATTTATTTCAATACAAATTGGTAAATAAATATGCTACTTATTTCCTCAGAGTTCCCTAATTCTGCTGAGAACAATACGGTATACAGACCTACAAAGATTTGTGTAGTGTGAGGAGAAAGGACACTGCTGTGTAGCAGAAGAGAGGGAACTAATGGATAAAGCAGGGTAGGCAATTGTTGGACATTAGGGATCATACTGGCCAAAATGGGAATTTCAAGAGCCACTCCTGTTGCCCAACCCCACTGTTGTAGGTTGGAGGGGGGCAATTTGACCATGATTTCATACCTCTCTGGGCCATTTTAGCTATAGATCCAAGAATATAAAACCTAGACATCTGAAATACCTCGTTGCAGCCTTCTTTGCTTGCCTCTCTACAGGGCTGTCTGGATATAGACCAAAAGGCCCATGTTCTCCCCGGCCTTGCGTCATCCTATTTTGATGATGCAGGCCATTAGCTCCGTGCCAAGATCTGGCAGACTGGATGTGGATCCAGTGTATCTGAAATGATCCTGGGTCAAAGGGGCCCTAAAGTGGGTCAAAGTGATCCACTGTTTGCCATGAAACTCCATGGCAAACCCTGGCAGAACTAATGGCCCTGCATGCTCCTTACCATACTCAGCTGTTGCTACTAGTGAGAAGACCCCTGTCACCACACCTGACATGGGAACAGGGCACTTGGCCACATGAGTGCAGCCAGGCACCCTGTTTTCACATCAGACATGGCAATGGCAGAGTAAGATAAGGGGTGTGTGGTGGTAGCAACTCTGTGGCATGGGGATGGGTGGGTATGGGGACCAATCTGGGTTGGGACCCAGGCCAGGATAGCGGTGGGTTTGGCCTATGCAATCCTGACTTGTTTGCTCAGAGCTCCAGTGTTCCAGAGGGATAAGGGAACTAGCCACATTAGTGTAGTCAGAGTCTAGAAAAGTTTATTTTTAATGACACCTTCCAGAATTTCCCAGTGGCTAGAACCGTGGTGGGGAGGATTCTAACTTTTCAGAGGCCTGAACATAATACATATTTTGGCCCTGTTTGTCTTTGCCACAAGGCACACATATGATGCTCATGGAAGCCATGCATGCCAGGAAAAAAAGTAGTAGATATGCTCATGTTTGCAGCGTTAATAGAACACAGGCTTTATTCGCAGACCTAAGCATGAGGTAGGAGACTCATCACAAAATAGCATTTCCCTTCATTATGGCTGAAATGGCGGTCCAATATGGCAAAGCTGAATATTCATTTAGAATAGGCATTTCCAAGTTGTTGGTTTTTTTTGAAAGTCTGCAGTACCAAATGTCTGGATTACAAAAGCTCCTTCACAGGGCAGAATCACAGTGCCTGGTTCTGTGCTATATCTATAAAGACCTATGTGTCTAAGCACTTTCCCCTACAACCAGGAAAACATACATACACACACACACAAACCATGTAGATACACTGCAGTCATATGGTGGGATGATGAGATGAAGATCATAATCATGATTATGATTTCTAGGGGAAATCTATGTCAGTCTGTTGCAGCATAAACAATTTTTATACCACCATAATGACTAGCATATTTATTTGGCACAAGGTTTTCAGGGATTCAGTCCACTAAAGCTTCTGCCAAATAAAACTTATTGGTTCTTAAAGTGCAGGAAGACTATTATTGTTGATGATGATGTAAGTTAGAGTCATCCTTCTGGCAAGGGTTCCTTCGATCTGCAGAAAGCTTCTTATCCAATGGAAAATTTCCACTGACAGAATAAGGAAGGAGGCAATTTTTGATTCTTCATTTGCCATACCAGGCCCCTTTCAGGCTACTCAATTTGATATCACTTTATCTGCCATGGTGGCATCCTACAGAATCCTGGGTTTTATAGTTTACTAAGGCACTGGAGCTTTCTGACAGAATTATAAATACATCAGAGAACTACATATCCCAGGATAATAATAAAAATAAAATTTATTTATATCCCGCCCCTCTGCAGAGCAATTGGGGCAGTGTACACATTAAAATACCATACCAAAAAAATGCAGTACAATATAAAAACATCCGAACAATCCCAAAACCTCCCCCTTAAAAAATGATTAAACAAAGGTATACATTAAAAACTGTTTAAAATAATCTTTTCAATACAACAATAACAAACACAAACATAAAACTAACACTCGCAGTGACTGCAGGAGAAAGTGGGGAAGAGAAAATAGGTAAACTCTTGAGGCCGGGAAATCTAGTCAGGAAAGGCCTGCTGGAAGAGATCCGTCTTCACATCTTTTTTAAAGCTGCTTAAGGTCGTAATCTGACAGATCTTGTCCGGCTGGCCATTCCATAATCTAGGAGCAATAGCCGAGAAGGCCCTCTGGGAGGTTGCGAACAGCCTTGTTTTTATTGGCTGCAGCAAGTTCCTCCCAGAGGACTGAAGTGCGCGGGGTGGATTGTATGGGAGGAGGCGGTCCCGCAGATAGTTGGACCCAAGCCATTTAGGGCTTTAAAGTTAATAACCAACACCTTATACTGGGCCTGGAAACTAATAGGCAGCCAGTGAAGGGACTTTAATATAGGTGTAATATGGTCTCTCCTTGATGTACCTGAGACCAATCTGGCTGCCATATTCTGAACTAACTGAAGTTTCCGGACCAAGCACAAGGGTAGCACCATGTAAAGCGCATTATGAAAGTCAAGATGGGAGGTTACCAGCGCATGTACCACAGTTTCGAGATCCCTTACTTCCAGGAAAGTTGTGCAGCTGGCGTATCAGCCAAAACTGATAGCAGGCGCTCCTGACCGTCGCATTTACCTGATTAGTCATCAGAAGCGATGAATCAAGGAGCACTCCCAGACTGCGAATATAGTCCTTTATGGAGAGTGTGACCCCGTCCAGGACTGGAGGTTGTATCCCAATACCCGGTTTCGGGGCTGCTACTGTGAGTACCTCCGTTTTGTCTGCATTCAGTCTCAATCTGTTTTTCCTCATCCAGTCCATTACTGCCTTAAGACAGTCATTAAGGGGAGAGATGCCATCTGAAGCCGAAGCTGAAGACCGAGACATGGAGAAATATATCTGGGTGTCATCAGGATACTGATAACACCCCGCCCCATGTCTCCAGATGATCTCTCCCAGCGGCTTCATATAGATATTAAATAACATTGGGGACAGAATGGCGCCTTGAGGGACGGCACACTTAAGCTCCTTCCTGACGGAGCTACTGTCCCTGAGCAACACCCTCCGGGATCTACCCAAGAGGAAGGAGCGGAACCACTGCAATGAAGCTCCTCCGATTCCTAACTCTCTCAGGAGATCCAAGAGGATGTTGTGATCTATTGTGTCAAAGGCCCCTGACAGGTCTAAGAGCCCCAGCAGGGTCACACTACCCCTGTTGATGCTCAGACAAATGTCATCAGTCAAGGCAACCATGGCAGTCTCAACCCCAAATCCTATCCTAAAGCTCATTCAAAATGGATCTAGATAATCGGTTTCATCCAAGACAGCTTGGAGCTGAAGAGCCACCGCCCTCTCAATCACTTTGCTCAAAAAAGGATGCCATAGGATGCAGCCATGACAGTTATAGTGATATCAAAGTGAGATAACTGTGTAGTGTGAAAGAAATCTCAGTCTGCCTTTCTTCGACAAACTCTGATCTACAGGAGCAGGGAACGGGGGTGGAGAAGTTGCAGTCCATAGGTCTCACCCCCAAGCTGATACCTTCCAACTGTCTGAATTTGGCAGGGACGGTAAGAATTAACTTTCTGTCATTCTAGTTCAGGGGTAGGCAACCTTTCCCCTTTAAGGGCCGAGGGACTTCAGCTCCCAGAATCCCAGGAGCTATTGGGCAACATGGGACTATTGGCCAACATGGCTGAGGCTTCTGGGAGCTGAAGTCCCTCGGCCCTTAAAGGGGAAAGGTTGCCTACCCCTGTTCTAGTTTTTCAGCTTCTTTTAAAATGTCCCAGTTTCTCTCTCCCTCTCTCACTTTCCCCCTTTGTCCTCAGCCTACATCAGTTGCTGCAAACTGAGTTTGAAGTAGGAAAGTATTTTGTATTCAAATAACTAAGCAAGAGGGCAAGAGAGGAGATAGCAGAACCTTGCCCTTCCTGGTAGGCACAGGCTAAAGCAAACTGCTGCATCCTTGTCTAAGTTGTGTGTCCTTCCTCATTAATCACTTTTGGCATCTTCACTACAGTCTGATGTTGCTTAGTGACACATGTCCTGATTTTCATCTGTGAAATGTTGGATGGTATGCAGGCTTGTTCTGCTTCCCCAAAGCCTCATACCCACCATTTTGAGGGTACATTTACAGCAAAAAATGCTCCCAAATAGTAAATAATGGCCCTGTAGATGTCCTGGAGAAGGGGTTTATATTAATACAAGCTTCCCAGTCTTCAAAAAAGGAAAATGGATGTACAAATCAGAAGTAAATTTAGCTTTTGTTTTTGCTGAAAAGTGGTTGAAAAATGGGGTGATGTGCCCTGCCATAGGGGCATGTGGAGAAAAACTGCTTCCTAACAGAGTATGGTAACCCTGTTCTATCTAGAACACTTAGAGATGGCACTGGAAGGAAAGTAAAATTACCTGATTCCCTTTATCTGCTTGTAGGAGCATTTTGTGTGGAATTCTGCTCAGGCAAAACTGCTGTGGATAGGAAAGAATCTGGATCCAAGCTAATACATTCAAGTAAGATGGGTGATGGTGGTGTCTATTTGGCATATTTTCATCTTGAAATTTTATTTAAAAAATCTCATATTTCATACCTTCCATGTGGCATAAGGCACCAGATCCCATCTGATCTTGGAAGTTAAAGAGGGTTGGCCTTGCTTAGTACTTGGATGGGAAACCGCCAACAAATACCAGGGGCTGTAGGCTATATTTCAGAGGAAAGAACTGGCAAAACCACCTCTGAGTATTCTTTGCCTTACAAAACCCTATGAAATGAATGGGGTTGCTATAAATACATAGGTAACTTGAAGGCACACACACACACACCAACCATGATCTCAACACATTTAAGCAGTTTTAAATCCCCATTAATTTCAGTGAAAAAGATTTTTTTAGCATGTTCATGTTTCTTCCACTGGAATCTACAAGATTCAGAAGCATAGCCCCATTTTTCAATCACTTTTCAGCAAAAACAAAAACTAAACTTACTTCTGATTTGTCTGAGTGAATCACATACACACACACCAATTCACTATTACTTTGACTTTCTAACAAATATCCCCATTTTCCTGCCTCTGGGAGGAATCTGGCTGAAGATGTCAAATAACTCTCCAGCCTTTGCTGAGAAACATTATCTATTCAATTAATGGGCCATAAAATGATTTGGATAACAAGGTGCCATCAGGAACCCACTCAAAGGAAACTAATACTGATTTCATAAACTTTGTGGACTTAAAAGGCTTTAGGAAACTGAGATGTTTCCTTGTACTAGATTCTGAATAACACTTTAGGAAACTGGAAACCCCAAAAGGATTCTTATTGGTCATATGGAGAATAACATGCATGTATATACTCTCTCTCTCTCTCTCACACACACACACACACACACACACAGACACACACACACACAAAACAGGAGCCAAGAGCCTGGTTTTCCAAAGTCCTGAATTATGAAGTTTTTAGCAGAAATTATGATTTAAACACACACACAACTGGACAATAGGTTTCTCTTCACAAACTGGCCCTTTCTTTCTAATTTTTTAAATTATCGTAACCAGAATGAAGAGTATTTTCTCATACTAGCATAGCTGAGACAAATTTTTAGACACAATAAAATGTTAAAATGAGAGCAGAGATATTTTCAGTCTTTCCTGTTGCTTATTAGCCAGGGGAACTGGTCATTTTAGACTGATGGTACAGGGCTGCCCTCTGCGGGACAAAAGTTAAAAAAAAAGACTTCTACTGAACAAGAAAACCAATAGAAATGTGCTTAAAACTGACATGATACCACTAAAGTGACACAAGTGTCTTGCATTAATTTGAGATTTTAGTGATACTTTAATGTACCATTAGACTATAAATTATTTCACTGCTTCACAGTTCAATTTTTTAAAAGTGATTTTATTGTCTATTGCCATGTAATCCAGAGAGAGGTGTGATACAAATATTTTAAGTAATGAATGAGCCTGCATGGCATAGTGGTTTGAGCATTGGACAATTAATAATAATAATAATAATAATAATAATAATAAATAATAATAAATTTTTATTTATAGCCCGCCCCTCTGCTCGGCAATCAGGGCGGGTTACAACATTTTAAAAAATGACAAAGTTAAAAAACATTCCCTCAATCCACAACCCTCCTCCCCCCTAAAACCGGATTAAATTTAGAAAGAATTAAAATACAACAAAAACAACAACAACAACAATAATGCTAAAAATTTGGCAAGAAGATTAGGGACAGAATAAAAAACTCAGTTAAAACTCATCCCTCTGGAAACGTTATTCCGGGAAGGCCTATGACTCTGGAGACCCACTGGGTGACCTTGGGCAAGTCACACTTTCTTAGCCTCAGAGGATGGCAAAGAAAAACCTCCTCTGAAGAAACTTGTCAAGAAACCCCTGTGACTGGTTTGCCTTAGGGTCACCATAAGCTGGAAAGGACTTGGAGGCACACAGCATACACAAATAATGAATAAAGAAATATTTTCCTCCTCTGTCATGTTTGAATCTGTGATAGGATGTAAGCAGTGGGATACTATGTGCTGTAAGAACAAATAAACAGATAACTAGTGTCTGGGATATGGATGTGGGTAATTAATTCTTCTCATTCTATCCACTGAAATGTGACCTGCTTTCATAACCAGTGTGGTTATATGCTCTGTCTGGCAGATCTGGGCATTGTTTTGTCCCTTCCCAGGAACAGCTAAATGGCAAATGGGATATGTGTGGGATTTTGTGAATGGGCAAACATTAAGAAAACCATTCACTAGAGTGCATCTGATCATCAAACTATTTGATGTTGTATATATTGTATTATAAAAATGGGTTATTGTCTGTGATTTTGAGTTTTGACCTCAGTTGCAAACTAATTCTTTACCATAACTGTAAGCAACATGATGACATTGCCCTCTTCTGGACAAATGGTCAAATGACTTCTATAGTTCAGAAAAGTGCAATCTACTTCTGTGGAGCAAAAAAAAAAAAAAAAAAAAAGGAACCTTTTAGGCCTTTAACTTCAAATATCTCTCAGTAGCCACATTGGCAGGATTGTGAATTGTGAATCAAGAAGTCATTTATGTGAACCTTGAGTCTCTGTCTTATTTTCAAAAATCCAATGAATAATGGAATTGAAATTGTTTGTTGGTTGTTGTGTGCCTTCAGGTCATTTCCAACTTATGGCACCCTAAGGCGAGCCTGTCATGGGGTTTGTTTTGCAAGATTTGTTGGGAGGGGGTTGCTGTTGCTTTTCTTTGAGGCTGAGAGAATGTGATTTGCCCAAGGTCACCAAGTGGGTTTCTGTGACCAAGTGGGATTCGAACCTGGTCCCCTTGCCCCCCATAATCAGTGATATGTCGAGCAGTCATGTCCATGAAAACCCACTGGGTGACCTTGGGTAAGTCACACTCTCTCAGCCTCAGAGAAGGCAAAGGCAAGCCCCACTTTAAACAAATCTTGCCAAGAAAACCCCATGATAGATGCATCTTAGGGTTGCCATAAATTGGAAATGACTCTGATGACGAGAATCTACAATCTCTCCCCCCCCTCCCCAGCTTGCTTAGGAATGATCTCATTTCCTCCCAAAGGAGTTGGTTGTAGGCCTCCATGCAAACCAAGTAGTTAGAGATCTTGGAGATGAGACCAGCCAAAGAATAGAAATTCTTCCTCATAGCACCAGGTTTCTTGCCTTGCTTGTCTGAAGGTTTAGAATGCAGATGGTGTGAAGTTCTTGATTGGGCACCCTTGACAATGGATAATGATAGAATTAGGTTTCAGATGCTGCCCTTGGGGAGGAATGGCTGAATCACCTACTCTGTAGAGCAGGGGTAGGCAACCTTTTCCCTTTAAGGGCCGAGGAACTTCAGCTCCCAGAATTCCAGGAGCTATTGGCTAACATGGGACTACTAGCCAACATGGCTGAGGCTTCTGGGAGCTGAAGTCCCTTGGCCCATAAAGGGGACAGGTTGCCTACCCCTGCTGTAGAGAGTCTCTAACTTGGTGGAAGTGGATGGGATGGATGACAATGTCGATCAGGACTTTCAGGTGACGTATCAGGTACGGAAGCATTGGTAAAGCTGTAGCAGTGGTTGCTTGGTATTGGATCCACTGAAAAACCAGATCCTCTATCAGAGTGAGTAGATGTTGGACCTTATTGTTGAGGACTTGGCCATGCGGAGCATCTGATTGACAAACATCTTGATGCCATCAGTTGGGGAGAAAGGGTCCATGATGCCTAACTCAATCAGATGTGGCTTTCTAGTAGGCGTGACCAAAGAATCAGAGTCAGATCCAGACCCAGAAGTCCCATATATCATAGATAGAGAGATGATCTGGCTAGCAATGGCAACAGTGGAAGTAGCGTGGAATTTTCCTTTGTACCAGATGTGTATCCTGGGCTTGAGCTGGCAGAGACATGGTCTGATCTTGAGACACATTACTTTTAGTAGGATTTCAGTCAACTGGTGTTCAGCCTTGTTAAATGGAGGCCAGGACAGCAGAGTGGATATGGTCTGAATGGCATCTCCTGAATCTTGAAGGTTGTGTTGAGGAAGACTCATTCCTAAAGCGGCAAGTATAACACCCAGAATGGCTGTCGCCAGTGGAAAAGCTGACCTCAGAATATCAAGATACCCAAGAAGGAGATCTATATCTGTAGTAGCCATTGCATTGTCAACTATGGACATCCCATGGATGGGACCAATGGTGTTGTGTACTCTGGTAAAATACCGATATGAAGAAGTTGAATCAGTGTCCAAACCAGAATAAGAGCATGACATGGAATGGTACTGATGCCAGTGTCAATGTGGAAATGAAATTGCTGGAAGAGGTTTCTTTCAAATTAAGACTTGAGCCAGAGAAAGAGAAATTGTAACTCTAACACCAGAAAACTCCTGCATTTCTCCCTCTGAAACATGGTCATTTCACCTTCTGTCTTGGATGGGGATGGTCTCTGTCACCACAGTACACGGTTTCAGAGAAGCCAGCAAAGGAGACACCATGGCCTTATGAAAAACTATCTCTGAAACAACTCCCTTAAGGGATCTACATTTGTCCATCTACATTTGCGGCTTTGACTTTTGCAGCCTTGATTATTCACGGATTTTATTAATCTATTCTCTCTAGGAATATCTAGTTCCTCCAGTGCAACGCTATGGTTAACTTTAACCACAAGTCTCACTGAAGGACCTAGAGCTTCCTAGAGAGAACACTCCACTAGGAATTTGTAGCTCCTCCAGTGCAATTCTGTGGTCAATGTCTGGCAGATGTTAACCACAGAGTTGTACTGGA
Source organism: Phrynosoma blainvillii (assembly GCA_026167975.1). Taxonomy (NCBI): domain Eukaryota; kingdom Metazoa; phylum Chordata; class Lepidosauria; order Squamata; family Phrynosomatidae; genus Phrynosoma; species Phrynosoma blainvillii. The sequence goes on from JANUYF010000004.1 coordinate 51,555,963, forward strand.
AGACCTCGAGATTCCTAGAGAGGTGTTTTGTCAGGTACAGATATATGTGTTTTTGTTATTTGTGGTTTTTCCACGTTCATGGGGGTCCCGTGCCCTTAACCCCAGTGAACGTGTAGGGGCCAGTGTAGATGGCTCAGCTTCAGCAGAATACAAAGAAGAGGTTCAAAGTGAAGACTGTTCCTTCAATCACTTCTTCTTATGCTTGTGCTTTAGGCCAGTCTGCATTTCCCTGAGAGTCCTGAGAGTCATGCCAGTGATCATGTTGGCTTACAGATGGGCTCCACCAATGTACTTGTGGTCTTTCATTTAGAGGAACTGACTTTTGTTGGAACTGAGGTCACCTTTTCCATACTCAACTTTGATTTCTATGAAGCCAATATTGAGTGCCTGCTTTGTCTTCAAAGTTGATGATGATGCCAAGGTTCTTGTCATTTCAAGGCAGTGTTTTCTGTTGTGTCTGGCCTGTAGAGTGAACGCCACACAATGCACATCACAAGGCAACAATATGGGACTTGCCCAAACACTGAAGGCATCTCAAATACCCATCTCTGCCCTGAATCCTAGCACCACATTTGCCACACTTCTTAAAAGAAGCCAGCAGTACTAAGAAAGCCCCAAGGGTTGGCATGGCTGGAAAGCCAACACCGATGATCACTCCTCAGAAGATGTCTTCCAATTTGAGTACACAAACACTGTTCTTGAGGAGCCAGCTGCAGCAACAGATAAAAAGAAACTGACATGTTTCAGCGGGAAGTCCCTTATATAGGACTATGGGAGGTGGGTTACCACCAAAACTCTTCAGAATGCTTTAAAAAGCTCCAAAAGAGGCACTGTGCAGGCACAGGATAACTCATTTGTGTGAGTCACAGAGACCATGAAGAAGAACCTAGAGATTCATAGAGACAGCATATTAATAATATGTGTGAATAATCAAATACGCAAAAGTCAAAGCCGCAAATTTGGAGGGCCAACTGTACACACACACACACACACACACACACATGTTGTATGTATATGTCATTCTGAAGACCTTTACTTTTTTTTGGTCATGATATATGCCTTTCCCCTCTGTAATTCTTTTAACAAACTTTGGCCTCATTTAGAGTACAATTCTATAACAAGATGATTGCTATATTTAGTTGAGCTTATATCTATCATGGGAAAGAATATGCTTTTATCATCAAAGTGAACAACATTCTGCATCTCCATTCCTTACATAACCTTCTATAAATAGAAGTTGTGAAACTATCCTGTCTAGCAACATGTACAAAGATTGCTATGCAGAGGATCTGATTCTGCAAGATTAGACTACCACCAAAACCCATGGATTCTGAATGCATAAGAAAATGTTATACCAAACTCTGGGATAAAGTTCTGCTTACAATAGTCTCTTGAAGCAAATAGGCTTTCTTAACCAAGAATAACAAATCCAACTGATTTCAATGGAATTAGGACCAACACAGGATGTAATCTTTTGACTTTCCCCATCACCACCATCACGATAATTGACAGAATCATTTGCCAGAACAATGAAATGTCATATACCAATCTAACAAGTTCAGTTTTTAAAAAAAACAAAACAAAAAAACCCAAACAAAACAAAATTGTTTTAGCAAGCATTAGAACAAATACAACAATCAGTAATTTCTTTTGTCAAAAATGGGATTATAGTATTTTTCAGACATTCTTGTACAAAATAAATAGCCAATATAGTACAAGATAAATAGCCAACTCTATCTACATCAAAAATTGTAATTTTTATGTTGGTTAATGACAATGTTTCTCCTACTTTGGGTTAAAATTGGAAGCACACATCTGTGTTATACTAAAAAAATAGATATGTGGTTTTCACATGGCAACTCCTAGACCAATTGAAAGACCTTTCCCTTGCAATTACAGGATATGTCAGTAAATATGGCCTTCCAGCCTCTACTTTATACAGATAGTCAACAGAGTTCTGGGACTGAATCAGGATTTCCTGGGCAACAATGATAGCTCAGGGAGCTCCCTGTGCTTAGCCACTTTCTGCCCTTTCTCCCTCAGTCAATTACAGCTGTGAAAGGGAAACACCAAGGCTGTATTTCCTGGCCCATATCTCACATTTCATCCCCTGCTAGCATTGACCCCTGTCATCTACATGTTCTCGCCATACAGATTCCCTATGTGATTTAAAATCAAGATCAGGTTCCGTAGTGTAGGATAAGAAGAAGACTAGGAATGGGAAGAGTAGCCATGAAAGAGCTAGACAAGATCCAAAAGAGTCAAGATATACAAACTGAGCACTAAAGCTAGAATAATCCATGCTGTGGTATTCCCAATCACTATGTATGGATGTGAGAGCTGGACAGTGAAAAAAGCAGATAAAAAGAAAATCAAATCATTTGAGCTGTGGTGCTGGAGAAGAGTGCTGAGGATACTATGGACAGCCAAAAAGACAAACAAATAGATCAAGCCTGAAATACCCCAGTAGCCAAGATGATTACATTGAAGCTATCATACTTTGGTCACATCATGAGAAGGCATGACTTTCTCTAATTGTAATGTTGTAAGCCGCCCTGATTGCTCTGCAGAGGGGCGGGATATAAATTATTGTTATTGTTATTATTTCCTAATGCTAGGAAAGGTAGAAGGCAGTAGAAATAGAGGAAGACTACACAATTAGGGAGGACACAGGCATGAGTCTGCAGGATTTGAGCAGAGCAGTGAAAGATGGGACCTTGGAGATGTCTCATCCACAGGGTTGCCATGGGTCAAGATTGACTTGAGGGCTGTTAACAACAACAACAACAACAACAACAACAACAACAGTGTAGTGACACCAATTTGGAAGTACAAGGCATTGCCACAAAAGTACCCAAAGCCATGCCTTACAAAGGAGTCCCAAAATACCAGCAGCTGTGTTCATCTCTCTCTCTTTCTTCCCTCCCTTTATTGCTTGTAGCATTTTATCTGTCATCCATGGTTTCTTCACTTTCCTTTTGTCTGTTGGAAGTATCTTTATGCATTCTTCTTTTATTATGTCCCTGGCTTCTGTTTCACGATCTATTATTCTTAGTACTGCAAATCTGTTCCTTATATTGTCAATGAATTATATGGAAACGTTGTTTAAATTGTATTTTGGTATGATGACTGGTTTTGGCCCTAGGCTAACATAAAAATAGTTATACACATGGTTGCACTTTCTCAGAGGCTGTGTTAAGTGTCATCTCTAGTGCAGCCAGTTCTTCCATAAGCACACACAGACCCAACCTTTTTTCCTCACTTTTGATTTGATGGGTAGATTGCTACGCAACTGTTATACAATGGGTGAGTTCAAGCTTATGGTATTCACTCTACAACTGCTTGTGCAACTAGGGAATCTTACTTAATTGTGCTTGTGTGTGTGTATTTGAGCTGCTCTAAAAGTGTACAGCAGGGATGGGCATGTGCCAAGGGTCAATGGACCAATTTCAGCAATGCTAGATGCTCCATAAATGGACCTGGGAAACTTACTTTCCCCCTGTTGTTTGGCTGTTTCAGGGTAACCTCCCCTGCAAAACAGTCTATAAGGCACAAGCCATGTGCCCCAGAAATATTTTTTCTCTGAAAATCCTGATAATTTGACTGCCCCCCCCGACACTATTTTCTAGGGATCCTGGGATATCCAGGGCCACAGAGGAGCCCTCCAAGGGCCACATGCAATTCACAGGCCACACATTTCCCACCCCTAGTATATAGTGTCTTGCTGTATGTCTCCAGTAAGTGCAAGTGTTATAGTATGAATGAGTATTTCCTGTCCATATAGCCATCTTGTAACAGTTGCATAATAACAGGTACAGTTCAGAACAATCTACTGTTGAATGGAAAATCCATTTTCTTCCCAGCTACTGTAATGACTTCTAGTACAGCCACATGGGAAGATGTCACATGTACTGGTAAAGGGTGGGGGCAGAGTAAATGCTTTTCTAAGGGGTTATTCAGATGGTGAAAATAATCTGAGTTGAATCTTTGTTGTTAAGATGCATTTTGAATGCATCCAATTAAGTTTTTTGGGGGAGGATGGGTTGCCAAAAAATTCTCTGTACCCCTTGAATGTGTTTCAAATACATTTTCATCGTGAACTCCATTTTTATTTGAGTGCTGGCATGTGGGAGCAACAGAACTCACATAGATGCACATAGCTGTGGTTCCATAATGTGAATAACAAACTCAGAATGTGTGAGTGAGATTATTTGCATTGTTGCACTAAAAAACCCCACAACAACTCTTAAGAGGCATAGACCGGAGAACACATCCAATATGGTAAATTCACCTTTCAAGGCCCACCAACTCAGCTCTTGCAGCTAGTGCAATTTAGAAAACATTATATTCTACAGCAAAGAATGGCTTTAAAAAAAATAAATAGAGCTGTGAAAGTGCCTCTTAACTTTCTTGTCTCTAGGCAGTCAAGCACTCTGGAAGCACAGAAAGAGGGAGTCATCATTTGTGCTCTAGGTAGTTAAATGGCTGACATTTGCAAAGATCTTTACAAAGATCTTTGATTAGTCATGCAACTTGACCACAGAGAGAGGAATAGAGTGAAGTCAGGCAGATAATTTGCCCATCAGATGTCCCTCCTTCGCTTTCTAAGTACCCTAGGTCAGTTGCATTGACTTCAGGCCTTCTGGCTAGATGGAAATACAAAAGTACTTTAATGGGATCCTGCTACTTTGCACTGCTTTTTTAAAAAAAGAGTCATCATTATTTTTGCCACTCAGCAAAAACAGGATAAAATGCACATCATGGCTTTTTGAAATAGAGCAGAAAATCTGTTTTCTCTGGCCTCTCCCATGAAAATGTAGAAGAGACCTCAGTGTTACTAGTTCTAAGAGTTATAGAATTAGAGACACTTGCATTAAGAATGAATATAAAAGTAATACAGAAGTTACAAGTATATCACAAAAGAAGTGATGTTATCCCTTGTTAAGTTACAAATTTAGTGTCATGTAGTTACACCTTAGGTTTTTTGGGGGGTGGGGGGAGGATTCATTATGGTAATGCATGCCTACCTATTTGGATTACTTTAATGCACTCTACATGGGGCTGCCTTTGGAAACTGTTCTGAAGCTTCATTGGGTCCAAAATGCTGTAACCAGACTGCTGAGTGGGGCTGGTAATAGAGAGCATATAACTCTCTTGTTCAAATAAGTCCATTGGCTATTGGCCCATTTCTGGGCAAAGTTCTAAGTTCTGGTTATGATCTTTAAAACCCTATATGATTTGGATGCAGAATATCTGAAAGACCATATCACCCTGCATGAGCCTATCCAAGTTTTAAGATCTGTGGGGAAAGGCTTTCTCAGTCCCAACAACATCACAGGCACATTTGGTGAGGACTATGGATGGAAATGTTCGATTTTCCCTCTTACACATAGATGTTGAGGAAAAGTCATTGGTATTTCTTCCCATTATGCCAAAATATTTGCGATTTTTTTCTTGCAAAGGAAGGAAAACTTACAATGTTTAAAAACTTCTCATTTTCAAGAAACTGACACAGGTTTACTCATAACTACACAACTTTCTGAAAAGCAATGGTGAAGTTGTAGGACTGCCTCCAGCCATTACTGTTTTATTTTGAACAACTTTTTAGAAAGGGGGACAAGACAGGAATGGATGGGATTCAATACCAAGAACTGATAAGTATTTCACATTGTAACAAACACCTGATGCTCTCCCCTGGGAATCAACAATGGGATTCTGGAACAATGGAGTGGATTAACTTTGGGATATTTATTTATTTATTTATTTAATTTCCCCACTGTCTTTCTCCTAGAAAGTGACCCAAGGCAACTCACAAGATAAAACATCAATTGGATTTGAAACTGAGACCAAAGCACAAGTAGCAAAACATTGACTGGACCTGAGACAACCCCTGGATGGATGGATAGGAAAGATGAACAGGGACACAACCCAGGGTGAGAAGGAATAGTCTTTAACTATTTTGTGATGGAACTCAGTCCCTACTGTGAGAGGATACGCAATGAAGCTGGGGGAGCTTTGTTTAGTGATATCTAGATCCTCCATATGTCTCTGGGTCAGTGTGCCTTTCCCATGGGAAACTTCCTAGTGTTTCAAAGGTCATCATGACTCTTTAAAACATGCCTGATTCTATATATCAAAATATGAAACCCCATATTCAGTGCAGGGGATGTAGGGTATGCTAACAGCTGACGCTGCTTAGCTTCCAAGATCAGATGAGATCTGGCGCCATCTGGGATTCCCACCATTTTCAGTCATCCTTTTGCCTCCTTCTCCTTTCATTATACAATCAGGGCAAGATAGACACAGAAAACAGAGTGCAAGCACTTAATAGTTAAAACTGAAGATTCTTATGCGTCTGCCATATGGCTCACTTCATGTTAACTTTTACCATTATACCACTGCTTGTAAGCAACTTTGCCATCATTCCCATTCCCCTATTCTTCAACCACATACCATTGGCCTTTGGATGCCCATGTTAATACTACTTTTAAAATTATTGTTATTATTATTTATTATCTTAGTTGTTATACTTGTCTACTGTTCCTCTTTTTTTATTCTCAGGCATATATTTGGCAGAAAGCTGGTATATTACGATGTTAAATGAAATTAAGATAAAATTACTACAGTCAGATTTTTGTATCCATGGGGGATCTGCTGTGGATGCTCAAAACCTTGAATGGCAAGCCCGCAGATGGCAAAGTCCCACTGTACTAGACAGTTTTCCCCCCCACATTGCCTGCCTCCAGATGCATGACTTTCAGTGCTATCAATATCAAAAGATATTGTATAAGCATTCTGTCTTTTCCACCTCAACAAACAATGCTTATGGTAAGAATGATGGTGGCAAATGGACAAATAAAAGATGAATTTGCATGTTTAAATTCTAGGAATGAATTTTAAGCAATATAATTGCAGAATAAAAGCGGCACTCAAAAGTACCCTCTTCTCTTTTTTTAGTATAAAAAGCCCTCAATGAGACAGAAGGAGAGACATTTTGGGGAGGCAATTAATGGGATGAAATTGATAGTGACATATGTAAGAAGGAGAAGCTGGGGCTGACACGCATGGGAGGAAAGGAAACTGATCATGAGAGAGACACAAGTCTGGAGAAAGGAAACATCTGGAGGCACACATCCCTCCCAGCGAAGAGAAACTGGGGCTAAGGCACACCCACACCTAGGGAGGAGAAATTGAATCTGAGAAAAACACATTCATGCTGGGGGAGGGGGAACACCTTAATGCTGGCCAAGAAATATGCAAGCACACAGGAGAGAAAATGGTGTTCCATGTGAAGATACTGCCAGGTATCTTACAAGACCTCCAAAGTCATGAGGGTACGGTACTTGGTGAGGCTTTTATTGTGCAAATGCTCTGCCATGTTAACAATAATTTAATGAGGATCCAAACATCATATTTCATTTCTACCCACCAGTGATTTCCCATGGTTTCTTCCATCTCACCAAAAATTCCTATCACAGAAAATGTATTAGGAAGAAAAAGAAGGAATCCCTCTGGAAACAATCCAAGGAAATATCAGACAGATCAAGTGGTGGGTGAATCAAAGAGAAAGGACCAAGTACCTGCAAATGTCACTTGGGTTGCAGTGTTAATTCATTACTCCAAACAGCAACAAAGATCTTAGATGATGTATTTCCATGGGAGCTAACTATTCAGTGATGACCTAGAATGTTCTGAATAGGATGTACTTTATGGACTGTTGTCTGTCACTAATTTCCCCATATAATGGCCTTTTAACAACTTTTTAAAAAAACAAGCAGGGAATTAGGATAATACTTTATGATCTGATTTACCCAATGCACATTTGTTTTGCTTTGCCTTCCTTGTGAATGTCTGCAGCAGAGAAAAATGAATCCTCACTTGACCTCATAAACCAACATTCCCTAACCTAGTCCCATCCAGTTTTCATGGACTACAACTGTCAAAATCCCCCAGCCAGCTATATTGGACCAAACTATTGTATCTGGTTGTCTGGGAATAGTTGGGAATAGTTATCCCATAGATCCTGAAGTCATCAGGTTTGGGAGGATCCCATGGATAAATGTTTATTTAGATGGTCTCCAGAGGTGAAAATAATGGGTGATAAACTAATGAAATAAAATATGTACTCTAAGCATTAGTATTAGTCAGCCTACTATTTGCCCATCCTCGCATAAAAATATTTAAAAGACACATGATGCCTCAAGCAATTCTGGCATTAGAGAAGAGTTATGACTCCTTATCCTATTCACTCTGTTAGTCATTCCACTGATGGCTGAATTTTTATAAAGGGCTCAGTGAGAACAAATTTACAAAAAGAGGTCACGTATTGAAGGGATAAAATATAACCACTCTCCTCTTCATTCTAATACATGCACAAGCTGCTAGCCAATCAATCCTTTATGCTTATTCCTGCTTCTTCAGATTTGCCTTTTAAATCATGTGCAGCAAAGCAAGAGTCAAATATAGAATTTTTGCAATAAACATTTAGTAAAATTTCTACTGGATATGCAAAGGCATCTCTGCATTATTGCCAGTTTACAGAATAAACACTGACTTATAAGTGGCGAGAATAGAAGTGCCTAAAACTATGCAGTCTGAAGAAGAAAATAATCCTCTTGCTACATTTGTGTGAACACCATTGAGAAATTCCTTTTGAATCAATTGCTTTCAGTGCCCTAGACAGGTACAGTGTACAGATAGGTACAGTGGGACCTTGGTATGCTCTGGGGTTTGGTTCCAGGACTCCTGTGGATAAGATACTTTTGTTTGGCAGGGGACAGCTTTGTTGTTGTTGTGTGCCTTCAAGTCTTTTCCGACTTATGGGAATCCTAAAGCAAACCTATCACAGGACTTTCTTGGCAAGATTTCTTCAGAGGGATTTTCCTTTGCTTTCTTCTAAGACTCAAACAGTGTGACTTGCCCAAGGTCATGGATTTGAACTCTGGTCCCCAGAGTCATAGTCTTATACTCAAACCATTACATCAGGGGTAGGCAACTTTTTTGAGCCAGGGGCCAGGTTGCTGTCCCTCAGACAATTGGGGGGCCGAAGCACCAAAAATAAATAAATAAATAAATAAATATTTTAAAAAATTAAAATTAAAAAATTAAAAATATATGCATGCACACTCTCTCAGCCCCAGAAAAGCCATGGCAAACCCCTGTGGAGATTTTGCCAAGAAAACCCCAAGAACAAGTAATAACAACAATAATCAATATCATCATGGCGGGCGGCGGCAGCAGCAGGGAGCAGCGGGGGGGGGGGGGGGGCAGCAGGACCGGCCTGGGGCCGGTCCAAAGGCCTTGAGGGGGCCGCATCTGGCCCCCCGGGCCTTAGGTTGCCTACCCCTGCATTACATCATGCTTGTTCTCATGGGGGACAGCTTTACAGTACTATTATTTTCACCACATTACTTACAGTGGGTTTGTCTTTTTAAGTAATAATAATAATACATTTTATTTATACCCTGCCTATTTGGAAATCCAATCAAGGTGGCTTACAAATTTTAAAATCACATACAATCCCAAAAACAATCCCTCCCCCCTTAAAACAGTATTAAATCTGAAGTAGATAAAATTACAAATGTAAACAATTAAAACTATAAAATGTTAAAACACATTATAGCACTCCAATATGGCCCATAACAGTGTTCCTATCCATCCAAGATGGGGCCACATAAGAACAATGCAGGTTGGAAAACCCAAGGCCAGGATAAATTAATTTGGAAAGGCCTGGTGGAAGAGATCCATCTTGACAGCTTTTTTGAGCTGTCTAGCGATGTCAACTGACGGATCTCGTCCGGCAGGCCGTTCCAGAGTTTGGGGGCGACAACAGAGAAAGCCCTCTGTGAGGTAGCCACAAGCCTCGATTTTTGGGGCTGCAGCAAATTCTTCCCAGAGGACCGGAGAGCACGGGGAGGATTATATGGAAGGAGGCGGTCCCTGAGAAAGCTTGACCCAAGCTATTTAGAGCTTTAAAGGTAATAATCAACACCTTGTACTGGGCCCGGAAGCTGATAGACAGCCAGTGAAGGGACCTCAGAACTGGAGTAATGTGGTCCCTCCTAGATGTTCCCGACACTAGCCTGGCTGCCATGTTTTGTACCAGCTGTAATTTCCCAACCAAGAACAAGGGTAGCCCCATGTAAAGCGCGTTACAGAAGTCAAAGTGTGAGGTTACCAGCGTGTACACAACAGTCTCGAGATCCCTTAGTTCCAGAAAAGGGTGCAGCTGACGTATCAGCCGAAGCTGATAACAGGCACTCCTGACCGTTGCATTTACCTGATTTGTCATCAGGAGCGACGAGTCAAGGAGCACCCGCAGACTGCGAACACAGTCACTGGAGGAGAGTGTGACCCCATCCAGGACTGGAGGTTGCAACCCAATTCTTGGTTTTGGGGCCGCTACGATGAGCACCTCCGTCTTGTCTGGATTCAGTTTCAATCTGTTTTTCCTCATCCAGCCCATTACCGCCCGAAGACATTCATTGAGAGAGGAGATGCCATTAGAATTCGAGGCCGACGAACAAGACACGGAGAAATAGATCTGGGTGTCATCAACGTACTGATAACACCCAGCTCCATAACTCCGTATAATCTCACCCAGCGGCTTCATATAGATGTTAAATAACATTGGGGACAAAATAGCTCCCTGAGCGACCCCACAAGTGAGCTCCCTCTTACTGGAGCAGCACCCTCTGGGACCTTCCCGAGAGGAAGGACCGGAACCACTGCAAAGCAGTGCCCCCGATACCTAACCCCCTCAGGCGGTCCATGAGGATGCCGTGGTCTATTTTTTTTTTAATTTCATTTTTATTAATTTTAAAAGAAAATACAAGTATAGTTACAAAGCATTATCTTATCCTTCCCCTCCCTTACAGTATTGTATATCAAAAAAGGAAAGAAAAAAATAGCATCCTTGCATTTCTAATATTAATACATGGTTCTGGACAACATAATACACTGTGAATTAAGTCCCCTTAATGTGAAACCGAAAAAGAGTTTAATAACTTTAGGCTAACTATCTCTTAATGTGAAAGGAAAAATTACATGTTGTTATCTCAGCCAACGCTTACAGCAATAACTCTTCAGTTTTTCCCAGTCAGAGTTTGTTTCTTCAATATTCCTCTTTTCTATAATATTAGTTAATTTGTCTAATTTGATATTATCCAATGATTTTATAATCCACTCATCAATTGTTGGAGCTTCCTCTTTTTTCCAATCTTGGGCAAACAATGTTCTAGCAGATGTAATTAGATATAATATGCTTCTCCAGTGTTTCTTTGCTTTCGTATCTGTAATTTTATTCGTCATATTTAGGAGATAGATTTCCGGTAAAATAGCAAATTTTATATCAAAGATTTTTTGAATTTCTTCGTGCACGCTTTCCCAGTATTTTTTAGTTATGGGGCACTGCCACCAGACGTGGTACCAGTCCCCCAATGTTTTTTTACATTTCCAGCATTTATCATCCTTTTTTTTTATAAATTTTAGCTAACCTAGCTGGTGTTAAGTGCCACCTAAAAGCCATTTTCAAGTAGTTTTCTTTTACACTCTGACATTTAGTAAATCTAAAAGTTTTTTTCCTAGATTCCTGCCAACTTTCCAAATCAATTGGTTTGCCGATGTCTCGAGCCCACTGGATCATATATCCTTTAATAACTTCTTGTTCCTGATTTCTGTTTGACAATATTTTATAAATTTTTGCTATTTGTTTCGGAGTCTTTTCTTCCAAGATTTTATCAAGGTCATTTTTTTGTAATTCAAATCCAAATTCTTTTTTATCTTTTTTAAATCTTTCGGAGAGTTGATAATATATCAACCATTGTTTATTCGATTTAAACTCTGGTATCTCTTCAGCACTTTTAAGTACATATTGTTGATGTTTGTCCTTTTTAAGTATATCTCTATAGCGAATCCATCTCTCTCCCATTTTTGTTCTTTGTAATAAAGCCTCTTGAGGTGATAACCAACCTGGTATCTTACTATAAAAAGCTATTTTTATTTTTTTCCAGATTTTAATGATAGATTTTCGAATAAAATGATGTTCAAAATTTTTATGAGTTTGATCTTTTCCATACCAGAGGTAGGCATGCCATCCGAATTCTAAGTTGAACCCTTCAAGATTCAATAATTTTGGATTTGATAAACTGACCCAATCTGCTAGATATACTAATGTATTAGCCTGATAATAGAGAAATAAATCTGGCATATTACATCCTCCATTATGGTTTGTGTCTGTTAGTGTTTTCCATTTCACTCTGGGTTTCTTTCCCCCCTAGAGAAATTTTTTCAATTCTTTATTCCACATGTTGAATGGTTTATTGTTTGTTATAATTGGTAAAGTTGAGAACAAGAAATTAAATTTTGGCAATATTGACATTTTAATGGCAGCTATTTTACCTAAGAAGGAGAGTTTTAATTTTGCCCATTTTTCCAGATCTTTTTGGATATCCTTCCATGTGTTGTTATAATTATTATCATACAGATCTGTATTCTTATTAGTGATCCATATACCCAGATACTTAGCTTTTTTAACTATTTTACAGTTAGATTTTGCCTCTAACTGATTTCTTTCCATAATAGACATATTTCTGGTTATGAATACTGATTTATTTTTGTTAACTTTAAATCCGGCTACTATTCCAAAGTTATTCAATATCTCCATTAACTTATCAATACATGATAGAGGATCTTCTAGAATTATTGCCAGGTCATCAGCGTATGCTCTAAGAGAGTATTCTTTACCTTTAATCTTTGTGCCAGTTATCTCTGGGTCCAATCTTATTTTATTAGTTAACATTTCAAGTACCGTAATAAAGAGCAATGGGGAAAGAGGGCAACCTTGCCTTGTGCCCTTTTGAATAGAAATTGGAGCTGTTTTTTCTCCGTTAACTATTATATATGCATGTTGTTCTTTGTAAATGCTTTTGACCCATTTTAAGAAATTCTGTCCAACCTTGATTTTATCTAATACCGCTAACATACAGTCCCATTTTAAGTTATCGAATGCCTTCTCCGCATCCAATAGGAATAGTGCCAGTTTTTTTTCATTGTTTTTTTCATAGTACTCAATCAAATCTATTATGATTCTTGTGTTATCTTTTAGTTGTCTCGATGGAAGAAATCCAGTTTGTTCTTCATTAATTATATCCTTCAGTACCTTTTTTAATCTGTTGGCTAATATGGATGTGAAAATCTTATAATCTATATTAAGCAATGAGATTGGGCGGTAGTTGTCCATTTTATTTTTCTCCTTCCCCTCTTTATGAATCAGAGTGATATTAGCATACTTCCAGGATTCTGGTATCCCATCCTTTAGAATGCCGTTCATCACCTCTTTTAGTGGTTTTTTAATGACATCTGTAACTGCTTTATAAAAGTAAGGAGTGAAGCCATCTGGGCCGGGGGCCTTGTCCAATTTTAAATTATGGATGGTTCTGACTACTTCCTCTTCTGTGATCTCTTTATTTAATGTCTCTTGTCCATTTTCTGGAATTGTAAAACTAATTTCATTACGAAGAAAATCTTGCAGAAGAAGCTCTTCATTTTGCGATCTGGGAGTTTGTTCATACAATTGGGAAAAAAACCCCTCAAATTTACACTTTATTCCTTTTTGCGATGTGATTTGTTCATTGTTATCTTGAATCTTATTTATTATGTTTCGTTCTCTACTTTTCCTTAAACGATTTGCCAACCACTTACCACATTTATTAGCCGATTCAAAGTGTTTCTGTCTCACCCTCTGTAATTTGTTATTTAATTGGAGAGTTAAGGATGCCATGGTCTATTGTATCAAAAGCCGCTGAGAGGTCTAGGAGCACCAACAGGGTCACACTACCCCTGTCGATGCTTAGATGCAGATCGTCGGTCAAGGCAACCATGGCAGTCTCAACCCGAAAGCCTGTCCTGAAGCCGGTTTGAAATGGGTCTAGATAATCGGTTTCATCCAAGACGACTTGGAGCTGAAGAGCAACCACCCTCTCGATCACCTTGCTCAAGAATGGCAGCAATGACACAGGCCTGTAATTACTCATATCCAGGGGGTCCAGGGAAGGTTTTTTCAGAAGTGGCTTAACAGCTGCTTCCTTCAAACAAGATGGAACATGTCCTTCCCTGAAGGATGCACCGATGATATCCATGAGGAATCTCCTCAATGCATCCCCCCCCGCCCGGACAGCCAGCCATGATGGGCAAGGGTCGAGAGGGCAGGTCGTCTTCCTCACCTTACCAAGCAGCTTGTCCACGTCCTCGGTACTCACAGATTGGAGCTGATCCAGTATAACAACATCAGCGGAGTCGCTGGACACCTCGCCTATAGACCAGGGGTAGGCAACCTTTCCCCTTTAAGGGCCGAGGGACTTCAGCTCCCAGAATCCCAGGAGCTATTGGCCAACATGGGACTATTGGCCAACATGGCTGAGGCTTCTGGGAGCTGAAGTCCCTCGGCCCTTAAAGGGGAAAGGTTGCCTACCCCTGCCTATAGACTCTGTTTCAACAGTAGCATCTAAGGCAGGGGTAGGCAACCTGTCCCCTTTAAGGGCCGAGGGACTTCAGCTCCCAGAATCCCAGGAGCTATTGGCCAACATGGGACTATTGGCCAACATGGCTGAGGCTTCTGGGAGCTGAAGTCCCTCGGCCCTTAAAGGGGAAAGGTTGCCTACCCCTGATCTAAGGCGGCTCTTATCTGAGAGATTTTATCTGCAAAGAAGTTGTTAAATGTGTCACAGCAGGCTGTCGTTGGGCTAAGTAAGGGATTTGGCGCAGGGGGCACCTGCGTCATCTCCCTCACCACCTTAAACAGCTCTGCTGGACGGGACTCTGCAGACGCAATACGTGTAGAGAAGAAAACTCTCTTCGCTGCACGTATTGCCTCCCGATAGGAACTAAGAAAGTTCCTATGGCGAGTTCTATTTAAGTATACTTGATGCGCTGTTTAAAATTATTTTAATATGATGTACACTACACTGTCATGACCTTAAAGGATAGGGTGTGCTAGGAATGTAAGTGAAGTAAATAACAAACAAGAGTTGCTCCTCTTTTAGCAGAGTCTTTGTCCTAGATTTGGAACAACAAAGCTTAAATATTCTTTCTGTTGTCCTTGCTTTCCTTTTTCATTTTGGAGACGAGAAAGAAGCAAGAGAAGGGTGCGGGCAGAGTCAGGCTTGACTGGAGATTTTACTGGCTTGTTCATACCCCATCTGGCCATTACATCGGCCTGTTAGCACATATGTCACATGATAGACAATGAGACACAAAGAGATCTCATGAATGCAAATGTTCTTCAAACGGCATGTGCAATAAAGTACTATTCAGAAATTCTGTTACTGTCATTGGAATCTACGCATGTGACTCACAAGGCACCAACTTAAAATGTATCCTTTTATATCTAAAAAGGCCTTTGATATTTCACAGCACAAGACTTTTGCAGAAAATGTCCTTGATGAGATTAAAGTATACTTTTGCATTTTTCTGCCCAATCATTTCACTATCTAACAATTTGTTTGTTAATTAGAGAAAATTCTACACATCTCTTGATGACCAAAGATTTATGTTATTTTTAAAGTTGCTTTTTTTTTTTTTTTGGCTTGAGGGAAGAGGAGACCCTACTTTAAGAACATGTTTGTCTTGGCATGCAAAACTAGCATTCTTCAGATTTTCTTTTTAAAATATGCATACAAAATCTTTTTTCTTACTTTCTTCTCCAAAGACGAGCATTATATAAAACTGAACCCTTTGAAGTATGATTGCTTTCTGTGTAGAAACTGGACTAGAAACAAATGACTGGTTAAAACACATACCAGTTTGATGTTTTGATGGGGGGGGGGAAGATGTGGTGGGGATTATTTGGCAATATCTTGATTAAATGAGTGCAATAATATTTCCCAGGGCAAGATCGATGACCCATTTTTAAATGTTACCTTTCATGAGTTTTCAGAAGCTTGTGTATCTGTACTGAAGCAAACAAGATAGAAGTCTGCATTAAGCCAAATGCATTTGTAAAAAGGTTAATCTCTTTACCAGCTTACTTTTATATTCTGGGTGTCATCAGCCACCACACCCTTGTTTCCATTCACATAAGCCCCAAGACAATCTAATGGTATAAAGTCAGAACTCAGACTGAAAGTATAGAAGTTGGGCAAGGAGAATCAGTTTCTACATGCCAGTTTGGTTCTAAGGGACCCATGCCAACAACAAAGGCACAAATGGTAATGATTAGTTTGCGCATCATGTGTCATATGTGCTTTTCAAAAATGTATTGAGCCCACTCAACAGGATTTCAGATTTAAATAAATTCCTGATGTGCCATGTGGATAATTTTCCCTTTGAAAAGGTGGAGAAAGGAACAAAGGGATTAGCACTCCTGGACTTGGTCCTAACCAATAGAGAGGAGTTGGAATCAAAGCAGCTGATACCTTGGGGTTTTGTTTTTGTTTGTTGTGTGCCTTCAAGTCATTTCTGACTTATGGCAACCCTAAGGTGAACCTATCATGGGGTTTTCTTGGCAAGATTTGTTCAGAGGAGGTTTGCCATTGCCTTCCCTGAGGCTAAGAAAGTGTGACTTGCCCACAGTCACCCAGTTGGTTTCTATGGCCAAGCTAGAAATCAAACCCTGGTCTCCACAGTCACAGTCCAACACTCAAACCCCTATGCCACACTGGCTCTCACTTTAGGGGGAGTGATTATTTAATGCTAGAATTCATGATTGTGGGGCAGATCAAACTGGAGTATAGTCAAACATGAACCCTTGATTTCAAGAAAGCTGGTTTTATCAAGCTCAGGGAAACACTGGACAATCCCATGGCTAGAAATGCGAAAGGAAAAAGACACCCAGCATGGGTGGGATTTCACAAAGAAGGAACTGCTAAAAGCACAATCACAAACTATCCCCTGGAAAAAGATAAAAATGGGAAACATCTGAAAAAGCCAATGTGGATGCATAGTAAAGTTGAGGAAGAAATGAAAAGAAAAATGATAATATATTAAAAATTGAAGGAAGGATGAATGCAGGAAGAATACACATGTGTAGCCCAAACTTGCATAAAGATCAAAATGAATTTAGATGGCTAGGCTAGCAAGAAACAACATAACCCCCCCCCCCATCTTCAAAGAAAGAAAATTATGAATGAAAAGGTGGGACTGCTGCTTGGCAAGGATAGCAAAATGCTAACAATGAAAAGGCAGAACTGCTCAATCCCTATTTTGCTTCAGTATTTCCCTCAAAAAGAGAAATGTGGGCTTCCATACATCTGCAGAGACATTGGCATGGAATCCAGATTGCAAATCAAGATTGATAAGGAGTCAGTCAGGAATTGCCTAAACACACTGCAGAAATAATCCATTTTGAGACCACTTCAATTATCCTGGCTGAATGCTAGGGAATTCTGGGAACTGTAGTTTTGTGAGACATTTAGCATTCTCTGTCAAAGAGCTCTGATGCCACAATAAACTACAGTTCCCAGGATTCCCTACCACTGAGCCAGGGCAGTTAAAGTGGTCTCAAACTGGATTATTTCTGCAGTGTGTTTTGGACCTTAGGGCTGATGCACATAGCTAAGGCAGCAAAAAGCCACCCCTGGGAGCGGCGGATCGGGGCTGTGGCAACTGCACGCCACGGCCCTGATCCTCCCTTTTGTTGCCCCCCCAAAGAGCGGCAAAATATGCTCTTTCAGCCGTGACAGCAGCTTTTTTGCACCCTTTTCGTGCAGCGTGTGCACATGCTGCACCAAAGGGGCGTCAGGATGGGGATAAGGAGGAATTGGGGTGGCTGGTGTGTGGCTGCCCTGCCCCAGCTCCACCCCCAGGCCAGCCCCTTAGGCCAGTCTGCAAAACTCCTTAGTTAACCTAAATGGGGTCAAATCTGCAAGGTCAACTACATTCCAAAGTAAGGATCAGGCTGACATACGCGTGGAACCACTTGCCATAATTTTTGATAAATCTTAAAGAACAGGTGAGGTGCCAGAGGACTGGAGATGAACAAACATTGCATATCTTTTCCAAAAAGGGTAAAAAAGAAGAAATGACAGGAAATGATGGGTCACTCAGCCTGACTTCAATACCAGGAAAAATATTACAATGGATTATACAGGAGTCTATATCTGTAATGTGGTGATTAGTAGGGGCCAGCATGGGTTTGTTAAGAACAAATCCTGCCAAGCTAACCTTATCTCTCTCTTTTTAAAAACAGGTCTCTAGTTTAATAGATGGTGGGAATGCTGTGGATATCATTTATCTGGATTTCAGGAAAACATTTTATAAAAGTCACCCATGATGTTTTATCAACAAAATGACTAAATATGGAGTAGGTGGAAACATCATCAGATGAATCCATAATTGATTGGAAAACCATGCTCAAATAATTGTCATCAGTGGCCATGCTTCAAACTGGGCATAGGTCTTGAATAGAGTGCCTCAGGGCCATTACTCCTTGATATTTTTATCAATGACTTTGATGATGTAGTTGAAAGAATCCTTATCGGATCTGCAGATGATACAAAACTGATATATATTGGAAGTTAGGAACAGAATTCAAAAGGACCTTGATAAACTAAAAAAACTGGGATGAAATTAATAAAATAAAATTTAACAGAGACAAATGCAAAATTCTACGTTTAGGTTATAACGATTAAATGTACAGGTATAGAATGGGGGATACATGATGCAGCAGTATTAGATGTGAAAACATCCTTGGTAATATTGAGATAATAAGTTGAATATGAGGCAGCAGTGTGCAGTTGCATCAAAGAGGGCATATGATAGCTTAGTCCGCATTAATCAAAGCATATTTTTCAAATTGAAGGAAGTTATAGTCTCCCTGTATTCTGCACTGGTCAGCCCTCATCTGGAGTACTGTGTTCAGTTCTGGATGCCTCATTTTAAGAATGATATATATATAAGTTGCAGAAAATTCAGTGAAGGGCAAGGGAAAACAAAACACATGAGCAGAGGCTGAAGAAGCTGGACATGTTCAACTTGGTGAAGAGAAGACTAACTGCACTCTTTAAATACCTCAAGGGCTGCCACAAAGAGGAAGGTGCAGGATTGTTCTCTCTTGTCGCAGAAGGTGCAACTAGGTAGAATGGTTTTAAGTTACAGGGGAGTAGATTTTGATTGAACATTAGAAGTAACTACTTGATAGTGAGAGCAGTTCGGCAATGGAGCCAATTGCCTGGAATGGTGATGGGGTCTCCTTCTCTGGATGTCTTCAAAAAGAGGCTGAACAAGTTATCTGCTGGGGATGCTCTAATTGAAGACCTTGCATTGAACAGTTGGATCTGATGGCCCATGAGGCTTCTTCCAACTCTATGATTCTATGGTTCATTAGCATTTTCCCTCATTTCATGCCAGTGATATGCTGAATGTGCTAAATATAACATGTAGTTGAGATGCAACTTTTGAACATGCCAAGAAGTGGGTAGTAAGAGGGAGGAGGCACATAATATCGCGGTGCTGGTTGTACAACTAAGATCCCTTACTGTTCTCAACAACTGTACCCTTTATTTCCACCTTCAAGAATGCTTTCCTCAAGTTACTCTGAAAGATGTTTATCTCCAGCCCAATCTCAGAACCTCTAAATATGGACACAAAGGTTCTCAGTTCTAGTGTAAAGTTAATTTCTTTTTAAAAAGTCTATTAACTATGTTGTCCTCTATGTGTCTACTCAGAAATAAGTATTATTGAGTTCAGTGGGGTCTATGTCTGGGTCAATGACAATATGAAAGACAAAGTGACTTTGAAAGGGGATTTTCACCCTCAAGATATACTCAGAATCTGTCTCAGAATCCTTCTCTCTTTTCCCTCCAATGGGAAAACACACATACACACACACACACACACACACACGTTAACCTCCCCTTCCCCACTTCTAATGGAAGCAACTTTACCTGCTTTGGAATCACTGAGGTGGAGAAGTTAAACTAGCTCCCTTCAGAGAAACAGTGGGAGCCAGCACTTGAACCAAGCCCTATTCCACCACTGTTTAATGAGGTCGCCCACACTGCCATAATAATAACAATAATTTAGTTATTGTTATAGTGCTGCATAATTTCTTGCTGCAATACAACTGTTATGTAATGTAGTTTTATCTTTGCTATTGGAAAAAGGAATTAATCACCAGTAACTTGTTATTTGCAAGAAATTATTTTCAAGTTCCTGGACATTATCTTGTTTGTACTGTCACATAAGGGAAGAGACACTTGTAAGATTTTCTGCCCCATGTGCTAAATTAACTTTTAGCTGGCTTTAAGAACTACACCTTGACTTAGGCAGATGGATATGCAATTTGCTGCTTCCTCAGATGACAAAATGATTTGGGCCATGCCTGGCAGCATGAAAATGTTCAGTAAATAAATTCTAGTTTTCCTTCTATATCATCATTAACAACTTTGGTAAATGCTTCAGAAATGGAGTTGAGTTTTAGATGAAGAGACTGAAGATGTGGGAAAGAATGTGAAAGAACTAGATCAGGGGTAGGCAACCTTTTTGAGCCGGGGGCCGGGTTGCTGCCCCTCAGACAATTGAGGAGCCGAAGCACCATAAATAAATAAATAAATAAATATTTTTTTTAAAAAAAAGGCATGCATGCACACTCTCTCAGCCCCAGAAAAGCAATGGCAAAATCCCTGTGGAGATTTTGCCAAGGAAACCCCAAGAACAAGTAATAACAACAATAATCAATATCATCATGGTGGCGGTGGCAGGACCGGCCTGGGGCCGGTCCAAAGGCCTTGAGGGGCCACATCCGGCCCCCGGGCCTTAGGTTGCCTACCCCTGAACTAGATGATAAAAGATAGAACAGCGTTAGGGTATTATGATAATGGATGATTTAATATTATGATGATGTGAAAGGGTGAGGTGGTTTATTGTTATTATACATAAAAAGTTATATGTAATCTGTTTGTAATTGCTGAGCGATAGAGAAATGGGAATAACTGGAAACTTGCTTGTTATAAAAATTATAATAAAAAGAAAAGAAAAGGAGTTGAGTTTTAATTAGAAGTGCCAAGCTTCTGAGCTATAACTAAGCATCTGAGGTGCTGAAAGCAAACAAGCTGGATGACTCCTTCTCCAAATTACTAAATGTGTGAGTAATGAACTGCAATGTGTTCATTTATGGGGAAAAAAGAGATTTAATTTGATTAACGTTGTTTCCCCAAGATGCTACATTGTGTAATTTGTATGATTCCCAGACTGGCACTTGTTAAATTAGTGGATTTTGCTTGATATGGCTATTGGTGAATTCAGGCAATGTGGCTTTCACCCACCAATTGGAAGTCTTATCTTAGGAATTATTTTAAATCAGTATATTGCTTACTCTTGTGCAAACAGTGAAATCAATAACATTACACATTTAAATGATTTACATTTGTCCTTCCCTCTTTATTTCTTCATTCCCTTGACAATTATCATATTTAGTGTGTGGCAGATTATCAGGAGGAACTAATGGGCATTGTTGCGGTTCATATCAGATGGCTTTACCCTTATCTGTAAAGTACTAGCAAAAGTTCCACTGAAACAGAAGTATTTGGGCTGGAAGGCAGATTGGCTACTAGATTATTTGGGTATTTGCCTTTAAAAATGGTTAGCAATAGGATTGACTGCTGCTGAATCTAGTAGTCATATAAAAACATGTTCCATGATGCACAAGATGAGAAGGAACATATGGGAGACTGGCCTAGGAGGAATGTAATAGGCCAGGATCCTCTTATATTAAACTGTGCTGCGAGCAATTTGATATTTTCATTATTCATGCACTGAGGCATCCAAAATACCACTGTACAAGTGAAGCATTTTCCCCCAGTAGCAATCGCTGCACATGTAACAGAAGGAAAAGGATTGTCTTATGTTAATAATTCAGTCGAGCTTTTTGCTCATTTGGTATTCAGTAGAATCTTGAACACAGGTTTTACTTGCAAAATTGTAATGTTAATTGTTTTTTTTAAAATCTGTTTGAAGATGAAACATTCATCTAACAAATGCTGGAGGAACTGTGGGACACTGGGAATGTATTAACTTATATGGTGGGAGTATCTCAGTATTGCTAAACTTTGGAAAAAGGTATTCTTATAAGACTTCAGATCTCAAACCAAGCAGTTCCTATTGATCCAAACCCAGAATTTTCTCCACATTTTGTGACAAAAATAATGAAGAACTGATCTTTTTTTTTTGTACTGCTGCCAGGCTGGTAATAGCTCAGAACTGGAAATAATTGGAGTACCGCTTGATTAAAGGCTGAAAAAAGGATTTGGGGAAATAGCATTTATGGGAAAGTTGACATCTACTGTAATGATAATAGAAATGGCCAGCTACAACTAAGCTTCTTTTCAATATGATTTCCTTTTATTAATTTTCTCAGTGACAGTGGAAAATTTACATTTCCACAGACATATATGGACCTACGAAGAAATGCTTTAGCTGGATGTAAAGAGCTTTATTGTTAAGTGCCATCAAATCAACTTCAACTTATGGTGACCCAATGAATGAGAGACCTCCAAGTCACCCTGTTGTCAACAGCCCTGTTTGTGTCCAGCAGACTCATGGTTGTGGCTTCCTTGGTTGTGTCCATCCATCTGTAATGTAGTCTTCCCCTTTTCCTATCTACTTCTCCCTTATCAAGCATTATAGTCTTTTCTAGTGAATCATGTCTTCTCATGATATGTCCAAACTACAACAGTCTCAGTTTTGTCTTCTAGGGAGAGTTCAGGCTTGATTTGCTCTAGGACTCTTTTATTTGTCTTTTTAGCAGTCCATGGTATCTGTAGAACTCCTCTCCAGCACCATCGCTGAAATGAATTGATTTTCTTCCTATCACTTTTCCTCACTGTCTGGCTTTCACAATCATACATAGAAATTGGAAATATGATGGCATGGACCAGGGGTCGGCAAGTGTTTTTTACCTGGGGCTGGTCCACTGGCCTCCAGGTCTTCTGTGGGCCGAGGGGGGGGAGAATGGCAGCGCGCGCTTATGCACGCACGCACGGCCCCCACTGACCCCCGCCCCCACACACTGCCACCGCACATATCGCGGCCGCCATTTTGTTTTCCAAAGTGGCGGCCATGACTCATTTTTGCATGCGCAGTACTCCTGCACATGCGCAAATGAGTCACAGCCACCATTTTGGAAAACAAAATGGCAGGCGCGACTTGTTTGCTCATGCACCGAGTCACGGCCGCCATTTTGTTTTCCAAAATGGTGGCTGCGGCTCATTCGCGCATGCGCAGGAGTACTATGCATGCGGAAATGAGTCACGGCCGCCATTTTGGAAAACAAAATGGTGGCTACGACGTGCGCGGCGGTGGCGGCCGGTGGGGGCCTCGGGGGGGCCGTAGGTTGCCGACCCCTGGCATGGACAATCCTAACTTTAGTATTCAATGATATATCTTTACATTTCAGAATCTTGGCTAATTTCTTCATAGCTGCCCTTCCTATTCCTAGTCTTCATCTGATTTCTTGACTGCAATCTATATTCTGATTAATGACTGAGCCAAGGTATAGAAATGATAAATTATTTCAATGTCTTCACTGTCTATTTTAAAGTTATATAATTCATCCATGGTCATTATTTTTGTTTTCTTAATGTTCAGCTGAAAACCTGCCTTTGCACTTTCTTCCTTCCTTGACTTTCTTTAGTACTCATTCCTAGTCTTTGCTATTTTCTTATTCTATTCACATATGAATTTACTGTTACTTTCACAAACTGTAAACCTATGAACCAAAAAATTTACATAAGCATATTACTTCCCTGAAAATAATTTAAAAAATCATTGTGAGGGAAATAATATGCAATTCCTGTTGAGTTTCTCACATATTTTATTGAAAAACGGTTATACAGTCATCCCTTCTGATTTGTAGGGGATCTGTTCTGGATCCCCCCGCAAATCGGAAAAAACCTCAAATATTGGAGCCCCATTATATTTAATGACTGTGCGGACCAGCGTGCGGCCCCATGCACGTGCCATGGGCGCGAACACCATTTTGTCCCTCTTGGCTTCCCATCTGTGGAAATTCAAAACCATGAATGGCAAGTAAGCGAATCTGGAGGGACGACTGTAGTATGTTACTGTGTCATATTAATAATTCAATTATATATATTTAAAATCTGTTCCTGAAAAGTAGTAGTGATTCCGGCCAGAAAGGATACTACGCAAAGTATATTTCAGCACTCCTCTCAAAATAACAGTTCAAAGAAATGAGCAGCACATCTTTATAGAATTAAATTTTTAAAAAGTTAGAGTGCAACTTTAAAATATATTGAGGGATAGGTTTAAAAGAGTGGGATAATCCAAACAGCTATCTTTGTGATCGTGTGGCAGAACCTTATACAACCATTTGTAAATGAAGAAGACAAGCTGGCTGTTTAAAAATCGCTTTTCTTCTCTGTTTGGAAGGACTTTCAATGATTTTAAACAATAAAACCCCAGGGTGCATTTCAGGTGAAACCATGGAAACAGCAGGATCCATTTTACATAAAATTGCAGTGTCACATGTGCGAGATTTTAGTCATGAATGACTAAGTCTGACACAGTAACATATTAGCATTTGTAATGTGAATTAGGGATAAACTATTCAAAGTATCCATTTGATTTAAGTCCTGTATGGGATGCTTAAATATTACAAAAGCTGTGGTTTGAAAGACACACACGCATGTAATACCAACTCCTTGTATTGCTTTCAAGGAAAAGGATGAGCATTTTACTCTATTTTATTCATGTTACTGTTTGTATCTATTGAAATGGAGCCAAAAAACACAAGTAGCTGAGGATTCATATCTGGAATCTGTACTGTATTTTTTAAAACCAGAAACATAAACTTTCTATGTTCTTTTATTCTCACTTCTTTCCTACGGTTAAAACAACAACAACTGAGAGCAGCAGGTGAAGATTAGAGACAACAGCTGCAGCAAGTGATTTTTTTAAAATGGAAAAAATCCACAAGGAAGAGAAAC
The DNA here is from genome assembly GCA_026167975.1 of Phrynosoma blainvillii. Taxonomy (NCBI): domain Eukaryota; kingdom Metazoa; phylum Chordata; class Lepidosauria; order Squamata; family Phrynosomatidae; genus Phrynosoma; species Phrynosoma blainvillii. The sequence continues at coordinate 51,580,904 of JANUYF010000004.1, forward strand.
TGCCCTTATCTTTTACATCTTCCATTGTAGGTTAACTGATGGACAAGTAAAACAGCTGTTTGTTACTTTTACCCATTCTATAGTCAGATGGAATAAATCAGGTGTGGGAATGTGTTTTGTCCCCATGTTCTATATTTGTAGCCATTTCTCTAACCAAAGAAATGAGAGATCATCTAGGAGAAAGAAAAGAAGGAAGCCTAAGAGCTTAGTCAATTCCCTGAAAGCTTGTTCCCCCCCCAAATCATTCAGAGAAGGCTAGGCAGTCTTCCAGTTAGGTAATGCTCAGAGTTCACACTACGCTGAACTCAAAACTAACTAAAAATGTTAACTGGGCCTCTTATGTTGTGAGCCTAGTTATGGAATACCGGTGGTCATGTGGCCAGCATGACAACACCGGACGCTGTTACCTTCCCACCAAAGTGGTACCTATTTATCTACTTCCATTTGCATGCTTTCAAACTGCTAGGTTGGCAGAAGCTGGGACTAGTGACAGGAGCTCACCCATCACACGGCGCTTGGACCTCAAATTGCCAAACTCCCGACCTTACGAACATCAGAATTGGTGTCTTAAGTAATAGATAGAGGGTAGGTCGATATCAATGTTATTGTTTTTTCTTGGATTCCTCTCCTCCACAGAAATTGACGGTAGAAGGGAGAATATTAAGTGGGGTTGTAATACTGATATTTTAGAGCGTCGGAGATGAAAGTAGGATCTGTACTTGAATACCCGAGTCGAAGCTCAGGAAGTTTTGTTTTTTCTTGCTTTGATATTGATCTTTGTATAGCTTTTTTTTTTTGTAATGTTGTTGTCTTTTCGCTTTGTGTCTGTTTGTCTATTGTTTTCTTTTAATATATTAATAAAGACTTAAAAAAAAAAAGAATTGGTGTCTTAACCACTAAACCACTGGTTCTAAGTGATAAATGATTTAATATATTGTTAGTTTTTTAAATTATTGTTGTTATTATTTAGTGTCCCAAACTGATTTTACTATACACTGCCCTGAGATTCTGGAACAGGGGTAGGCAACCTTTTTGAGCCGGGGGCCGGGTTGCTGTCCCTCAGACAATTGGGGGGCTGAAGCACTAAAAATAAAAAAATAATTTTTTTTAAAAAAAATTAAAAAATATATGCATGCACACTCTCTCAGCCCCAGAAAAGCCATGGCAAAACCCCTGTGGAGATTTTGCCAAGAAAACCCAAAGAACAAGTAATAACAACAATAATCAATATCATCATGGCGGCGGCGGCGGGAGGACCGGCCTGGGGCCGGTCCAAAGGCCTTGGGGGGGCCGCATCCGGCCCCCAGGCCTTAAGTTGCCTACCCCTGTTCTGGAACATAGGGTGTGATATAAATATTGTAATAAATAAATGGTAAATAAAATAAACTGCAGAACCACATTCCATGAAGTACCTTCAGGCCATTCTCTGTTAGAGATTTTACAAGGTATTAGAGCACCTGTCTGATCTTAGAAGAAAGAAGGGTTGGCCTTGGTTAGTATGGCTTTTATATGTGGTATGTGTTTTAGATTATGTTTTTAAACTTTTGTATGTTTTTAATCTTAATTTTTTACTGTTTTAACTAGGTTATTTTAATTTTTTAAAATTGTTTTTAGTGTTGTTATCTTGTGAGCCGCCTTGGGACACTTTTTGGGAGAAAGATGACATAAAACTGAAATATAAACAAACAAACAGTATTTGGAGGGGAGACCACTATATTTTAGAGGAAGGAACTGGCAAAACCACCTCTGAGTATTCCTTGCTTAAGAAAACTCTATGAAATTCATGGGGTGGCCATATGTTGACAGGCAAGTTGAAGACACATACACACACACTCTAGTATGTCTGTGAAACAGGTATGTGCATTATCTATTTATCTGATTGTGTGTGTGAGTGGAGTCTGGGGTATCATGTCTGGGTCTCATAATAATGGTGAGGTGGCCTTCTTTACTCCTGATCCTGGCATGCTTGCCTAGAGTCATTTGACACTCTGGCCACAAAAGATGTTGCACCTTGCACTAGATCAGGGAGGACAAAATGCAGCAGTGGGACTGCATGCCATCAATCTGTAGCAACTTTCCAGAAAAGAAAGAAAAGAAAGTTGTAGCCAATGGGCACAAATATCGTGCTGGATCCTTTACACCAGGGGTCCCCGGACTTTTTGATCCGGGGGCCGGTTTGCTGGCCCCCAGATCTTCCGGGGGGCCGGATGCATGCGCGCATGCGTGCAACTTCAGCCATTGCACACACATGCGCATGACTCCGGGCACCATTTTGTAAGACAAAATGGCATCTGGAGCCGTGCACATGCGTGCGTGATGCTGGGTGCCATTTTGTCTTCCAAAATGGCACTGCACGCGCATGTGCACGACACTGGGGGTCATTTTGGAAGTCAAAATGGTGCCTGAGTAGTATGCATGCACACGTGACGCCGGGCACCATTTTGGAAGACAAAATTGCGTTCGGTGGTGGGCATGAGTGGCGGCGGCAGCGGCGGGGGTGGCGGTGGGGCGGTGCGCAGGCCAGTAGGAAGGTGTCCTCAGATTGTCTCCCTTTTATTCCCCTATTTACCTAGAGTGCTGCATGTTTTAATTTGGGTTAGATGTTTCATAACTTATTGTTTTTAATCAGATTTTAATGTTGATTTAATTTATTTTATTTTAAGGGGGGTTATATGTTGTTGTACTGTTTGGGTTTTTGATTGATTTAAATGTAAGCCACCTTGATAGCCTTGGCTAAAGGCAGGGTATAAATAAAATTTTATTATTATTATTATTATTATTAACATCCTATCTTCTTGTCCTGCACAGAAAACTAGGTCTAGAGCAGCGGTAGGCAACCTTTTTGAGCCGGGGGCCAGGTTGCTGTCCCTCAGACAATTGGAGGGCCGAAGCACCATAAATAAATAAATAAATAAATAAATAAAAATAAAAATATATATATTTTAAAAATTTAAAAATATGCATGCACACTCTCCCAGCCCCAGAAAAGCCATGGCAAAACCCCTGTGGAGATTTTGCAAAAAAAAACCTCCAAGAACAAGTAATAACAACAATAATCAATATCATCATGGCGGGCGGTGGCGGCGGCAGAACCGGCCTGGGGGGGCCGCATCCGGCCCCCCGGCCTTAGGTTGCCCACCCCTGGTCTAGAGTGTGTCCAGTATAATTGTGTGTCGAGAGTGTATTGCTATGCATAATCCAAGAAAAGGCCACCTCAGTCTTTTTGAACTGTAGAAAATGAAAATCTAAGAAACAATCAGAAAACCGTGACTCAGCAACGTGTCCAACATTATGAATGATACTGAGCTTTCTTTCCCCCTGCATTCCATCGGTTTTGAAAAAAGTGAGAAAGTAGTTTCGAGGATGTAAATCTGCAAGGGCCATACAAAATGATTATTCCATCAAAAACAAGACCAGAATAAGAACAATAACCAGACCAGAATAACAACAAAAACCAGAACTGTAGTCCAATGCTTAAACCACAATGGCAACTGGCTCTAATATAATATATATCAATATCTCTATCTATCTATGTATATCATATATATATTAACATACGCACACACTTATTTGTATACACACATAGGATACAATTATAGAATTGTAGCGTGAAATATATATATATATATATATATATATGTCTATATATTTCACGCTACAATTCCATCGTATCCTATAACTGTGTGTGTGTGTATAGTATGTGTGTGTATGTGTATGTGTGTAAAACGTATATATATACATATATATATATATATGTGTGTGTTTTGTGTGTGTATGTGCATAAAACGTGTGTGTATGTTTATGTGTGTGTGTTTGTGTATATGTTTGTATATGTTTGTGTGTTTAAATGTGTGTAAAACGTGTGTATATATATATATATATGTGTGTGTGTGTGTGTGTGTGTATATGTGCGTGTTTAAATATATGTGTGTAAAACGTATGTTTGTGTGTATATATATATATATATATATATGTAACTATATATGCTTGTGTGTGTGTGTATGTGTGTATATATATATATATATATATATATATATATATATTTGTTTGTATATATGTGTGTATATTTATGTGTGTGTATACCCTAGAAGCCCTGGAGCAATCGCATTCGGGCGGGAATCCCAGCCAGGTCTGGCCAAAGGAAAACTCTCTCTCTCTCTGCCCCTCTTTCTGTGCTGTGGCTGGACGTTTCCTCCTCCGTGCCGAGCGCCCCCTGCTGGCGATGGAGCTCCTCCTCCTCCTCCTCCTCCTCCTCCTCTTGTCTCCAGGGAAGCCATTGGGCGTCCCCGCGGAAAGGCAGGAGCAGGTGGAACGGAGCCGCCGCCGCCGCTGGGAGAGGCTTCTCCTCACAAAGGAGCGGAGGGAGTGCGCCTGCGCCATCGGCCGGCCCCCGCGGGGAGGGGGGCGGACTCCGCGTTGAGAGTCAGGCCGGGTGAGAGAGAGAGAGAGAGAGAGAGAGAGAGAGAGAGAGAGAGAGAGAGAGTTCAAGGGGAGACTCCCGGGTTCATCACCTGCAGAAGCGGGGAGCTCAGGACCAGACGGATCCCTGCCCCGGCTTCCCCTCTCTCTCTCTAACTCCCTTCCTTCCTTCCTTCCTTCCTTCCTTCCTTCCTTCCTTCCTTCCCTCGGGATCCTCGCAGATGCGGGACAGCCATCTCAGTGAGTAATGGGCTCATTTCGCCTCTCCGAAGGGTGCCGTTGCATAGGATGCCTTGTATTATTGTTGTTGTTGTTACTACTACTATTGTTAATTTGTGTGCCTTCAAGTCGCTTCCGATTTATGACCACCCTAAGGCGAACCTATCCAGGGGTTTTCTTGGCAAGATTTTTTCAGAGTTTTTTTTTTTTTTTTTTTGCCATGGCCATTCTCTGAGGCTGAGAGAGTGTGACTTCTTGCCCAGGGTCACCCCAGTGGGTTTCCATGGCCGAGTCGGGATTCGAACCCTGGACTCCCAGAATCATAGTCCAACGTTCAAACCACTACACCACGCTGGTTCTCATTATTATTAGGCTATTATTATTATTATTATTATTATTAGGCTCTCATTATTAGGCAGTTATTATTGCATTATTATTATTATTATTATTATGGTCTCATTATTATTATAAGACGTTCATCATCATCATCATCATCATCATCATCGGGCTCTCATTATTATTAGATTCTATTATTATTATTATTATTATTAGGCTCATCATTATTAGGTTCTTAGTGTTATTATTGTTAGACTCATTATTATTATTATTATTAGGCTATTGTTACACGCTCACTATTATTATTTTAAGGTTCTCATCATCATCATCATCATCATCAGGTTATTGTTATTATTAGGCTATTATTATTATTATTATTATTATTATCTTCTTCTTCTTCTTCTTCTTATTATTATTATTATGATACCATCATCTTCATTATTATTACCATCATTTCACCCTCCCTTTCTTTCTCCTTCTCTTCCTCAGTCCTCTCTTTTTGGGGGTCCCCTTTTTAATTTCCAAACCAAATTAATTTAATTAATATCTAGTTAAGTCACTCATTTAATCAAGATATTGAAAAATAATCCTTGTCTGAAGAAACCTGGCCAAGAAAACCCCAGGATACTGTTGCCATAAGTCCGAAACAACTTGAAAGCACACAACAACAACAACAACAACGCATCCTCTCAGCCAACTGGTTTGCATTTTAACCCGTTATTTTGTTTCCAGTTCAGTTTCTACCCAAAAAACAATCAGCTTTCAAAGGGTTCAGTTTTCTATAATGCTGTATATAATGCTTTCTGTAAGAAAAGGGATTTTATATGCCTATTTTTTAAAAAAAAAATTCCAAGAATGTTAGTTTAAGAGAGTCATGTTCCTAAAGCAGGGTCTCCAACAACAACAGCCAAGGTCCCAAACACACTGCAGAAATAATCCAGTTTGAAACTGCTTTCACTGCCCTAGCTTAATGCTTAATGCTGGGAACTGTAATTTTGTGAGACATTTAGCCTTCTTTGTCAGAGCGCTCTGGGGCCACAATATACTACAACTCCCAGGGTTCCCTAGCACTGAGCCAGGGCAGTGAAAGCGGTCTCAAACTGGATTATTTCTGCAGTGTGTGTTTTGGATCCAAAATAAGCCACTTTTAAAAACAACAACACAATCTTTGGTTCCCCCCTGAGGTTAAAGTTTTGTTGGGGCAGGAGAAAACAAAGAAAAGAGTCCAAAGCTGCATCTACACTGTAGGAACAATCCGGTTTGATGCCGCTTTAACTGCCATGGCTCAAGGCTATGGAATTCTGGGAATGGTCATTGGTTGTGGCCCCACAACCAACGACCATTCCCAGAATCCCATAGCCTTGAGCCATGGCAGTTAAAGCAGCGTCAAAACGGATTATTTCTACAATGTGGACGAATCCAAGGAGAAGAAGGCAGCTCAAGGCTATGGAATTCTGGGAATGGTCAATGGTTGTGGCGCCACAACCAACAACCATCCCCAAAATCCCATAGCCTTGAGCCATGGCAGTTAAAGTGGTGTCAAATCGAATTATTTCTACAATGTGGACGGATCCAAGGAGAAAAAGGCAGCTTCTCAACCTCCCCTCCTGTCAAAAAGCGACCCGTTTTTAAAAATATTGTACATCCTGAGGGGAGAAACATGAGTCCCAAGTGTGTGTGTTGTCGTTGTTAGTGTGAGGGGGGCGAATGGCCGTTAGTGAGGGAGTCTGTGGAGATAGAAGTAATCCTGGGGTACGTTAAGGTGAACCGTTAACTGCCAATAATAATAATAACTGCCAATAATAAACTCAGCTGATTTTCCCTCCTCAGACAGTTCTGGTTTGGTCTGGATTAGGCTCAAGTTACAGAGCATGAAAGAGGTTTACACACAAGATGGCCTCCTCACCGCAGAGGAGAACCAGGCACCTCAAAATGGAGGATGTTTTCAAGAATGGCAAGCATGACCATATAAAGTGGTTAAAACACTCCTGGAAATATAATAAATTCATGTTTCTTAATCAGGCTCAAAAGGGAGGTCATTTTGGAATTCCTCTTGGACATTGGAGGGGTTGAAATATAGGGCCTGTCCCAGAAATGGAGGACATTTTGAAGAAAAGTGAAGCACCTGCTCAAATAAAAAGCTCAAAACACTCCCTAGAAATATACACTCATCCCTCCATATTCGTTGGGGTTTGGGCACAGGACCCCCATGAACATGGAAAAACCGTAAATAATGAAAACACTTTGTTTTTACCTGAGAGAACACCTCTCTAGGAATCTCTAGATCCTCCAGTGCAACTCTGTGGTCAATATCTGCCAGACATTGACCACAGAATTGCGCTGGAGGACCTACAAATGCCCAGTGCAGTGTTCTCTCTATTTTTGGTTAAAGTTGACCATAGAGTTGCACTGGAGAACCTAGATATTCCTAGTGAGAACATATTAATAAAATCCGTAAATAATCAAATCCGCAAAAGTCAAACCTGCAAATGTGGAGGGACTAGTGTAAATCCATGCTTCTTAATCAGGCTCAAAATGGAGGACATTTTAGTATGCATTCTGGACAGAAGGTTGAAATGGAGTACAGGTCCTGGAAAAGGAGGAAGTCTGGTCACCCTGTCCTTGCTGCAAAGAAGGACAAGGCACTGCAAAATGTAGGATATTCCAAAAATAAATAAATAAATTATAGGACATGACCCAATAAGAGCTCAAAACACTCATAGAAATATAAATCCATGCTTAGGCATGCTCAAAATGGAGGACATTTTTTGAATTCCTCCTGGACACAAGGTTGAAATGGAGGATAGGTCCTGGAAAGGGAGCTGTTAAGTTAAACCCATTCCCAATGCCTGCCTGGTCCTTATCTCTGTGTGGCTGCGTCTGCACTGCAGACATAATCCAGTTTGACACCACCTTAACTGCCATGGCTCAGTGCTATGGGATTCTGGGGTTTGAAGTCTTGTGAGTTATTTAGCCTTCTGGTCACCCTGTCCTCAAAGGATGGCAAGGCTCCACAAAATGGAGGTCATTTTCATGAAAAATTGAGGATGTGACCAAATAAAATGCTAAAAACATTCATCTAAGTATAAATTAATGTTTCTTAGTCCTGCTCAAGATAGAGGATATTTTGGAAATCTTCCTGGACAGAAGGTTGAAATGGAGGACAGGTCCTGGAAAAGGAGGATATCTGGTCAACCTGAATGGAGTGATTTACAATAGAAATGGGTGTGTGGTAGTTGTTATGCATGGCAGTAGCAGTGTGAATTAAATCCATTGCTGATGCCTGCCTAGTCCTTATCTGTATGTGACTGCATCTGCACTGCAGAAATAATCCATTTAACTGCCATGGCTCAGTGCTATGGGATTCTGGCGTTTGTAGTCTTGTGAGACATTTAGCCTTTTTCTGTCAGAAAGCTCTGGTACCGCATCAAACTTTGTTTTTGTTGTGTGCCTTCAAGTCCTTTCCAGATTATAGTGATCTTAAGGCAAACCTCTCATGGGGTTTTCAAATCATGATTTGTCCAGAGGAGGTTTGCTATTGCCTTCCCCTGAGGCTGAGAGCATGTGATTTGTCCAAGGTTCACCCATTGGTTTTCATGGCTGAACTGGGAAGCGAACCCTGGTCTTGAGAGGTCATAGTCCAATATTCAAACCACTACACAGTGCTGGCTATCAAATGACAAAGCCCCAAATTCCATAGCATTGCGCCATGGGAGTTAAAGTGGTGTTAGACTGGATTATTTCTGCAGTGTGGATGCAGCCTCTCTCTCTCTCTCTCTCTCTCTCTCTCTGTGTGTGTGTGTGAATGCCTTTTATACTTTCTACAAGGCTCAGACAGACAGACATGCACTGAGCCAAGTGTCCGGCTAGTTACTCTAGTAGTACATAAGGCAGATGGACTGACATTTTCTTCTGTTCAAATGCACCGCTACTTTGGGCTGTGTTAGTGAGGGATGACTTTGAAAGTCCCTGTGTTGATTACCCAGAGTGTGAAGATGCGTGCACAAAATTGCATTTGCTTGTTACAGTGTGTACCACAACTGCATCCAAGTAATGCTTTCGCTGCCTTACGTGGTTCTTATTGTGTTGGCACACGTCCCTGAGATGTGTGTTGCTTTCTTTGTTTCCTGTGCCTGTCTGTGGGAGAGCCTCCCCAAACTCTAGCGTTCGTTATCAGGAGCACAGGGAAGCAAACTATGCAAGTTGTACGATGTGCAATGCCTTGGTATTTGTAGTTGAGCATATATTCCAATCTGTTTGTTTTTAGCTTTGAAAAGAAAAAAGTGTGTTGATTTATGCCATTGCATTGGGACTGGGATGTCTACATCAGGGCACTGGTGTGTTTTAGGCACCCACATGTATATCTTCTCTCTTTTATGAAGATCTGTCTTCACAAAGAGTACATTACAGACATAGTGTGGGGGAAAATAAGTGCCTGAAATCAACCGAAATTTGCCTTCAGATATCCCACTGCTTTTTGTGGAAGAAATTCAAGCAGCATAGATCTGGTAATTGCTTCCTGGAGCATCCCCTTTGACAGGCGATTAAAATTGCTTCTGACTTAGATCCAGTACAGGCAAGTGGAGGGGGGATTGTAGTGAAAGGCAATGACAGTCCAAGCCTTCTGCTTTTATTGTCCAAGGGAGGAAGCCCAAATAATAGAGATTGCTATGTCCTTTTCTAGCCCCAGGGAACAGCAGCTGGGAACTACTGCTGGGAGAAACCGGACAAAAGCGGCACGCTGACCTTCTTTGCTTGATCTCCCTCCCTCCCTCCCTCCCTCCCTCTGCTTTACAGATTGGTAGCCTGAGGTTTTAAACCTGAGAAAGGGAGAGAGAGGACACCCTCCAGATCTACGTCCTGGAGTCCAATGATGCAGGCAGTCAAGGACACTCCTCTCCCAGAGTGTCTGGGCTTCGGTAGGAACTCTGGCACTCCTTCAAGACTAAATGTGGCCAATTAATCCACGTGGGAATGTGTTTGCAGAGGGGGAGCAGCCCAGTCCAATCTGTTTATAGCTCAGCTGCTGGCGGGGGAGAGCAGTGCTAAGAAGGATGGAGCCACAAAAGAATCTGCTGGACACGTGCTCGGAGCCACTGATGTGACAGCTTTGGACTGTAGGTGCCCTTATTCCAGAGTAACCGGAGCTGGTTTTGAATGTCAGAGGGAATGCTTGCATGGCTCTTCAGATGAAAAGGCAATGCTGGTTTTCCACAAGACCATGCCTCTGATTGGGAATTGGTAACTTGTTCCTAACCAGGCTTGCCATCAGCATGCTTTTGTCAGGAATAACAAAGCAACCGAAGCACCAGCGCCCACGGTCTCTTGGTGGACAGCAGCCAGAAAAGCATGATGAGAGCTTTAGGTCCAAGAGCCTGCCGGTTCTTAATGGGTGTGTTCCACGTATTAATACCACGCAAAGTGCTCTCCTTGCCACCAAAAGGGGCTTCTTACAGAGTTTCCAGGGGGGCTCTGAACAGAGATGTGGCCTTGACCCTGACACAGCACATCGGAGCAATGTTGCTGCTGCTGCCGCCACAACTCCTTCTAGGACAATATTGTCTTTTACAGCTTCTAGCTTCTCACGGATGGGGAGTTTCACTGAAAGAACAGACTACAATAACTCTGCTGGCATGAGTAAAGGGATTTCACCAGCTTCCACGCTGTTAGCTATCCCAGGTAGAAAATTCTTCAGTGTAGTATTGACAGACTCTCGGTTCTTTTTGGTGTGCATGTGCTTTCTGACTTTCATCCAGTCCCTCATGGTGTCTGGTTATCTCAGCAGTGTTATCACCACCATAGAGCGAAGGTACAGTCTGAAAAGCTCAGAATCTGGGCTGCTGGTCAGCTGTTTTGATATTGGCAGCCTGATGGTAGTGGTATTCATCAGTTACTTTGGGGGGCGAGGGCGAAGGCCTCTGTGGCTTGCTGTTGGTGGTTTATTTATTGCTCTTGGAGCTGCCATGTTCTCTTTACCTCATTTCATCTCTCCACCATACCAGATCCAGGAACTGAACTCTTCTGTGTCTAATGATGGCTTGTGCTTGACTAGCAATAACACAGCCAAAGACCATGTGGAGTCGCCTGCCTGTATCAAAGATTCAGGTGGAAATGACCATTCACTCTATGTAGCTTTGTTTATTTGTGCCCAAATTCTCATTGGCATGGGCTCCACACCCATTTATACTCTGGGACCAACCTACCTGGATGACAATGTCAAGAAAGAAAACTCATCACTCTACCTAGGTAAGACTAGCACACTAACTAGATGTGTGTAAAAACTGGTGCATAAGCATTTTTAATCCCACCCCAAACATTATATTACGGTGCAGTACTTCATCTGAGTGTACCAAAACATTGCATGTGCAATAAATGTACTTGCATTTTTATTGTGTGTGCATACATAGCACACATCTTCTGTAAGAAGTAAAGCTTTGGCAGTTGCCACTAAGTGCTCCACACTCTTTCATGTTCTTCTGGGAGACATTTAAGTTAACTGTGGCATGGAAATCAGTGGGACATGAAGTCACTTCGGTTTGAATGAATTTATACCTGTGGTTATAGGTGATGATTTTAACAATTTGATGCTGGACTCTATCATACCTTCATAAAAAGTCCCAATTCACCTATGTGCACACAGTGCCAAGAATGGTTCTTGGAACTAGGGATAAAAGCAAATGTGGTTAGAAATGGTGGTGTCGAAAGCTTTTTCCTGTATTTATACCATTTATCAACTGAAACAGGTATCTCTTTGCTAGCAATCCTGACAACTTGAAGTGGCTTGAGATTACTCAAATCTAGTTATTCTGTTGATTAAACCTCTGCCCTGAAATTAAGGCCAACTTGACGTTTACCTGAACTGGCATTTGTTCTCTAATAAGTCTTTGCCTCTGCAGTGATAGTCTGTAAGTCCAAATAAACCCATAGGGATAGATGGCTAACTAGGCATTTACATCTGAAACAGCTATTTTTTGCTGAAATGCAGATTATATCAGGAAAAAATTGGAGGACAACATGAAATTTATATTTCCACTTGAATACTTAATCAGAGGGCTAAGTCCAATTGTTAATCCCAACTAGACTAGACTCTCTGAATCAATTGACTTACCAAGTTCCCTTTGATTTGGTAAGTATGTTTTTTACTTGATTTATACCCTACTTTTCCTCATATGAGCTCAGTTGAGGTTAACTGTCTTACATAAAATATCTATAATTAAAGTCACAAATTATGAATACCTGAAGTTTTAAGTCTAAATATCACAAATCACATATTAATTTGGACTTTCTATTGGATTTAGACTAAAGATCAGCTAATGAGATTTTAATTTTTAAAAAATTTCAGTGTGCTTCATTTTTCCTTTTAAAATGTGGGAGTTTGAATATTTTTCTTTTATTTCAGATACACCATACATTTAAATATGTTCATTGTATGGATTACAGTGCTGATGTGCAATTATTTATTAGTGCACTCTTTTTTACTGCTAGTAACTGATATTAGTACAGGCTGATGCTTTCAGGTGGGTTTAATTTAGCCATGTGACCATAAACTCATTTCAAACAGTGGCACAGTTAGGACACCTGAACTTTCCTTGACTAGTTCAGTGATATGTTGTCCTAAGTCACTGACCTTCCATGCTATATGTAAAAGTATTACACTTTCATGTACTAGTACATGACTTTCTATTTGCATTTAAGCAAGTGCCACCAGAAGTCCCCATGTGGCAAGGATGGAATCAGTGAGTCTTTGTGACAACACTGGTGCCTATTTAGTCACAATTCCTGAGCAGAATTCTGGTCTTTAGAAGATCATTTCTTTCCCCAGAGTTTTTTCTTAAAAGGGAGGAAAATAGCTTGACAAATTTGTTATCTTGGGCTGCTGTCACAGTGCAGAATTAATACAGTTTGACACCGCTTTAATTGTCATGGCTTCATCCTATGGAATCCTAAGTTTTGTAGTTTGTTGTGGCACCAGAGCTCTCTGATAGAGAAGGCAAAATATCTCACAAAAGTACAAATCCCAGAATTCTATAGCATTGAGCATGGCAGTTAAAGCAGTGCAAAAGCATTAATTATTATTATTCTGCAGTGCAAATGCAGCCTCAGTGGTATGGAAGATTGTCCATTACATAGTTTGAAATATACATTTTGATGAGTTTTAGAAAGGCAAAGTCTGTTATTCCACCATGTTGTGTCAAAGAACTGTGGCAAGTTTGTTTATTTTAGAAATTTACTATTTTTCAATAAAAAAAAATTCAGAATGGTTCATGATGGTAGGATAACAACATAATAAACATGCAGAAAATAATGCTAAAATGACAGAAAATAAATTAGTGCAAAAACAATTCCATCAGAAGAGAAAAATCTATTAATCACTTGGGTATATACTAATTGTTGTGTACCTTTTCCTAAAATGGGTACCAGGAAAATCTCCTTGGAGAGGGCATTCTGTAAAAAGGGCACCACTACACAAAATTCCTGTTTTCACAGTCTCAGTTACAATACCTCACACTGAATGACTGGGGTACCTGCAGAAGATAGGCATCTCCTGCTTATTGGACAGGTTAGGTACCAGAGCACTGTCAAAAATTGGAAATGGTTGAAAAGTGGAACCTAGTTCAGTTGACTGAACACAAGATGGAGCCAAGAGGGAAAAAAGGTGCATAGTTGACTGAGAGAAAAAAATAGTGCTTGGTCACAAAAGCATCATGAAAACATTGGCCAAAACCAGACCATGCATCAAATATATGGAATTGGGTAGTAATTTAGAAGTTGCAAGAATGAGTAATAAAAAAGTGAGATGTTGAAAAGTAGGGGATGCCTGCATGCAGGCAGTTTGATGAGGGAAAATGTATTTCTTTAGATGCTTGGATGGTATATTATGTAGAGCAAGGGTTTGCAAATTTGATGGATCCAGGGGCCAATTTCTGCTCTCCCCAAGATTCACTGTGGTCTGTACTTACTCCCATCCCAAAACTTGAAGTAGTCACTTGAACTTCTTGAAGCTAAACTTGGGATAAATCTGTACTATTACTGATGTAGTTTGACACCACTGTAAGTGCTGTAGCTTCATCCTATGGAATCCTGGGATTTGTAGTTTTACAGTGTTTTTGCCTTTTCTGCCAAAAAGTGCTAGTGTCTCACAAAACTACAAATTCCAGGATTCTGTAAGATGGAGCCATGGCAGTTAAAGTGGTGTCAAACTGCATTATTTCTACACTGTAGATGCACCCTTGTTCACAAATTAGGTAGATCTACTTGACGTACTTGTCAATATATCTTTTCTTGATAATGTGTTTGTTCTTACTGCCCATGACAGCAAGCTGTGTTTTCAGCTGCAAGTAAGGCTGATAATATGAGAGCTTGCTGAGACCAGATCAACTCAGAATACTTGAGTCTATGTGTGGAGCATTGTAAATATTCTATCTGTATTGACACTTTTGTGGCTGTAGACTTCATCAAGACATGCATGAGAGTTTGACAACACCTAGTATATACCTAGAACTATCCAATAAAATTCTGGTGCAGGCAAATCATTAGATTCCTTGGGATTCCACTTAACTTAGTAGTAGAAAGAAATAACCACATACCCTTTTTTGAGGTTCATCCTTAAACTTGCTGGTCTGCTGGATTAGTTCTATTGTGAGGCGGTCAGCTAGGCAACAGGTGATGGATGCTGCAGGAGGCAGCAATTGTAGCTTCCTGACTGTGTTTCCCTCTCCTAGATAACATAGCTGTGTATTCCATGTGGCCCATCCAAGCTTCATATTTGTCCTCTGATGGGGTAGAGGATGCTGACTTGCTACCAACTATTGAAGTACACAGGCAACTTCTGGTAACATTAGCAAGGTGCCATCTTGCCTTTTATGTCAGACAGCAACATATCTTATGGCCCCCTGGATCCTGATGTTGCTGTAATCCAGACCTGCACAACATGGCAGTAGGAAGGGGCCAAAATTGAAATAGGCTAAATTTCTTAGGGCCACAAATAGGTTTTAATTAAATATTAATTGATTAATAATATTAATTGTTATTAATTAATAATAATTAATATTATTCATATTAATTTAATTATTTTCCTCTGCTCAGCAGAGAAAGCTGAGCAGCAGAGCAGCCTTGCAGGGCGAGTATTCACCCATCCTCCTCCTCCTCCTCCACCTGGTCTTCTCAGGAGAAAGCAGGGTGGTGGAGGAACCTTACAGAGCAAGCATATGCCCATCCTCCTCTGCCACCACCTGGCCTTCTCTTCAGGAGAAAGCCAAGCAGTGGAGGAGCCTTGGAGGCTAAGCATTTGCCCTTCCTCCTTCTCCTCCTCATGGCTCTCTCCTCAGTAGAAGGCTGAGCAGCTGGGGAGCCTTGAAGTTGTTTCACATCCTTGTGGGCCACCCAAAATCCTTTGGCAGGTTGCATTCAACCCCTGGGCTGTATGTTGTGCAGGCTTGCTATATAATCTCTTCATTCAAGTGGCAGTCTCTTCTAAAACTGTCACCTGGGTTTTCCAGTGTGGGAAATGAAGGAATCTCAGCTCCATTCCTTTTCCCACAGTTCCGACTTCATCTGTATTCATGTCTCAGCATGTCTCAGCATTTTTTGTCCAGAGTTATGGTTTTCCTCCAGTTGTTATTGTTGTTAACTGCTCTCGAGTCGATCTTGACTCATGGCAACCCTACGGATGAGACCTCTCCAAGACCCTCTGTCCTACACTGCTCTGCTTAATTCCTCAACCACATACCTGTGACCTCCTTAATAGAGTCCATCCATCTGGCGTGTGGCCTTCTTCTCTTTCTCCTTCCCTCCACCTTTCACATAGGGCAAGTGAACATGATTGTGGTGAGGCAAATTTCACACACTCATTTGTGCATGAAAATGAGTGGGCAGACTGCTACCTATGAGTTGCATGTGGCCTTTAAGACCCACCTTTTTCACTTCCTGAAGCCTCTTGGTAACTTCAAAATCCACCAGTCTTTACAAATATTTTAAATTTGTTTTCCTTGCTGACTTTAGGAGAATTTTTATTCAAAAGACAGCCAAATCAGTAAAACTCTGCATCAAATGAAGTTTACTTCTCCCACTCCAACTCATCTTGAAGATCAGCCAAAATGGCAGCTGAAATTGACATGTTGTCACTTCTGATGTGCCAAAACATGATGGTGTGGCTTGTCAGAGAGCCACAGGGGGGAAAATTGGCTCCTGTGTCCTCTGCAGTCGCCCAGCCCATTTTAAGGTCAGAATAATTTCTTGGAATATGGTTGTTGTATGCACAAGGTGGCTCAAGGTATTGCAACCTTAGAAGGAATGCATGGAATGCACATGATTTCCCCAGCATCACAATGTGTGAAAAAGCTTTATAATATTTGAACTAGAGAGATGAAAAATAGTTTCTAATTAAAGCAAAAAGGATGTTAATATAAGTATAACCTGCAGAATATGAAGAACTTCCCCCATATAGCAGGGGTGGGCAACAGTGGAAAGCTAAAGGCTGCATTAGCTCCCACCACGTTTGCTCCCCTTAAATCAATTTTTTGCTCCCAAATACCGAAATTGCTAAGGGACACAAGGTCTTCCTGAGCCATTTTAGGTCCAAGAAAGGCCCTTTTTAACAGTAGGAGGTGATGGAAAGTAACTTCCTGTTTCAAAAGACCTATCGTCTTTCAAAAAGACCTTTCCTAAATTGTCTTAGGGCCCCCCTAAAACATGGTGGGAAAGCCTCTGACACACCATAGAGGGCACTAGGGACAATTTAATTTTTTGTTTTGTTTTACAAAAAATAGTTTTGACCTCTGTAGGTGGGGGTGGGTGGACAGGGAGCTGCAAAAGGTAGTGGAAATGCCCTCCACACATCCCAAACATCATTTAGGAGCAAATATATTTTCTCTCTTTACTCTTTAATGCCATGCAAGTTCACAGTTAAGTGCTAGGATCTGTAATCTGCCCCCATCCATATTTGAAAGATGCCTCTATTTGGCAGATTGATTTCAGCAGGCTTGAAGGTCGAAAGCTGCTCAGGCAGTTGGAACGTGAGAATAAGCCCTACTCTAAATGGATTAGTCAAGTGAGCAGAGGGCAGGTGAGGCAGCCAAGGGCACATCATTAATGATATTTATCACGTGGCTCTGCTGTTTAGTGACAAAGGTGTTGCTTTTACTTGTATGAAATCATGGAATATTTGGTTTTACTGGGGAACCCCAGCCTGTCCAGTATACATGCATGAGGGCAAGGCTGTGGGACTAAGACAGCCAAATTTAAGATGCAGCTCAGAAATACTTGGAAGAAAAATTTCATGAATATGCAAAACTGTGAAGGGTATCAGTCTTACTTTGTGTGCCTGTAGCCAGAAAGTAAGCGATTTTCCCCAAACCATGAAAGCAAGCAGACAAATAGAATCCATGCAAAAGGACATGCAGAAACACATGGAAATAGAAGTTTTATCAAAAGGAGAAAGAATTTTTGGAATATAATCTTGCTGAACAGAATTCATGTTTGAGATCTACCTACCCATTTTTACAAATACTCTGTAAAGTTCCAGAGGTAGCTAATCCTGATTTTACAAACTCATAATATGTAGATGTGAGAGCTATTTTATTTATTATCCAAGTTAATCCAGCCGAGAGGTTGACTGGCAACGTCATATCCTCTTATGTGCAGGCATGCAAACTCAGGCCGGACAGCTGGTATGACATTGCTGGCTGGGTGTCTTGCTCTTAGAAAATGCATTTGATGCTTATACATAATCTCTTGGCTGCCTGCACCCTAGTCCATCTGTCAAGATGGCAGTGTGCCAGGTTACAAGGTAGTGTCATTTCTCTTTAGACAATGGTGTCAAACAATTATATGTTTAGTAAGATAATTCTTTGTAATATGGGGTTCTTCTATCATTGGCTCTTCCTTCCTACCCTCTCTCCTGAAGTGACTTTCCTTGCAGATGATAGTGCACCATGAATGAAGCAAGGCTTTTCTTCCTTGGTGCATTATTGATATTTAAATGTGCCCAAATATAAATAGAATTATTCAATATATGAAGGGGCGTCTTTGACTTGGTTTGCAGGTAAGATAGTGGACATGATGGACATGCAATTTCTGCATCTGTGGTAATAAAGTAATGTCTGAAGTTTGGACAGGGGTAGGCAACCTTTCCCCTTTAAGGGCCGAGGGACTTCAGCTCCCAGAAGCCTCAGCCATGTTGGCCAATAGTCCCATGTTGGCCAATAGCTCCTGGGATTCTGGGAGCTGAAGTCCCTCGGCCCTTAAAGGGGACAGGTTGCCTACCCCTGAGTTTGGATGCTCATCTGAGAGAGCTGACTGTAAATAAGGGATAGGTTTGAGAATCACAGTTCTTAATTTGGGTTGATAATTAAAGGTAGGAGCTGGCAACCAAAGACATAAGAGCAGAGCCTTGACTGAAAACAATGACGTCCAGGTGTGACTATGCTGAAAAACAACCTGGATGATAAACAATTTGCAAATATAAGAGGCATTAGGACAGTTTGAAATGTCATGTATTTGGAGTTGTATGAGGCTTCAGGCCTCTGAGATTAAAAAAAATGGTTTGGACTGCATTTTTACAAGACAAGGGACATCCAAACATCATTGCTAAGTATTCCAAAATGGTGTTAAACTTTTCTTGTATCAAATTACTGGTATTTCTCAGTTCTTTATTTTCTCTTGTTGAAATGCATTTTTGGGTTAATGGGTTTAATTAATGTTCTTAGCTATGAATTTGTTCAGTAATCTCCAAAAGGAAAATTATAATGTCTGCAATGATTTATTAAAAGCTGTAGACACTTAGAATCTGATGGTTGGTTTATATCAACATAAAACTTCAGTGGAAGAACTGACGGTTTCTTTGGGAAATATATCAACCAAGGGGAATATAGATAACATGATTTTGAACACAGTTAATGTAAATGTGTGGTCTTAGATTTATTTTCAGCCGTTACGCAATAATAATGCCTGATATTTCAGTATCTAAAATAACTTCTTAACCTCCCCTTCACCTTAATAATGATGTCAATGGAGTAGTAATTAGATAAATGCTAAACCAAAACTCTTTCCATAGCTAAACACACAAAATCTTTACAGATTATTGTTTGTATATTATTCCTTATTAAAATACAGAAATAGGAGAGTTAAAACTATGAAACAGATGGGTTGGATGACATGTGAAAGGATGAAGGTGATTTGTTATGTTCTGGACTGTCTTTTCTGTCTTTTAAATGCTACTTGTGTGTCATGAAGGTTTATAGTTTAAGAAAATGGAATTAATTTGGAAAATGCTGTGAACACCAAGAGTATTACTAGTTCCAGAAAAACTTGCATAACTCTGCTCTGATCTGCTAACGCATGCAAAAGTGCAGCATAGAGTTGTTTAAAATACAGTCACCCCTCCTTTTTCACGGGGGATCCATTATGGACACCCCCCCGCCCTGCGAAAAAGGAAAAACGCACATATTCAAGCCCTGTTGGCTTGAATGGAGGTGTGTGTCCGCAGGGGTGAGTGGGTGTGTGCTGCGAGCACGTTCCCCATTTTGTGCCCCTCTGTTCGTCCCTCACAGATAAGCGAGGGTCGTGACTTCAGTGAAAATGGAGGGACAACTGTACTTCCATCTTTACAAATAATTTCTGGGATTTCTGATTAGACAAGGTGTTTGACAGTTATCCAAATGTAAAAAGAGTGACTAGGTACCTATTTTTATTGTTTGTGAGCTGCTTTCCCTGGACCCCGTGGACTTCCCTGGACCCCCTGGACAGGAATAACTATAGACCGGTCTCCTTGCTTCCCTTTTTAAGCAAGGTGATCGAGAGGGCGGTTGCTTCCCAACTCCAAACTCTCTTGGATGAAACCAATTATCTCGATCCATTTCAAACCGGCTTTGGGACAGGATATGGAGTTGAGACCGCCATGGTTGCGCTGGCTGACAACCTCTGCTTGGGTATCGAAGGGTAGTGTAACCCTGCTGGTGCTCTTGGACCTCTCAGCGGCCTTTGATACAATAGACCACTCCATCCTCTTGGATCGCCTGAGAGAGTTAGGAATTGGAGGCACTGCTTTGCAGTGGTTCCGTTCCTTCCTCTCGGGCAGATCCCAAAGGGTGAGGCTCTGGGACAGTTGCTCTTCTAGAATAGAGCTTAATTGTGGCATCCCTCATGGCGCCATCCTGTCCCCGATGCTATTCAATATTTATATGAAGCCGCTGGGAGAGATCATTCAGAGGCATGGAGCATGGTGTCTTCAGTATGCTGATGACACCCAGATATATCTCTCCATGACCCAATCGTCTATCCAGACCTCAGATGGCGTCTCTCCTCTCAATGATTGTCTTAAGGTGGTAATGGATTGGATGAGGAAAAACAGATTGAGACTGAATCCAGACAAAATGGAGGTAATAACAGTGACGGGCCCGAAACCAGGTTTGGGAATACAACTCCCAGTCCTGGATGGAGTCACACTCTCCTCCAAGGACTGTGTTCGCAGTCTGGGGGTACTCCTAGATTCATTGCTTCACATGACAAATCAGGTGAATGCGATGGTCAGGAGTGCCTGCTACCAGCTACGGCTGATACGCCAACTGCGCCCATTCCTGGAGACTAGGGACCTTGAAACTGTGGTACACGCTCTGGTAACCTCATGCTTGGATTTCTGTAACGCGCTCTACATGGGGCTACCCTTGTGCCTAACCTGGAAACTTCAGTTAGTCCAAAATATGGCAGCCAGGCTGGTCATGGGAACATCTAGGAGAGAGCACATAACACCAGTGCTGAAATCTCTCCACTGGCTGCCGATTAGTTTCCGGGCACAGTATAAGGTGTTGGTTTTGACCTTTAAAGCCCTACATGGCTTGGGTCCAACTTATCTCCGGGACCGCCTCTTCCCGTATGATCCCCCCGCACACTTCGGTCTTCTGGGAGGAACCTGCTACTGCCTATGAAAACTAGGCTGTCGCAGACCTCCCAGAGGGCCTTCTCTGTTGCCGCTCCAAGATTATGGAATGGCTTGCCAGATGAGATCCATCTTATTACCACTCTTGATTGCTTTAAAAAAGCAGTAAAGATGGATCTCTTCCAACAGGCCTTCCCGGAATAACTCTCCTGCCCCTAATAGAGTTGGATGGTTACTGCTCCCTGATACCATTATTTGTTCTAATGTTTTAGTCATTGTTGTTGATTTATCTTGTTATTTTAATTATTCTACTAGTTTAGTTTGATTTTTATGGGGTGGGTGGGTTAGGGATTGGGGGGATGGAATTGTTTTAACTGCTGTTTTGTTTTAACTTTGTACGCCACCTTGATTGCCTCACAGAGGGGCGGGTTAAAAATAAAATTTATTATTATTATTATTATTATTATTATTATTATTAATAGAAGGTGAGTGTGTAAATGCAGTTTAAAAAATACTTTCTCATTATATTGCTATGAGAGTAAGGATGAATAATCATTTCCCTTTTTTGAGTCATGAGGGTGTAGTTCCTCCATCTCTATGCCTATATGAGAGATTTGTGAGTTCGTTATACAGTAGTTTGTCAGTTAGTCTGTATCTGTTAGAAGTTCACTATAATCCATATTCTTGTCAACTGAGCTCCCAGTTTATTATTTATAACAATGGCATTTCCATAATAGGCAGGCTTACATCAACACTCGCCTTAAGATTCTCTTAAGAAGAGCCCTGGTGGCACAGTGGTTAAATGCCTGTACTGCGGCCACTCACTCATAGACCACAAGGTTGCGAGTTCAATACTAGCCAGGGCTCAGGCTAGACTCAGTCCTGCATCCTTCCGAGGTTGCTAAAATGAGTACCCAACTGTTGGGGGGCAATGAGCTCACAGTTGTAAACCGCTTAGACATCCCATAGCGTGATATGAAGCGGTATATAAATGAAGCTGCTTTGCTGTAAGTACTGAAATTTCAGGATATTTAGCCTGGGGAAACAAATACATGGCTTAGGTAGTTTTTTAGGCTATTTATTAAAATAAACAACTCACTTGGGGAGGAACATAGACTTCTCAGTCTAGGCACATGAGATGCATTTCACATAATATGTAAAATAACCATAATTCTCTACAGGCATCATATATAAATCTCTTTAGCTATCATTTGTATTATTTAACAGGCACCTCTATACATTCATTGGTATATAGGAACTGATACATCTCCAAACTGGCATCTGTAATATGTCTAACAGACAACCACTGCAGTAGTCACCTTGTAAAAAATCAGCTTCTTATCCAATATTGTAACATAAAGTATTCTTCTGTAGAGAAATTCACATATGAGGTAGCTTTAACACAGAAGTGGACACCTTATAGCCTCCTGGGTTTTGTTAGGATTACAGCCATCATTCATGATTGGTCATGCTGAACAAGATTGATGGGAGTTACAGTCCATAACATCTGAAAACCACATGTTTCCTACAGCAACTTTAAAGTGTTGGCTTACCTACAATCAAAGGCATTCTTTCTTTGGGGAGTGTGTCCAATTTAGTAAACATGTGCCTGCTGCAGTTCAAGGTCACCAGTAATGTCATGTAGTCTCATTGGTAGTTTTCCTAAAGCAATGATTTCCAAGTTTGACAGTGCTGGAACATAACTCAGACTTCTGCAAAGAATGAATGTGTTGAGAGTGTTTGGTCTGCAGTTCCAACTGTTTCAGAATCAGAGCAAGGTGTGTATGAGTAATGGAAGGTGCTCCCAAGAAATTGATTTGGTTTCCCACTTACTTAAGTATTTCTGGCAGTCATTCCAAAGATGGTAGTTTATTTCAGAAGTTGACATTTTTATAGTTTCTGTGTTACATTTTTCAGACATGTTTTCACAACCAAAGATAAATTGTTAGCCTGAATCTTTTCTCCTTGGCCTGTTAGCTTTCCCTATATAGGACTTCTTGTTTTCAAACTTGATGGAAGCAATAAAAAATGTGGCTCATCCAGTGACTACTACAGGATAACTGGCTGTCTGTACTGATGATTTATTAAAATTGTTCTGAAGAATTAGGATGTTACCACTCTTCTTAAAATTGAAGATATTTGTCTGATGCTGTGGAGAAGAATCTTTATAATCTAAATCCAGTTGTTAGTTCTAAGTACAGAACACACTAGTGTGTGTGTTTTTGCCTTCAAATCATTTCTGACTTATGGCAACCCTAAGGCAAAGCCATCACAGGGTTTTCTTGGCTAGTTTCTTCAGAGGGGGTTTGGGCGCATTGAATCAATGGATAAGTCAACAATTGTAAATTCTATTGATTCAATGGGCCTACTTTGGTTGAGACTAGCAATTGAATTTAGGCTTACATGTTCCTCAGTTTCATATCGGATGATTCTTTTATTTCATTCTGCTTCTACTAATTGCGGTGATAAATTAATCGCTATTGCTAAGGGACCGTAATGTATTTTCAGCCTGATTAATTATTAATGGTATGTTTTTATGGAATTTTGTACATTTCCTTTAGAGAATAATTTGCTGAGAAAGATGGTTTATAAATGAGTTAATAAATGAAAGAAAATTTGATTATCCAAATGAATAGTTGGATAATTGATTAGTCAACTACGACTCAAGTATTTTTTAATAAATAATTTTATTTTTCAGTGCTTTTTAACAGAAAACATATGCCTTAGCCATAAATAGATATAATACATGCTAAGTATAACACCAAATAAATTAACTGTTACTGTGAAATAATAATTTAATTCAAAACTGTAATAAATGATAATCTTAACATTATTAGGTTAGGTTTTCTACAAATGTGAATAATAGAGTCATTAAAAATATTTCTTTCATTCCAGAATATCAGGATAATTCTAAAGTTACAGCATTTTAACAAACTAGTTAAAACAAGGTTGAAAAAAGGGTTTGTGTGATTCAAAAACTGATGATTACTATATAATGATTTAAATCACATCTTTGAAGGAAGTCTGTGGCCCAGTGATAGTCTACAAGTTATTGACTACTGGTTTGTGGTGAGTTTCCAGGAAGAAAGGAACAGTTGTAGTCAAGGAGCACAGTTTTGATATCGATCTCTTGTTCATGGGCATGGGGGGGGGGGGGACTTTGCCGGTACCCTACATCAGCTTAACAAGCACTGATGCAAACCATTCTGGAATCAAGTGATAACCGGCAGTATATAAACAGAAGTTTAAATTATCTGTGATCTGTCAAGTATAATTTGCATTCAGAGCAATTAGAGCTAAAATCCAGTGCACATTTTCTTGTGAGTGTGGCCCTCTGTATTCAGTGGGACTTGATTCTGAGCAGATGTATAGAGGATTGTAGTGTAGACCAATGCATCTTGATTTATCTGCTGTGGGGGTCAGCAATTATTTTTCCCCAGTGTGCCAAGGAGTGGCATCATACTTATGCCTGTCGGATACAACTGTTTGCTTCCTGGAAAAGTGCCAGGTTCTGGCTGCCTATGACATTGGTCCATGGACCACCATTTTGAGTACCATTGGTATAAACTCTACTGTTGTAATGCACAATAATTCAAAACCAATATACTTAAGAATTTGAGGAGATGTTGTAGGAAGGAGTTGAGAAGTAACCAGGGTGTCACTTACAGAAATGTAGGATTGGGTTAGGGATGAGAATTATCTAGCTGTTAATATGTTGTTGGACTAAAAGTCCCAACATTCCTCATAGAGCCTGTTATACTGGCTTGGGCTGCTAGAGTTTGCAGTCCAACAGCAACTGAAGGGCTGCATGATTTCCATCCCTTCATTTGACAACAGTGTAAGAATATAGTGTATGAAAGTTTCTATAGTAAGTTCAACCTCATAGTTGCATTGGGTCCTTTCAATCTGGGTCAGACAGATATTTCCCTCTGCTGTTTTGTTTGAATTGCCTACATGCATTTTCAAATACAAATATCTGCTGTGGGAAGTGGATATTTAGAAATGCTAAAGGTTGTTACTTTGTATAATGTACTTCAGTTCCCTTTGTGACAGCTTGGTGGACAGCCATGATTTTTAGGAAGCCTTATTGTAAGAGAATAGTAGCATAGAGATACATTGTGCACAGACTACTGGGGATGTAAACCTTTGTTTATCTTGTTCATGCATGTACAAATGAAGAATTTCAAATATTTTTCACCCTACTGGGTGGATTATGAGAGTTTTTGCAAACTTTTCATGGACTTCCCACATTCTGGATTTTTTTGGGTGAAAAATGTGTGCAAAAACACATGTGTTTGTGCAGAAAACAGTGTCTTTTACCAAAACAAACAAATAAACAAAAACCCCACCACTGTGGGGAGAAATGTCCTTTTTTTTGGATGTGCAAGTCCCCCCAAAAGAGCCCACAAATATGAAAAGTCTCACAACAATTCATGGCGGTTTTTGAGTGCTGGTGGTAAGTGATCTTAGAGTCCCAAGACAACCTTTCCTATTGCTACCTGAAGTGAAAAACGAGAAGACATCTCCCTATTCCATGTACAGAATCTGACTGGATTAGTGATGGATGTGCATCTTCCAATGTACCTGAGGAGAACAGATTATCTTTGGGGGCTTAGACCAAGTCAGAAGACAGACCCAGGTCCTTCCTTCTATGATTCATGCCTATTTTGTTTCTTCAAGCATCTGTCACCTGAGGCAACTGCCTTATCCTGCCTTATGGTAGAACCAGGCTGGTAGGTCCATATAGAAATAGATATACAAAGAAAAATTTAAAAAGTATCAGAACTGATGTGTGTGAGATGATGGAATCTATTGCATTTTTTCCTTCATCCACTTTATTTTATACTTATAGTTTAGGTTTTTGTACATTCAGGGGCCTGGCAGCTCATTGGACTTCAGTATCACGGACACTGAAATATGACTGAAGGAACAGATGGTGGCAATAGTGTCGTGGTTCAGTCTGCTGTCACAATGTCAGTTCTCTGTTGTGTAGTTTGTGTCATGAATTCTTCAAAGGTAGACAGTACTTCTTTTTTGAGTGATGTTTTTGTACCCCATAAAATAATGTAAACTCTATTAAAACAGATTCTGAAGCACAGGAATTCTTTAGTGCAGGGGTCGGCAACTTACGACCCATGGGCTGGTTACGGCCCCGGCCCCCGCGCTTACTGCCCTCCGCCGCTAGTTTCGACTGCCGCGCGTGTCGTGGCCGCCATTTTGGAGAACAAAATGGCGGCTGCAATGCGTTTGCGCATGTGCAGTACTCCTGTGCATGTGCAAATGCGTTGTGGCCACCATTTTGGAGAACAAAATGGCGGCTGTGACATGCGCGGAGGCGGCGGCATGCGCGAGGGGCGCGCACATGGCAGCGGGGTTAATGCGCACACCCGGGCGCGCGCGCCACCATTCCTCCCCCCCCCCCCGCCGGAAGGGACGACTTCGGGGGACCGGCCCCCGGCTCAAAAAGGTTGCCTACCCCTGCTTTAGTGTATGGTAAACTGTTTTGGAGAGTGGTGGGTTTGAGGGGGACGGGTCTGAATATCTGGAATTGATCATATGAGTTGTGGCTTTAATGTGCCTGTGTCCTTCACTATCTAAAATGATTCCACATGGTTCATTGGAGAGCTGATGTAATGTTGTGACTGAGCTATGTATTTATAAATTTCCTTTATTGGAATCTTTCCTATTCCATTAACTCCCCAGGCAAGCCTGCCCCCCACCCTGCTTTCCTGGTCACTGTTAAGGAGATTTTGTTTCTGACCTACCTTTTCAGAGCATCTGGAAAGTAGGTGAAACACACATTGCTGCAGCTTTTAAAGGCTATTTCTTTCTCTTTTGTTTTGTTCCTGGAGGAAGATATGTTAAATTTTGTTGTTGAGGCATGCTGGAATTGTTGCTCTTCAGCTTCCTCTCTAGAATTACAAATAATGAATTCTGAGTGTGTAGTGGCCATACTTTGACTCCATGCAATATGCAGACTGCTGCTTCTCACATTAAATATGCTAAGGGTGTTATTAAATTGTTGTAGGATATTGACAGCTATATGTTTTCAATTAATTTAGTACTTTGGAGATTCCTAAATAAAATTTTCTGGCAAACTTACAATATTCATGGGTCTGCAATTCTTCATCTAGCCTCTTCATCATCCTCTTTTAGGAAATCAAAAAAATTTAGTCTGTAGGAATGCTTTTCATTTCAAATAGGATAGCTTTAGCAGTTACTGATGATATGAGTGGGTATTAAAGAAATGGTGCATTTTTAATGTGTATTTGTAGTTTCTTTTCTCAAAAATGCACAATACTGTAATATGTAATAGTAGTACTTTGTTCTCTGTTATCAATTTAGGTAAAATGAACTTCAAAGGTAAAATAGAATTTTGCCTTTAACAATTTCTTTAGTTTAGCAGATGGTGATTTTAATTAACCTGATTCATCAAAAACATTATGTGGCATGTTACGTATCTTTTTAGCTCAAAATATCTCACAGGCATTTGCAGAAGTAATGAGCAAAATATTGGCATTGCATAGTTTGCAAATTTAGGAAATATAATTAGTTCAGCAGTATTTTTACAGATTTGTATATTTGAGTCTGATTTCAGATAATGGTATACCAGTCTGCTACCAGGTATGCACTCAAGAGCCCGTGCATAAACTCATGCATGTTCTGGGTACACATGCCTATAAGGAATCTTGTGACCTTGGCAGTGGTGTGTTTTAGGCCAGAATCAATAATCCACATCTACACAAATCTATGTAAAAAGGGAATTCTATTGAATAAACTATAAAAATATAAACAATAATTTCTTTGAGAAATCACAAATACTATGGTAGAGCTTAATAAATAGCAAGTAGTATATTTGAAAGATACACAACTAGCCATCAAAGTACATTTTCTTTAGGATGGGGAAATACTAACTCAGATGAAAAAACCTACAAGGCTGAGAGAATTTGGGATTAATCACTGGAAGTTTAGGTGTTGTCAAATGGAGGGAAAAGTGAGAAAAAAGGGATTAAAAAAAACAGGAATACTTAGGGGATTAGGGGAAATACTTTCCCTAATTCACACATGCACATATCAAGGGGGGAAAAAGGTCATCTGGAGGGGTGTTGAAACATGCAGGGGAAATACTTCCACAAAGATAGCATCCATAGATGCTATCCATAGATCTTTCATCCATAGATTTTGGTATCCACAGGGCTGGTGGTGGTCCTGGAGCCCAACTCTAGTGGATGTCATTTATTCAGTTTTATTGAAATTGATGTGCGAATTGGTTGCTCAGAGAACTACAGATTGTACCAGGAAATGAAGCAGCACTTGCTCCCATTGCCTTGTGGTTTGCTTTGACATCCTCCTGCCTATGCACAAGGAATTCTGAGACTTGTAGGTTTTGGTATGATAGAACATAAGAGATTGAGGAAAACAAATTTCTCTATGTCAGTTTCACACAGTTCTAGTTTAACTGCAAAGGCACATTCTGTTCTAGAGAAGAGGCCTTAGGCTGCTCTTGGACCAGAACATTTAGCAGTTCACAGTATTGCTTCATACTAGCAGTTCTAACACTGCTTCCTATTGACTCTAGCAGATTACACAAGATCTAGACCAGGGATAGGCAACCTTTCCCCTTTAAGGGCTGAGGGACTTAAAGGGGAAAGGTTGCCTACCACTGATCTAGACATTAGATATGGGGAATGTCTCTTTAAATATGGTAAGACATGTTGTACGTCATCATTTTTTTCACATAGTAAAGAGCAGGGGTCGGCAACTTTTTTTTGCTGTGGGCCGGGGGGGGAAATGGCGCTGGAGCCCAGCGCGCTTGCGCTTGCGCGCACATGCGCACAGTCACCCACCATCGTGCGCATGCATGCACGTGTGGGGGGTGCCATTTTGGAAGGCTCAACAGCGCCGGTGCCGTGTGAATTTGCACAGCATCGGCGCCGGTGGGCATTCCGAAATGGCACTCTGCATCACGTGCGCATGTGCATGATGCGGGGCGCCATTTTGGAAGGCCCAATGGCGTCGGCGCCATGCAAATGCGCATGGTGCCGGTGCCATTGGGCATTCCAAAATGGTGCCCGCCGATATGCGCGCACAAGCGCAGGTGCCATTTTGGCATCCAAAATGGCGCTCGCACGTGGCGTGGCGCAGCGGCGGTGGCGGCAGAACAGGCCACAGGCCGGTCCCAAGGCCTCAGAGGGCCGGACCCGGTCCACGGGCCGTAGGTTGCTGACCCCTGGTAAAGAGGATTACAATCTGGGTGGGCCCTCCATCCGCCTTTGGACAGTCCATGTCCCAGTAAAGTGTACTCTTCTCCATGACTTAAACTGGCCCTATATGAAAAATCATTCATAGCTTAGTTCCCAAGAAAGCCAATGCATCTCAAGTGTAATTATCTTGTTCTACAAGCAATTTAATGGTTCCACCCATTAGTTTTTGTTAAATTCATGTTCTGTAGGCCTAGTCAAAGTAATGCACATTTGTCCCTCCCGATTTGTGGAGATCTGTTCGAGACATACACCCCACCCCCCACGAATTGGAAATATCGCAGATATTCAAGCCCTATTAGTTGTAATGGTGGCATGCTCCCACGCACGCTGATGCACGTGTGCCATGGGCGCACACGCCATTTTGTCCCTTCTCGCTTGCCATCCGCAAAGGACCAAAACTGCAGACTCCAAATCTGCAAATGGGGAGGGACTAGTATATTTTTATTCTGTTACTATATCTTATCATATTATCTTTTCCTATTATATGAAGGTAATATATCAACAGGATCCATCTAGAGAGATTAATGTTTGGATGCAAATACTCAGTAAAATGTGTCAAGATGTTCTGGGCAAATTGCATCTTAATAATGAGAATTTTTGATATTGTTTGGCTCTGTTTTTCTAGGACCAATTAAGATAACATTTAATGAGGTTCTCATTACAAAAACCAGTTATGTTGATATTCTGCTTCCAACCATGGTAATTGAGTACTAATTGATATGAGTAGTATGTACTCTGGTCACATCAAGATACAGAAGTAGTGGGATAGGATGCACTCTGATGAAATCCTTCTGGCTTCTTAGGCACAGTACTATAATTTACCATTAGAACCTTTTGGTGGTCTCTGTTACTTTTCCTCTGCTTTTTAGCCTTAGGAATATAGAACTAGTTGTACACATAATATATACATTCTGCCATTAGATAAAGGAGCCTGTTGCCTGCTAAAGGTAATGCCATAATAAATTAATTTGATTTTAGTGTGCCATAGGGCTTTTTGCTGTGCCTTTCTAGATTTGGCCTCAGTCCCAAGAGATTATATCATTCCCCTCCCCCTCCTAGTTTGTATCATAGCTTTCTTCCAGACGTTGATTGATGGTGTTTGTTTTGTGGTCAGTTTCTCAACTCAGATAAAAAGATTTAGTTAAGGATCACAGCATGGACTGAGACAGTGCTGTCACTCAGTGTAAAAATCATCATTCATTAAAAATAAAATAAAAAAAATCAAGTGCTGGCCTTGAATAACCCGAATCAGTGTCTCCCCAGCAGCAAACATCAATTGCTCCATCGGTGATATTATTAAAACCACAGTGTTAAAAAAAATGCTGTTTTTAAAAACCTTTTGTATTTCTAACAGTGTGATTCAGTAAACAGAGCTGCAGTTCCAAGTGTTATGTTTCAAGTAAATTTCACTTGGGGTAAATGAATCAAACACTGGGCTGATGAAGGTTACTTTTTAAGGCTTGCACAAGCTACACTTGAAGGCAAATATTCTACAGTGAACATAACTGAAGCTATCCAAGGAAAGCTTGCAAGTCAAACTTTTTAAAAATAATTTCATACCATTGAAAGTATGATTCCTCAAATTCATGTTAGCCCATACAGCCCTGTGTTATCACTTTTCATTTAGCATTTTTAATACATGTGACCCTGGGCTATACTAAAGATTAGGGAAGGAACCAAGGGCAATTGGTATTGTAAATGGGAACAAGAAATGGCCCCATTCTTAGGACCAAAATAAGCATATGTCCTAATATTGTAGTTGTCTATGATGTTACAATATTATGTTAGATAACCAATTAATGTGATTCATTGACCCAGTTTAGATAATCATTCCAGGGGTCATAAACCATGAATTGTGTGGGTTAAGCTAGGAATAGTTGCTGGAGCTGAATGTCCCTCCTCCCTGTGGCAGCTTTGCTGAGAACATTCTGCCTTATATAAAACTTGGTTCTTCCATTATGTCTGTTCCGTTTACAAGAGGAGTGGGTTAGCTGCTGTTGTCCAGGTTGTCCCTTGCTCATGGCAGGTTCTTATTCAGTCCACAGTAGATCTTCCTTGGTTATTCTCCTTTCCCTTCATCTTTCCTCCTACATTTTCCAGCAGGTGTATAGCTGGCGTGGGAGAGGAGGATGAGGGTCCCTGCAAATGAAATGTTCCTTCAGTCTGTAAATGTGTATCATTGCAGACTAAAGGAAACTTCACTTAAAACTTCACTTTAGCATTTAGAAATAAAGTCGGCCCTCCATATCCACATATTCTTTATCCATGGATTCAACCATCCACAGCTTGAAAATATTCCAAAAATACATAAATTCCAAAAAGCAAACCTTGATTTTTGTTGTTTTATATAAGGGACACCATTGATCTATGTTATTGTATATAATGGGACTTGAACATCCAGAGATTTTGGTATCCATGGGAGGTCCTGGAACCAAACCCCAGTGGATAACAAGGACCTACTGTATAATAAAAATAATAGGAGAAAGTTTTAAAAATTAAATATAATTTAAAGGTAAAGGTATTCCCTGTTGACAAGGTTGTCAAGTCGTGTACGACCGTAGGGGGTTGTGCTCATTTCCGTTACTAAGCCGAAGAGCCAGCATTGTCTGAGGACTACTCTGTGATCATGGGGCCCGCATGACTGCACAGAAGGCTGTTTACCTTCCCACTGAAGTGGTACCTATTTATCTACTTGCATTTGCATGCTTTTGAACTGATAGGTTAGCAGAAGCTGGGACTAGTGACAGGAGCTCATCCCATCATGCAGCCTGGGCCTTGAACTGCCAACCTGCTGATTTTGCAATCAACAGAGTCAGCGTCTTAACCATTTGAGCCACTGCATCCCTATACAATATATAATATAATTCAGGCATCCATATAAAAAGGGTAGGCAAAGTTGCCATGGGAAGGTGAACCCAGCAAAAGCAGGAGTTCTCTTAGTTTGAATGATTGGCAGTCTCATTCTCTGGAAT
Organism: Phrynosoma blainvillii; assembly: GCA_026167975.1. NCBI lineage: Eukaryota > Metazoa > Chordata > Lepidosauria > Squamata > Phrynosomatidae > Phrynosoma > Phrynosoma blainvillii. The sequence goes on from JANUYF010000004.1 coordinate 51,612,988, forward strand.
GCTAGAAATTTGGGGACTGAAAGTAAATTTCATTTTCTTGCTCTCCTGTAACTACATACCTGGTTTCTAGACCAAAAGACAAAAGACTAAGCTGCTGCTTAGGCAGTTTTTGGAGCAACAGTCTGTATTGTTCCTTCCTCAGCATCCAGTTGCAGGCCCTGGCTGGGCAAAAAAAAAAAAAAAAAAGAGAGAGAGAGAGAGAGAAGCCTTTTGTTCCACGCAGTGCGAAACCCAGGTGCCAGCTGAACTGCTGAGCAGAGAGGTGGGTTAGAGGTAGAGAGGTGGGTTAGAGAGCGAGAATTATGATTTTGGTTTTGATCCTGAGAGAGAGTAAGAGACACTGATATGATGCATCAACTGAAAACGTACTTCCATGGGACCACATACAGTATTTCAGTGGAAAAGAGTTTATCCCCTCCAGTTTTCCTGTCTTCCTTCTTCACATACTTAGCTGATTTAGGGGGGTTGCAGACTGCCAGAAATAGTGCAAATTGAGTCCACTTTTAGGGTTAGGGTTAGTGCTAGGGAATCATGGGAACTGTTTTTTTCGAGACATTGAGCCTTCTCTGTCAGAGAGCTCTGGTGCCACAATAAAATACAGTTCCCATGATTCCCTAACCCTAACCCTTAAAGTGGACTCAATTTGCACTATTCCTGGCAGTCTGCAACCCCCCATACCCAGATAGTACTAGATTTGAGTGAAAGCCACATGCCTGTTATCAGTTGGCATCTTGTTGAGGGTTGGGAAGTGTTAGTGGTTTCATGGGCCAGTCCCCCACCGCAGCCCACTACAGACTGCACCACTGTTGCCAGTTTACTGAGATTTGCTGATGAGCCACTAAAAACATTTTCAATCCAGAAAGAAGTACTCTTGTTTTAAAGGGCTGACCTGGCCAAATTTCAGTATTGTGTGTGTGTGTGTGTGGGGGGGCGCGTCGGCTGTATTTTGCTTACTCCTGGTCAAGTTACTGGGCTTTCTTTTTCTTTTGGACTTTCTGAGCTGTAGGCTCAAGAAGCTGAGACCACCTTCTCCTTAGGCAGACGTTCACTCTTTGCATTCTGGAAGTCTTCCCACCCCCAGATTTTAGATAGCTCTCTGTCCAGTTTTTTAAACCAGACACTTTTTACTCTCACAGCTGGTTTAACCTTTCTTTCTCTGATTAAGTCAATTGCTGTATAGGCATTGCTACATATAGAAGATTATCACATGGGGTAAAAAGCATTAGGGAAGAGTATTGCTACTGTCATTCTTGCACAATCGGGGGAAAGGTTTTCACACAACGTCATCCTATCATTCTTGTAATGTCCTCTAAGTGTCGTTCAACTGGAATAACCCATTATCTATAAAAATATGAATGGCTTGGCGATCATGATTCATTTGTGCTATTGCAAAACATATGAAAAGCAATTACAATTCAATAGTGATATATAGACAATTTGTCAATCCATCTGGGTATTCCCCCAGAGTGCAGTTTGGCAGAAACGCTTCCTTCGTCACATAGGAGGGTTAAGTTAGCAGCGATCATATGGTTATAAGTGGTGCTTAACAAAGTTACTTTTTTTGGGCTGAAATCTTCTGTCACTGTAGTTATGTCAACAATGAATGTGAAGGTAATGGCAAACAAGAAGGAAAAGGACAAGGCTGTCAGTACTGAGCAGCATATTTCTTGAACATCTGGCTTGTGGGTTGGCAGCCTTTTTCATTCATAGCTTACACCTCCCTGCGCATTGTATGGGCAGTATACTTCTATAGAACCCTGTCTTTTGGCTGCAGTTTCCAAGATCCCCTACTGAACATGGTCAGTGGCCGTGCTGTGTAGGTTGATTATAATCCAAAGCACAACTTTGCATACCTCTTATTAGAAGTGTCTGGTCTGAAACTGGTCTGAAACTTGGGCCAATGTTTGTACAAATGTAAGTCAAACTTGTTCAAATGAGCTGGAAAGATGGAAATGTCTCAACAATGCTCAGATTATTACTGGGAAGTCTGTAACAATTGAGCGAAGAGTCATATCACTCCTGCTATCTACTGCATATACTCGTCTATAAGTCTAAAAATGCATGCCCAAAATCTGACCCCAAAATCCCAGGTTGACTTGTTTACGGGTCTCTATGGTAATGTGATAGCAGCTCTTTCAGATTTCCCCATGCTGTGCGAAGATAGTTTCTTTTACACTTCAGCCAAGCAGAAAGAGTCCTGAGTGATTAATTGCTTTTAAACAAACAAACAGAGACTCTTCCTCTGTTGTTGTCTGGGTGAAGACTGAAACCAAAGTTGAAATAAAAAACTTCAATTAGAGTCTCTCTTGCTGTACATACACATAAACACACTGAAGGAGCCTCCAGGTTTTACCCTCGACATCCACAGGTCATGGCAAAATCCACAATTTTGGCCTCAAAATCTGCCCTTGACTTATACATGAGGTTGACTTATCGTCAAGTATATATATGGTAGTTATTGTTATGGGCTGTGCTATTCTCTAGTGTCAAATAAAGGAAGCATCTGCTGATTCTAGGTTCATGTATGTATAGCTTGCGAATTGATGGATCATATGTGTATAGATTAATTATGATGATGCATAATGAGTTTTTTCCTAATTACTGGTTATTGATTGATCCTCCTAGTCTTTAAAATTCTCATTGTAGAAAGAACTAAACACATACAGGTTGTGGGTTTTGCACAGTTTTAAATTTATCAAGAGAAGGGAGATGGAGGGCTGAGATGGCTCTTGGGAGGAACTTCAGAAAAGAAGGTAGGGCTCAATAGATGATTTAGGGCCATTGCTGTAAAGTTTTTATAATTCAAAGCAGCACTGAATTTAGCCTGATTTTAGAAGATGTGTTACAAAACTGACCAGGTTTTATGAATGAAATATGTGAGTTTTAGTTAAATAAAAATGGAAAATATTGCATTTTTATTACTCTTTGAAATACAGTAGATGATGAAAAGAACAGAACTTTGTGTAATGAAAGAAACTTGTTGGACCATAGCTTCAGATTTACAAAGATGTATGTTGCTGTATAGAACAGAATGAATTGTTAACGAATAGACTAAGGGGGGGATGCAGACGGGCGGTTGTGAGCCGCCCTGGGAAGCGGAGGATTGGGGCCGAGGCTGCCCCATGCCTCAGCCCCAATCCTCCCTTCTGCCAGCCCTGAAAGGAGTGCTAAAATGCCGCTCCTTTTGGAGCTGGCAGAAGGGATGAATCAAGAGCTGCCACAAGGCTCTTCTGTGTTTCTTCTGGCGCAGCGCGTCAAGATGCTGCACCGGAAGGATGTCTTAACAGAGCATGCCATGCGTAATGTCATGTGCCATCATGACAGCCTCGGGGAGGGGTTGGGGCGCCTGGGCTGTGTCTGCCCCTCCCCTTCCTGCCTCCAAAACGGCGCAAAGCGCCGTCTGTAGAGGCCCTTAAAGAACCCAAGAAATTATATCCTTTGTACCTTTTCCTTTCACCAGACGCTATCATGCTACATATTGATCATTATACTATGGTTTTAATATTTGTCTGTCCTTGATTCAGATTTATTTATATCAATCATCTTATATTCCCAGAAGTTAATTTCTTCCTAAGATACCTGTACATTGAACTATCCCTTTATGCTAAACATTTGAAATTTAAAAATATGTGTCATGGTAATCTGTACGTCTTAAAGTATGTGTACTCAGATTCTGTATGCAAATTTCCCATGACTGGCCAGATGGCAGGTGGCTGCCTGGCTAGTTTTCGTTAGGAAATGACAATAGGGAAAGAATCCCCCCCTTCCCATGCGCCATAATCCCACTCTCCTTTGTAGTCTTTGTACTTCATGCAGTTGGGTCTTGATCATTGATCTCCATGATCTTGTCTAATTGTGCCCATATAAGTTTTTCTCAGGGTAAAAGGTGGACTAAATAGATATAGTTCTCAGCTGACTGTGGGCCTTTACAGACTACCAGAAATAATGCAGCTTGAGGTGACTTTAACTGTCCTGGCCCAGTGCTAGGAATCATGGGAATTGTATTTTTTTCTGGGATATTGAACCTTCTCTGTCAGAGAGCTCTGGTGCCACAATAAACTACAGTTCCCATGATTCCTTAGCACTGAGCCAGGACAGTTCAAGTGGCCTCAAGCTGCACTATTTCTGGCAGTCTGTAAAGGCCCTGTATTCCTTTGGCTCAGAATAGTATACTTTGTTGCACGGATTTCAGCAAACTGAAAATATAAATCATTTGAAAAAAAATTGATCTTTTTATTTCTAGAGGTAATGCCAACTTCATTAAAATTGTATAATTATCATTAATAGGGACATAGGACATTGATTCTCTGAGCTGAACAATAAAGTCATTGTTTCTGTAAAAGCTCTCTGGAGCATACGTGGTGACTTCAAATTATGAATATTTCTGTATACATATATACATACCCATATGCAAACATTTATGCTGACATTTTGAAAATGTTTGTGGACATGAGTATGAGGGAACTAGCAATGCTAGAGGGTTTCTGATGATATTTTAATTACTGTTTTAACATTTTTTTCCTTCAGTAGTCTGAATGACATTTTCTTTATTTGTCTAGAATCACCCCTGCATATATTACTTAGTTCTTTTGGGAACAGCTGACAAAGATTTTTTTACAATATTAATTAGTATTTGGAACAATAACTTTCAAAGCCAGGTCTGTGTTAGTAGCTACTTTCTTATGCAACATTATACAGTACATGTTGAGTAAGCTATTACACTGTGAGCATCTCATGCAGCTTAGGAAGATTTTAGAGCCCCCCAATCTGTGGTCCTTGCATATTGTCCATGTCCATTGCAGACTGTGGTCCTGTTTCAATACCAAGACAGGCTTCTAAGCTGTCGTCCAGGACTCAAAAATCTAGAAATTTTCTAGTGCCCAGCAAGTCTCTAGATGAGGAACCATTTCACAAAGAGAAACATCCATTCCCTTTGATTTTGGTAGAGCCAAAGAAGAAGGATAAGGACCAGTTTCTGAACCCATGCCAAGATTCAGTTACGTTGGATCCTTCCACTTAAGAGCCTACTCATCCTCGTCTCATATTCTCACCTCCTTAGTGTCTTCTCATTGTCTCCCTAGCCCAGAGAATTGCTAGAGGTTTGAATGTGCAGTCCAGTAGAATACAAGTCATTGGTTCCTACTTGGAAGGGGAGATTCTTTATAACTTGACAGGGAACCTTGGCTTGCTGCCCAGAGTAGGTCTTGGTCCCAGGATGATTCCCAATGTCTATACCAACATTCTCCTTTATTTTATTATAGGGACTCTTCATCATTGTGGGGACAGTTTGTGTTTTCCACTCTATTATTGGGACAGATATCTAATGTATTTACATTACCCCCACCATTATGACTGGGGCTCATACTATGATTATTATTGAATTAGTGGGGACCGCTGTAAAGACCATCACTCCCCATGACCTCCGCTCCCTCCACGGACCATGCCAGCTGGTACAATACCAGTCAGGGAACCTGCTGCCTGGCTTCCAATCCAGCTGATCCCAGTTGTCCTGAGTCTAGCATAGCCTTCCCCATCTTGACACCAACATGAGGTCACTTCTTCTCAATGCCTTACTATTCTTCCAACTCAGTCTCCTAGAGCAGTGGTCCCCAACCTTTTTATTGCCGTGGACCGGTCAACGTTTGATAATTTTTCTGCGGCCCACTGGGGGGGGGGGGGTTTGCAGTGTCCCTGTGCTTATTATCGGGACTCACTTATTATTATTATTATTATTAGCAGGGCGGCCCGGTACCATTTGTTCTGCGGACCGGTATCGGGCCGTGGCCTGGGGGTTGGGGACCACTGTCCTAGAGGACTTGATAGGGACATCTCCACTGAATCTTCACTAAAGGAGAAATCAGGTTGCTCATCTCTAGAGGACTCCTCTGCTTCCTCTCTTGAACCAGTGGTGGGAGACTAAACTCGCATTTCCCCTTTGGATTACTTCTGCAACTTTGCAGTGCAGGTCACCAGAATGACTAAGGTCCTAGATCTTCCAATGAAGGAGTCCAGGCCACCTATTGAGGACCTGATCTCCAAGAGAATTGAGTCTCAAAGTATTCTTCCGACAACTATAACTATGCTTCTGGACCTTTCAGTGGTGGCACATTGCCCATGACAGACCCTGTCCTTGGTTCCTTCCACTTTGATGAAGATTGAAAATCTTGATTGAGTTCTGGTATGATATAGAAGGGGGCAAAGATACAAATTAACAAGTCCCTTGTCCCAGTATCTCTTCCATGAATTCACAAAGTTCTTCAAACATGCCAGTTTTTGACTCGGCACCCCATTTATAGTTGCTTTTTCACAACAGAGTTATTGTAAGGATTATAACAGGACAATAAATGTGAGATGCTTTAAACATGATATAAGATTTATTATTGCTGTTATCACTACCATCTCTTTACCTCCTTGGTGTACTCAAATATTTTGATGTGGAAAAGGTGAGCTGTGCTCTGAAGGTTTAAAAGTCACCTTTATTTATGATTTTAACCCTTGCATCATCTTCACATTGTGATTATTTATTTATTTGGAGTATTTATACCTCACTACTCTTCAACCAAAAGGCTCCCAGAGCGCTTACAAATTGTTAATTAGATATTTCTGTGCCTTCAGGCTTACAATCTAAAAAGACAAGACACAAAAAGAGAGGGGAATGGCAGTGGGGAAGGGAAATATGTCCAGTAGCTCCTCTTTCCCTCTGAGGCTTGGACCATCATTCTCTCTCTGTTAGGAATAGAAATGATATTATTGTCTTGCATGTTTTAAGACATACTTCATTGGCCTTTGCACAGAATAAATACAGTAGTTTACTCGGTATGGAGGGGTGGAGAATCAAATTAAAGTCTTGCTTTGTCTAATTTTTTTGGAGATATTTAATTGTAGTTTTGTGATTTTTTTTAAAAAGTGAAAAGTATTCGGTAGACTACGTAAGGTCCAGGTGGATTAATTTAGACAAGCAACAGTTTTATCCATCAAGTTGTATTTTTTTAAAAGCTGTCTCATCTTTTGTTAATACTTTTCATTTGGAGCCACTCTTTATACTAATGTAAGCGTGGAGCTTCAGAAATAGCACTTAGTCCTGCAAGACAAGAAATATGATTAATTTATATTGTGGAAATAGTACTTGACTTCAAATGTTTCAAAGATTACATTTGTTTATAACAATTATCTCAAGCAATGTTTAATGTGTAATACTTTCACATACCAAATTGTCATTGTCCACCTATCAGTTATTCTGTTTATTCTGTTATCAGGTCTTGCAAACTTTTGTCTAAATCTAATTGCTAGTCCCTGCTAGAGCAGAACTGTTGAATCAGTGGACTTTATGTACCTATTCACTTACCATGCATTAATTGATTCAGTGGGTCTACCATAGTTGGAACTAGCAATTGTACTCTGCCTTATCAATTTGATTCAATTATTCTATGCTATATAAGATTCTGTGAGAACATGTGGATTAGTATGTGCAGCATTTAGGGCAGGGGTAGGCAACCTTTCCCCTTTAAGGGCCGAAGGACTTCAGCTCCCAGAATCCCAGGAGCTACTGGCCAACATGGGACTATTGGCCAACATGGCTGAGGCTTCTGGGAGCTGAAGTCCCTCGGCCCTTAAAGGGGAAAGGTTGCCTACCCCTGATTTAGGGAATTGTTCACATCTCACTCAGGTATGTCACTTAAGGTCCAAAAATACATTGCAGAAATAATCCAGTTTGAGACCACGTTAACTGCCTTGGCTCAATACTAGGGAATTCTGGGAACTGTAGTTTTGGGAGACATTTAGCTTTCTCTGTCAGAGAGCTCCGGTGCCACAATAAACTACAATTCCCAGGATTCTCTAGCACTGAACCAGGGCAGTTAATGTAGTCTCAAACTGGATTATTTCTGCAGTGCATTTTGGACCTAAGTGGCCTTGAGCCAATCATTCCCTCTCAGCTTAACCTACCTTTCAGGATTGGAGGGGGGGAAATAAGCTTGTGGAAGGAAAAATGGAATATAGATGAAATGAAGATATAGCTAGCTTTGGATGACTAAAGGCCTTTACAGAAATAATGCAGCTTGAGGCCACTTTAACTGTCCTGGATCAATGCTAGGGAATCCTGGGAATTGTATTTTTCTCTGGGACATTGAGCCTTCTCTGTCAGAGAGCTCTGGTGCCACAATAAACTACAGTTCCCATGATTTCTTAGCACTGAGCCAGGACAGTTAAAGTGGCCTCAAGCTGCATTATTTCTGGCAGTCTGTAAAGGCTCTTGGTCTCTTTTCTTACCCTGCAGGAAGTAGGACCAGCATTGATCCTTCTTTATTCTATAGCAGTGGGTTGTGGATCAACTGATTTTATTTCTCCATTCCACTGTCCCAGCTCCTAGTCATATTAACGTCACCTTACTAATTCTAAAATAATAGAATATGAAATGAGGGCTGTAGTGTAGTAGCTCTTCTTTGATAATAGCAGCTAGTAGGTACTACAAAGAATACTCATTACATTTTGCAGTGGAAAAATATAACCTGCTTACAAGGACAGTGTACTTCCTAATCCCTATTTAAGCACTGAAGAGTTAAGTATACTGCTGTGTCTCCCTCAGTCTCTTTTTATAGAATCAATGTGTTTGATATTGATATTGCCAGTAAGGAATATTTAAAGAACCTTTCCAGCGTATAGTAACTTTAAAATCTTAATTTTTGGGCACCATTCCCATCTCTAATGGAAGGGAGTCTGCATTCATTATTTTTATCTCTACCATACAGTATTTCTGCTTACTGTGAAACTTGTCTAAAGCTTTACTAAATAAATACTGTACAATGTCTGCTTAGACTAAACAGCTGCGGCACATTCCACTGTTAAGTATAGTCAATTTGGGCCTGAGTTATCATTACATAGAAGATTTGTGATGGAATCTCCCATTTTTAACCTTCCCCTTTAAAATGGTTTGCTTGAAACAACAGTACTAGGAGAGATTGTCTTTAACCTCTGCTCTATGCTGTTTTCCTTATATAAATGCATCTTTAAAATTCTGCTAGTCCTGTGGTTTATGGAGAACAGATCTCTGAATTACAGGAATAATCACTTATTAATGCTAGAACTATTTTACTATTGCTTTTAAAAACCCTTTATGTTGGTAATATTTCTAACTTCAAAACTGGAAGAAACTGCAGTCTTACATTCATGTGCCTGGAAGTAAGCTCCATTGAACTCAATGGCACTTCTTCTTTCTGAGAGGCATATATAGGAATGAGATGTAAGTTGCTTCTTTTATGTTATGCTGTGATTTGTAAAATCACCTTTCATATAATGTTGGTGTTAGGAAAATGGAAACTTATGTATGTTTTTAAGATAAATAATTATCATCCAAAGTGGATGTCCAGCTCTACATCCCTGTTTCATATCTCAGAGTCCCTGGTCAAGTAACACAGTCCATGTGAAGATAGTTTGGCTGTTTTTATGTGTTTGTGCAGATTTAAAATATATTAACCACTGTCAGCATTTTATAGAATATATTATTAAGCTAAATTTCAGAATTTGGACCAGATATTATCTACTTCTGAAATTGCCTGTTTTCCTTTAATTAAGATCTGTTTGTTAGACAGATCCTTATTAGTAAGATATTGTTCTCTTGGCATTTAGTACATAAAAAAGAGAGGACCAGGAATGTAGTGTGGGGGCAGAAAAACCTAGTTTTTCCAGAATTGTTCTACCACCTGATTCTAATACTGTGCATGAAACTACCAGCCTTCTCCACAAGAGCTGCTAATTTTACATATGATCTTAACAATTTAAAATGTATTGAATCAGTAACATGAATAATTAGTTGTCAGCAAGAAATTGCTTAAGAAGCTTTCACATTTGGGATCCTGTTTAAGCTTTGTGGGCTTTGCTGGGACTTGGCTGGCAAGTTGGAATTGTGTTGCTGCTCCTGCTTTTTTCGTTGGGTAGGCTGAGAAAAGAAGATAGCAGAAGAAACAGTGCTTGTGTGTGAGGGTTGTGGGTGACTTGAAGCTATGTGGGGAAGGCATGTCTCTGAGGAAGGAAGGGGAGGAGTATCCTGGTTTGAGTCCTTTGTATCTTGTCTCTCTTGAATTGAGAGTCCTTCCTTGCCTGGGAGAAAGTGGGAAGCCAGCTGTGCCCCTTTCCACCCCCCCCCCGGTGAAGAAGGACTGAAAGTTCTTTATCACCAGGGACCCTTTGCATCCGATCACCCTGGGAACAGCAACTGTGCAGTCAGTTGAGCAGTGACCGAGAAGCCTCTCACTCATGCTGGCCTTTGCCACAAGAGTGGCACAGGCAAGTGGCTTCTCAGTCACTGCTTGCTTCACCAGCTGCTTGGTTGCTGCTCCCTGGGTGACCAAATGCAATGGAGCAGCATCTGAGGGGGGTTGCAGACTGCCAGAAATAGTGCAAATTGAGTCCACTTTTAGCGTTAGGGTTAGTGCTAGGGAATCATGGGAACTGTATTTTATTGTGGCACCAGCGCTCTCTGACAGAGAAGGCTCAATGTGTCAGAAAAAACAACAACAATTCCCATTATTCCCTAGCACTAACCCTAACCCTAAAAATGGAGTCAATTTGCACTATTTCTGGCAGTCTGCAACCCCCTGAGATTGGTTGTTTTGAATTTTCAGTAGAATAATAGGCTTGATAATAAGAAATGGGCATAGCTGGGAGAAAGCAAAGGTTGACATCCAAGAGGAAAGGGGATGGTAGCCTGAAAAAAAAATGGGGTGTGTGTGCTGATATATCAGAACTACTGCTATGCAGGCTGTAGTGTCTTGCTTTAAAATGAGTGCTAATAGTGTTATATACTGTCACTGCTCTACACTTTTTAAACTACCTCTTGGTGTGGACCACCAGTTGCTCCTTATGCAAAAAAAAGTAGGGCTGGTTCTGGCATAAGGAAGATTAAAGCAGGTAGCAGATACAGAGAAGCAGCAATGGAAAGATGCCGGAGGAGAGAGCTGTGTAGCACATAGCCTTCCATGCAACCACTAAGCTAGCTGGCTGCCATTAGATGTAGCAGAGGATGCCATCCAATTGGCACTTCTGTAGAAAGATTCAACTACCACTTTAGTTAAGCAGTCCAGTGTCTATTTCAGCTTCCCCCAACCCTGCTGCTCTACAAAGACCCCATAATTGCATCCGAATTAGCACACAGATGTAGTAGTCCAATAAATCTAGAGGGCACCTAAGTGGAAGAAGGCTGACCAAGGGAGCAAGTTTTGGTTGAGTTTTTGGAGCTGGGTTTGCCAGTTTCTCTTCTTTCCCACTTATTTTACTTGTTTGCTATCCAATAAACAGCTTTTAGAGAACACATAGCAAATCTTCTCATGAGGAATATATTGTTGCTGTTAAAAGTGGAAAGAGAAACAACAGATGTTGCTGTTCATTACTATCAGAAGTGGAGCTTGTTTCATAGAAAGTTTTCCTTATGCTGTTAAGGGAAGGAAAACATGTTGGAAACTGGGGAAAAGCAGTGGTTAGGAGAGCACTTTGTTTTTCTGTTCTTTTAATCTGTAAAATGTTGCAAACAACTTTAATACTGTTGTCTGTGATATGGTGTAATTGCCTATGTGCCTGGAATTTTTCCTGTTTTTCCCCACAGCTATAATGTATGTTATGGGAGCTCTTGGTCCTGCAGCAGGATATCTATTAGGAGGAGTTCTTATTGGATTTTATGTGGATCCTAGAAGTACTGTTTATATTGACCAGAGTGACCCTCGCTTCATTGGTAACTGGTAAGTTACAGCAGTGTATAGTTTTCATCCATTTGAATAACTGTGAAATGTTGAATTCTTCACCTTCTGATGTTGGGAAGGGAGGGAGTATAGCCCATGGACAAAACCCTTTGAGGACTTCCAAAACTGCTCAGCCTCTCCAATTTTTTTTTGTTTTTTTCCAGCCCCCCGAAGCAAAAAAACTTAAAAAAAAAAACACCACTCCAACAGCCACAAAATATAGTGGTTTGACTTTACTTGCCCCAACTACTTTCTACCTTTCCCCCGAACTGCAGGCACCAGATGTATTTCAGCTGATTAAGGGAAGCAGAAGTAATATCAACATTTATGAAACTGGTTAAGTCTGTTTAACATTTTACTCGATCTTCAGCAACCCCAGTGTAAGAGTTTTGTTGTTGTTGTGTGCCTACAAGTTGTTTCTGACATGGTGACCCTAAAGTGAACCTATCATGGGGCTTTCTTGGCAAGATTTGTTCAGAGAAGGTTTGTCATTGCCTTCCCCTTAGAGCAGGGGTAGGCAAGCTTTTTGAGCCGGGGGCCGGGTTGCTGTCCCTCAGACAATTGGGGGGGCCGAAGCACTAAAAATAAATAAATAAATAATATATTTTTTTAAAAAATTAAAAAAATATGCATGCACACTCTCTCAGCCCCAGAAAAGCCATGGCAACCCCCTATGGAGATTTTGCGAAGAAAACCCAAGGAAAAGTAATAACAACAATAATCAATATTATCATGGTGGGCGGCGGCGGCAGGACCGGCCTGGAGCCGGTCCAAAGGCCTCGGGGGGCCACATCCGGCCCCCGGGCCTTAGGTCGCCTACCCCTGCCTTAGAGAGTGTAACTTGCCCATGGTCACCCAGTGGGGTTCATGGCCATGCAGGGAATCGAAAACTGGTCTCCAGAGTCATAGTCCCACACTCAAACCACTACGTCAAAGAGTAACTGAAAGATATATTGTATCAAGAGCATCAAAACAATTTCTTTATTGTTACCTATAATTTGTGTGAGTTTACAACAACACGGAAAGCCTTATTTTCCAGCGTATAAGACAACTGGGAGTATAAGACGACCCCCAACTTTTCCAGTTAAAATATAGAGTTTGGGATATACTTACTGTATAAGACTACCCCTCTTCCAACGCACACCAAATAAAAATTAAAAAAAAAATCATCAGATTTGATTTCAATATGGTAATTTTATTTCAAATGCTTATGACATGCTGCAGGTACTTAGCAGAAAAACTGTCATTATAAACACAACAAACTACAGCTCCCATGTTCCCTAGCATTTATTTCTGCAGTGTGTTTTGAACCTTACTTTTTAAAAAATAGTCAGATTTAAATGTTGCTTTAAAAATTATTTCCATCTCCCAGCTATGAGATGGTTGGGGAGAAATGAGAAAGTGTTTTGGGGAAGGACTGCCAATATACTAGGTGATGCATTCTGGGGTATGTACAGTTTGCGGCCAAGTAAGTGACTCTGGGTATGTCACACACTCTCAGCCTCAGAGGATGGTAATGGCACCCCCCATTTGAAGAAACATGCCAAGAAAACCCATGATAAGGTTAAAGGTCACCATTTTGACCTTTAAAACGTCCTCCATTTTGAGCACAGCTAAGAAGCATGGATTTACATTTATATTAGGGTTTTTAGCTTTCTCTACATTTTTTCTTGTATGTCCTACATTTTTTGTAGTGACTTGTCCTCCTTTGCATACCATCTGGAGACCAGGGTTTGAATCCTGGCTCAGCCATGGAAATCCCTCTGGGTGACCTTGGGCAAATCACACTCTCTCAATGGCAAACTCCCCTCTGAAGAAACCTTGCCAAGTAAACACCATGATAGGGCTGCCTTAGAGTTGCTGTAAGTCAGAAACAACTCAAAAGCGTACAACAACAACAACAATCTTAGAAGTCACACTCTCTCAGCCTCAGAGTGTGGCAAAGGCAAACCCTGTCTGAAAAAACACATAGGCAAGAAATGATAGGTTCCTGATAGGTTTGCCTTAGGGTCATCATCAGCTGGAAATGACTTGAAGGCACACAACAATAACAACAACAACAACAACAACAGTCTTGGAAGTCACACTCTCTCAGCCCCAGGGGAAAGCAATGGCAAACCCTTTCTGAACAAATAGCAGCAGCAGCAACAAGAAGAACACTACCTTCCCAAATTCCTGACCATTAGGCTGCTCCCCATCAGGGAAGTGTATGCAAGGAGAGTTGGATGGATGGATTTCCTCCTCCACCTTGGCCATGAGGAGGGGGCCGATCCACCCCTGGAGGGGCCCAAGCCTGGCTCTGGAGGATGCTGCTCCTGCTGCTGCCCGGCTCCAGGTGCCTCCTGGGGCTCCATGGGGGCTGAATGGCTGAGGAGGAGGAGGAGGAGGAGGAGGGACAGGATCAGGACAAGGAGCACTTGGACCCTGGAGCACCACCACGGACTGTACCCAGGACAGCCCCCCCTTCTCTTCCTCCTCCTCCTCCTTTTCCATCCTTCTCTTCTTCCTCCTCCTCTTGCACCACTACTTTTTCATCCTTCTCATTTTCATCCTCATCCTCCTCCATTTTTTCTTCCTCCTTTCCTTCTTCCTCTTTCCCTTTTTCATCCTCTTTCATCCCTCTTTTTGATCCCTCTTTTTTCTCCTCCCCCCGCCTCCCCCGTCATCTTCTTATTCCTCCTCTTCCTCTTGCCTGGCCTTCCTCCTCTTCCCACCCCCGTCGTCTTCTTCTTCTTCCTCCTCCTCCTCTACCCGATGTATAAGACAACCCCTGACTTTGGAGAAGATTTTCTGGGATTAAAAAGTCATCTTATACGCCAGAAAATACGGTATGCTAATTGTTAAATGTTTAATACTTAATGCTCTGTGTGTGTGTGTGTGTGTGAGAGAGAGAGAGAGAGAGAGAGCAAGAGCGAGAGAGAGAATTCCGGGAGTTAAAAAAATAACTTTTTAAAATTCTGTATTAAGGTCTTATAAATAACCTGTACAGACTTAGGGAGGACAAGTTTATCAACAGCTGCTAGTCATCATAGTTACATGGAACTTAAATTCAGTGCAGTGGTGGTTTAGAGGTCATTTGTGGGATGCAAAGAACAGTGAGACAAGTATATATTACTTTAAAACAATGTTGCTAGCTATAGCTTTCTCCTTTACCCCAAAGTAATCATGGTGACCCAGTCCATATTGGGACCATGGGGTGAGAGGAACTTTACGCTTCCCTTCCCTGTCCACAATATAAATTGGGACCCATGAACTCTTTATTTTCTTGCCAGGCATCCTGGAAAGTATTTCTTGATAGTATTTTGATGGTTTTAGGTGGGGGGAATCTGTAATTTAAGGAATTACACATTTCTCATGAAGCTCAGAGCAGCTTTGCAATGGGATTCTTGTATAGTTGCTCATCCAGGCAGTGCCTTGGGTCATGCCTGCTTAATGCTGACAATTTAACAGCCTCATCTATTCTCAGACCACTTCACAAGAGTTGAAAAATGTTTCTTTTTTCAGCAGAAAGTGTGTTAGCAACAGTTGCAGCCACAATAAAACAGTCATTATAATTATACAAGCATCGCAGGGAACTGAGCTATCAATTTAGCCACAGAAATAATAGCAGGGTTTTAATTTGTGATGACATGGTTTTAGATTTTTAAGACATTCAGTGTCAAACATCTGGCAGGTAGTAATAAGGGTGCTGTGCTGTAATTAGGCACACTTAGAGGACAATGAGTAGCCATAAAGCTGATGGCTTCCCATTTCTACCAGATGCTTTTTAATTGGACTCAGCTTTTTAACAGCTCTCTCAGCAAAGTTGAATTTGGCAGTACCTGGTGACCAAAGAATTTGGGAAGTCACTATCTTTATCTATTTGTTTGTATTTAGGGTGGAATCTAATGCAACTAGGCTTCGCTAACCCATGGTAAATTTTATAATACAGACACACATCATGACAGTCCTCCCCACTCCCCACTGCAGTACCTCTCAAGAGAGTCTGAAAATACAGATAGCTGGGCTAAACCGTATCCGTTTGTTTTATGGATATGACATTTTAACAACTTTCATCTCTATGGTGATCATCTTTACAAAGGAAAGATTGGAATAAAGTTTAAAATAGTCTCATCTCTCTTTTGTAAGCTTCATATGTCTTCATTGCTTATTCAAGATTAGTCCATGTCAAAATATTTGCATTATAAGGATAGGTGTAATATTATATTGCTGCTGAGGAAATCATTTTTTTCATCCAGCTAACTGTATTACAACTATGCTCAGAGGGAACAGACAACTGAGGAAGATTACAGTTGATGCAATCATCTCTGCTAATAGAAAAGTTCCAAAACATTGACTCTGTGAGTCCCAGCTCCAATGCAATACTGATGTTACCCATGCTACTTTCACTTTAAAAACAGCACGTGATAGAATACAAGGGTTGAATAATATAGAGTCCAAGGTTAAGAATGCCACAGTACTTTTTCTCAAGAAGTCTCTTCCTTCAGAATACCTGGTTTGTGAGTGTAAATCAGATGTACTAGTGAAAGGAGAACTCTCAGTGACCTGGACATACCCTGCAGACTTACGTTAGCTGTTAGAAAGTGTTCCAGCAACATGAATAAACTAGACATGAGGAGAAAGTATCATTAGTGGCCACAGAAGTCCTATGTTATACAGGATATTGTAGGTCCTATGCTGTACGGGTCCTATGCTATACAGACTTGGAACATATTAATGTGAGGACCAAAGTACATTACATTAAATCAAGGATGGTAATATTGTGTCTGCATATCTTGTCTCCTTTTTTTAGTTGGCTTAATAGAAATAGAAATTATGTCACCTACGTTTCTTATGTAAATTTTTCTGCTTGGTCACTTATAAAGTTATTATTTTAGCAGACAAATGGTAACACAATGGTGTATTATGTTGACTATGGTAGTTAACAGTCATCCCTCCACATTTGCCGCCTTGAGTCCCTGTACTGGGAGGGAGGTGGGATATTCATAGATTGTTGTTGTTGTTGTTGTTGTTGTTGTTGTTGTTATGAAGTATTTATACCCGCTCTTCAGCCAAAAGGCTATCAGAGCGGCTTACAAATGGTTAATTAGACATTTCCCTGCCCTCAGGCTTACAATCTAAAAAGACAAGACACAAAAGGAGAAGGGAATGATGGTGGGGAAGGGAGATAAGTCCAGCAGATCTTCTCTCCCTCTAAAGCAGGGGTAGGCAACCTAAGGGCCGGGGGGGGGGCGGGGCGGATGCGGCCCCCCAAGGCCTTTGGACCGGCCCCAGGCCGCCACTGCCCCCCTCCCACCATGATGATATTGATTATTGTTGTTATTACTTGTGCTTGGGGTTTTCTTGGCAAAATCTCCACAGGGGTTTTGCCATAACTTTTCTGGGGCTGAGAGTGTGCATGCATATTTTTTTTTTAAATTTTTTAAAAATATATTTATTTATTTATTTATTTTTGGTGCCTCGGCCCCCCAATTGTCTGAGGGACAGCAACCCGGCCCCCAGCTCAAAAAGGTTGTCTGCCCCTGCTCTAAAGCCTGGACCAAGGCAGATGGACTGGAGGGAGGGCCCTTCTTCTTACTGTGGCTAGGCCCGATAGAGCTGGCCTGCCTTCTCTCCCTCGATGATGGTGGATGGAGGGAGGGCCCTTCTTCTTGTTCAGCCTAAACCCAATGGAGCTGGCCTGCCTTCTCTCCTTCTTGATGGTGGAGAATGGAGGGAGGGCCTTCTTCTTTTCAGGCTAGGCCCGATGGAGCTGGCCTGCCTTCTCTCCCTCAATGTATTAGTATTAGTATTAGTATTAATATTAGTATTAGATTGTATTCGTATGTTCTCTCTAGGAATATCTAGGTTCTCCATCGCAACTCTATGGTCAACTGTAACCAAAAGTCGCACTGAAGGACCTAGGGATTCCTAGAGAGAATGCTCCACTAGGCATTTGTAGCTCCTCCAGCACAATTCTGTGGTCAATGTCTGGCAGATGTTGACCATAGAGTTGCACTGGAGGACCTAGAGATTCCTAGAGAAGTGTTCTCTCAGGTAAAAACATAGTATTTTTGTTATTTGCGGTTTTCCCACTTTCACGGGGGTCCTGTGCCCCAACCCTAGTTAATGTGGGGGGACCACTGTATTAGTATTTATTCCATTGTAACTTTGTATCATTCTGTCTCTCTTTCTCTTGCGCGCGCATGCACGCATGCACGCACGCGCACACACACCACTAACTGCTGATGCTGTTTCTTACTCCCTCACTTTAGGTGGAGTGGATTTCTTCTTTGTGCCACTGCAATGCTCCTTGTTATACTCCCCATGTTTACTTTCCCCCAAAAGCTTCCACCTCGACACAAAAAGAAGAGAAAGAATGTAGCTGATGATATTTCAAGTGATGACGATATAGTGAAAGAGAAAGCAAACAGCAAACAGCAGGTAGACCATGAAGTTCCTGCTTCAGTGGGATTTGGAAGGAATGTTAAAGGTAAAATATATTTTCTCCCCCTCCTTGTCTTTCGCCATCATCTTTCTAGAACAGACTGGGATAAAATTTAAAATTATTGGTTGTTTTTAATTTCTGTTGAAAATTTGTAAGATACTGAAAGCTTATAGGGTATTTTAAATTATTCTGAAATGTTCAGATGGAAATATGGAAAATGTTCAGATGGATGCGGTTTCACAACATCCAATCTCTGGATAGTAGGCATGCTTTGAGCTGCCACACACCATATTTGACTGACTGCTTTCTGTGTTTACCTAAAGCAGGGGAAAGGTACCTTTTTCCATGGGTGGATGTCCCTTTTTCACCCTGACTTTGTCTCAGACCTAGCTCATAGAGAATAAGATGGAAACCCTTTTCCTTTCCCATTGGGGAAAGAATCTCAGTTTTATTGCTAATCAGTGAGATAACTGAGAGTGATCAGACATCACTTCCTGATTGTTGAAAGCAATTGGAGGGCTCTGGCTGGTGTTCTCAGAGCCAATGTTAGTCCATTCTCAGTGTGCTGGCTGAGTATGTCTCATCTGGGGAAGAGACACTAGGCCCAGCACCTTCGGGCCTAGTGTAAGAAGAAGAGCCCTCCCTCCATTCCATCCAGTGTCATCTGGGGGAGAGGACGCTAGGCCCAGCACCATCGGGCCTGGAATAAGAAGAAGAGCCCTCCCTCCATTACCATGTGATGTCATCTGTGGGAGAGACACTAGGCCAAGCACCACCCAGCCTAGAATAGGAAAGAGGGATGAGATTCGAATGTATCTGCTTTAATGTTTGTTTTGATGTTTTGAAATGCTGTACGCCGCCCCGATTGCCTAGCAGAGGGGCGGGATATAAATAAAAATTATTATTATTATTATTAGTAGTATTGCCATCTTCATTTCCTGCTCACACATCCCATGCTGGAGGATGAGAGAGGAAATGAAGTTCACTTAAAATTCATTAGGAGCCAAGTAGTCCTTACTTTGCAACTAATATAGGTCTCAAAGTGCTTGTGTTCAGCTTCATTCCCCCTCATCTTACCCACATGGGAAGGGTGAGGTGAGTCAGCTACACAACCAAATCTCAAGGTGGGAAACTTCCAGTCGCCATTTTGGGCAGTGAGCCAGTGACATCAGGCTGTAGCTATGCCACCTGAAAATTACCTGGTCCACCAAGGATTAGTATGAAAGATCTGGTCCACCTCCTTTCAGTAGTTCTCCAGTTGTTTTGTACAACCTCTGTGTCTTAGGTCCAGATAAGCAGCCTGCTTGCAGACTGTACACATCATATAGGGGAGTATTATTCATTAATTTTGTACTGCTTTTCCACTAAGGTAATGTACCGGTATTACAAATGAAAATAAATAGTAACAGCATCAAACATTAAAAATGCAACTATAAAACCACTTTAAAACAACAAAATGTATCTCGGATGTAGGAGGCTGTAGCTAATTAGAAACTTTCTGGTTTAAATATGGCTCAGAAGAATGAAGAATGTGCAAAGAAAAGGTCTGGAGTTAGCTAAGACATACATTCAGATTATTGTATGTTATATGCTTGGTTTCCAAGGTGACTGTTTTATAATGTTAACTATTGTTTTCAATTTTTTGCTTTTAATATAATTCCAGCATTGGATGGTGACCTAATTTTGGCATTGTCATAAATCTGTATCATCATTTCAGTATGGTGCAATTTCATCCTCATCTTCAAAATGTCACCTTTTTCTTTGTTTTGACATTGCAGTATCATAATTGCTCAGTTAGCAGTTCATCAGTTTTAAGCTCCTATAGGAAAATGTCCTTGCACTCTTTTAGTTTTAATCTTTTTCTGCTTTACATCTACACTTTCACAAACCATTTGCAGTCATTTATTCAAATGTAAGTTCTCTGGAATAGAAACTTTAAGTATTGCAGATTTTCTTGGCACAGAATTACTTACAGAACACAGTTGCACTTTGTTGAAATTTTGCAATGACTGTTCATACTTCAGTTATTTTACATGAAAATTGGCTGCTCCCCACTCCCAGCAAAGCTTTTCCCCCATCATAGTGTATTGAATAGTATTTATTCCAAACATTATATAAGGGGAGGGAGTGGAAGAGAATGCACCATGTCTGTTTGGCTCACTCTTCTGAGGATGATCAGACTATTTAATAAATACTTCATGGGGTATTTTATTTTATTATTACTTTACAGTCAGAAATGAGTTACTAGGTAGTTTACAACTATTAAGCCCATCACAAAGATATAAAAGGTTACATAATATATCCTTTTATATGTAGTCAAGAAAGAGAGAGAGCAGTTTAAGGAAAGAAAGTAGCTGCTTCAGTTATTTTTTCTTGGGCTCAGCAGTGCTCTTCTTAAAAGGCTTCTTGGCTAGTCTGTTTTTTCTTAAACAGATAAGACAGTTTTAATTTAAGCTAATTGTTGAACCATCAGACCTTGAAATATCAGTCTATGTCCATATACCTGTGAGTTGGGGGAATGCAACTAGAGACTTACTGAGTATTTCTCGTTAGACATTGTCCAATCAAGTATGAGCTCCAGTATTCACTGTGCTCTTCTAGTCTTTACACTCTTTTTTTATTAACAGACACACACACACATGGAGGAATGAATTTGAAAAAAAGACTTATTAAGAGTTTCCCAGCATCCAGCTACTCTGTTAAGACAAAGTGTTTTTAAACAAAATTTAGTTTGATTGACATTTCTTCCAGTTATTCCATAGCTGTAAGTTGCAATCTAAGACTGTGGATCTACTAAATACATGAAGCATAATCCCTCCATAATAGATAGAACATAGTATTCTGTAGCTGAGTGTTGCTTTAATTCCTTGCCCCCTATTTTCAAAGTTAATGGGTAAAGTTTAAATGAGTTATTTTGTAGGGTTATTTTGATAATGGACAATTTTAGCAAAATTGTGGTTGTTATGTTTAGCCAGTACAGTTATTGCAGTAAAGTCAGTGTTTTCCTGTGTTTTGCAGAGAACTGTTGTTGCAGCATGACATTTTTATAGATGTGACAACAAAGTCATGTATATGATATACCCGAGGCCACTGTAAGAAAGAAGAACAAGAAAGAATTGTAAGGAGGGAAAGAATTTATGAAAGTGTCTATGCACAACATAGCACCTCTTTTTAATGCTAATGGGGGAACAGCTAATATGAAGCCCTCACACACTCATACTACTGAGCAGCATAGGAAGGAGTCATACTGCAGCAATTCCTATGTCACTAGTGCTACATCAGTAAATAGTGCAGAACTACACCTTAGACCACGGGTAGGCAACCTTTCCCCTTTAAGGGCCGAGGGACTTCAGCTCCCAGAATCCCAGGAGCTATTGGCCAACATG
The DNA here is from genome assembly GCA_026167975.1 of Phrynosoma blainvillii. Taxonomy (NCBI): domain Eukaryota; kingdom Metazoa; phylum Chordata; class Lepidosauria; order Squamata; family Phrynosomatidae; genus Phrynosoma; species Phrynosoma blainvillii. Next base: position 51,634,530 of record JANUYF010000004.1, read on the forward strand.
GGACTATTGGCCAACATGGCTGAGGCTTCTGGGAGCTGAAGTCCCTCGGCCCTTAAAGGGGAAAGGTTGCCTACCCCTGCCTTAGACATACAGGGTTATTATGTTATGGGAAATACATATGCATTCTCTTAATTTTACACATTTGTTCCTGGGACTGAGACATGAATCTTATGCTAAGTGAAACCATTGGCCTGACTAGTCAGTATTGCTGCTTTGACAGGCAGCGACTTTCTAGCATCTTTGACATAGGTCTTTCCCATTGTCTCAATCTGATCATTTTAACTGGAGGTGCCTGGATTGGAAATGGGTCCTTCTACATGTAACACAGGGTTCCTGCCTATAAATTGTGATCCTTTCCCATAAGATACCTTGGTGCAATCACACTATGAGTGTTGGAAGGACCTTGCATTCAATGTAGTCATCATTTTATCCAGAGGAAGAATCATATCATGCAGGGGTAGGCAACCTTTCCCCTTTAAGGGCCGAGGGACTTCAGCTCCCAGAATCCTAGGAGCTATTGGCCAACATGGGACTATTGGCCAACATGGCTGAGGCTTCTGGGAGCTGAAGTCCCTCGGCCCTTAAAGGGGAAAGATTGGCTACTCCTGATATCATGAATTGGGTGGGTAGCCATGCCTTATAAGTCATTTCAAACCAGACCAAGTTTGTTTTTGTTTTTCATCCATCATGTATAACATTCATATGTTTTTATTTTATTTTATTTCTTTTGTCATTTTGTAGAACTTCCAAGAGCAGCTGTAAGGATCTTAAGCAACATGACATTCCTTTTTGTGAGTTTGTCATACACAGCTGAAAGTGCCATTGTTACTGCTTTTATTACCTTCATTCCCAAGTTCATCGAGTCACAGTTTGGCATCCCAGCTTCCAATGCCAGCATCTACACTGGTAAGGCATTGCCATTGTGGGAGGGAAATGTGTAAAAATAAATTTTCTGTGATCAGCCAAAAAGAAAAAAAAAGTTCTTGCAGAGGTTTGAGCAGTGCTGTTGCTCATTCTTTGTGTTTGGTTTGCTTTTTCTTGCTTCCTTATATTGCCTTTTATTACTACCATTCCCAAGTTCATCAAATCACAGTTTGGCATCCCAGCTTCCAGAGCTGTTTATGTTAAAGAGAGGAGAAGTTATGTTGATGGACTATAGTTCCTAGAATTTGCCAGCCAGCATGGCCAGTGACTGTAGGATTTTGAAAGTTGTAGTCCCAAAAGTAATTGTTCCAAGCTCTGATTTTAGGTGTGAAAAGTCTGGCATCTACAATGTCATGATGATTGCTCTAGCAATGACAGCAACTTCAAAAATTGTCCTTACTTGTCTTTATTTAGTATTAATTGTGTTTGAGTAGATGTTGCTCCTTTTTCAGCATGTCTCACTCTCTTATTTGTAGGTCATTCATCAGTCAAGTGGTCTGCCTATATCTTAATCATTTTTTTTATCTCAGCAAATTCTAATTACTCTTGTGATTATTGAAATTGGAACAACTCCTGTATGTATGGTCTTTTGAAAGTCATGAAAGCATAGTAAGCTGGATTGGCAAAGTAGACCAGACCAGACGGCCATCCAGTTAAATGTCCTTCTCTTTGCCGGGTTATTCAGATGGTTTTGCAAGCAGCAGCATCCCATAATAAACAACATTCAGGAATGTGAAATGTTGGCTCTAATTTCCTTGAATATATAGGTTCCTACTTTAGCTGTCATGCTAGCGCTCATTGGCAAGCTTTATATTCAGCATTCAGCCATATATTCAAAGCACTCTACAAAAAACATACCGTAGGTTGAGCTCCTACATTGCATTTGTAACTATAGGAAGTCCCTGATTATCTGACAAGTTGGGGCCTGGAGGACTGTCAGAAATTGGAATTGGTTGAAAGGTGGAACCCATTTTTCTTTTTGGTTGCAATTGCATTTTGGCAATACGAAATATTTTGTGTACAAAATATAAATGATACATGCACACACACACACAAAGTAAAATGAACAGAAGCTTACGTTTAATGTCCTGCTCTCAGTATATTAATGTATACTGTATATATATATATGATATTATACTATATACAATATTATAAGGACAAACACTGTACAGTAATACTGTAGGTAACACACTGCCAACAATATTGGAAGCATCACGGACTGAACGCAGATTGAAACAGTACTGCCCAGAATCTCAGAAGCACCATGGATGAGGAATGTTTAGAGGTTGGCCGGGTTTTGTTTTGTGTTGTTGATTTATAAATGTTTTTATAAATGTTTTGATTATTTTAATTATAAGATGTTTAATACTGTTTTAAGGGGTGGGTGGGTTGGTCTTAGGGGTTATATTGTATGGATTTTTATGTAAGCCACTTGGATTGTCTTTTTCAATAAGCGGGATATAAATAAATATTAATATTATTATTATTATTATTATTATTATTATTATTATGGACCAAATATAGATTGAATGATGTGCATTCACAGAGAGAGGGGAAAAGGTGCCAAACAGAGCTCACTCAATTGCAAGTAAGCCTCCGCAGTTGACTTGGCATCTTTCTCCCTCTCAGCTTGCTTAGCAAGCAGTGTGCATGTATGCAAGCAATCCAAAGCATGCCTCAGGAGGAAGAAGAATTGACAATATTCTGCTGCTTTCACGCTTGCAGATTACAGAGATAAGTTCCATCAATTCAAGGAGGGGTATGCTTCTTACATAGGCAAGCCTTGGGATCATACATATGAGTAGTCCAAGTGAGTCTCACAGGCAGGAAGAACTGAGGAAAGAACAGTTCCCTTGTTGTATTAATGGAACTTGTCAGTAATTTGCAAGCGTCAAAAGAGTTGGTCCTCATAAAGCAAGTTCTTAAAAGCCTGTACGTAAGTGTAGTTATGAATGTCCTAAGGAGTCGATCCCAGAATCCATCTTAAACTCAAGGGGGGGGGCATTGCATGCAGTGAAGGTCTAGTGTGGGTGAGTGGGGTGCTTCAGAATGACCCAGCTAGTCTGCTCCCATTCCCAAGACATCATGCACTGAATCCCCTCCCCTCCCACTTTTGAGCTGTGGTGCAGTGAGCAGAAGCTTCTCCTTGTCACACTGCAGCTCGGGAGCAGGAGGGGCTAGATAAGTCATTTTGAAACACCCCACTAGCCTGTGTCACAGATCTCTATCACACAGAGGGCTCCCTCAAGTTTCTGGGGGATGTTTATGATTGGTCTGTATTTGGGCCAACTGAAATTTCTAAACTTTCTGAAGAGCTGCATTCAGACTGTTGACCGTTGTTGGTTATGGGGAGCACAAGACTCCTTTGTTAAAGCAGAAATTTTCCAGGCACAGTTCAACATGCTGGTTATGACAATTGTCCAAGACCTAGTCATCAGGTCTAGGGCAAAAGGTAAGAATAGAATTAATACATAGGTTGGTGTCTCCTATAGAGACCTTTAATAATATTTTCTATTTACTGCCAATCTTGTCTGATCTTGGAAACTAAGCAATGTCAGCCCTGATTACTACTTGGATGGAAGACCACCAGGAGCTGTAGGATTTATTTCAGAGGAAGGAGCTGACAAAACCACCTCTTAAGTTCCCTGCCCAAGAAAACCCATGAAATTAATGGAGTCACCATAAATTGAGAGGTGACTTGAAGACACATATGCACATACTTAAAATTTGCTAAAATTAGAATAATACAATCCTAGAGTTGGAAGAGACCACAAGGGTCATCCAGTCCAACCCCACTGCCATGCAGGAACTCACAATTAAAGCACCCCTGACAAGTGGCCATCCACCCTCTATTTAAAAACCTCCAAAGAAGGAGATTCCACCACTCTCCAGGGGAGTGTGTTCTACTGTCAAACAGCTCTTACTGTCAGGATGTTTCTCCTAATGTTTAGGTGGAATCTCTTTTCCTGTAGCTTTTCCATTGTTCCATTGTTTTGTATCCTATTCTCTGAAGCAGCAGAAAACAAGCTTGCTCCATCCTTAATATGATACACCTTCAAATATTTAAACAGGGCTATCATATCACCTCTTAATCATCTCTTTTCCAGGCTAAACTTACCCAGCTTCCAAAGTCTCTCCTCATAAGGCATTATATACTTAAGAGACTGGAAAAGAGATAAAAGAAGCAACTTTGCCTGAGGTTGTTGACAATGGAAGGCAGAAAATCTGCAGTTGAAATCTTCAGTATCTTTACAAATGTGTTGTTTGTAGAGAGGAAATCAGATAAGTATCATATTAGTGATGAAATTTAGGAGGAGGAGGAGGAGGAGGAGAGGAAATGATTGTAGGCAAGACTTTAAAGAGTATGAAGATACCTCCATAGGGTATGAAAGTTATGTATTATGTAACATAAATAAAGGCTGTTCTGATTGACAGGCCTGTAATTCCATGTGATTAGTAGGGAAGCTTCCCTATCTTTATGAATGCTGCTTATGTGAACTGTGGCATACCCAAGAGCCTTAGTTGTATCTTTGCTTAGAATTAATGTATACTTTAACATAAAGGTCCAAGGGAACCATTATGTTTGCTATGGAGAATGCTTGCTAATGTCAAAACTAGGAGTGAAGGAGAGCGAAACTGGTAGTCTGATATATTTTGTGGAACGAATTTAGATAGATGAAAAGAGCTCTTTGTCATCACTGATACAACAAAGATACTGCCATTCTCAAGATTTTTGAGAATTTGGACTAAATACTTCCTAAATATCCTGATTGTGGAGTGGTACCCTAGAGGTGATGATATCTCAGTGTGTTTTGGGCACCTAGGGAAAAAACAACAACCCTTCACTCTCCACTCATTTGATTTTAGGTCACATCTGGCATTTCCTACTCCCAGAGTTGGTGCATTTGATATTAGATGAGTTTGTCATTCCTGAATACTGATGGTATTCAGTATATCAGTTGGTTGTAGACGTCTATTTCTGACATTACTAACTGCTTCATTGTGTTTTAGTCAATGCTGATCATAAGAGCTTTATTAGTTAAGTATATGTTAATTTAAAAGTCGTCATATTTACTTGAGTACTGAAAGTCATACAAATAGGCAATTTCTCTGTACTTTTCTTACCATTCTGAAATAGCAACACATCCATTATAGAGCTTTGAGAAAAGTATTATTTAATTAAATTTATTTTTTAAAAGTATTTCTCTATCACCTCCTAGCCCACAAGAGCTGCCAAGGAGATGAACAAATAAAACTAATTAAAGCAATACAAAGATATAAACATTTAAAAGCATATTAAAATACTCTTTAAAAACTCCTAAAAGCAGTAAAAAATAATCCAGTTTTAGAACAGTTAAAACAGCAATCTCAAACAGTGACTGCAACTGACTGCTTTGGCTGTTAGTATGGAAATATCTGAATTAGCTGTAATTCACTGTGGATCAAAATAATCAAATGAGAGTCAGGGTGCCATTTTTAAGGTGATAAAATCAGCTGGAATGAGAATTAGCAGCTTGAATTGGTGTTCTGATTGCCTTGATGTATGTTTCATATAGTGAATATATTCACACACACACACGTGTGATATATATGTGATTATCACAACATGAAACATCCCGGTAAACTATAATTTACGTATTTAGCAGTATATCATGTTAATAGCACGCATAAAGAGAAAATAATTCCTATAGCACATCCTGAGCGTGTTGACTCATATTCAATAAGGCTTATTCCCTTGTAAATGTGTATAGTATAACAGTTCTTTTTTTGGTTTATTTATAAGTTTTATGATCCATAATACAACATATATAATAAATCTTTACTAAACATTATCATTATTACATCACATACTTTTTACCCTCTTCCCCCCTTCCCCCATGGCTATGACCAAATAAATTAGTACCCAGTACCCATAATGTGAAATATCTTATTAATAATTTCTCTAACTTCATCATATCCCTTTTCAGCTTTAACTTTCTCAATCCAACAACCCCATTTAAAGCAAAAGCAAAGCAAAGCAGCTTCATTTATATACCGCTTCATATCACGCTATGGGATGTCTAAGCGGTTTACAACTGTGAGCTCATTGCCCCCCAACAAGCTGGGTACTCATTTTAGCGACCTCGGAAGGATGCAGGCCTGAGTCAAGCCTCAGCCCTGGCTGGTATTGAACTTGCAACCTTGTGGTTTATGAGTCAGTGGCTGCAGTACAGGCGTTTAACCACTGCGTCACCAGGACTGATCCTACTAGATTTATCCCACTAGATCATTCCCTTTATTCGACCATTATATTTTCCTATTCTCTCCCTTAAATAATCAAATAAAAGGTATTCTGCAATATAATGTAAACCAATTTCCCCCATTGTTTGTTTTTCCATCACAATGTTATTATAGCATGTGCTGCCCTTAACAGATTTTTTAATTATGTAATCTTCTGTTTTATTCAATCTGAATTTTCTCAAATTCAGAGTTAAACAATTCTCCTTAGCAAATTAAAAGTTTCTCCCCATCATCCTGTTTATCTCTTGCATAACATCTAACCAAAAGTTTTGTACATAGGGGCACTCCCACCACATATGAATGTATGTTCCCTTTTGTCCACATCCATGACAGCAATTTGAAAAAAGTTTTTTATTCATCATTGCTATCTGATGTGGGGTTTCATACTATTTGTTAATTAACTTTAATTGTTGTTCTCTTACCTTTATATTTTTAATTTTATCTGAGATAGCCAAAATGTTAGATCTTCACTGGTTATCTTTAGATCTTTCTTCCATATACCCTCCAATCCTTCCTTTATACCAAATTGTTTCTCTAAAAGAAACTTGTAAACCTTTCCTATTAACCCCTTTTCTTCCTTAATCCTTCTTTTCAATATATCGTCGAACTGTGATGTACTGTCACCTGTTCCTTTTATTTCTTGTAAAGTTTTACATATTGACATTAATTGAAGCCAACATTTCTTGCTAAATAATTCAGTTAATTTTTTAATCCTAATTGAAACAAAACACTTCTAAGGTTCCTGCTATAAAAACCCACCCAGTTGCAAGTTTTATAGTATCTTTCCCCATCTCATAATGTGTAGGACACTTAATAACTTTTTCCTGCAAGTTTTTCACAACAGTCGAAGGGCAGAGGTTGGAAACTGCTGACTGAAAACTGATCTTGGCTTAAAGCACTCTATGCAGTAGCATCTCTTACATGTTCAAAATCCATTTCTAAGCCTCCTCTAGAAAATTAGCATATATGTGAGAAGCCTGCTAGCAGTTGGATATCTGGTCAGATACTGGCACATGATACCTTTACTTACCACATGCATTGCTTTGGAAACTCCTTTGAGGAAAATATGATATAATATTGTCCTCCTTTTAGAACAAACTGCCTTGCTCTTCACATGTACAGTCAGGGAGGGCATATGTGTCATTTCTCATTAGGCCTTTAGATGTATCTTCAGAATCCAGATTGGTTTTAAGGTGCATAATGAAGCCTATGAAAGAAGAGTTTTGTGATTAATAGAAGTGCTTCAAATATCCCCCCCCAGGTTTTCCTGTCTTCAGACTGGTCCTTTCTTCTCTCACTAACATTCAGTTCCTTATTTGGAGATGGCAAGTTGGGAGGGGGAGAAAGAAGAAGCATACCACAGTTGGCCCTCCGTTCTGGACCCCCCCCCCCCCCCCGTGAAAACAGAGATTAGTGAATAATCAAGCCCCATAGGATTGAATGGAGCACGCTTCCATAGGCGCATGTGAGTGCGCGCCCTCAAGAACGCACCCCATTGATTTAAACGAAGGTCGCCCCTCCGTGAATATGTAAAACCACCTGTCAGAACGGAGGGGCACCTGTACTTTTCTTTACTGCTCCAGAAGAGCAAATAGTTTGTCTTGAGGCAAATAAGGTGATTATAGAGTCTTGGCAGTACAATACCTTTGTTCTTTTATGAAAATTGGGAGACATTTGAAGGGTAAGGGAAATACAAGAATTTTTGAGTGGTGGTAATGGTCCTACTTTAAATGTGAGGCTAAGGTAAAGCCAAGGCTATTACAGTGAGCAAACGCCATTGCTCAAAATGTTATCAAAGTTTTATCTTTTATTCTTTGGGAGTGTGTGTGTTTAAAAATGAAAGGAAAAAGAAAAACTCAACTATCTCCTATTTAAGACAAAACAGCAGGTGAAGGCTGGCATTTCATTTTCTGGGTCCTGGTTGTTTTTAGAACAGACTTGAGCTTCCTAGTGCTGAGACCTTTTTCTTCTGCAGAATGATTCATTTCACAATTTATGTCATTTTCCCTTATCTTGTCTGCTGTGTTTTATTTTTCTTTGAGTATAGAATTGAATCCTTTGGGCTATGATATACAATACTTTTTTTAAAAAACAACAACAACAACAACCCCCCAATTTATAAATTTGTTGAATACCCCCTTTGCTAGTTCTAGAACCAACAAATCAAAATTTCATAAATTAATCCTTGTTCATAGACTCCTGTGTAAAGAAAGAGATGAAGTATGATTGAGTTGCCTCTATCTAAATAAAGAATGACCACATAGTTAGATCCTAAGTTGAATTTTCTTTACCATCTGAATTTTACATATTTACTAACAACACTTGAGAGCCTTTTCAGGCTAGCATAAAAACAAAGGAATATTTCAGCTTGTTTGACAATAGTTCTATTTATAGTGTTTCTGCTGTTTCTGGAAAAATCATAAGGAGGTCTTTATTACTCCTTTGACCTCATTGCATGGTGCTGAAAATTCTGGCTCTTTTTGCTGCTAGCAAAATTATCATCAAAAACTGCTGAGATAGGTAACATATCTTTTGGACTGGACCACTTTAAACTGTAGGCTGACATGATGGAATGGTACCCAATTAAAATAATCCCACATGTGAAAAGCTAGCAAGCCAGGGAGACAATTAGGCTAAATCCCTTCTCCTTGATGTTTTCTTTTAGTGTCCTAAATCCATTTGTTATTTGTAGTTAGAGTAGATTCACTGAATTAGTGGAACTTACATTGGTGTTGATTATCAGGATCCCATTAAATTAATAGGCCTGCTCTGGTTGGGACTAACAATTGCATTTAGGCTTCTATGTGGAAGCCTTTGGGACTGGGGCTGGAAGATTTTTTTAGTCATTGAATGCTATACTTCAGACTGCATCCTATTTGTGTATGATAACTTCTAGAATCCTTTCGTCAGTATGATTAGTGACAGTGCTGCATAAGGGAGTCAGAGTTACAGCCCAGAAAATTACTTTTCTAAGTACTATCCATTAGACAGAGTGCCTTGGGGAGTAGATTTTTTGGTGAGAGGGGAGATGCTCAGGAATCAGCCTGAGGCTCAGGCTGTTCTGTTCTGTTGAAAGGCATACTGTGCACATTATATTGGCCTATCATAGCTCCCTAAACTAGCCTGCTGCTACAGATGTAATGGAGAATGCTAGCCTATCACAGTGTAAAAGTGAGATCCAGCTGCTAATCAAGTTGTCTTCTGTATGTGAGAGGGGGTGCTCTCTTGTCTTCTGCTTCTAGCAGCAAAATATATTGGATCCAGCCTGGCTGGCTTTTAGGGCAAGACCCTTCATATTGTGCCTTCCCTGCAATATTAAAACACAGCTATAAATCAAATATAGGCACCCACACACTTATTCAACAGGGAAATTGTTGAAATGTGAAACAATTATGTGCTTTTATGAATATTACTGTATCGTGCTCTGTTCCCTAACCTGTCAAATAAACATAGAGAAACCCTTCCTTTGAACTTAGGAAGTAGTGTTTTCCTCTCTCCATCCCCTCTTCTATGCTCCCCCATGGTTTAGTCTGACTACTCACACTCTGCAGAAGACTCCTCCTCATGGCTGCCATATTTGAGCAAGAGCGACAACTTCTGCGCTTTCCCAGGCAAGGGAGAGGCAAGATCAGAAAGAGCCAGATTGTCCATCAGATGATAAGATGTCTTTTCCATTTGATTTTAACTCAGCTGTAATACCACTAAGAGGAGTGAGAGTGACACTGTTGGCTATTTGCCCCACATCTTCTCTCTTTAATGTCCTCATCTTTGTTTTTAGCATATTAGTATATTATTTTAATATTTTATAGTGTTGTTTTATCGTTCATTTTTTATTGTACTGTATATGTTCTTATGTACCGCCCTTTCATGAAAAGGGCATCATAAAGAAACTTTATTATTATTTATCATTATTATGTGTGCCAGACCCTACCTCCACTCTTTTGAGCATTTTAAATTACTGTATAACCAGAACCATTAATTCAACATGTGGTCAAAAGAGCTGACCATACATTAAATATACAGGTTATGGGTATAATGAGAATGGTTGAAAGTCATCAAAAAGTGAGTAGTCAAAAGGTGGGAGACACCTGTAAAATCTCTCTCTGGCTTTTCTTCGCAAACGAAGATTCAGGAAGGACTCATCCTACACTTTTTGCAAGCGCGCTGATGACTAAAAAGGCCAATCCGAGATAAACAAGTCTGGTTGCAAAAAGCACAGCAGAAAATCTCCTTGTGTGATGTTTCCGAGTTGTGATTCTTTCTGCGTTGTCGTTTCTCTTCGAGACGTGTTCGGCGTGACTTCTCAAATAAGGCTGCAGCATTGTGGATAGTGTGTCTCCATGCCTCCCGATGTGAGGCCAGGGTGGACCATTGTTGGTGATCAATTTGGCCAAGCCTGAGATGTTGTTTCAGGGAGTCCTTGTATCGCTTTTTTGGAGCGCCCCTCTTACGCTGACCCGTGGCGAGTTCACCATAGAGTACTATTTTTGGGAGACGATGGTCCTCCATCCTAGAAACGTGCCCTGCCCAGTGCAGCTGAGTTTTCAATAGCATGGCCTCAATGCTGGTGATCCCTGCTTGCTCAAGGACAGCAACATTCGTCACATAGCCAGTCCAGTGTATATTTAGGATTGTGCGTATACAGCGCTGATGAAAGCGTTCGAGGAGTCGTAAGTGTTGGCGATAGGTGACTCATGTTTCAGACCCGTAAAGGAGAATAGACAGTACAATTGCTCTATACACACTGATTTTTGTGCTTCGCCTCAGGTGTTTGTTACTCCAGACTCTTTTGTAAAGTCTTCCAAATGCGCTGTATGCCTTTGCTAATCTGTGATCGATCTCTTTGTCAATCTTGGCGTCTGAGGGGATGATGCTTCCCAGGTAGGTGAACTGCTGAACAGACTTAAGCACAGATTTGCCTATAGTGATGTGAGAATGGTGGTGTTTGTCCTGTGGTGCAGGCTGGTAGAGAACTTCCGTTTTCTTCAGGTTGACTTCCAGCCCAAACAGCTCTGCAGCTGTTGCGAAGCAGGATGTTAGGCGCTGCAGAGCTGCTTCTGTGTGGGCAACAAGAGCAGCATCATCAGCGAAGAGCAGCTCACGGACTAGATAGTTTAGAGTCTTAGTGTGAGCCCTCAGACGGCTTAAGTTAAATAAGCTACCATCAACACGGTAACGTATATAGATGCCGTCTTCTTCTTCGAGCTCTGCTGCAGCCCTTTGGAGCATCATGCTGAAGAAGATTGTAAATAAAGTTGGAGCAAGAACACAACCTTGCTTCACTCCATTAGTTATTAGAAAGGGCTCTGAAAGAGCATCGCCGTATTTGACTTGACCATGCTGGCCCTCATGTAGCAAGATAATCATTTTGAGGAATTTGGGGGGGGGGGGGCATCCTAGTCTTTCCAGGATCTGCCATAGACCTCTTCTACTCACAGTGTCGAAGGCTTTGATGAGGTCAACAAATGTTACATAGAGTCCCTTGTTCTGCTCTCTACATTTCTCTTGCAGTTGTCTAAGGGCAAATACCATATCTGTAGTACTCCTATTGGCTCTGAAGCCACACTAGCTTTCAGGAAGGAGTTCTTCTGCAATAGCAGGAACTAATCTGTTCAGGAGTATCCTTGCAAGGATTTTTCCAGCAATAGAGAGCAGTGTTATACCTCGATAGTTTGTGCAATCGGATTTTGCTCCTTTTTTCTTGTACAGGGTGATGATGACTGCATCTCGGAGATCTGATGGCAGTTCCCCCTTTCCCCAGCAACTCACAAGGAGTTTGTGGAATTTAGCATGGAGTACATGACCTCTGTGTTTCCAAACTTCAGGTGGGATTCCATCAATCCCAGCTGCCTTGCCGTTTTTCATCTGTTGTATGGCCTTAAGGTTCTCTTCCAAAGTGGGAGCTATGTCCAGTTCGTTTTTCATCGGTTTTTGTACCATATGTTGGATAGCTGAGCCTTGGACTACTCGGTTGGCACTGAAGATACTTTGAAAATGTTCAGCCCATCGATTCAGGATGGAGGCTTTATCAGTAATTAGTGTTTGACCATCTGTACTGTATAAGGAGCTTTGGACCTGATAAGTAGGTCCAAACACTGTTTTAAGAGCTTCGTAAAATCCTCTAAGATCACCCAGCATTGTATCTTTTCTGCTATATTGATCCACCACTTGTTCTGAATGTCTCGGAGTTTTTGTTGAAGTTTACTACACATGAGATGGAAAGCTGCTTTTCTTACATGGCAAGTTGGTTGGGCGAGGTATGCCTGGTGAGCAGTTCTCTTCTTTGCCAACAGCTCCTGGATCTCTTGGTTGTTTTCATCAAACCAGTCTTGATTTTTCTTGTGGGAGAACCCGAGGGATTCTTCCGCAGACTGGAGGATACTGTTTTTGATATGTTGCCAAAGCACTGTAGGAGAAGGATCTGTAGGGTGGTCTTCAAGTTTTGTTTGCAGTTTTGTCTGGAAGTTGTCTCTCATGGTAGCTTGTTGAAGATTGTTGACTTGGAGTCTCCTCTTTAAGATGCCACCCTTCTTAGGTTTGAGCTTGAGATGAAGATTTAGTTTACATCTTATGAGGCGATGATCTGTTTGGCATTCTGCACTGGGCATCACTCGAGTATGACAGACATCGCGAATGTTTCTATGGCGGACTAGAACATAGTGAGTGAGATCGGGGATGCATCCAGGTTGTTTTCAAGCTATCTTTCTGCTGAAAGATAGTGCTTGTAATAGTCAGCTGTTGTTCTGCACAGAACTCTAGCAGGAGGCGTCCGTTATCATTGCAGTTTCCAACAATATGCTTGCCTAAAACACCTTTCCAGGCTTCGGAGTTCTTTCCTACTCTGGCATTGAAGTCACCAACGATAATAATTTTATCTTCTACAGGGACTTTTTGTATGAGGTGGTGTAGGTCTGTGTAGAATTTGTCTTTCTCTATAGGGTCGGCTTGCATAGTTGGGGCATATATACTGAAGAGAACAACATGTGGGAGGCATAAGGAGATAATGCGATCAGAGTGACCTGTTGGCAAGGTTTCGAGTTTGGAGGCAATGGAGTTTTTAATCATAAAGCCTACTCCTGAAAGATGTTTTTCAGTTTTGGGTTTGCCAGATCAGTAAAGTGTGTAGCTGGCGCCGTGTTCTTTAAGGCTGCCTTCCTCATGGAGACGAACTTCACTAAGAGCAGCGATGTCAATATTAAGTCGTGTTAGTTCATGGGCTATTAAAGCAGAGCGACGCTCAGGACGTCCACTATCTGCAGAGTCTTGCATGGTTCTTATGTTCCAGTATGCAAGCGTCAGTTTATTTACACCTATGGAGGCCGGTGTGTGCCTTTGTTTCTTTGTCTTTGTTCGACCGCATCAGAAGATGCCCGTTGGCCGCGGCTAGCCAACCGGATAGGTGGGGATGAGCTTTCGTTAGGCCACATTTCTAGGCCCCTCTCCGTATGGAGCAAGCAGTGCTCTCCTTAAAAAAGGCTGCTTGGTCGTTCAGGATGCTGCCAAACAAGACTGTCTTCTCCCGGGTCAGCCTCAAGCGACCAAAGTCCTGAACCGCCTGCATGCAGGGTTGGGTCTGTGGCTTCCAGTGCATCTTTACACCTGCCGTTTCGTCCCTCACCTATCGCTACAGGGCTTTTTCGAAGATGGGATTTGTCCTTTGAGCCTGTGCAATGGATTTTTCTGGTGGAGCGCAGCGTGCACAGAACTGGCCTCACCCTTTAAACCAAAGCTTCATCTGCAAGCATGGACGGTAGCAACGAGATCCTCGGGTCGTAGGTTTGTTTAGAGTTTCCTTCTCTTAGATGGTTGACCTTACAGGGTTGGACGAGCACCATCTTCCCGGGTTTGGAATTAGAGTTTTCCTTCTCCTAGGATGGTTTGTTTCTTTGTCTTTGTTCGACGAGCCCATCCTGCTGTTTGACGCTCTTTGTCAGACCCTTCGATTTTGACCTGTCTGGCATGGGAAGACCTACCGGTGGCTATTATACCACCGCCAGCATAGCTCAAAACTGCATTAGGGTATGCAACAAGGGGGTGTCAATATACAATTTTAGCCACCAACATACAATTATGTAAGAGTGTGCATTTTAAATTTCCTCTTCAAAATAAAATAGAGCAGTGTACTCCTCCTCTGATGGTGGTAAGAAGGGCAGTTGGTGCTAGGCTTGCCTTCAGAGGCTCTGCCTCTGGCTCCTCCTCTGATGGTGCTGAGAAGGGCAGTAAAATAGACTTATTGCAATCCAAAGATGAGTAAATCCTAACCACAACAGTACACAGGCAGCTAAATGCCTTTTAAAACAAACAGATCCTTTAAAACCTTTTAGCCAGTTAAAACCCATAGAACAACATTGTTTCTTTATCTCAGAAAATAATCCAGGATAAGTCTGTAGGTGTCTGTTTTTGAAGGGTTGTTCAGAAGAACAAGATATGCCTCACCTAGAAGGGACTTTTGCAGCCATGTAGCTATTCCTGAAAGTGTCCCTCTTGCTTGTGCCCTCCTATTTAATGATTCACACTGTTGGGCATACATGAAGGTCTTGTGAGGATGATCTTAAAACACACCCAGGGTGGTTTAAATACAGATATCTTCAGGTATTTGGATCACAAATTATTTAACAGCTTATACTTCAGTGTCAGCATTTTAAATTGGCCCATAAATGCACCAGCAGAATTCACGTACTAAGGTGCTCCAGTGAACTTGTCACGCCTAGTTTAGGCACCAGATGTAGTTTGTGGACTGTCTTTAAAGGCAGTAAGTGAGTGTTGCATGAGTCCAGTCTGAATAGCACTGGCATGAGTAAACAATCAAGGAAGGCATAACCTGATTAGATAGGAAGACCGTTGACAGACTAGTACAAGATGGCAAAAGGGAGTATTAGCTTTTGCTGCCTCCTCTCTTTCTACAGTTAGTCCTGAATGTGGAATACCCCAAGCTGCAAGACTTTTTTTTTTTTTTTTGCTTTCCCTGATCTTTTGAATGTTTATATTATATGTGTTTAATGTGATTGTTTAGCTCTGATAATCCCTTCCCACTCTTTCCTCTAATAAATCATTGTTGCAATGTTTTGATCTGTTTTTTTAAAAAAGTATTTTGTTTTTATTTTATACTTTTTTGCTTTCTTAATTTGTCCAGCTAATTATGATTATAAATTTGTATTTTCTTTGTATGTACTCTTGGGGATGAAAAGAACAAATGAATAATGAATATTGTTTCTGTTCTTAAGAGTTCTTGAACTAAAGGCTGGAATATTAAATAATATTGCTATTTATAATATTGAGTATTAAATATTATATCAAAATGTGTAGTGATAGTATTTTATCTAAATTGTAAATATTTTTAATCTTTCCTCTCTTTTCCCTTTAACCAGGTGTGATTATTGTTCCAAGTGCTGGTGGTGGTATTGTCCTAGGGGGCTACATTATAAAAAAACTCAAACTCAGTGCAAGAGAGTCTGCAAAGTTGGCAATGATCTGCAGTGGTGTATCTCTTCTGTGCTTTTCGACGCTCTTCATTGTTGGATGTGAAAGCATTAATCTAGGGGGGATAAATATACCATATACTACAGGGTAAGGATTTTTTCATTTTTTAACTTTCTAAATAAGTAATGAGTTGCATCAAAATCAGCCTTTTGTATAAAGCTGATAGCTGTTTTTTTTTTTAATACAGCCATTAAAGAACTTAAAAGTGCTTTAATCAAACAAGAAGAACAGAGAACTATTGGATAACCATAGTTTCAGACTCGCATAGAAGGCCTTCCCTTTGGGCAACAGGATTAGAATATGTGTACATCTCTGCTTTGTCCATAATGTTATGTGCCCTAGGCCCTAGAACAGGGTCTGAAGGTACATGCTGCTGTCACTTTACTGAAACTAAACAGCAGTGATGTAGACTCGAGTCAATTGACTCGGACTTTGATGACTTGACTTGGACTTGAATTGGCAAAAATGACACACTGACTCGACTTAATTTGAGACTTGTGTATTTTTAGTGATTGATTTGCTGGTGCCATTCACTTCAAGCATCAGGCAAAACCTGCCCCCAAAGTATGGGGCACATTTCTTGGAAGGAATAGCAAATGCAATAAGCAATGGGCTTGAGGCGGAAGGATCCTTCTGAAGTTTTTGAAAAACTTTAGAGTTCCTCTGATGTTCAATGGAGACAGGCTGCTGAGCAGACCTCAAGTCCCACCTCAAGCCTATTACCTAACACACTTGCTGTTCCCTCCAAGAAACACACCCCACTTCCTTTTTTTCTGTTAAAAGTTGTCTCCCAGACTTGAGACTCAGCTTCTTTACTTGAGAGTATCTTGCAAGGACTTGGGACTTGATTTGAGACTTGACTAACAGATTACATCACTGCTAAACAGGTTTGGATCTGGTTAGTGACTGGATGGGAGACTGCACTTAGAAACTTTATGTATACTATTTTTAATTCTGAAACTTGGGAAAATTAATTTTTTGGATTATAAAACTGTTTTGTTCTGTGATGGAGAGGATAGTATAAATGTACTAAATAAAAATTAGACTGCAGTCCTGTACCTGTTTACTTGGGGAAGAGCCCCAAGAAGCTCAGTAGGAGTTAATTCTGAGGTGACATCTATAGTGCTTCAAATAAGCAGAAATTACACTTCCTTATGGGCAAATAATGCTAACCCAGTTGGAAATTCAGTCAGCATTAATACTTTTAAAAATGTTTTCTAGCCTCAAAGGTCTCTCCTAGGTCATAACATATGATAGACTTTTAACATAACAAGTTTCTTGCGTGCATTTTAAATCTAGCGTAAATCTTTATAAATTTAATTATGCTGACAAGAACAAATAATTTAACCATTTTTCTCCATACTGGAAGAAAGTTGTTGAAACTTGTGCAGTTTTTAAAGACCATTTGCCATTTGGGAGCTATTCTGTGAACTTTTTGAGCACTAACAAGGTTGTTTTATGCATGGCATTATGTGTAAGATACTTGCTTTCTATGCATAAATGTTTTCTGTGCAAAAAAAAATCTATATGCATTTATTCTTATAGCACAGAATAAGTCCTGAACTATGAAGATTCTTGCCTGTCTAGGAATCTTCTTGCCAGGGTGTCCTGACTGTTGAGAAACCTGGCTTTTGACCATTTTCCAAATATTTTTGAATATTCTTCCTTATCTATCTTTCTATCTATTTCCTTAATGTAAAAATGGCAGCTTTTAAGGCTCCAAGCAGCTGTTGGCAGACACTGAACGATGATCCAGGTGGGAGCCAGGAAATGATGTAATCTCTAAATTTGTCTGCACATCATAGGGTTTTATAAAATTATTTAATGATGTGGGGAAAGTAAATAGTTGGTGTTCCCCCCCCCTTTTTTTTTTCTTTAAAGGGACATGAGATCAGCCAGTGAAATTGAAGAGAGTAGATGTAGGGCAGATAAAAGACTGCTTAACTTGTGTTTTAAGGCATGCTTTGAAGGTAACTGAAGCATTGAAGATATATAACTCTCCATGTGTTATGTATCTCCATGCCTGAGAAAACCATGGACATACTCTTGAGTTCCATGAAAGAGGAAAAGGAGAAGAGAAATGTAAAACAACAACCTCCCCCCATTATATATGTACTTCTTTGCACAATGTGTTACAAAATGTGCTTCCTTGGAAGGTGGTGATGTTCACTGGCCTAAAACTGGCTTAAATGTGAAAGAAATGAGGTATATTCATAGGCTGCGATCCTACATTGCTCTTGTGTAATACAAATCTACACTTGCAGGGTTACTCAGGGTTTGTGCAACGCCACCCTTCTGATGTTGTGCAATCGATCGATGTTGTACAGTTGACTATGGCCTGAAACAGACAGGCAGACGGGAATAGCTTCAAGCTGCTCCGAGGGAGTGGCATTTAGATGACGCATGGCCCAGGAACACCCGGACGTTGTACCGGGGCCGTCTTAAGGTGGCCCAAAACCAGCTCCAAAAGGAGCAGATCTTTTCTGCTCCTTGCTGCGGTCCATTTGGGACCATGACAGAAGGCTCCCTTGGGGCCACGACATGTGTTTGCCACGTTCCCCAAGACGATCGGGTAGGGAGCGGCTTCTGTCTGCTCTTCCCTGCCTGTTTGTTTTGCCCTTATGTATCTTGCTTATTATCCTGTTGTGGAGCCAGGAGTCCACAAAGATTGCCTCTGCAGTGTTATGTTGAAGACACTGACAAATTGTTCAGAACGTGCACCTTACATATGCAATGGTTGGACTTACAGAACTCCACTTACGCAGACATAAAATGAACACAGTCATTGCCTACTATTGCCTTTTCATTTGCTCAACTGTCAAAAATAAGGCAGTCAGGGTATTTGGACCATTTGGATAGAACATGCACATAGAGAGCATAAAAGCATCCTGCAGGTGCAGTCAGAATAGTAAAAATATGATTGCTCAGTGTAAAATGCAAGTCTCAGTCTGGGAAAATGGATAGTGTTATCCCTCCCCCCCACCCCCACACCATGTGTGTATTGTTTACCCAAAGAAATTACACTTGGCTGAAGGTTGGAAAGCTATTTTAAAGTCTAAGCTGAAAACAAGTTTCTGAAAATTTGTTGACACACTCAGTCCTATGTTTGCTGATGTGTCATAATTTTGCTTTATCATCAGAACACTCAAGGACATTCTGTATATTGTATCTTGCCACCAGTATTGGTGACTCCAGAATTTTGAGTCCTCAAAGTGCTGTTGGACATGTTTTGCACTGAAGCAGAGTAAACGTGTCTGCTAAGTCTTCATTCAAGAATCTTCACTGCGGGTCATGGGGGTACTTGCAGAGGAGGCTTTTATGGTATATTCACACCATTCACTAATGGAATTTTATTGGGGTGTGTGCAGGGAGCAGGGCAGTCGCTGTCATCTTCTATTTGTGACCCTCTTATGTTCTCCTACTGCTTCTCCAGTCTTTTTATATCCACAAAAAATCCATTAACAAGGAGAAAACAAAACAGCTGCATAATACCTTCAGATTGGTAACACTTGGAGCTATGCATCTGGAATCTCCATTTGTTAAAAGTTTTTCAGAAATCCATCATCATGCCAGCTTTTTACTGACTCTCTTCTTTTAAAATCTCCAAAATGTGGGGAGCCTGAGCTGTCTTGTACAAAATAATACTAGGACAAGTGCAGTTGCTATATCATAAAAGTTAATATATCTATTGTCCCACTCACCCAATTATTTTCCTATTGTGGCACCCCCATGGGTTTTAACATCCCACCGCTGCCACCAATTTGTCACAAGCACCGCTTGCTTTTCTTAATGTGGCAGCCCAATGGGTATTGTGATCCCACCGCTGCTCCAATATGTGATGTATATTGATGGGTTTATTTTCCCAAACTTGGTTTCTTTATTTCTTAGTAGCGTAGAAGTTCAATCCAGGTTCAGACAAGCTTGTATGAAAACAAAAATGTAACTTTATTTGGATGATGATTAACAGTGTTGCATTTGTTACAATGTTGTATTCACTTGTTCTTGTTAAATTTTGTGACACACTCCGTAATTTTAGAAAACACCAGATAGTCTTTTTTAGGACCCTCACTCATCCTTATTTACTGTGGTCTTTCCAACCTTATTTCTACACTAGCTCACAGGCTAACTAAGGGCCTTTGCAGACTGCCAGAAACAGTGCAAATTGAGTCCACTTTAACTGCCCTGGCTCAGTGCTAGGGAATCATGGGAATTGTATTTTTTTCTGAGACATTGAGCCTTCTCTGTCAGAGAGCTCTGGTGCCACAATAAACTACAATTCCCATGATTCCCTAGCACTGAGCCAGGGCAGTTAAAGTGGCCTCAATTTCCACTATTTCTGGCAGTCTGCAAAGGCCCTAAATCCCAGAAACTTCGTCACTTGGACTTCTGTCCTAGAGCTAAGTTCCTCCCTTCTGAACTTTAGCCTTCACAGTCCCTTTCTTCTGGACTGTTAACCATCCAGACCTGGTCTTCAACTGACTTCAACTGTCAGCAACTGTCTTTTTTAACACCTCCAGCCTACCATTTCATTGGCTGCCGCCAGCTCGCATTCTATTGGCTGTTGCTAAGGCATGTTCTCTTCTGCTTTCTCTCCATATCTATCTCCATACATATTGAGAAGAGAGGCTCCATTTTTTAAATAACACTGATTACATTGGTGTTATGTTTTGATTTCTGCGAGCGGGGCAAATAAACAACATCATAGCAAATTAAATTTTGTAAAGTGAAGTGAACAAAAATATTAGAATTCCACATATATACTAGTTTCAAAATCCATATTAGGATAGCACCTTTGTTCTTAAAATATTGGAATTTAAAAAGAAACCGGAAAGAAAGAGAGAAAACAAAGAAAAAAGAGGAAGTACATTGGATACGAAGAAGAGCTTCATATAAGCTGCTCATATCTCCAAGAATATATTTTCTTGTAGTGAAATACATGATCATGCATAGCTAATGCAGTAAGATGTCCTGATCACTGAACATGAATAGTCACCATTCATGGTGAATGTTTATCTCTCCAACTTTGGAGTACAAGTCTTTTTGCAACAATCTTTTTGCAAGATTAAAGCATGTAGGAACCAACAACAATGACTCACATTTAAATTCCATGACACATGAATAGAATTTAAATGAACATGTATATATACAAATGCCAAAGATTTGTCTAATACAAATTAATATGTTGTAAGACACCCAAGCAAAAAGGATTAAACTCTGAACTTATCTACATATGCCACAAGAAGCCTTATCTGCATTACATTGCTAAAATTTACTTGAAACAGTTTCTTTCTGAAAAGGCATAATGTTATCCAGTATTCCTAAAACATCAGTTTGGCAGGATCAAATATAGTTTTAAGGTTGAAGAAAGTGTTGATATTGAAGCTAGGGCATTTTTCTATTGGTTAATCGGTCCAGAGCAATGTAATTCTTGGTTCCACTCAACTATAACTTTATTAACATCAAATGTAGTGCTTTCCAACAAACATTTATAAATTGGACATGTTTGTTTCTGTTGCCCTGAAAGTACGATTGTTTGCAACAAAGGCTGAGGCATTCAGAACTAATGGCCCATAATGGCCCATGAGGTGCCTTTTTTATAATATGAAGGGGCATGATGTAACATTCCAGGTAACTTCCTACTAGAAGATAGGCCTAAAATGACCTGGGAAGGGCAAACAAAATAGAGGAGCAGAGGACCTTTGGAGGCTAAATATTCCTTTCATGTTTGAAATACATAGGGGGAGCTGGGGCCGACAAAACAATCCTGGGGGCCTCATGCAACCCACAGTCTGTACTTTCCCCATGACTGATATGAGCCAACAAAAACCAAGGGCAGCTGGCTGGGTAAGGGAAAAGGAGAAACACATGGATGGATAATGGGAAATGTGGGAGAAAGTGAACACAGGGGAGGGATGGGAGGGTTAAGGAAGGCAGGTGGGAGCAGAAGAGCACTTTGATGGGTGGGATGGTAAAGGTGCTGGGGTGCATGAGTGGACTAAGTGTTTTGTAAACTTGGTGAAATGTACTTGCAAGTGGAAAAATAAAAATAGAACAGCTTTAGCAGTGAGCTGTCTGTTTACAAGCAAATTCAGTAGCAGGACTCAGTTGTTTACAAGTTGCATATGTTCATGTTGTTTGCTGTAGCTGCAGCTGTATCGGACTGCTAAGTGACAAGCCTCGGCAGTTCACAAAATGTTCTAGAAGGCAGGCAGAAATCAGATGTCAAGTCACTTGTTAAAGCACCAGGCATGACAGCTTCAGCTCTTTCTTACTTCACCTTGAACTGTTCTCTTTGGAGGCAAAATTAAATTAAAGCACAACATTCTTCTTTATAATTTTTTTCCAAATTAGTTTGGTCTAAATTCAGTCATCTTCAGAGTTTAAAAAATGAAATCCATTCATTGATTTCTGGGGCTTTTCTCCTTGTCTTTATGTTTTACTTAATTTTGCTGTTGGGAAGACTGATGATAGGAATGAAGAAGCTGTTTGTGCAAAATCAAAAGGAAAACCAAGACAAAGCCATCAGAGCTCAAGCAGTTCTGCACCAGAATGAGTATTCAACAGATGAATATTTGCATGCTTGCAGAAAGTGAGGCAAACCTGTCTTCAGGTTGTGGATGCACAGATACATTTCACAACTGGAGGTCTGCCCAAGGGGAGTTTCCTTATCATTGTCTTGTTCAGAGCACTTGGAACTGTTTCAAACAGTTCTGTTTCACAGAAAGTTTCATGTCAGCTCAAGTCTAGGTTTGCCACTGAGGTCTGTCTCTGCAAGGAGCTGCAGCAAATTTCTGCTCTCAGTGAGCCTCCTCCTGCGATATACATGTTTACAAATGTACTTGCCATAGTCCCACCCTTACAGTGTTAGGTTTACAGTCAGCCCTCATTTGCAGGGCACAGGACCTCCTTAAAATGGAAAACTCCAAATATTGTAAACTTCCCTCCAAACATGCATGCTGCAGACTCCTGTAACCAGTGCCAGCCTGTCACTCGCTTTCCCAGCTTGCCACCACAATGCCTCATTCATATTTTAAACCCATTCCTAGCCCATCAATCTCAATCCAGCCCTTTTTCTCCCAATCCTGCTACTCTCAGTCTCCTGTCCTTTCAGGAGCACCACCCCATCACTCACTTTCCCAGCTTTCCATCACAACATCTCATCCAGATTTTGAGTTTATGGAAATACTGCAACATCCAGGACTGGATGCATGGCCATTAGAATACTGTTGTCCAAGAATGGTCATGTAGCCATGAAGGATAATCCATGTAGTACTGACAGTATACCTGTGACGTGAGCAAAAGATGTGAAGGGTGTCATGGAGCATCTGTCTGTCATAGCTGCCTACCTGAAGGAAAATTAGTGTCTGCATCCTTTTTGTCATTGAATGGGAGAAAATAATTTCTGAAGTCTTTGCACAAGTTGACAATATGCCGGTGGTTATTTAACATTAACTGTAGTTTAACAGTACCATCATTTCCTCTTTTTTTTTTTTTAGCCCTACTCTCACCATGACACACAGGAATCTCACTGGAAGCTGTAATGTCAATTGTGGTTGTAAAATTCATGAATATGAACCTGTGTGTGGGTCAGATGGAATCACATATTTCAATCCTTGCCTTGCTGGTTGCATCAGTGCTGGAAATCATAGCACAGGGGTAAGTTTGTCAGCGCAGAACTCAAAGTAGTGATGTTTTCTGCTGCCATGAAGAACTTGCACAAAAATTATCACCACCAGTGCCACTGTCATTATCAAAATTTATCCTGTTGGGACCAGTGGCCTAACTTAATGGATTGATGATATGGGTTGCATGTAGAAAATCCCAGGTCGGTCTTTGGCACTTTCAGGCAGAGCTGATAAATATTTGTTTTTGAAACTTTGAAAGAGCTATTGTAGATTGGAAGTGGGCAATTTCTAGCTGTCCAGACTGCAACTCCCATGGGGCCTAGCAAGTATAGCCAGTGGTGAGGGATGATGGGAGATGCAGTCCAGCAACATGTAATAGGCCAAGGGTTGCCCATCCCTATTGCATTGTAGGGGCTGAAAGAAGTGGATGCTTAACCTTTCCTACTGATTCTAGTTTGCAAATGCCCAGACCCTTCACTGATATAAATAGACAAACACATGAGAAAGACAGTTTATTTCATTTCTTCTCATTTCACCTTTTGTATTGACTTTAATAGAAGTGAAATATTCTGGTAAAAATACAAAGCAAAGTCTTGATGAGTCATCTCTTCATTTCACAGATAAGAAATTATACAGAATGTGCCTGTGTCCAAAGTCGACAAGTTATCACCCCACCGACAGTTGGACAGCGCAGCCAGCTAAGAGTGGTCATAGTCAAAACTTACCTCAATGAAAATGGTTATGCAGTATCTGGGAAGTGTAGTCGAACCTGCAATACACTTATTCCATTCCTTGTATTTCTCTTCATAGTTACGCTTATCACAGCTTGTGCCCAGCCGTCAGCAATCATAGTAACACTCAGGTAAGAGGTCATTGCCCTTTTACTAGAGCATTGATATCTGTTATCACTCTTCAGTGTACATTTTTAGAAAGATTCCTGTCACATTAACTTCAGCAGTCTACGTGTTATTCTCACCTATCTGATAATTGATAACACTATATTGAGTGCAACCCTTTCAGGTGCTTGCTGTTCTGTGCACTCAGTTCATGGAAGAGAGAGAGGCAGCCGCAATGCATTGATTTTATATTGTTTAAATTTTTTGATGTTTTAATGTGTTAGCTTAATTTGGTTTTTTAATGTTTTGTTACTAATTTTTAATTCAGAGAAAGGAGAGATATAAACTGAATAAATTATAAACCAGGATGCATCAGATGTAACCACATAATCTTTCAAAGAGCTGATTCAGTATGAGAGACATATATACAGTTTGGCATTAAAAATGTTACCTGTGAACAGTCCTTAAAAAAAAAAAAGCATTCTCATTTCCAAATCCTATTTAATGTAGAAAATCTTACATATTACAGAGTGGTTTGTAGGAGCAATATGCAGCATTCTCCTGCTTCCTGTGGATTTGGGTTCTTTTTTTAGTCTTTAAATGAGAGTACACACAGGGCATGGATTTATTACCACTCACTCTCTAATCCTATATCTCAGAGGAGCTCTGCCTCTCTGATGAGCAGAGATAATTTTATTGGGTGGGTAGCAGGTAGTTGCAACATTGCTCTAAACTCTTTGAGCAGAATGGAGAGGTAATTTAATAAAACCAAAAAAGAAGGTCTGATGCATTTTGATTGAAAAGCTTCTCTTTTATCCTCTGATAAAGAGTGGACTCTGTTTGCCTCCTTGGTTAAGTTGGCTTTTCTGAACTTTTGGATATGGTTTTACTAAATGGTGTGTGTCTGTTTACTCTGTGGAAGGTCCCTGGCATTTGTAGTTGGTACACATAAAGTAGATACACTATTTGCATAAGGAACATAAGAAAAATGTTCTTTTAAAGTTAATTTTTAAAGTAAATATTCCTTACAGTTTCCTTATACTATGTCTTTTCTAGGTCTGTGGAAGACGGTGAGAGGCCTTTTGCACTTGGAATGCAATTTGTTTTATTAAGAACTCTTGGTAAGTGTAGAGGCAAATGGGGTACCTTATATTTACAACTCACACTTGCTGCATTCAGATACAACAAAGAATATGTTTTATTTTGATGGGCTTGAACCTAGCCTTCCCAAAGTCATCCTCGTAGTGTGGCTATGAGGGAAATGGAAGTATTCATTTTTGTCTTTGATGAACTACACCTTTTTGTACCATCCACATCTGACAAGGTGAAGTTCATCTTGACAGTGGTTTGTTTGAAGGAAAACAGTCTAATACACCATGGAAGGACTAAACCTGGGTTAACTAAAACTGGAAGTGAAAGATTTCAGTCTTTGGCTGTGCTAGGGGAGAATAGGGGAGAAGCGAGCACACATATCTGGCAGTTTATTCTCATAATGAAAAAACAAAGTTTAACTGAGACATTTTGTTGTGTTCTTTTAAATGGTTTCTGACTTATGGTAACCCTAAGGCAAATCTATCACAGGGTTGTCTTGCCAAGATTTGTTTAGAGGGTTTTTGCCTCTGCCTTCCTCTGAGTTTGAAAGTTTGTGATTTGCCTAAGGTCACCCAATGGGTTTCCCTGACCAAACAGGGATTTGAACTCTGGTCTTCAGAGTCATAGTTCATTGCTCAAAGCACTACAGCACAGTGGGTCTTGTTGCAAAAAATGCCTAATTGCAAAGAGTTAGAATTTTGATGTTATTTTGATTTGGAACTTCGTCAAGTAAGTTGCTTATTTGCTTATTGATTTTCTTTTATATTTCCTGTATCATAAATACTTTCCTCACAAGATCTTTACCCTTTCTCTTTGATTTTGTGTTATGTTCTATCTTTTTAAAACATGTTGGCCTTTCAAATGTGATGATTGCTTTAACAACATTTAATAATTTTGCTATGCAGTATGTAAAAAACCTTTACTATAAAATAATTATATGTGTGCTTGATAGCTTTCTACTCTTCTGATTTATTTCAGCATACATTCCTACTCCAATTTACTTTGGAGCCGTTATTGACACCACCTGCATGCTGTGGCAACAGGAGTGTGGCGTGCAAGGTTCATGTTGGGAATATGATGTGACATCTTTTCGTTTTGTCTACTTTGGCCTAGCAGCTGGTCTCAAATGTGTTGGATTCCTGTTCATTTTTCTTGCCTGGTATTCCATTAAGTATAAAGAAGAGAAGATGCAAAGGCAGATGTGGAGGGATTCACCTATCAACACAGTGAGTGAAGTGGTGGGTAACACTGGAATGCAACAAAACTATGCACGGACTAGATCCTGTCCTACTTTTAGTTCTCAAGCCGAGCGTGCTGAAGACATGAGTCTGGCTGCAGGCATGCATTCCACAGCACAAACCTATCCAGGTCCCTTTACGGAAGCAATAAATGCTGCATTTGAGAAGGTTTCTGAAGATACCACTCCTAGGATATAGGGTCAGATATTGTTGTTCAGTTTTAAGTATGGGGCCTTTTGAAACACCTGTGCCTTCTCTTTCAAAAAGTGATCTGGAATAGATAATAAACCAACAGAGCTTAATGCACAGAGCCATGGCATATCTGAGGGCTGGATACCTCAAAATTACCCAGGTCAATCTTTCTTACCGTTGGGAAATGGAATTTTAAAATATGTTTGTAAGTACTTTAGCTGCATCTGTTAGATCCTCACATTCAGGCAAATATTAAAATGGTTAGTGATCCTAAGGCAGACAGAACTGCATTATCATTAGGGATAAAGCAATGCATCCACAACCCTTGGACTGGGGAAGAAATAAATAATTACTTTGCATTCTGTTTCAAAGCACAACTATAACTTTTCACAGCTATGCAACTTGGGTTAGATAACTTTTTTTGCTCTGGGCATTTTTCTTCAAAAATTTGTCATCGAACTGCAAAAAGGCCATCTGAAATAATGCAATGTAGTTACATAATATGTTTTCTTGTGTTTTAAAGTAAAGTTACTTGAAGTCACAGAGCAGACTTTACCAGGTCAAGCCTAAATTTCTAAGTCATAATAAAGTATTTTCAATTGTTACTTGTTAACCTGTTAAAGTAATTTGATTTTAGCATGACATGATGTATTCTGTTTAGGAAATTGCAAAATTATAAGCACCAGTTATATCAATAGTTTTTAATGCATAAAAAACCTGTAAATAAAGACCAGTTTAGTACCTGAATATTCTGGAAATAGGAGCTAATCTGCCACAGGTACTCTACTTTAGTCACCAAGTTCATATTCAAGCTTTTCTTAGACTCAATTAACATAAACAAAAATCTACCTTATGGCAATTTGAGAGGAATTGCATGTCATGATAAAGCTGGCTGTATGGTACAGTTGTTCTATTGTCACATAGCCAGACTGCTGTTCACATACCTCAGTCATATCATAAGTGTCAGTCAGATCATTTGATGGTGCAGTTAAATGACTTCTTTATTGTGTGGTCTGCTGTCATGAACAATGGATTTTTGTCAATTTGTTGGGAATAAAATTTTAGACCAGTGAAATTACCCTTAGAGCTTCTGTCCATGTTATAGACTCAAGATGTTCATCAAGCATTTAGAGCAGAGTACAATTTTTCAGCTTAATTAGCAGCCAAGAATCATTTGCAGGATAACCAGAGCTGATCTTTCCAGCTATACTGGAGGAAATGTTTATATGAAGGCCAAGGTATGGAGAAACTGAGGCTGAAACTACACATATTGTACTTGTCTCATACTTTTTTCTGACTCGTCATTGTTTTTGGATGCAAAACAGGAAATTACAGGCAAGAGTATTATTTTCAGAGGGATGGAATGCTTAATGGTTACCCATCCTACCATTTGTATACTCAAAAATGACAACGTTCAACTTCTTTTATATTTTTAATCTCTATTACTCCAGATTTGGAGAAATAGGCAAAAGTCTGAATTGACAAATAGCAGATAGATTTAAGCAACTTTCCCTGCTCTTTCCAGTTTGATCCCAGTTTCTGATGCAGCTTCCTATTTTTTTTTAAAAAAAATGTTAAGGGAGAAAATTGTATAGTTGAGTGCTTTATTTATTTATTTTTTAGCAAAAGTTCCAGGTCAGCTTTCTGTTTCTTTCTGTTCAAAGGGATCACATTTCTTTTGTTGAACATTCATTTTAAATCCTGTTGTGGAGATGAAGAAGTTCTAATACAGTTTAAGGGGTATGATTCAGAAACCTGTGAATCAGAGAGCAACAAGAGGGAAGACTTGGGCATAGTGATACAGTCAGTTGTCTTTTGGGAGTGCTGCTTCTTGTGTCAGGTTCTTTTGTCCTCTCAAGGAACCTCCATTATGATAGCCTTCACTTCTTACAATGACAGGTCTGTACAATTAGCTTTGTGCACCCAGTGGCATTTGCAGAAGCAATCCCCTTTATCCCTAGGCAGGGAAGTCTTGAAACCCAGGACAAGTTCAGCTATGACTTCTGCTACAATCTGAAAAGCTGTTGTCATAACGCCTTTGTGCACCCCTCAAATAGCCATTAGAATTATAACAGAGAGGAAATACAAGGAAGAAAAATGCTTCCAGTTATTACCTTTATAATAGCCAAAAAAAAAAGTTGGGAAATTCATAAGAGAATGGGAAGCACATTAGACACTGGGTCTGTAGTCATAGCTCAAGGCTGCTATAGTCAGTGCATATATAGGGTTTGCAGTAGTGCAGATGTATTGCAAAACAGTGGTTCATGCTGGGAAGGGAGTGGTAAATGGGGGGACATTTCTGAAGAGGAGACAGAAGAAGGGAGAAGTGTGTTAGCGTCCATAAGGCTTGTACCTGATGTTTCAAATCACATTTTGCAGGGAGCAAAATACACATTTTCTATATAACTAGAAATAAACAAAATAAACATGGGCTGCAGGTACAATAGTTCTCTATTTTGAGGGAAAGTGAACTGAGGTACTGAAAATGCAAATGGTTAGCTTTCCACTCAAACAAATGGGAAACTGCTAGTCAGCATCTTCTTAATGCTGCTCATGTTCATGCAGATTTTTGCTCAAGCAACATTCACTGTCAATGTGATTGCTTAAAGTTGCAAGATGAGATCTGGCCATGCTCCTTAATTGTTTCCCTAGTATTGACAATTCATTTATTGGGCTATTCAATGTCATTCCCTTGGGATGGAAAAGAACTACAGGAGAGGTTCCTTTGGGGGAACAGTTTAATATTCAACATGTAATTGAAGGTCTTTTCCCACTTCCTTCCTTTCCCCTCTATTAGTTTTCAAGTTTTAATTTAATTCTTTGTTATAGTATACATAATGTATGTGGAAGTAGATAGCCATAAATATTAATGTAAACAGATGTTTATACTTGTAGTATTAAGGGTATTTATTCAAAGCTAATACTGCCTCAAAATATTCATTATTCTATGTATCGTTATTTCCATGTTGGTTTCACTCTTGCAATTTGAAAGTGTATCCAAAATTGCCTCTAGTGGAATGCTTTAGTTTGCCTGTATACATTTCCAGTTGTTGTGTCATTTACATATGTATAAATGTATCTTACAGCTCTTATATCCTACAATACCTTGATACAAAATGGAGGGTGGAGAAGCCTAGATTTGCTCTAGAATACCTGTGACCTTTCTTTTTTTGTTTGTTTAGTAAGGCCTAAAAAAAAAAAACTATTGTGTCAACTGGATCACCTTTGGACAAACTGGTGCTAAAGCAACAAAGTAATCTTTCTAGCATGAGAAATATTTCAGATAGGTTTATATAACTGCATGAGCTTACATTTTGACATCTTTAATGTGCACATAATTATTGGTAGATTGGGCACCTCTTCCAGCTCTGCAAATCAGTGAGTTGCTTGAAGTTTTTTATATATTTTAAATAGAAGGATCAAGTGTCATACTGGGAATTTGTAAGGCTGTGAACATAATTTGCTGAAGCAGCTTATTCACATTTTAAAGACACTATAACAAAGTTTTGCTAAACAGCTATAATAGCCAATACCAAGTAGTCAAGGCTTTGTGGTACTTTTTGAGCAGATACAAGACACACACATTAATATTCCTTCTATATAACAGCACAGTTGTTATTCAGGTTAATAGTGACAATGTGGGGGACGTGTCAGTACAAACAACTTTCTAACTACTTATTACCTGTAAAAGATGATATACTATTACTCCTGCAAAATAGAATGGATAGTAAAAAAAAAAAAAAGTTTGTACTGTGCTGTAATGGATGTTTGATACTCACTGGAAAGATGTTTTGTGAAAAAACAAAGATTGCAGGGATGACCTAAATATCCTATGAAATATGCAATTTTGAATTACTGTTACTTACCTTTTTTCTACTACCATACTTCCCACAGGGGACCTTGGTCATTGACATGAAATGAAACAGCAGTATATTCTGTATTTCAGACGAGATGCCTGAAAGGGGGGAAAAAGTATTAATCAAGGGACAAACTAGTTAAAAGTGTTGATGTTGATATTTAAATAAATGTTTGGAGAGTGTTGAATGGGAAAGTGTTTATCAGTTTTACCTGTGGAAACAAAAGTACAGATTTGTGCGAAATGCAAATAGGTTACTTTTTAGCAAAGACTTTTACTAATACTTATGTCTTAGTGGAACAAAAAAAAAAGTTTTCAAATTATATGTGCAAGCTTGTGTGAACACATTGTATGGACAGAACTTGGGATAAACATGTTTGCAAGAAAACCCTTCGATACTTGACATTTTTAAATAAAAATGGTGTTTCATCAACTACTTGTTTTGCTGTGACAAATATGTGGACAGTAGTGATGTGGGGTGTGTCTGCTTCATCCCTCCTTTTCCATCAGTTCTTCACTGATAGTATCCTGTCAGCCATTTTTAGCCCTGGTAGGCCCTTGAAATCATCACAGGTGGGGACAAAGGGTTGGGAAATAGAAATATTGGTCTTGCCTGTGATATGTTCATTTCTATCAATGAAAAAAGAACATCCTAAGTTGGGTTGCTCCTCCCTCTCCTCCTTATAGATGGGCATGATACAGACCTTTGAGGAGCACCCTCTAGTGAGGGCAAATCCTGGTAAGATCAGTCAGATTATCAGCTAACTTTAAAAACAAAAACTTAGAACTCAAGAAGATAAAGGAAATGAAACAAAGAGAAGGCATAGCACAAGAAGAAATGTGCTTTTCCATGCTGACAACTGGTAGTGTAATGAGCTAACATGAGCAGTGACTGAAAAACCTCTGTGCTTGGTGGGGAGGATGCTTATCTTTCACTGCTGGAAATGAACACATCACAGGTAAGACCAATATTTATTTTCCCAGCAGTGAAAGGCTGAACATCCTGAGATGGGACATACTAGAGTTCCCCAAATCAAGGATCAACAAAACTGCTGATGTCTAATAGCATAAACTATTGCTAATGGCCTGTTGAGCACCATCTTATTTAATGAGGCTTTGGCAGAGACAAAGGCACTCGACCCACAGCACCTC
The DNA here is from genome assembly GCA_026167975.1 of Phrynosoma blainvillii. Lineage (NCBI taxonomy): Eukaryota > Metazoa > Chordata > Lepidosauria > Squamata > Phrynosomatidae > Phrynosoma > Phrynosoma blainvillii. Next base: position 51,666,205 of record JANUYF010000004.1, read on the forward strand.
ACAAAGGTGAGGCTGATTTCCAGGTGGCTGTGGCAGATATCTACCAGAGGGACTGTACTGGCAAGAGGCATTGATATAATAGCACGTGTAATGGGTTGAATGACTACTTCACCAAGTAACAAGGACCCCAAGGACTCACTGCATGAAGTGATGCAGGCTTTGAGCCATCTGTTGAGTAGGAAGACTGAATGCACTGTGGCTGAAAGAAAGAGGAAAGAGCATCAGACAGGAGTGACTTCATTCTCTGTAGATAAGATTGGACTACTTTCATGCATCCAAGGTATGCTGGACCTTCTCCAATGACTTCTTCAGAGAAAGACAAAAGATGGCAAAAATAACTTTCTGGTAAGTATTTCAAAGTATTATATACAAAGACTTGATAAGTGATACCGTCAAAGCGTTTGGGATTATGTGGGAGTCCCAGGATGGGTAGTAGTATGTAGTTGGAGATGTTAAGAGGCCCCTGAGGAGAAGGTTATCTAATATGCTGTAGAGCAGTGCTTCTCAGGCTATTTTATCTGGGGGAGCAGCAATTGTTTTCCCCCCCTCCAAATGTGATAGGAATTAGGACTATATTTGTGCCCATTAAACACAGATGTCCTGGAAACACCGGGGCCAGCAACCAATGGCTCACGAACCAGCTCTGGTTTGGGGGAACCACCTCTTCAAGTATCAGTGGTATACAGGATTAGATATCTGATTAACAGGGCAGAGAACTACGCTGGGCCCCATGGAGCCTTGGGATTGCTTACTTAAAATACAGATCTGCTACCAATCAGAATGAAATCTGATCTCCAAACTGGAAACTGCCAGCTCACACTTCATTAATTGGTTGTATTAACTGCAGACACTCCACCTTGTAAGCAATGTAGATTCACCACTTTGGGGAGAGGAAGGTTAGTGCCTGAAATCAAAGGAATATTGTAGCCAGAATGATGAGAAGTTATTTACTGGATCATCTGTATACCTGTATAAAATAAGACTATTGCCATGGTTAGATAAAAGGGAGATTAGGTTAGCATAACTCCCTGTAGATAATGGTGAGTCCATACAAATGCATGGTTGTGTTAACAGGAACTCTCCTGAATTACCTGACTTTATTTGAGAAAAACTTGATTAACCACTTAAAAGCCCTCTAACTCTGACAACAGATTATTATCATCCTGTTGGAAGACTCATGACATTATAATGAATGAACTGTTGACTAAAGGGTCATGAAAAACTAATGGATGACTTGGTTTGGTTACCCTTCTGTTACAGGATAGCAGTGGAAGAAATTTCTCCAAGAAAGACAAACCAACAAGCCCTAGTTTTAAATAGTAAATTCCATATATGGAGCTGTACAGTACACTAAATCTGAGCATATGTGCTAACAGAGAGCGTGGCATAGTGGCCTGAATGCTGGAGCAGGACTCAGGGATACCAAGGCCTGCATTCCACTTGGCCATGGAAATCCAATGGCAACCTTGGGCAAGGCACATTCTCCCAGCCCCAGAGGAAGAAGACAGTTGAAAAAACCCCTCAACAAGCTGGTCAAGAAATGTTAGTCAGAAATTACTTAAAGGCACACAACATGTGTACTATTTACTGACAGAATTTAAGCAAGGAAGAAGTATACAGTACTAATAACAATGCGGTACAAACAACAAAGGGGCAAAGATTTAGCTGTTACTTGGATGCCTGGTAACTTGTAGAGAAATACATTCTGCTCGGGCTGAGTTTTACCCAGAACTCTGAAATCACAAAACCAAGGACCAGTGGAATAATAGGCCCATCTGAAGGAATTCTTATTTAAAGTGTAACCATCTAGACTAGTTAACATGTACGTCTGCTATTGTTCTTGGCAATCCCCCTCAAGGCTTTTCAGGATGTGTGTGTGGGGGGGGGTGGGGTAGAGAAGGCAACTCCTTTGTGGACAAACTGGTCTTGGGACATTATCTCGCAGGGAGAAAGTGGAAATAAACCGGACGAGTGGAAGACTTTAATTTACGGGATTTGTCCCGTTCTGCCTCGTCTGATAACTAAATTCGAATTTAAAAGGGTTAATTCGAACAAAAACCTGATCTTTTCATTTCCTCAAAAATCCCAAAAATGAAAAGATCAGGTTTTCGTTCGAATTAACCCCCTTTTAAATTCGAATTTAGTTATCAGACAAGGTGGAACGGGACAAATCCCGTAAATTAAAGTCTTCCGCTCGTCCAGTTTATTTCCACTTTCTCCCTGCAACTCCCCGTGTGATAACGTCCTTATTGTTTTAAGGACAAGAAAAGGACAGCCTGGAAGGTCCACCTGGGGTGAAGGCGACTGTCTTGTCTCTGATTAGAAAAAGTCATAACCCCTTCTATTTCTGCGAACCTCTCCTTAGGAGAAAGAGTCTATATTTCTTACTCTCCCCATAAGGCAGGCAGCTCTCTTCTCTGAGGCAAGAGGGCTAACTGGGACTCCTTATATTTTCATTCCAGGGAGGTAGCTGCCCTTTCTACTCCTGGAAGAGACTGGGATGGTACCATTTAGTGATGTTGTCTCAGTTGTGTGCTGACATAAATCCCACTCAAAGTGTATCATGGGGGGAGGGGGGAGGCTTTTGGACTGTCACCATTTTTGAAATGATTTTGGGGAAATGATTCCCCAAAGGTATGTAAGCACTGCAGATCAAATTGGGTCACAAATAGAGAGTATTTCCCTCCTTGCTTGAATCAAACCTGGGTTTCTTTACTCATTAGACTTTAAACAAATCTGAACTTTCAGAGCCGTGCTGTGGCCTATGCGCTAGTACTGAAACTGAGAGGCATTAGGACTGGCACCAATCTTGAGAGAGAGGGCTTGCAGCAATTTTTTTGATGCTGCGTTTTAGACCGGTACTGCTGGTTAGGATCACCTTTGACAATGACTAAGCCTTGGGGCGGGGGAAGGCTCTGGCCATAATGGAAAGAAAGAAAAGGCTTCATGAGCCTTTTAAGCTCCCTCTTCCTTTGTTGAGTTGATTTCCAAGCATCTCCTATTTTGGCATAAACCAAGGTGGCAAGCAGAAATGGCATCCATGAGGATGAGGATCTGCACTTTAGACACATCATTTGTGGTGGGGGAGGTTGGAATAACAATGGTTATTTAAACACATGCTGAAATTCCAACTGGAGGCAGGGATGTTCCAATGTACCCATGCCACATGAGGAGGGGGTTAACAAGTGCCCTCCAGGCCCTTGCCATCCCTAGACAAGAAACAATGGAGAAGTCAGTACAGGCCTAGCAGGTGAGGTAAAATCTATCTCTTCTGCAGCCTTTTTGCAGTGACAACACTCAGCCTGTTGGACAAGACAGCAGCAGCCTTGCTGTCAACGTCATGGAGCCCTAGCAAGTACATTTCTATACTGCTTACCAACGCACTTAAGCACTCTCTAAGCGATTTACAATGTGTAAGCTGATTGGCCCCAACAAGCTGGGTACTCATTTCAGTGACCTACAGAAGGGTGCCAGGCTGAGTCGACCCTGGAGCCCCTGGCTGGGATTGAACTCACAACCTTGTGGTTTTGTGAGTGAGTGGCTGCAGTACTGGCATTTAACCACTTTGTCACCAGGCGACTGAGCCCACCTTTCCAGATAGTACCAGTTGGAGACCTCAGCAAGGCAACTCCTGGAAGAATAAGTGAGACTGGAGGAATGGGCCATAGTGGATAAAAAGGACTCTCTATGCGAGAGGAAATTCCCACTTGGGAGTCTCACTGAAGAGTAGGAGGAAGATGGAGAGTCTTCTTCTCGTTGCTGCTCCTGCTGTTGTAAGGAAGAACTTGTGGAATAGCAATAGCAATAGCATTTACATTTCCATACCGCTTCATAGCAAACTAAGCACTCTCTAAGTGGTTTACAATGTATAAGCCAATTGCCCCCAACAAGTTGGGTACTCATTTTACTGACCTACAAAAGGATGGAAGGCTGAGTCAACCTGAAGTCCTGTAGTGATCAAACTAACGCCTGCATTTAACCATTGCACCCACCCGGGCTTAGGGCAGGGAGTAAAGAGGAGCAAGAGAAAAGCATGGCCTACCAGGCAAGAGGCAAGAATGAAGACTGGCCTTACTAGGGATTACTGTCACTAAAGTCTGTATCATTCCTACCTATGAATGTAAGAGGGAAGGACAACCTATCTCAGGATGTTCAGCATTTCATTCCTGAGAAAATGCAGTAATACAAAACAAACACAATTAAAACCATCATTACCTTATAGCACACATGTCATGACCCTTTGGTCTTCAAATGACTATATCCGAAAGTGGCTTTATATCTGCATATCTAGTGATTATCCCCTAATTTTTAAGCAGATAGATTCTGTAGTTCAAAGGATATGTAGGCTCAATGTGTTTGAAATGTCTACCAAGGCTCTATTTAGCTGCAGGGGGCACAAATTCCCAGATTCAGTGCTTATGATATTTTGGTAGCAGAATACAGTTGAAGACATGCCATGTGATGGGCATTATCTGCTGCACTGAATTAAACCTGCCCTATTTGTTAGCCATGCAGTAAAATTAAACTGTGCAATAATATCCTTGTCTCCATATGTTGACATTTTAAATTTAGCAGTTGTGCTTATTCAGGTGTTAATGCAATCCAAAATATGAAATGATTCCATTTTGTCTCTTTGCCTTAATGAGTTATATTACCTTATTTTAAACCAGTTTGCTCTCCTATTAAAACACCATCTCCTCACATGAGCAACACTGCTCCTCATGAGAGAGTTAACCAAATTATTTTATAAAATGTACAGCCTAGTGCTATTGTTTGCCACATGATGGTTTTAATTGTCACATTGCAATATGGAATACTCTTACATAGTGTTATACTGACATCTAGTGGCTGGTTACAAAGATGTCTCAGTATGGCTACATCCACACTGCAGAAAGAATCTGGTGTGACACCACTTTAACTGCCATGGCTCAATGCTATGGAATTCTGGGAATTGTAGTTTGTTGTGGCACCAGAGCAATGGTAATGTAATGTAAAAGAACCATAGTCATATATGCTGGAAGTCTTTGTTCCCTGGTTTGTTTTGTTTTAATATGTTTTTATATGAGTATCTTACTTTTTAGTTAATTAGATTTATTGTTTGAATGTTTCCATCTATGTTTTTTATATATGGAAAAATGTGTATGCATTTGTATGTTTGGTTTTTAGAATAAAAATATTGCATATATTAAAAATAAAAGCTGTTCCTGTTGCTCTATGGTTAAGATTACACAGAACTCCTCAATTAATGTCTCTTGACACACGTAAAATACCTTGTCATGTTCTCTGAAAGCCCAATTTAGTTAATTGTGCAGTTTTGAGGTTGTTGTAACTATGGTGTATGTACATTATTGGCACCAAATGCTCAGTCCACACTAGGGCATCTTGTATGGTAGAATTCAAATGAGATTCTGGGTAATCTGATCCAGAACCATTCATCACTCGGAAGCACTTGCTGCACATTTTCAAATACCATCTGTTGCTGACAAATTAAATTTAATCAAGAGACATAAAACCCTGACCTTTCATAACATGGAGAGCAGAGGTAGGAATCAGATGCCCTCCAGTTTATGTTGGACTATAAGTCCCCACAACCCTAGGCAACACTGACAATGAGGAATCTGAGATGTTAGTAGTTGACAATATCTGGCAGGCCTTATTATTCCCATCCTGAGTACAGTATGCTGCTGCTTTTTCTTATATGGTCATTTTGGCCAGAATCCTGTATCACAAAATGAGTAGCCTGGAGTAGCGCACTGGTGACTGCTACATATTCCTGATCCCTATGTAGCCCCGTGAAAGTCCACCAACCTCCACCTACTGGTTAACAGTTATTACAATCAATGGGGGCCTATTCTCTGGCACTCAGGAAGCAGGTGGCTGCCATCCTCTCCATCCGGATAAGTGATCACTGTCATGAAGGAGAATTGTGACAGGGACCTTGTTCCCACCTGTTACAATGGGGATCACTCAAGGGAGGGAGTGGAAATGGCAGCCAGTTGCTTCCTAAGTGATAGGAGAACATACCTCCATTGACTGCACCAGCAGCTGTATGGCAAGTAGAGATGCTGGAATTCAATGTGCATTGTAACTGTGATGCTTATGCATACATAAAGACCATACAGGATTCCAGGCAACAAACACTAAAACATAATACAGTGGGTCCTTGTTATCTGCTGGAGTTTGATTCCAGGATCCCTCATGGATAACAAAATCCGTGGATGCTCAAGTCCCATTAAATATAATGGCATAACAAAATGGAGTCCCTTATATAAAATGGAAAATCAAGGTTTGCTATTTGGAATTTATACTTTAAAAAAATATATTTCAAGCTTGAATCTGTGGATTAAAAAAAATCCACAGATAAGGAGGGCTGACTGTACTTCAAAATTTAAAAATACTAGTCAAAAATTCATGAGCTCATCCAAAACCTGGCAAAAACTACCACCATCACGAAGCGGTAGGGCTTGGAATCTGAGATACAGTTGAGGTGCTGCGGCAATTGTCCTAAGCAACTGAAGCATTAGGTGGCATTATGTATTCCTTACTATATAGTATAGCATTAAGCTCTGTCTTCACTCATTTCAGCTGTCTGTGAGTTTTTCTCACAGTACTTGGTGAACTGGTTTAGTTGAACACTTTCCCTCCCCCATGAACATTTGACTTGGCAGATTTCTATGAAACAGGTACAGGAACTCTTTATTTCATGAAAAATTGCTTCTAGACTTTCCTGAAGCCAGAATTGTTCTATAAAAGTATTGCAGAATATTTTTACATTAACACAGTTTATAGCCTAATAATGTAAAATCTATATACAAACAACATCATTCATGCCCATAAATAAGTTTGTTTCGCCATTCAGCTCATGACATACATGATAAACACCTAGTCAATTCCAACAAATTTACAGAACTTTCCTTGGAAATTATTTAAATGCCAACTAACACCATGGGACACTCAACTGAGAATTTTAAATGTTAACTTTAAATGTCACTTCTGAAACAAACTGTGTGTTAACACACTATCCACATTAACACACAAAAGAGATGTACTTTCAAATAAACCAGATAGCTGAGAAATGGTGCTGTTCAGATCTTTTTGCTATTATTACATTGTTCAAATGTTCAAGGATTTTTTAAATGTAATGTTTGGTGAAGTCTAGCAATTAACTTTTTTTTTGACATTGTATTAAAATGAACAGTTTGCAACTACTCTATTTTATATAATTGCATCTTGTTTACTCACTCAGCAGTTCTATTCCATCTCACCTCAGGATCAGTTAAGTGCTGAGATATATAAGGGACTATCCTTTTTTGATGTAAAAGGAGAGGTCCTTTTACATACACATCTCATGTACATCTAGGAGATTCCCTGTCTGTAAGGTGAGCCTGTATTAATATGCATAGCTACAAACCAGCATTCTGTATGACTACACAGAGGTAAGGTGCATGGCTACATTGTGTAGAAAAAATGTGGGTATCTCAACCACACATTCCTCTTCATAAATAATAAGTTCCACACTTCAGTGCATATAGCAGTGTGGAATACTGCACATAGAGTATTTGTGTAGGTGCCTGTTCTTTGGATCCGAGGTCATATTTCTTAAATCTAAGAATAATTTTAGTAATTTCTGACCACATCAATGTTTTTTCCTAACTAGCAGAAATGAAACTTCCTTTCCAAAAGAAAAACCTGAAAAAGGACAGCCTTAATAACTTTTAACCACCTATTCACTGAAATATAAAGTCACTTAACTCCTCTTCTATTAATGCTTTCATTAACATTATCTTTCTGAGAAATTTTTCCCAAGTCTTAAAATCAAACATGACTTTCTGCTCAATGTTCAGTTAATTACTGTAGTTTTCACAATCCATCCCTCATACCACTTTCTCTACCAACCTATTTTATTGTTTTGGAAATTACACACCATTAGTAAAACTAAGAACATGTAAGAATATCAGACAAATAAAGGGTATGGCACACAGATTATAAAAGTGCAATATAATTTTACTTTTGACAGTATGAAATTTCAGTGGTTAAAGTTGTTAATAAAAATCCATTAAACAAAGAGTTTAGGGGGACAGAAAAACTCATTTGTGATGAGTCATTACGGGAACAGAGAAATGACTCAAGTCATATTTGGAAAAGCTTTTACAATACCTGTAATGTGACTTAGCAATTTCACATTGCATAGTATCATACAACATGACTTAGCCATTTCTTTTGAGCACTGGAATTCTTGCTCTTTCAGATATATGAATGCTAGAGTGTATGCATGTGCATGTACAACATACATTGTAGGGTTCATTTTGATTTAAAAAGTGTAATAATCATTTTTTAAAAAATGGAATATCAGTTGTCAGGGCTACTTCTGTTTGTCAAAAATTAATTAATAAGTAAGGAAACATGTATGTGGACTTGCTTACACAACCTAATTTGAGGACAATGGTGACAAAACAGTGTCTTCTACATTTAGGAGCTGTGAAGATTCTAGAGAGAGTTCCCTTTTGCTTAACACCCTCTCCATTTTAGGTTCCACAATGACTGTGTTTGAAGCCCGATGAATTACTTTGGCAGCTGAGTTCATGGGAAGGTAAGTTTGTTCTTCAAAAATATCATCCACAGATTCTTTGCCTGGGGCAGAACCTTTCTGAAGAATGCTAACAGGCTGTAAGATGAAGCTATGTCTGGACTCCAGCTCTGTCAGATCATTCCCACTGAAATCCATTTCAAAATCAGCTGGTTCTTCAGTCTCCAGCCACATTTCAGCTTGGCGACTAGTCCAGTGTGGTAGATTAGGACTCTTTTTTGCAGGAATATCATTACTTGATTCAAGTTGACTCTCCTGGCTTAACATAACCGTGCTCAAAGCCAGAGCTCCAAAATCTGTTGGCATGATCACCTGTGCCTCTTGGGTTGTCAACCAACTTGAACCTTCATCTGACTCAGCAGAGCTCATTTCCGGCAAGGCAAATGGTGTGGATGATTCATCCAAGTACCAACTAGGATGAGCAGTGGGAGTCTTTGCTCTTCCATTTTGCTCAGAGTAACTGTTCAGCAGTGCAAAGATTCTATCTACATCCTTCAAGTAATTTGTCCAGTCTTCAGGACTAAGTCTGTAGTCATTTCTGGCTTTGTACAAACTTTCATTCACACTGTACAAGTCTTCCAGTCCTTGCCAGTTGACATTTTCTATGAAATTTGGCAGCTTATCCTTCCCATCCATGCCATAACTGTCCTCTGTCAAACGAGAAGAAAAGAAATGATAGACCACGGCCTATATTTCTGTGTATTGTTATATTATCCTGTTTCAGTTCAATAGCTGTGAGTAGAACATTTTAAATACTGAACTCCCCGTTTTAAATAATGTTAGTATTTTGATTTGTTGTGGAAAAAGGACAAGAACATTTTTCTTTAACATAAAGGTGCAGAGAGACTCGCAGTGAATCAGCCCCTACAGAGTGAAAGAAAGGCACATATATGATAATATCAATGAAGACTTACGTTCAATCATGATCATCATCACAAACTAAGTTGCCCAAATGTTTAATCTCAGTTAAAATAGTCACACTGAATAAATTGTTGAATGGTGAGTCAACGTGTAGATAAATCCAGTTGATTCAGTGGGGCTACTCCAATTTGGACTAACAACAGAACTTAAGCCAATGTATGTACTGAGTTAATGCATACCTTGGCCAAGATCCTAAGTCTGCAGATTGTTCCACATGTGCAATTCCATGCCATCCTGCTGATCAGGTGCTGTCCAACTTTAGAAGGGATGTGGGGCGGAGGGGAGGCTGATTCAGACCATGGAGAAGAGCTGGTCTCAGCTCAGTTGGTTGGGGGGGGGGAGAAATGAGGGTGTGCTCTCAAATGAACTGTACCTACCTTTTCCTTTGCACAAGAGTCCAGAGCTGTTGAATCTTCATAGTCTGAATTGCCTCCCTCCCATTCCCACTGACAGTTGCAGGGACTCCTTATGGGATTTGACAGCAGCTTGGGTGGTGGGAGGTTTTTGTATGGAGTGGAAAGGCTAGGGACTAGACCTCTGCATCCTATCCAAAAAGGGGCTAACATGCCCATAAATCATAAGAAAGATGCCAACCACTGTTTCCCATTTCTGTATTAATAACAACAATGACTACAACAAAAACAACAATTTCCAGGGCAGCAGCAGCACCAAGACTCTATTATTATAATTACAGGCAACAAAGTTAAATATTATGAGTATTTGATGATGATCAAAACAATAAAAAAGAGCCTGTCTGGAATACCTGAGGTATCCAACCATGGCAGGTAGCCAAGTTTTAACAGTACAATTTTTCATCGTTAAAAAGGTTACAGTAACATAATGTCTGAAAAACAAAGGGCATTACAGGCTACAAATCTGAAAGAATGAACAATGTGTAAATTATATTAATAAATTAATAGATATACTAATGAACAATTACAAAGAAAATTAACTGTGATGGCCCTAGCTTACTGCAAGCACCTCTGTCTGTTGACAGTGGAAATACTGTCTGAAAACTGGAGTCAGTGAGGACACTAATGTAGTTAATAATCACAGGCCTAAGGGCAAACAATTATAGATAGACAGACAGACAGACAGACAGATAGATAAGATAGATAGAGCTCCAACCTTAAGCTACTGAGAAATGAGGCGAAGATCAGATTTTCAGAAGTAGTTAAAGATGAGGAGGAGGCAAAAAGAATAACATAATTTAAAGGACAACTCCCCTCTTTTTCCAAAGACAATCTGGTATGGACAGAGCATGTTCAATGGCCATAAAATGAAAAACAGCTGCTTGTGGGAGGCATAGTAGAAAGCGAAGCAGATACGGAATACAATTATCTGAAAAAAAGCATGACTGTCTGTTATGAACACTGAAGAGGAGTTTTCTGTCATCTTATTTTTGGTCTCACTGTGGCCAAGAATTTTTAAATGGTGATCTCCTGCTTCCCCACCCTCACTGGCACTCAAGGCGGCTTTGAAAAAACAAAACAGATATAGATAAAAATACAAAATAATAAAGACACTGTTGTGAAAATTAAATTATCAATAGATTTATTAAATTAAATTAGGAAAAATTTAAAAGGTATTAATCAACAATGCAATCAATACATACAGTACAGCGCTCCATTAAAAACACACACCTTTCCCTATAAAAAACAGTTCTCAAAGTCTGTCAGCATGGGAAAAAAAGTCTTAACCTGCTGAAAGGAGAGACAACAAAGATGAATCTAGTCTAATTGGATTAGCAGTTCCAGGGTCTGGGAGCAGCCTATGGAAGGACAGGTCTACTAATCTGTCTGGAAGGTAAGGTCTACTGATCTTTCATTGATGGAGAGGTCATGGAAGGAATGATATATGTCATGACTGATGAATGGAAACTCCTGTGTTCAGAGTCACTATTGGGGAATATGTGGCTTACGGTCTCCATGTCACATCTGCCATTTGCTTTTGTAGCCCTCTGAACCCTTCCCCCAAAGGAAAGCAATTCCTTCAGGACCCTTGATTTACCTTTACATCACACTCCCCATGCCTTATTTAACTGTACAAAGTTTTTAAAAAACAGAAGATGGCTTCTGACTATTTTTGGTTTAATTGGGAAGGAGTAGTCTCCAACAAAGAATAACTGAGCACAGATCCTTGCCCACCCAGCACTGGGCCACTGAATGATAGTTCTCGAGGAAAGGCCTGTTGTCTTCAAGACCTGCTCACATGGTTCTCAGGGGCACCTGGCTGGCCTTTGTGAGGAACAGAATATTAGACTAGAGACAGCTCTTAGGTCTGGCCTAGTAAGGATGTTCCAATGGTATTTAGTAACGTGGAGAAGAAATGGCTGCAGTTGGACAGAGAGGCACATCTCTCTACAGAAAACAGAAGGATTTGTCATGTTTGAAGAACTCTTTGTGATCAGCATAAACAATCTGCAGGCAAGTAAATTTAACATAATAGCTCCAGTTTGTTATTTTTATAACAGCAGGTTCATAATACTTCTTTTTTCATTGGAGAGATAGGGGAACTGGATTGAATAGGGAAGGTTCTCATCGGACACCACTACAGAAGAGGACCAGATTCATTCTGAATCCCATTTTGGAAGAAAGGTGGGATACAAATTCAATCAATCAATCAATCAATCAATCAATATACTAGGGAGAACATGATAAACTTCTGAGGTATAGAAAGGACAGTTTTAAAAGAAAAACAAGCAAGCAAGCAAGCAAACAAAAAGGAAAATAGTGCAACCCCCTTTGGGAGGTGTGAAGTGAGTTGCTCATCATGCTACACCACAGCAATCTTGTGGGAGCTTTCTGTACACCTTCCTTCAAAAAAGAACCTTATGAGCTACAGAAAACAACAAAACACAAAACCATTTTATTCTGAAAGTCTATCACTATGAAGCTGCTAGAAGTACATTTATTTCAGAACAAAATAAAGGCAGTTTAGTAAGCAAAAGAAATATTTATTCTGTCCAGTACATTGATGGAAATTACCCTATAGTTTAATGTCTGCAAGGAATGTTTTTTTGTTGAGGGAGAATATGCTGAATATGCTATTTGGCCCGTTTATTACCTCTTACTTTCCAGAACTAGGTCTTGGTATTAGGAAACTCATCCATCTGTATCTTATGGACTGATGATCTTCTTGCACTTTCCCTCTCTGTTACCATCAATGGTATTTTACATATTAGAAATCTGCGATATACCCTTTTTACACGTGGATCATATCACACAGTGCAGAATATAAGCATTAATTAGGCCCAATTTTCTAATGAAGTTTATGATTGCTATCATTACTCTTTTCTAAAATTAGGTGCTTTTCATAAGTTTCCCATGCAAGTATGGATCAGATCCATGACAATTTAGCTTCAACAATGCTATGATATCAGGTGCTCTCAGACCATATACTTCTCAGTGTAACTTTTCAATATGCTTACAAATTCAGGAACTATAGACACTTTTTATATGAGAGTGGTCCTAAGTTGCTGAACATCATGCTCCAGGTCCAACCTGGTACAATGCATGCTGGTGGGTGTGAGTGTATATGCTTTCAAGTTGCCTGTCAACCTTATGGTGGCCCTATGAATTTCATATGGCTTTTATAGGCAAGGAAAAATACTCAGAAGAACAGTGGGTCCTTCGTATATGTGGGGGATCTGTTCTGGACCCCCCCACCATGTAAAGCAAAAAACGTGGGACCTCAAGTCCTATTTGTTTCAATGGCCGCGTGCTCCCGTCCACATCATTATAACCTCCAGCGCCTAGCATACACGTAAGCTTAAAGCCACATATAGTGCACCTGCGTATAGCATGGGCATGCTGTAGTTTTACCAGTTCCTTCCTCTGAAACATTGTCTACAACACCTGGTATTCCTTGGTGGTCTCCCATACAAGTACCAATCAGGGCTGATGCTGCTTAGCTTCTAATAACAGGCAAGCTGGTACCTACTATATACAATCACACTTTTGCAAAACATCAATTTCTGTGGGAATTAAAGCCAACAATGACATGCAGATGTAAATTGCCATTTCAGTTTGATTGGTTACCAATGACTATAAGAAGATTTTTTCCAGAAACTTAATTATCTCAGAATACTGGAAACCATAATACATTAACCAAGCAAAAGAGGGTTCCTCTTACAAGCAATAAATATTTTAATATCATAATCAAACTAGTACAACCAGAGATTAACCACATTGTCCCTGCATATACTGAATGCCTGGAGATGAAACAGGATTACACTCATCAGCTCCAGTGTACTTCATTGTTAGTGTGAAAAAGACCTACATAGAGCTTGGAAGCTTTTTTTTTTTTTTTTAAATGATAAAAATTCACTATTTAAAGAACAGTTGTTAATGTGTTGTTTTTGGTTACTGTTTATTTTTCAACCCAAAATGTAGTTATTAAAAACCAAACTTGCAAAAATCCTCCCAAATGGCTTCTCAAAATCATTATTTTAACAAGGAAATGCTGGTTGCCAAACCCCAAAGGTAATAGTTGGAGGTCATCATATTACATTATATTATAGTTGGAGGTCATCATGTTACATTATATTATAAGATTGTTATTCCTTTCACTATCACAAAAAGTAATGTGTTGTAGGTGATATCATTATTTGTAGTGTGTTACTTCCAAGCTCTGCACCTACAATTATACCCAGATAAGGCTCCTCATCCAAAGTTCCCAATCATGCTGTGGAGTCTTACACAGATACTGTTGCATATAGGCAGATTCCTTTCATACACACACTAAACATGGATGGGGAACCTGTGGCTGTCCAGATGTTGTTGGATTCAAACTCCCATCAGTGCCTGTCAGCATGGCTAATGGTCAGGGATGATGGGAATTGAGGTTGAGCAACAGTTGGAGGGACATAGGTTCCCTCCCTTATTGTAGATGTAGGGAACAAGGCTAGGAGCCAGTGGAGGAGTGGGTATGTGAACAGTGGAATGACTCTACCAATAAGTACAGCAACACATTATTCAAGAGAACTTTGCTGTGCCTTCCCTTCCCTCCACCCCAGGACAAGGATGATGAGTGAATTTCCTAAAGCAAAACTAATGTAAAATGATCTTGGAGTCTCAATGTGAACAAAGTTAAATGCAAAGGGGCAAATGTAACCACCAGTGGTTGAGTGAAGGATATCGTTAGCGCTTGCATGCAGCAAAAGCTATGCACTGTGCAACAGGCAGGATAAAGACATTAGTCAAAATGGACCAGGTCATGCAATTATTTGGAAAGAAGCTGCTGAGGAGAATAATAAAGTGTGGATACCTGTGTGGATCATAGCTTCCTCCATCTTTACTTCCTGATATAGGAAAATACAAGAGTAACTTTTGTTAGTGTTTAGATTTGGTAAAATCATTCACAATGTAGTTTCCATGCAGAGCATCTAATCCCTAAAAGGAAATTTATTGTGTTATAATTAGATAAAGCAGCAGCCCAACAAAGATACCTGGTAGGGAATGTTCTAAGATAACTCTAAAATAGCTGGTAAGGCGTGTTCTAACATAGCTCTAAAATAGGAAAAGAAAGTGATAAGACATATCAAAAGGAAAACATTTATTGGTAAAAGAAAGCAAAACTCTGAAATTTAGAGCTGAATTTCCCAGGAAAAAAAACCTATTATTTTGAAACATTTAACATGCTTCAGATTATACAAGATCAATCCATTACCCCTGAAGTGAATGGGAAAACTAAACAGTGAGTAAGCTATACATTCTTCTAGTGGGACTTGTTGAACCTTACAGCTAAAACAAAATCTTGTTTTTTTTCAAATGCATGGAAAAGAAAAAAGAGAAAAGAAAAGAAAAAAGAAAATGGCAGCCTTGGACCATATCCAGACCTAGGGAAGATCAAATGGGGTCTGTTGTTGTTATGTGCCTTCAGACTTGACTCTGATTAATGGTGACTCTATCGCAGGTTTTTTTTTTTGGGCAAAATTTATTTTAGGAGGTTAGCAACTGCCTTCCTCTTAGGCTGAAAGAGTGTGACATAGCCAGATTGACCCTGTGGATTTCCATGGCTGAGTGCTCTCTAGGAGTCCTAGTCCAATGCTCAAATCACTACTCCACACTCACAAAATCAGTTTACTGTAACATTCTGAGTGGCAATAAAAGAGATACATAAATACATACAACATTAAGAACTCATAGGTTAACCTCCAAGAAGAAAGGTTAATCTTTAGTACAAAAAGAAGAAGAATCTGAGTCCAAGTTTGTGTCAAAGTCTCATTCTCTTATCCTAATTTTCAGATATAGTTTGGAAAAACAACTGGTATTATTTTCTGGCGAGGTAGAGAACTGTTAACTAGCAATGTCTTCTTCACATGTCCCAGGTTCAGTGCTTATACCAGACAGAAAGCCAAGCTATTGAATGGCTCTGACAATTACACAAAATAATGAATAATGAAATAAATACTGCATCCTTTTGCAATTATTATGCAATTATTCTGATATTATGCATTAATACCAATTCAAAGAGAAGTGTATACTTTTTCTTGACTAAAAACATTGCCAAATGCCACATTCTGATTATGCTTCAAGGCATTATTTCTTAGCAAAAATTATAGATAACTCAAGCCAAACTTTGTTTATAATGAAGGATGGGAAGACAAAGAATATTCAGAGGTTCGTAACATTTATTACCTGCGTCAAGCCCCTTAGGTCTTGGATTGCATTGCTTATAGCCTTGACAACTTCGCAGCTCCATTAGCTGTATGTGTAATTGATTCAAAGTGCCTCTTTCTACTGTATGTACTGTGTTTGTCAGCTGTGCACAGAAAGAAAAAGATGACAACCTTTTAGAATCAATGCTATGCATGTCTGGTTAGAAGCAGAACTCACTGGCCAGTATCTTAGTGTTGACATATGGAGGTTACAACTATGTATATATACTTTCCCAGACCTACAAAAGGAGGTATCCAGTATGTTTTTATGCAAGACTTCCACCTTAGCTCATAAGATTACATGGGAGAGGGCTTGCTGGGCACAAATTCATCTCCCTGGCTTCTGACTGACTGCATGAGTGCACCAGGGCTCATTCGGGCTGTTTTTGAGCACCAAGAGAGGAAGGAGCAGGCTGAGATTGCTCTTTCTTCCCTCTATTATTTTATATTGGGGAACGTAGCTCAGTAGTGAGCAGCCCCTACTAGCTCAGGTCCAGCCTCAAGAAGCAGGCTGGCAGAGGCTTATATTCCACCAGCACGATGCAGGATATCAGCCACTGAGTCCAGTAGGGCTGAATCCCAAGGAAGAACATGCAATAGGGGTGAGGCACCCTCATGCTTCCAGATATTTTCAGTTGCAACTCCCATGATCTCTTACTATTGCTCATGCTGACTGGGATTTCTGGAAGGTGAATCCTAAACATCTTAAAAGGCAGTGGTTCCTCAGCTGTAGTATACAGGGATATGCATACTGTGTGCCTTCAAGTTGTTTCCGACTTATGGCAACCCTAAGTCAAACCAATCATGGGGTTTTCTTAGCAACATTTGTTCAGAGGAGGCTTGCCACTGCCTTCCTATGAGGCAGAGAGCATGTGATTTGCCCAAGGTCAAATGATTGCAACTGTAAAGTTTGCATTCCCTAGCTGCCAAATCCTCCACACTTAATTAAGTGAAGTGACAACTGCTTCTTGCTGACCTCAGTTCAGGAATGTACAAATCAGTCAACATTCATATTGTGTCCTTCAATCACAAATCAGTTCCATCAGTTTTATGCATTATCTGTGAATTTGCTTAAAATAAACATTTTCTTTTCTTTTTTCTGTATGCAGCTTTTCTTAGCATACCCATTCTGTATGAATCTCTATTTTATGCACTGTTTGCATGCAAATTCTCTCCACTACCCACTTTTTGTACAGTTTTTAAGTTCAATTCAGAGTAGTTCAGAAGCTAAACAAATGGTGCAAAAATGCAGCCCATGGGCTGTAAGTGGTCTCAACCCCTTTTACACCCCTCAAGTTCTCCTAGAGTCCCCCCCAAATTCCAGCCGGAGGTGAAAAATTGCCCCCAAATGTATTTATTTATTTGTTCTAACCTATGTCCTGTCTTTCTCCCAGAATGATACACAATGCGGCTTACAGTGTAAATTAAAAAAAAAAAAGAGTAGCTAAAACAATATATAGCACAAACTTTTTTTAAAAAAACATTAAACAGTCAAACCAATTAAAACATTAATTTAGAACAATCAGAACATATTCAACGTATGTTAATACATATTAAAAATACAGCACACCCATTGAACATCCTTCTGCCCCAACCAGTTAAAGCCTGAAGGCCTGTTAAATAAAAAGGTATTTCCGGATAAAAATCCACCTGAGCTAAATCATCTTTGGAAGGGAACTCCATAACCTAGGAGCAGCCATTGAGAAGGCTGTCTCCTGTGTCATCAAGTGAGTCTGTGAAGATGATGGGACCAGATGAAAGCCCTCTCCAAAAATCATAAAACTCAAGCAGGCTTATATGTTCCTCAAAGACTCCCTGCAACAGTGAGATCACTCAATATATCTCCACCTCATTTCAAAATCCACCAAATTACCCACTAACTTTTGAGACTGATTATTGGCCAAACATCAGGAGGTGTAGGCTGCTTAGGAGGTAAAAGTTGGTGCTGCCCCTGCTGAAGTTGCCCACTTGGTCTAAAGCAGGGTTCGGAAACCTAAGGCCCACGGGCCGGGTGTGGCCTGCGGAGGCCTTCGGACTGCCCCCTGCCCGGTCCTGCCGCCGCCGCCGCCTTTCGTGGTCGCAGGAGTCATCCGGGGCGCCATTTTGGATTCCAAAATGGCGCCCCAGAGTCTCATGTGACCTTTCCACCAAAAAGGTTGCCAACCTCTGGTCTAAAGAATGGCTATATTGCAACCTGTACATTGAGCCAGGAAGTGCCCATTATACTAGTTCACGTCAGAAGGAACGCCAAACCAAATCCTCCAGTACTTGTACCCAGTGTTTTCCAGCTGCTATAATTTGCCATTTGGAAAGGAAAAGAGACCATTTACATACACACATTTATACATAAACATAACTGAGGCCATGTACATTTTATTTGGGGAGAGCGTAGGTCTTGGGGGGAGGGTAGGTCTGTATTTGCTGTAATTTTAACTGTTGTAAGCCGCCTCGATTGTTTTAACAGAGGGCTGGGGTATAAATCATCATCATCATCATCATCATCATCATCATCATCATCATCATCATCTGTGGACATATTGTTCAGTACAAAAACATCACCTAAGATGCAGCCCTTAGACCTGTTCCCTGGGCTTTTATCAGTAGGTACAAGAAGCAACCATCAGGCCAGCCCAAGACATTTGGTTGCAAGAGGTGGCAAGTAATATGGTGCTCCCTCTTTATTTATGTACAGAAACTGGTTATATTGACTGTTTAATTCGCAGCACTCTGTCAAATGGTAGAGCTAGCCTCCTGTTGCTGAAGGTAAGCTTCAGGTCTGGGTTTGACTGTGGCTCAATTCCTGATAGTGAAACTATCTGGGAATTCCCTGCCAGGTACATACACACATGCACACACACACACATATTTACCTGGTAGGGGTCAGTGTTCATATCAAAATATTCCAAGAACCCTGTAGCAAACTCACAGAAGAGGAAGTTGTGTGTTTCATTTACTGTTCTCAAACACCAATAAGTGTTGTTGTTCGAGCTTGTACAAGCACAAAATGATCCCACTGTTAGAAAGGGGGGAAAAAATCAACAACCTCTATAATGTATGCATTTACTGAAAAGGGCAATTCATACATAGAACTGCCAGGTCAATTGTCATATGTGCAGTTACACTTGTATCCAGCACCTAAAAATGCTCACATTGTACTGTATCCCTTCAGTCCTCATGTTAAGAGAAGCTCAATGGTGAGTGAGACAGCTAGAAAAGAATCAAAGGCTTTTCTCACACTGGTGATCTTTAAGCAAAGGTGGAAAGTGTCTTTTGCACATGGTTTAACCAAGGTTCAGAAATACTCCTCTTTGGAAAGATTTCCCTGAATCCTCCTGCCTGGATTTTGTAATACAAAAAGGGATATTTTTAAAAGCACTGGCTTTCACATTTGATTTCCTGCACTGTCAGGGGATTGGACTAGATGGCCTATAAGACCCCACTCAACTTGATTACTCTGCCTGTAGAAGTGAACAGATGCGGTCACTGGTAGGTTTACTGGTAGAATACTGTTTATTGCATGGGAGGCTGAGATTCCAGGCACTATCTGTTTTAATAGAGGAAGTCCTTGAACTACAGAGTGATGAGAAATCCTGATGTGAAGAATTCTGGACTAATGAGAATCTTCACAGTTTGGGACTTAATCTGCACAAAATTCACATATGGTCATTTTGTGCAGAAAATTGCATTTTCTGCACAGAAAGCATCATTTTCTTCATAGAAGAGAATATTTCTAGGGTCATTATTCTTTCCTAAGCATAAAATGCTGCTTCTTGTTCAGACTATACTGCAGTTGGGGATTTATTCTGCATAAAATATGCATGTGGTTCTGTACAGAAGTATTATTTTTGTGCAGAAAATTCTGTCTCCTGCACAGAAAGATACTGTTTTCTGTGCAAAACAACCTTGTGTAAATTTTGTACAGAATGCATCCTGAATTGCCTTGAAAAAAATCTGATTTTCAGTGGGAAGTAAATTGTTAAATTCCTTCCTTTCAGAAAAAAACTTAGTGAAGAATCAGATCTGTAATCTAAGGTCATCAAGCTAGTGGAAATCTCCTCCTTTCCTAAGAAGTACAAGGAAGTTATTCCCACCAAAATGTTCCCAAATTCTGATACTGAGGGTGGGGAAGAGATCTATGGTTAGCTTTTAATCTTGCTTGAAATATTTGGCTGAAAAATACAGATTGCAAACCCATTTTCTCTTTTTTTAGTTCTGGTCCAAGACCAATGTCCCCTGGGTTCCTACCAGTTCACACAAACCCTGATTCCCATGAACATGCATCTGCCAGAAACAGTTCTCACAGTTCCAGAATGGTGCTGTCTGCCAGTGATTGTTATCATGAGTAAAACAAGTGAGTCCAGGAAGGCTGCATTCATCTCCTTTCTTCTGGCGCTTCTTTCCTTTCCTTTCTTTTTTTCTCCGTCGGTTTTCTTTGAATAACTGAAGTTTGCCATCCACCTCTTGGGCAGCTTCCCTAATCAAATTCAAGAATATCTAATAAGCAAGGACATAACTAAAATGGTTTTCATCTGAATCAAGCCTTCCCAACCGAGTGCCTACAAGCATTTTTTTAAAAAAAAAAAACTAAGGCTTTCATCAGCCCTGGCTATGCTGGCTAGAGATGATTATGGGAAGTGAAGTCCAATGTTCCAAAAGGAACTATATTGACTTTTGTGGATAATGAAATACATGTTCCATTGCAAAAAGGGGGAAAAAAACTCATTTTTTCAGGGTTGAACTCAGATGTTACTTCTCCCTTAAGTTTAATGTATTTCTTACCTTCACAGCCCAAGGTATTTTGTTGCCTGGAATTAAAGAAATAAATGTTCCTAAAGCTGGCTGCACACTGATGAGAAATTCAATGGTTCTTCCTGGGAGTCCCTTGGAGGATGATGTCTGTGCTGTGTGTCCATTTATAGAACATACCTGAGTACCACTGCTCTCCACCAGCCAGTAAGTGGTCTTTTTAGGGAGTGCAATAGCAGCAAATGGCAGTGGGGTTGGGGGTGATTTTATCATTGCACAATAACAAAAAATGACTTATGCAGGTTTAACTTGGACTTCTACCAGCATAAGTCACTGACAGGATGCCAGCTAATATTATGATAGAGCAGGTAACAAACAAGATGAGCAAAACATTAATAATTAATTTAAAAAACGCTAAAGATTGCTGGAAGAAAAAAAAGTGGAAGCCAAAAATCCCACCATATTTTTAGTGCATCAGTTTGAGAGATAACCTACATGGAGTGAAAGACAAATTTCTGGGTTTTATAAATGAACAAATTTGCCCCCATTTTCCACACCACTAAACATAGCTTCTGCTGATAGCCTTCCATCAGCTAGTGTGTCACCAGATACATCTTTTGTTTATACTACATTCCACGGTGACATGTTGGATTAGAGGGGAAAGAAAGAGGGAAAGGCTTACTTGAATGGATGAAGGTGACTTGTTTTCAGCTTTTCTTGACCTTTCACCCCTTTTTCTTTGCTGTAATAGCTGAAAGAGAATGTTATGTTAAAAAATTGAAGTTAAGACAAACATTGGGTTGTCATCATTATTCTACAAATATCTTTATATAAATTGCAAAACTGCCTTTGAATGAAATCTGTAAAACATCTGATAAATGCTCAAATATATTATATCAGATTTTTTTTCTGTAAAGGAACACAGTTGATTGTTTAACTAAATAGCTGTGTCATTAAAATAATGATATATTGAAATACACATGATATAGCAACAAGCAATTGTTCAAAATCTTGTTTTAAAAATGATTTTAATCTCTTCGATCTTACACATTTCATATTTATTACAGAAACACAAGTTATTTTTGGATATGGATTCCCACACAATGGTCAAAATCCAACATCACACTTTATTTCCCTCCCCGTTAGCCTTCTGAAAAATAACTCCAGAGAATATTCGTGTAGTGGTGGGGAAAGTGAGACCCATGAACCTCATGCAGTCCCAATGAGCTTTTTTTGTGGCTACCCCAAGGATTGCCAAATTCAATTTCTGTTGGAAACCATTTTGCCCCCAAATACCTTCTGGGGGCATCAGGACATTTTTGCCAACTCCCCCCCCCCCAGGCTATTTTATACCCACAGGAGGCATCTTTCCTACAGGAAGTGAAACAGAAGTCAAATTCTGGGTCATTTCTTGTTATAAAAAAGGCTGCTCCCTGTTGTAAAACAGCAAAGCTCCCCAAAACGTGCTACAACTGCCTGCAACACACACTTGAAGGCATATGGGAGCATTTGAAGGGGGGGGGGAATCCATTTTTTTTTTAAACAGGGCAATGATAGAATTTTCTAGGGGGGCAGTACAGCACTGTAACCCCCAACAGTTGCCTACCTGCTCAGTATCAGCACTATAAAATGAGGCCAGAACCAGATTAACATATACAGTCAGACCTTGGTATCCATGAGGGATTTGTTCTGGACCCCCCCACACACCGAACACGGATACCAAAAAACACGGGACCTCCATTCTCCTTAATGCCAGCACAACATGCGTATGGCTGAGTGCACATGCTGCCATCAGGGACAATGGGGGCTTGCTGCCACAGATGCTTAAATCTAAGGATGGCAAGCCCTTAGATAAGGAGACCCCACTGTACCCATAGTTTGGCAAAAATGTATGGTTTCTGTCCTTACACTAGAGATATTTTTAACCCCAAACCTACGTAAGTTGTCCCCATATATACATTGCTTTCTGACTGGAATTATGTAAAAGAGAAAAATAATTTTACATACCTCATTTTGCTACAGTCACATTCATCAGGTTTTCTTCTTTTGAGATGTCCTCTCACTTCCCTTAATTTTTTAATTTTATCTTGGAGAGCCTCAATCTATACAGCAAGAATATAGTCCATAGTTGATGATCTTGTCAGGGATAAAATAATTACTATGAAAATATTTAATAATTTGCTACTGGAATATTAATAATGACAACATTATTATTTCACTATCACCCTTTTAAAGTGTCCTATACTTTATAATCAATATTGTATGCTGCCACTACAATAAAATATCCGCTTATATTCACTTCAAAAATGGTGAACAGATACCAAGAAAAAAATATCTTCAAGCTCAAACACCATGGTTTGGTGTTACATGCCATTGGGGAGTTGAATTTGCTGACTTTTAAAGGAGCTATCCAGTGTAAAGTGCCCCACTCTAAAAGAGATTCAGCTCCTTGGACAGTGCCTTCAAAGTTTAGACTACAACCCAAAGCAGATTTACAACCCCATTGAAGTGAACATTACTACCATTACTGCTTTCCAAGCTCTTAACTGGTATATTTGTGGTTATGTATACATCAAGAATTGTGTTTCATCTCAAAATGGTTTTGGAAACAAGCCAGGATTAGTAACCATGGTCTGAAATGTGCTTATTTTTTCAAGTTAAGACTAATTATGGTTTGTCTAGGTTAGCACATTATGACACACTACAGTCTGTTGAAAGTGAAATGAAAGCAGTTGAGAATGGTTGCAGCAGCAGTGGAGGAGGTGAAAGAGTGCTCACAAGCTTATTCATGTAACCTTCCAATATGATTAAGCATTATGCAGTGGTGTACCTGGCATATTTGACACCCAGTGCAGATAATTTTTAACGCCCCCCTCCAAATTATTTTCAGTAGTAATCATAAATGAAACTTTCCATCTCTTTGGGATGCTATGTCTCTCCTCTGAAGAGATGGGCGATCAGCATTGGCAATGATGGGACAATCCCATGTTTCTGTTGCCTCCTCTTCTTTGCTGCCTCTTCCTTTGCCTACCTCCCCCTCAGAAGCCTCTTCTGGGTCTGGAAAGGCTGTCGGCTGGGCAGAAAAGGGAGGCAATGGAAGGGAAGGAGTCCCTGGCCACTAAGGCTCAGTGGGCAGAGAAGGAGACACTCACTGATGGTGACTGTAAGCATCTCCTTTCTCTGCTCACTGAGCAACATTTCACCACACATCTTTGACACCTGGGGAGCAGTGGCATCATCTCAATTAAGGTGTCACTCATTGCACCTGCACCTCCTAGTAACACCCTTGGAATTACCTCTGAATACAGCAAGTGTCTTTACGGTAAGACGTAGTTTGAAGCTAAATCTCCATGTCCTGTTGCAAGCTTTCACCTACTTGATACATTCCCCCACCCTAGAATAATGGGTGGTAAGGTACTGGAACAGATGCTCAATGAGACAGTTTTTACCTCTTGGTCAATGTAGGCTTTGTGGTCTTTCCAGGCTCTGGCTGACTGGTACAATTCCCTCTCACAGTGAATAGAATCATTTGGAAGAATAAAACACCTATAAGGGAGGAAATGATAGAATAAAATAGGAGTGGTGGGTTTGAGACATCTTGGGCAACTGCATCCTGAATCCCAATGAATCTCAGTAAAGAAGAAACTAGCAAAAAATAAAAAATAAAAAATAAAAATAACATGTTCTACTACAATTCTAGCATCCCTTCATAAGTAGCTGAAGAAAGTACCTTACAATCCTAGGTAGAGGGAAAGAAGGACCAAAGGACTGATACAAAAATGTATAGTTTAAACTGCCAAATGAATTTAGGTAAGTTGAGCAAAGTAAGAACACAGTCATTCTAAGGGTAGAAATATCATTGCTGTTGGAACATATCATTTTAAATCAAGGGTTGGCAAAGTGCACTCCATGGTCCACATGCCACCTTGGGACACCTGAACCCCACCAAGCCCCCAAATCTCCCTACATCTCCCTTTTGTTGTTGTTGTATTTTAGCTTGAACAAGAAAAAGGGCCCTCCCTCCATCCACCATCATCAAGGGAGAGAAGGCAGGCCAGCTACATTGGGCTTAGCCTGAACAAGAAGAAGGGCCCTCCCTCCATCCACCATCATTGAGGGAGAGAAGGCAGGCCAGCTCCATCGGGCCTAGCCACAGTAAGAAGAAGGGCCCTCCCTCCAGTCCATCTGCCTTGGTCCAGGCTTTAGAGCAGGGGTAGGCAACCTTTCCCCTTTAAGGGCCGAGGGACTTCAGCTCCCAGAATCCCAGGAGCTATTGGCCAACATGGGACTATTGGCCAACATGGCTGAGGCTTCTGGGAGCTGAAGTCCCTCGGCCCTTAAAGGGGAAAGGTTGCCTACCCCTGCTTTAGAGGGAGAGAAGATCTGCTGGACTTATTCCCCTTCCCCACCACCATTCCCTTGTTCTTTTGTGTCTTGTCTTTTTAGATTGTAAGCCTGAGGGCAGGGAAATGTCTAATTAACCATTTGTAAGCTGCTCTGATAGCCTTTTGGCTGAAGAGTGGTGAATAAATACATCATCATCATCATCATCATCATCATCAAAAAATTGATTTGGGGACAATTTTTCACCAGAAAACCAGTCAAAAGTCTCCCAAACGAACCACAAATGCATCGGCTTCCTTCCTTCCTTTAACCCCCTCATCAAATATTTTGGCTTAAAATCAGCTCAGCTGGAAGTTGTGTCACTTCCAGTGTGCCCAAATATGCTAGTCCAATTTGTTGGGCAAGCATGGGAAGATGGCCCCCACTCCTTCTGCCATTGCCCACCTATTTTAAATCATTCAACTGTCTCACGTCTCTGATGATACAAGACCCTTGCTAAAATTCCTAAACTGGCTTCGCAACCACATCTACATATATTATTTATCCTCATTGGTAAAATTCTCCACAGTCTTTCTCTCCTTACCTATCCCATTCGTATATCCCTACATATCTAAACCAATGTAATTTGTTCCTCCAGCTCTACAGAAGACAGTTGACAGAATATGTCCTTGTTTCTTAAACAACCCACTCATTCTCCTCAAGTCTAAAATGCCATCCTAGAACTTCTACAATGCATGACCCCTCACTGTCTGCCTATACCTGAATAGAAAACAAAAATGCATTTAGGCCCATGGATTATGGCATAATGCATCAAGAAGGACAATATTAAGGGGACTTTGATGTGTTTGAGTATGAGCTCCATGTCAAATGGTCAAGAACAGAAAGTTAGGTCCTTGTGCATAGGGGTACTTTTATTTTTTGTAAAAAAAACCCACACACACAAACATAAACACACAATAATAAATTCCCCTTTTAAAATGTCTTCCTGCTTTTCTCTAAATGCTTTTCTCTAATTTTCCTAGTTTCTCTTCCTCTTCTTATTAACTGTTACTATCTTATCTAGTCTTTTAATCTACAATTCCTTCCTAAAAACTAACTTTATTTCCTATAAGTTAAATCCTACAATACTGATACTGTTTTATGTGGTCTAGAAAAGATTTCCTTATTTTTTTTAAAAAAAGCCCCTGTGAGTTACTTCTTACTATCTTCTTACTAACTACCCCTGCTGAGTTACATCTTACTAACTTCTTATCAGTCATGTGTCTTCTTTTAAATCACATTTCAGAACACATCACAGCATGAGGAAGAGTGGGCAACTTCAGTTAGTCCAGGCAATTTTGATCCCTATGGACCCAACAAGGGACCCAATCCTGACAAAAATCTGATTCTTTTTCTCAAAAATGCAAGTAACCAAACTTCATTTCCTCCAAGAAACAAACCCTTTATGTCTATGCAATGTTATTTTGCCTTGCTTTAGAGAAAAAGCAAGATGAAAGGAGGCTTGGAAAAGGAGGCTTGTTTGGAAGAAGAAGAAGAGGAGGACGAGGAGGAAAAGTTTACCCTGCTGGGGGGGGGGGGGGCTAGGGGTGGCCCAGTGTCTGGAAAAGATAATGGAGAGTTATATGCTAAATATATGTCATGTGCATTCTCCCCATCATAGTACTTTTAACTTAACCTCTTGATGAAGCCCCAAAAGAAAAATAAAAGGTTAAGGCCTTGCGACTTATTTTGTTCAACATTTGTCCCCTACTCCTCTTCTAATCCCTTTTTGTTTTCTTCCACAGCTCTGTGTGAGTTTACACTGCAGGCTACTTGGGAGTGGCAGCACCAGACCATCTCTGCTTATGCTACCTTGTAAATCAAGCACACACAAGAGAAAGTATGAACAACACGTAGCAAAAAGCATTCCTACTTATGAGTCACTTTGACAGAATCTGGCTGGCTAACTGTATTGGTTCCATCAGCTAGCATGGCTTCACCACCACCATCTTCTGAATGTCTTGGCTGCTGTTCTTCTTGTTCCTCTTCTCCATCCTCCTCCTCCTCCTCTTCACTGTAACTCCCATGCCGCTTCACAATACTCTTTGGCTGGGGGATGTGCAAGTCCTCTTCCAGGTTTATGTCATATATTTCTCCTTCAAATTCCACAGACAAGGAACGTGTCTGCCGTGTATGGACAAACCGTGGTTTGTATTCTGCATTGTTAACAGAAACACAAATACATTAGTACATAGCTACCATACAATGTACTACTTTGAAAGACAAGGAGGTTGTATGTAGGGCTGATGCAGAATACAGGTAGCAATAAATCCATTCCTTCATTTGAGCAACATAAACTCTTCATCAACATAAAAAGACATATCACGTTCGTCACGTGACTTTACTACCTATTATTATTATTCTACCTAATTAACCTAAAGTCAACAGATCTCATCTGACCTTGGAAACTAAGCAGAGCCCTGGTTCCTCATTGGACGGGAGACCACCAAGGAATACCAGGTGCTTTTGGCTATATTTCAGAAGAAGGAACTGGCAAAACCACCTCTGAGTAATCCTTGCTTAAGAAAACCTTACAAAAATCATAGCGTCACAATAACTCAACAGACAACTTGAAAGCAAATATACACCACTCCTCTTCCTCCTCCTCCTCCTTTATATCCTGCCTTTCTCTCATTGAGACTCTAAGTAGTTAAGAGCATGGTAAGAACATGGTAAAAACAATACAGATTAAACTGTACCAAAGCTTCAATAAAAGTGTAAGTATAAAAATTATTTTAAAAGCAATTAAACAATTGTGAAGTCGTAGGCTTTCATGGCTGGCATCCAGTTTTTTGTGGTTTTTTTTTTTTTTTGGCTGTGTGGCCATGTTCTAGAAGAGTTTCTTTCTGATGTTTTGCCAGCATCTGTGGCTGGCATCTTCAGAGAATGCTGGAATGGAAGAGAGTGGGTATATATATACTGTGAGACTCTGAGTAGGGAGGAGTGATTCCCATGTAAACTGTGTATTGTTCTGTTGTTGATTGTGTATTGTTCTGTGTTGATGGCATGACTTCAGGGTGGGAGGATATGCAAATGAGGATTATTGTCTGCTAATTGGTGATCACTGTCTGCTGGGAAAGCCTTTGACCCTGGGTGGTTTCCCATTTGCATTTGCTGAGTGCTGATTTTCCTATTTTGTAGGACTGGTAGCTAAACTTTTGTTTATTTTCAGGGTTTCTTCTTTCCTGTTGAAGTTGTCCAAGTATTTGTGGATTCCGATGGCTTCCCTGTGCATTCTGACCTAATAGTTGTTGGCATGATCCAGAATTTTAGTGTTTTCAAACAGCATTTTATGCCCAGGATGGTTTATAATGTGTTCTTCTACTGCTGTTTTTTTTTTGGCTGGCCCAGTCTGCAGTGTCTCTCATGTTCCTTGATTCGTGTTTGGACACTGCGTTTGGTGGTCCCTATGTAGACTTGTTCGCAGCTGCATGCTATGTGGTAAACTCCTGCGGCTGTGAGAGGGTCTCTCCTGTCCTTTGGTGAGCGCAGCATTTGTTGGATTTTCTTGGTCGGTTTGTAAACCATATGGAGGTTGCGTTTCCTCGCCACTTTCCCTATTCTGTCTGTGACTCCTTTATGTATGGTAAAAATAACTTCCCTTTGGGTGGTTGCTTGTCTTCACTCCTCTGGGTTTTTCTGGGTCTGGCAGCCCTTCTGATGTCTGAGCTGGAGCGACCATTCGCCTGTAGAGCCCAATCTAGGTGCTTCAATTCCTCTTCCAAGAAGTGGGGTTCACAAATGCATTTAGCCTGGTCTACCAGTGTTTTTATTCTGCTTTTTTGTCTTGGGTGATGGTTGGAATTCTTGTGCAGGTATCTATATGTGCAGCCAGCCAGAAAAATGAGCAGTTTTTCCTTAAAAATTGTACCATGCAGCATTAAAAGCCCACTCCAGTCACTTTCTCTTGCCTCCCTAAGGAGGGATTTGTAAAGTGTAGAAGCAGCCCTCTTCATTATTTCCCAACAAATGACCTAAGAATATGGCGGGACAGTGAAATGGGCCTCTCCATATGACCTTAGATCTCTAATAGGCTCATAAATGGAGGTATGTGTATGTTTGCCTTTAAGTCGTCTGTTGACTTATGGCAACCACATGAATTACATATGGTTTTCTTAGGCAAGGAATACTCAAATAGTTTTGCCATTCTGTCCTTCAAATAGCCTTGACCCAAGCCATATGAAAATGAAATACATCTATCTTTTAGAGCAACAGCCCTCCTACAGAGGGCTTGAAAAATCATCTTAAATATGTAAATCCTAGTCCAAGTAGAAAGGAGTGCACTCATGTCTATTCTATCCATACAGCCAAAGAAGTGGCAAAACCCAAGAGTGGTAGAAGAGATGTGCCATATCACTCTGTGGATGGTGGTGGTGGGGATGCTATTTATTTAAATGTTCCTGCTATATAAAAGGAGGAACCTCTGCTAGTAAAGATCCAGGACAGCAGGGACAAAAGTCCTATGCAAACTGGCTCCCCATTGTGCAGATTTTAAAGTTGAAGAGCTTTTTTTAAAAAAAAACAACAACAACACAGAACTCTATTCAAATATGTAATTCCCCCAGTCACAGTCTGAGTTTGTACAATCCATTTTATGAACTCATTCTATTCCATATATCAGGGCCCATCTACATGTTAAGTTTAATACACAATGAGTCACTAAGCTTCCCTTTTTATTTGTATTAATTATGGGCATGCAGGAGAAGATTCTTACTGAGAACACAGTGTTCACATTTAACCGCCATAATGTGATCAGAATTAAAATCTGTGTTTCAGCTTCTTAGAGGAAAAATCATCATTGGCTCTAAAAATTAATATAAAACAAAAGTGAGACAAAGTACATGCTGTGCATTAGGTGTCATACACAGTTTGGGTCTCAGACTTAGAACAATTAGTTCAATTAGAACAATTAGGGGTAAGTAAATAATTTTAACTGTGGAGGTGATCACATTCTTGTATGTTTGTGAACATACTCTTGCATGACAACAGTATTATTTTTAAGATATGATGACACTAAGGAGAACACTATAATGTTGAACCAGGTCATATTGCCACTCCTCTACTGATTCTGAGGATTTTTCCAAATGTTCCTCTCCACTTGATAGGAAATGAAAGTTGTACATTATACTATGCTAAATTGCCAGTTGGTAAACTGCAGAAATTGTAAAAATGATCTTTTTGCATGATAACTTCCAGAATCTCCCCGCCAACATGACTACAGATGATGTCATGCTGACTAAGGATTTCTGGGAACTGTAGTTCAAAAAAGTAATTTTTCCAAGTTCTGTTCACACACTGTCTCCCAAGAATCTTCACTTTTACTGAATGTGGCAACTGGTTCATATTAGAATCCACTTGAGGGCACTGTAGAGACATTATTTGAAGCAAAGACAATGGAAAACCTGAGTATTCCTTGCCTAAGAAAATCCTATGAAATTCACAAGGTTGCCATAAGTCAACAATGTGATTTGAAGGCATATACACACAAAAAAGCTTATTACTTTCACAGATATGGATGAGTTAAAAGAGCAGCAGAACCAAATTATTTCACTGTATATGGCTGAGAATAATTTAAATAGTATTTAGGTTTGTAGCAGGGGAAATTCATTAAATTGGACAAAAATATTGTCAAAGTCTTTTGATGAAAATCACTTTTTCTCCTGGTTTTATAACCATCAGAAAATTATCAATGCAAGAAATATTCAGAATAAATATGCCTCTCTACCCATTACAAGTTTTTTTTTAAAAAAAAGAAAGCAGATAATTTGCATTACAGGTGCAGTTGCAGAATCTAATCAACCAGTTGAGAAATCATTATTTAATAGAAAGAGAACACACAGCAACTAACAGCACCTTTTGCAATAGTCATTTAAACAGTATCAGAACCAAGCTTGTCAAATCTTATGTTAATCTAGCTGAGCAAAATAATGTTGATTAAAATAAAAGGGCACTCATGCCATTAAACACTGAGAGCAAACTACTGCATAGCCATTTCATTCCACAGCAAAAATTATTTCTATCACTTCTGTAAGCTTTCCATTGACATATGTAGTTACAGGTGGTGTTGGGGGATCTCTGCTTCCCACATTTATACTTAGACACATAACTGGTTCTAGATTGAAACCATATTTCCATGGTTAAAGTGGGCTATCTGATTTAGGCAGTGCCATGTTGTTTTTACTCCTACAGAGATCTCCACTCATAATTTAGCGCCTTTTTATCATATTTCAAAATTTGCTCTGAGAGGCTAGGCTGCCTGTCAAAACAGTTAGCTCAACCAGTGTTCAGAAATGTAGTACAAATTTTGTTTGGATTTTGACTAGGATTTATCTGTAATAGGTTTAGATTATTGTATGAGTGTATTTATATGTTTTAATAATAAAATATTTTAAAAAAAAGAAATGTAGTACAAGAGAAAGACATCTGTCCTCCAACAAAATTATGGAGGAAAGGCTCAGAAAAAGGGCTATGTGGGTAAGTGAGCTTCCAAATCACACTCTCTGCCAACACTCTCTGCCAACTGTATGCTCTCTTATTAGAACTGCTAACTCTAACCCTCATCAGACCTTACTGATAAAAGGAGCTACATTTTCTTTTGGTACTTTCCACACCCACCCATCCATATACACAAAGGCAAGGCAGAAGAGTAGGATATCCAGGATCAGTGTCTGGCAATAGCATGGATTTCCTTCATGTTAACTTTGGGAAGGTGGAACTTGGGAAGGGGAGGAGCTTATTGTTGAAAACTTCTGTGAACCAGCCCTCAAGACAAAAGCCAGCGACAGTCTAGTACAGATTTTACACTAGAAAACATTTGTGAGATACATCCAACAGCGTACATTAAAGATGGAATGGTTATCTTTTCAACTGCAAGTCCCAGAATCCCCCAGCCAACATGGCCAGTCACCATGATCACATTGCCATGTCCATTGATGTTGTGCTTACTAATACTCCATAAGCTTTCTACTGCCTTATTTTCCACTATTTTATTATTTTCTACAGTATTGCAATATTGTAGTCCAATTTATTATAATTTAAATAGTACTGGAAAATGTTTATGACTTTTAAGTACAATCAAACAGTAATATGTATAAAGTGCCATAATTTTTCTGGGTGACAAAGAATTTATAGGGTCTGCCTCCCCAAATAAGACTGTAAAAATTTAAAGTCTAATCTTGTAGCAGATTAAGATTCTTGATCTTGCTGACAGCCTCCACATCTACCATCAACCTACTTGGCATGCTGGGGTTTCGCATAAAGGCTCTTTGATTTTTTCTTTGGGTCCGACTGCTTCGGTAATCAGCCTCTCTGCAGTCACATTCATTTTCTTTGCTGTTATATCCCTGGGAATGTATGCTTCGTGTTCTCTTTCTGATAGTAAGTATGTCACCAGATCCTTTACATTTGTGAATGCGAAGTTTGCCAGATGCGTCTTCAATACATTGCCATTTCTGAAAGAAAAAGAAAACAAACAGGCTGTTAAATTACACCTTCTAATTAATCTAGCCCAGCACCCCCTAACTTGGTGCCCTCCAGAGGTTTTGTATTACAACTGCCATCAGCCCTTGGCAACATGGTCAGTGGTTGATTGACCGCTGGCCATAATGGCTGCAAAATTTTAAGAATTGTAGTGAGGGCACATTTCCAAAACAGGTTGGGGTGGACAGATCTATTCCAAACTATTTTGAGGAGGAACAAGCAAACAAAGCTGTCTCTGTGATCATTAGTTTCTTTCTGCATTCTACTCAAACATTACCTTTTGACTTTGGTAAATTACATATGAATGATGTTCACTATCAGCTAAAGAAGGTTGATCTGTAGATTCACCAGACTTCAGTTTAAAATTCCCAAAAGCTTTTCTTATGATTCCCTCCCAGTTTCAAATACAATCTCTTGTTTATCTGATGTCATATTCTTTAAACTTAAATTCAAGAAGAAAAGCTATACAAGAAGGGACACCTCAGAGCACATCAGTCATGCAAGTGTGTAAAATATATATGCTTAGGACACCAGCCTTAGACATTTTTAAAAGCTCCACAGAAATCAATAAGGCTTGATTCCAAGGAGATGGCCTCTTGCCAGTACTATGAATTAAAGGTACATGGTAGCAATATTAAGCTATAGTATAAATTTAGCAACTCTTAAGTCTCATCAGTACTTGGATTTAGATGTTGTAGCAACCTTATGTACACCACCCTGACTTCTGCTTAAAAAAGTATATGTATAGAGAGGGGGGGGGGGGGGAGAGAGAAATAATTTTAAAGCATCAGACAGGATTTCAATGAAGTCTGTTCTACATCCCAGAAAGACTGTGTTAATAACTTACAAGGGTATATTTATTAGAGAGTAACTAAACAGAAATATGTGAATATTATGGCAAAATATTCTGGCTTTCACGTTCTGCTGCTGCTGTAAAACAAAGTAAGACAAGAACAGACCATCAAAGAAGGCAGAAACCAGTATGCCTTGCCATAAATACTCAGATATTTCTGTTTTGTTAATTACTCTAGTAAGTGCATATGTGTTTGGTCACTGAGGTTGTTATATTCCTTAGAGGAAGAAGAAACGACCAAATACTTGCCTTCATCAGATCCAGTCATATGTTCAACTTCCAGATCCAATTATTTACTTTTTACAACACAAATCGATCCTAATGATCTAATTCAATAGCCCATTTAGGTTTAGTCCATAGGCTCATTTCTGAGTTCTTGTCTTCACGAGATCACTAATAAATTCATATATATGTAAGCCTGTATGGTATGCGTGTGCATGGGCCTTCAAGTCCCCTGTCGATTTATGGTAATCCCATGAATTTCATAGAGTTTTCATAGACAAGAGCTACTCAGAGGTTCTTTTGCCTTGATTGTTGGGGAGAAAAGCCACAGAGAAATTTCCCTACTTCAGAAACAGGCTGATACAGGGCGAACAAAGGGAAAAGGAACTGCCGTAAGATTCCTCTCTACAGTCACATGTGCTGTTGCTCAATTCCATTACAGCTTCCCTTTCTCATCTGGCAGCCTAAAATAGTACTCTTGCTCTAGCCAGAACATTCCCAACACCTAGAGCACAGCTGACAAATATGCGGTCCTCTAGATTTTTGTTTGGGAGTCCAAATGCTAGCAGCCTACATAGACAATGGTGAGGATGTTAGGAAGGAGTCCCAGAGGAAAATGTACAATGTGGGGAATAGCAGGACACCATAAGCAGCCATGATGACACAGCATTTGACTGATGCCGAGTCATGCTGAGTCATGGGAAGTGATATAATGCAGATGGTCACCTGCTGCAGGAAAGCACTGACAAGTGCTTAAAACTGCAGGGTCACTCTGGTTGAGTGACAGGTGTCCACAGGAAGAGGCAGGGCCAGAAGGCAACATGGAGCCCTGGGTATATAAGGCAGATGCCTCAGGACACATGTGTGGTGGATGGTGTAGAGACGTGGTTGTAGTTGGGAGTTGTCGTATGTCGGCGGATCGTGTATATAGCCTTGTACATAGAGGAACTAAGATTAAAGCCTCATCTGAGAGACGTCTGTTTGTAGAGTCTCTTTACTTGTTCTGGAAGGGGAGAGGTGCTTTTTCAGCTGACAAGCTATTGCCTGCATCTGGGAAGGTGGTGAATCTGGTGCTGCACGTTGATGTGGATCATCATGCACTGCGTAACCATGCTAACAGAGGAATGATAAGGGCTATAGTTCAATAACATCTGGAGAGCCTCAAGTTCTTCACTACTACTTCAGAAGATAAACACCAATCCCTTGTCCTATTAGAATTTAATCCAAGGTTGGGAACTGTGGCCTTCCAGATATAACTGGATTGCAGCTTCCAGAGTTCTTTATCTTTTACTAGGGCTGTTGAAAGTTGTAGTCCAATAATATCTCAAGGGCTGCCCGATTCTCAGCCCTGATATACTCAAATAATTAGTTGCTCCCCTCAGCCGATTACTTACTGAACTGCCTGGGCAGGTTGTGTGAAAGTGGTACAAGCTACATGCTTAGCTAAATTCTTCTCGCTTATCCTGTCATCTAACAGAACTTCAAAATACCATCTTGATTTTCCCATAGCTGTAAAAGCACTTCAAGAAATAAAATCCTACAACATGAATATATATAAGAAAGAAGTCCACCACCCCTTCCAGAAAGCTACAATTGCTTTTTCTTTCTGTGAACAAAGGGGAGCTGTAGAGAACTCTGGTGTAGTCATTGTGGTGCAGTGATTTCAGTGTTGGGCTAGAACTCTGGGAAAATAGGGTTCAAATCCCTTCTTAGCTGTGGAAACTCACTGGGTGACCTTGTATAAGTCATACTATCTCAGCCTTAGAGAAAGCCAATAACAAACCTCCTACAAATAAATCTGGCCAACAAAAACATAGGATAAGGTTGCCATAAATCACAATTAACTTGAAGATACATAACAACAGCAGACAACTGATGTTGACATTTCTACTATATATTGTTTTAGATTGACATTTCTGTGACACAATGACAGACTCCCCGTTACCAACAGGGTGCTGGACACCTATTTGATACAAAACATCAACTCTAGTGTGCCCCTGGTATGTGACGTGTTCAGTCTACTAGACACTGGTTTTCATAATAGCCATGAAGGCCTCAAGTCTGAACCCATCTCCAACCCCTCAGCTGTTCATACACCTCCCATGCTTTCAATTAATGTGTGTGGAGGTTCCAGAGGCAACATGAGCCACCCTATCCAAAAGCAGAAATGCTCCACCTCCCAATCTCCCTAATGAACACCCAACCAATATTAGTCAGGGGAAAAAAAAACCTTATCAGAATGCTTCCTTCAGTGCAGAAGCTGTCCCTACATATTGAAAGCTTGAGAAAAAGGAGTAGAGGGGAAGGACACAGTCTTAGATTGTGCACATTCTTAGAATGCTGCAAACTGCAAAATTGTTACTATAACTTAAATAGAATATGTAATACATCTCTCATCCAAGTGAGAGTGCCTGTCTGAGTGATCTGTGTGACTGCTTAGTTTGTAGCCTAGATTGTTAATTGTTGTTGTTCTTAATTGCCCTTGGGTCAACTTTGACTCATGGTGATCTTGTGGATGATGCATCTCCAAGATTCCCTGTCCTCCACTCTCTGCTCAGGTCCTGCAGGCTCAGGCCTATGGTCTCTTTGATTGAGTCTAACCATCTGGTGTGCAGTCTTCCTACTTCTACTGCCCTCCACCTTTCCCAGCACCATTGCCTTTCTAATGTCATTTTTCCTCATGATGTGGCCAAAGTACAGCAGCCTCAATTTAATTATCCTGACTTCCAAAGAGAGTACAGGCTTCATCTGGACCCATCTGTCTGTCTCCTTGGCCGTCTATGGGATCCTCAGCATTCTTCTCCAGCACCACATCTCAAATGAGCTGATTTTGTTTTTATCTGCTTTTTTAAACTTCCAAGCTCTCACATCCATACATGGCGATGGGGAATACAATGGCTTAGATCAGGGGTCGGCAACCTTTGTTGCCGGGGGGCCGGGGGAGGGATGGAAATGGTGCAGGGGCCAGTCGTGTGGGAGCTGGGGGTGCGTGCACGCGCTTGCGTGTGCACACACCCCTGACAGCCGCCATGGGGCCTTTCCAAGGCTCCCCCGCCCCGATCCTTGGGCAAATTCGCCCCAGGATTGAGCGGGGAGGCCTTGGAAACGGTCCTCCAAGGCCCCTCCACTTGATTCTGGGGCGGATTCACCCCAGAATCAAGCGGAGGCACCTTGGAGGACCTTGGAAATGGTCCTCCAAGGCCCCCCTGCCCCGATCCTTGGGCGAATATGCCCCAGGATCAAGCGGTGGGACCTTGGAGGGACCTTTCCAAGGTCCCTCCAAAGCCCCCCTGCCCCGATCCTTGGGCGAATTTGCCCCAGGATTGAGTGGTGGGACCTTGGAGGGACCTTTCCAAGGTCCCTCCAAAGCCCCCCTGCCCCGATCCTTGGGCGAATTCGCCCCAGGATCAAGTGGGGAGGCCTTGGAAACAGTCTTCCAAGGCCCCCCCGTTTTATTCTGGGGTGGATTCACCCCAGAATTAAGCGGAGGCACCTTGGAGGACCGTTTCCAAGGTGCCTCTGCTTGATCCTGGGATAAACTCACCCCAGGATCAAGCGGAAGGACCTTGGAGTGGGGCCTTTCAAAATGGCGCCCGTGCCGGGTGCGCGTGCACATGCGACGTTGGCCGCCATTTTGGAACACCCATGGCGCCGTGCGCAGCCATGGGCGTTCAAAAATGGCGCTTCCCAGGAGCGGGAGCACGCCCAGCAGCCGCGGTGGCGGCAGGGGGGCCTGGGGGCCGGTCCCGGCCCGCAGGTCATAGGTTGCCGACCCCTGGCTTAGATTATCCTCACTTTAGTGTTCAAAGTCACATCTTTAGACTTTACGATTTTGTTCTTTCACAGCTGCCCTTCCCATTCCTAGTCCTCTGACTTCTTGACTGCAGTCTCTGTTCTGATCAATGTTTGACTCAAGGCATAGGAACTCTGACTATTTCAATTTCCTCATTGTCTAGGAGGTGCTAATCTTAAATCTGTAATGGCCTATTTCAAAAATTTGGATTGGATCAGAACTGGACCAGCCTTCCAAAGTACCTACAATAAATTAGAATATATAGCCACTCAAGTTAAAACATATTGGAGCTATGCCATATTTAAGAGCATCCATAGTATTGCCCCCAAAGGTGTATTACATTAAAGCTGAAATTTAGCAGTGTTTGCCTCTCTGAAGCCCTAAAATGTAATTGATTGAATATATGCTTAATTCTGTCACTGCAGTCACGCTATTTTAGAGCAAGAGTTAAGGAAACCTCGCCCAAAGTTACTGTTGTCATCCTCCTATTCCAATCCAAAAATATTCCCACACATCTCACAACCTGAAAAAAGTCTGCTCACTCTTCTCAAGTAGCTGCCAAGAGAACCAGCAGAGACCCACACCATGTTGGAAAGACTTGCAAGAAAGCCCCAAGAGGCAGATTATGACACCCTCCACTTATTGGTTTTTGTAAGAGTGTTAATATAGCTTTACATTCAACATCATTAAAGCTCAATAAATGCTCCACTTAAGTATTTAAAGTGAACACTGTTTACTTAATATGCTGTGACAGCTTGAGACAGCCATGAAAGCCTTTCATGTAATGAGGAAATTAATTACACTGCCTACAAAAGATGCCTCAACGGTAGGTATGAGTTAGAGGTTAGCTGACAATTTAAGCTTTAAAAATGTTGGAAAGGTGAATTGGCAAGGCATTAAAAGTGCAACCCAAAGCTCATTTACTGGATTTCAGCAAGGTTTAAGTTTGCTCAGCTTTGTCCGAGTATACTTGAAAAACAAAGAAATGTAGCCTCCCCCCCCCCCCCCCCCCGAACTGCCAAGTCACCCAAGATCTTCAGAAAACCCTGACTACCTTTTGGAGTATAATTCTCAGAATCCCATAGCCAGCATACTACAAAAGTTTTTATTCTTCCAAGCTCCAGGTACTGTGTTGGCCTTCTTAAATATCAAAGTCTGACATTAGGCACAATTTTGAACCTGGTACAACCTATGTGTGGTCAAACAGACGAGTCCTTATTTAGTTGGAACACTGTATTTTGGAAGAGACTACAAACTTTTATATGAGGTTTGAGTAGTGCAAATGACAGAAAGAAAAAATAGTATCATATAACTAAATATAAAACAATAAATATAGACATTGCAGCTGCCCTTTCTCCTTTTCTACCTTGCAAGCTTGAAAGTGGCTCCTAGAATAAATGCATGATGCTCAGAGCAGGGAAAAGTTACTTGATGGACAATAGCTGCCAGAATACCCAGTCAGGACTGGCTACTAGGTTTCAACAACCAAAAATGTATTGTTTCCAAGCTTTGGAGATAACATCCCTCTTCCTTAATCCTTCCATCTACCTTTCTATCAGCCTGTAACTAATTTCATGCAACATCACTGAAACAATTGTATATATTTTTGTGGGTTTTTCAGGCTATGTGGCTGTGTTCTGGAAGAATAGTATACTGTTCTCTGTTTACTCTTGCCACACTCTCTCTGATTTTTCCTATGCCAAGTTTTAGGCCATCAGCTCATGGAGTGGTGACCTGTCCAGTGATACTGTGATAATATGACCAGGGCTAGACTAATACATTTTTTTAATAGAGATAATGGGCAAAATGGGGGAAAACCCAGTCTATTACACATACAGAAACTATCTGGATTAGCAGATGAATCTTTATGATTGATAGTGGAACAGGGTTCTTCATCATGCATAAGAAAAACAGGCTAATTTAGACATGACAGGACAGATTCTAACCTCCAACAGAGGAATGTGGCAGGGGACTCTGGGATGATGACTGGATGTTTAACAACTGATGTGGCTGCCTCATTCTGCTTAAAGGCAGAGCCATTCTTGGGTATAATAGAAATACATATAAACATCATATGCACCAATGGCAGGTGAGAACTCTGGCTGCAAGAGGTACAGTCTATCTTTCCTCCTTTGGAACAACATTCCTGATGAGGTTTAGTATAGTTTATCCTTAATTGACCTTTTGGAGATGGGATCTACACTCAGAGATCTTACCATAATGAGATGTGGCAATGTGGTTACATTTCAGGTGGCTACTTTATGAAGTTGGCTGCAAGGGTAAACAGTTTCAGAAAACATGCACAGAACATGTACTTTCCACACAGAATATCTTGGTACACACTACTGAGTTAGTGATAATTCACTCACCACAGCTCTACCATATTTTCTTGTCTTCTTCGGATACACAACTAAACTGATTGACAAAATTGTAGATAAAGAGATCCCCCTACCAAATTGAATTGATAGATAAAGAGATCTTCTAACAAATTGAAGTTTGAAAAACTGAGGCATAATGACCATTTACCAGCACAATTTCTGAACATGTACAACTTTTTCAACTGGTTTTCTGACTTGGCAAGGCTGGCAGGAGCAAAGGCATTGCCCTTTAAAACAAAGACACAGTGGCAGCTATAGGCTTATATGTCACTGGAGTAGCAAATACACTCTGGGTTCCAGTCTGGACTTTAACAGAACTATTTAAAGTGTTGAATCTGCATTGGGGATTGCATTTAGCACCCTCAACAGCTCATTTAAAATTTGGAATAAAATCTGGAGTGGATCTACCACCCACTGAGATGAAATCTACCAAGTGCCACATATAGCATGTCCATGCAACTCCTGCCCTCGCACTAATCATTAGTAGGGCATGGGTTTCTGACTATAACTGTACTAGATAGTTGCTTGCTGATCTTAACTGTTTCTATAATATTACTGTTTCTACAAAAGCCAACAAAGTAAGCAAGTATTGTTTATTTAAAGTATCATATAGTGGACTGTCTACTCCTTGACTTTCATTTAATTCTTCTATGCATATTCTCTCTGTGTTTTTTGTTCATCTGGAGAGGAGCCCTTCACCAATATATACATGATTTATTTATTCTGTCAGCAAGCTGAGAGAGACAAATGAGACTATCCATTAAACAACATTCTGTATTTCCTCTGCAGTATTGTACAACTTATGAATCTTTGAGTAACTTATAAAATAAAAATTAAAAATGTCATTAATATAAGAGTTGCTTTGGGAAGCAACAAACGCTTCCACAAAAACAACATTCAGTACTCTCTCCATTATTAGTAGTATTTTTGGAAGCTAATAACAGCATCCAGGCATTGCTTTTTCACAACAAACAAACAAATCTGTTTTAATAATTTCTATATTTTATATTTTTCCTTCCATTGGCTGTGCTGTTTGGGAAATTATGACAGCTTCTGACAAAATGCATGCATGCATATATGCATGGCTTGCTTGCTTGCTCTTTCTCTTTTTTCTTTCTTTTTTCTTTCTCTTTCTCCCTCTCTCCCTCCCTGCTTTTGAAATGTCAATCTTAAAAAAGAGTTAGAAAATGCACTCTCACAGTGAATATTTATGTACACTGACATTTTTGTGATAAACAACCCACTAGCTCTGTCAAACCTGCACCAGAGTTAAACTGAAGCTAATGATGACTACCCATTTAACTGAATTGAAATTAGTTCATCAATACATTATGAAGTATTGCTGCTTACCTGGCCAGGTTGCTCACAAGCTGTCTGGTACTTTGCTTGCTGACACAACTCCTTTACTCTTTCATATTTTGGTAAGTGATTTGATTGCTGGGAGTTTTTGCTTGATTCTTCCTTCTTACGTAGAAATTTGCTTCCAGAAGGGAAAAATAGGCAGCATTTTGAGTACATAGAAATAGTATGTGAGGGTACAAACAGAACAGCTCTTCATCTTGCAGAATCAAATTACAGAAGGAAATCCATCCTACCCATCCACAAACTACAGGGACTACCATTTATTTAATAGAGAATTAAGCACGATATGCATCTTTAGCTTGGCATTCTAGGATAAGATATAGGAAAAGCTTCTGTCTATGAAAATCTTTGTAGGTGTACCTTTTCCAGCCAAAAGCACAACCTGCTAGCTGTTAAGGAGAAGGAGGCCTGAATGGAAGCCACACAGAAACCTTTTCTCCAAACTTGGAAGCTTTTTGGACTACAGCTACCAGAATTCTTCTGCTAGTATGACCACTGGCCATGATAACTAGCCAATTCTTGAGGCTCTACTTGAACAAAATAAGACTAAGCTCTGTCCTTTACAGATGTGTAATATGCACACAGGGGAGTGCAGTGTTGTGAGGCCACCAGCTGAACAATGCTCCCATATGTACAGCTGTGCACAGGCTCCACATTATGAAGAGGAAAGCTTACAAAAATAGACTTAAGATCTTCCCACCCATGTTATGCGGACAGTGAAAGGACATGGAGCCAGTCAGCAGGTCCCTGCTCTTAAACTCCCTGATGGTATTTGCACCAGGGGAGAATGCCTAAAGAGGGCAGGAGAGGCTCTTTTTAAAGAATTCAGATGGATAAACATAGGGCAGGAATGGCAACTATTGATTTCTTACACACTAGGGCCACAGCAGCATTTGTATTGGCCCACTTTAAGAGAGCTACCCATATCCATACTTTCCAGGCCAAAGGGCAAATCAGAGACCACTTATCCTTTGGATTGTGTGTTCCTTCCAATTTTGAAATTAGGAATAGGGTCAAAACTCTACCCACAAGTATATGTGTTAGATAAAATTGTATAGAAAAATGTTCACATTAGGGAAAATTGTGTATAAAATGAAAATTCTTAGGCTACATCTTCTAGAACCCCTGGCCATGGCCATTGATGGTCAGTGGCCATGCTGACTGGGCATTCTGGGATCTATAAAATAAAAGGTAGCTTTTGTAATTCTAACCATGCACATAATAATATCCAGAGATGACACACCAACAAAACCACACACAAACACAACAAAGGAGACTATCCCCAAATGAGAAGACTATTTATGACTGCTCTTTGGTAAGAAGGTTTGCTCAGATGTTTCAGGGTCGAGCTGTGCCATGAAAAATGGATGCTGGCTCTGACCTGGGTCAGAGGCTACTACAGGACTAAGGGACCAGAAGCTATCTGACATCAAACAGCTAACAAAAGAGATTAAGGATGCAATTCCAAGTATACTATACAAAAGTAAACTCCATTTAAATCAGTGGGGATTACTACTGAGTAGACATGTATGGAATTGCAGTGTGACTTCTAAAGCTGAAAAACAGAAAAACAATGGGATCTAGAAAATAGTGGCAAGGATTTTCTGGAAGCAAGGAAATAACATTTGGAGTCCAGAATTAACCTGTTATGCTATTAATTCTTTGCAGTTTCACCTAGCTACCTAGATACTCCAATTAACACTGAAATTAAAAATATCCTTTACTGAATTATGATATTACTTCAATAAATGATATTAAATGATTTAATGTGGATACTGCTCCCTTTCTCACATTCAATAAAATATTAGCAATGGAGGAAATACATCACATTGCTCTGTTATTAGGCAGGCTAATCTGCAATTTGGAAATGATTTATTTGCTTAGCAGAAGACTAAGGCCCTCAAAGCAGCCAAGGCTCATTCAGAATATCAGATATTTTACATGGACCTGCATGGAAGGAAAGGACTTCTGGGGTGATATGTATGTGTGTGGGGGGGGGGGGGGGGGAGGGGGAGTCATTGAGACTCTCTCCAACCTACTCTATTAACTATGTTCAGAAATAGTTTCTACTGTATATTACTGCATAATACAGTGCTGTATAATATAACTTGTGGTGAGCTGCAATAAATTCCTTTGCTCACACAGTAGTGTGCATTTGGAAAATTTAGTCAAGAAATTTTCTTCAAACTCAGTCTTCATTTTTTAACATCCTCTTTCACTCTACCTTTTTCAGCCTGCTTTTTACCCACCTATCCATCTCCTCCTTTTTACCTTCCCCTTTTAATTATACAATTAAAGTAAGATTGATGCAGAGAAGATGCTAGTTTGTTAGATAATCTGATAATTAAAACTGAAGAGGGCACATACTGAGATCCCTGGCTTTGCAGATCACATTTCTCCACTGGGTGTGGGAAGGCAGCAAGGATGTAGAGATTCAGTTATGCTACTAAACGTTCTGTATATGCTTGGAGAATCTCAAAATTCTAGACTAAGAATTCTATAGTTTTGGATCCACTGACAATCTTTCTAGCTAGTTACCTATTGCTGTAGCTGTCGTAGATCAGTGCCCTCTAAATGAGTGGTTCCCAAACTTTGGTTCCCAAGGTTTTTGGATTTCAACTCCCAAAAGCCTCAGCCAGCTTAATAAACAGTCAGGATTTCTGGGCGTGGAAATCCAAAACATCTGGAGGGAATCACTGATCTAAATGAAATAAATAATTTCTTATTAATATTTAAGGAAAAAAACATTTGAAGAGTGAGCTGGTGTGGAAAGAAAAAAAGAGATAAAGATGAGGGACAAAGTAAATTGAAGAGATTGTGAGATGACATCCAATTCTTTGAGAAAGCCATTCCCAATCTGACAGTTCCTAGATGTGGACTCCCACCATTTCCAGG
The DNA here is from genome assembly GCA_026167975.1 of Phrynosoma blainvillii. Taxonomy (NCBI): domain Eukaryota; kingdom Metazoa; phylum Chordata; class Lepidosauria; order Squamata; family Phrynosomatidae; genus Phrynosoma; species Phrynosoma blainvillii. The sequence continues at coordinate 51,710,485 of JANUYF010000004.1, forward strand.
CAACAGTCATCTTATGGGTTTTGTAGTCCAGATGGGGGAATAACCTCTCTAAGTTGGAGGAAGGCAAATTAAAAGGACACAAAGAGGCCATTTGAAGGAGCTGTTAATAAAATGTGCTCCCCTACGGTCAGTCATGCTGACCTACATGCTCTTCTCTCTAAATCTCATGCACTGGCCAATACTAATGTTTTAATCAACAAATTATTCAAGAGTAACTTATTAATTAAGCAATTTCAATCACTAATGTTTATGACAGTAAATTATTTTTTCAGTTTCAATTTGTAATGTTCAGCATGGTCAAATTAGTTTTCAAACCTAATATGCCAGGCTCTGAGAACTGAGAAGAAGCTTTCTCTATGACATTGTGCACAAAATATATTGCTTTGCTGTCTGTTAAAAAATGTACTTGCCCACCAGGCAATTTTCCCAGAACTCTCTCAGCTCCAATAATTACCCTCTTTCCACGAGGAATGTATCTCGCCAAACTTTGGTTTTTTTGTTTGTTCGAAACCTGAAATCAAAATAATAATATTTACAGTAGGCAGCTGTAACCATGTTTCTCTAGGCAATGAAAGGTGAACAGTTCCATTTCCCTTCAAACCAGCTATCTGTTCATATGTTCCCACAGTTTTATAAATTTAATCTTTAAAATAGTTTTTGCACTGGCCAACTCCATTTGTTTTGCCACATTCATTTTCAGTTGACAGATTTACTTGGGAATATGCCACAAAAGAGCATCAAGAAAGGATCTTCACTAACCTATTTCCTGGTTTTTCAAGGTCCAAAAGTTTTAGAATAGATTTGCCATCCATATCTGGAGGTGTGTCAAGTCCTGCAATATCCAGAACTGTTGGAGCAAGGTCAATATTCAACACTATTTGAGATACTCTACAAATTAAGAGAAAAGGACAGAGTTGCATTAGGCACGTTAGAAGTAACCTTTTACATCCCTGTGGGATTTGAATGGCAATCAATCCTGGTGTGGTACTCTGCTATAAATTTTATATATTTTATAGGCGGTAAGTCTACAAATGGCTTTGACTGGATTGTGCAAATTATACAGAGACATACTAATAGGATTGATATGAATCTATGTCAAGCAGAGAAGTGAAGCAGCTGTCCCACTCTGACCAGATTTGGGACAAAAATCTATATTTATGCACTATATTTATGCAAGCCACTATGGGTAAAAAAGACCCCCATTAACACCATTGTTGCAAGCTAGCAAAATATATACAGCCCTGGTACATGCTATAATAAAAACTGAATATTCTATTATACCTTTAATAAGCTTAAAAATTACATTTATAAGAAGAGGAGTTTATTTTTCTTTTCCAATCCTTTGCAATACTTCCTATAGACAAATGAAACAAAACACAAGCCACTAAGGATGACAATCAAATATGCTTACAAATATTTTACATTAGGTACAACAGCTGTGCTGTAGACATAGAACGTACACTGATCCCGGCTCTATACTTGGACCACGAATAAAGAAAGGAACACGGATATCAAAGTCATATGGCATTGACTTCCCCTTGACCAATCCAAACTGCCCAATATGATAACCGTGGTCAGCAGTGTAAATTATGTAAGTATTCTCCAGTTCTCCAGTTTCCAGTAGCATGTGATATAACTGAAATACAATAAATAAAATAACAACTCAACAGTGGAAAACGCTAAATCAATTCTAACAAATACAAATATATCAGCATATATAAACATTTACATTTAAATATTTCACAGGGCTTTATTACTACTAAAATGACTAAAACTTGGTAGTCATAACAAGGGTTCATTTGGGGCAATGGCAGCAGCAGCAGTAGCAGCAGCAGCAGCAGCAACAACAACAACAACACAACCTCTGCATGCCCGATTCACCAACTTTACATACTGTAGTTTATGAGAGTTTTTAAAAAAATCTTGTGGCTTTGATATAATAGTTGTCCAATGAAAACATCCAGTATCGTGAAAAACCATATTTCACAACATGGAAATCTGTGATTGCACTTTTTGTTTTGTTGGATGTAATTCAAGCAGTCATCTTTGGAGAAGATGGGCAAAGCAGCTGTAATTCACTAAAAGGTCTTCAATTTTTGTAATTATGGAATGTAGGTAACATAGTTGTCTCCCTGGGGCAAAGATCCATGACATGACAGAGAGGCTGACTTTAGGAGAGCTGATTTCAGTAAACTTAGGGAAATACTGGGGGTGATCCCATGGACAGGAATAGTAAAAGAGAAGGGTTTCAGGATGGATGGGAGTTTCTCAAAAGGGAAATCCTGAAGGCACAATTTCAAACTTTCAGTGAGGAGGAAAAATGGGAGGTATCTCAAGAAACCAGGTTGGATGACAAAAGAATTTTCAACTCAGCTAAGTTTTAAATGGGGCATGTATAAGAAATGGAAAAAGGGGGAAATAACCAAGGAGGAATTCAAGCAAATAGCTAATACATGTAAGGGGAAAGTCAAAAAAGAAAATCACAGAATGAATTCAGTCTTGCTAGAGAGGTTAAGAACAATAAAAAGGCCTTTTTTGGGGTATATCTGTAGCAAAAGGAAGAAAAAGGAAATGCTAGGGCCATTATGTGGAGAAAATGACGAAATGCTAACAGGGGATAGAGACAAGGCAGAACTACTTAACACTTTCTTCGTCTCAATCTTCTCACAAAAGGAAAAGGGTGCTCAACCTGAGGAAAATGGAGCAGAGGACACAATAGGGGAAATGCAGCAGAGAATAAGCAAAGAGGAAGTACAAGAATACCTGGTTAATCTAAACTACATCCAAGGGTATTAAAAGAACTGGCAAATGTAATCTTAAGAGCCACTGGCAATAATTTTTAAGAACTCCCGGAGAACAGGAGTAATTCTAGCAGACTGGACAAAGGCAAATGTCCCCATCTTCAAAAAGGGAAAAAAGAGGATCCCAACAATTATTCTCCAGTTAAGTCTGAAATCAATACCAGGAAAGATTCTAGAGCAGATCATTAAACAGAGAGTCTGTGAACATTTAGAAAGCATGCCAGACAAATCTGATCTTTTTTGATAAAATTATCAGCTTGGTAGACAAAGGGAATACTGTAGATATAGCATTTCTCGATTTCAGTAAGGCCTTTGACAAGGTCCCCTATGATATTCTTGCAGACAAGCTGGTAAAATGTGGGCTAGACAATGTGACTGTTAGGTGGATTTGTAATTGGTTGACTGGCTGAATCCAAAGGGTTCTCAACAATGGCTCTTTTTCATCCTGGAGAGAAGTGACCAATGGAGTGCTGTCCAGGGCCCAGTGCTATTCAACATCTTTATCAATGACTTGGATGAAGAAATAGAAAGCACGCTTATCAGATTTGCAGATGATACCAAATTATGAGGAGTAGCTAATTCCCCAGAGGACAGGATCAAAATTCAAGAAGAGCTTAATAGATTAGAAAGCTGGGCCAAAGCTAACAAAATGAATTCCAACGAGGAAAAATGTAAGGTACTGCACTTTGGGCAGTAAAATGAAATGCATAGATATAGTATGGGGGACACTTGGCTTAATGAGACTACGTGTGAAAGGGATCTAGGAGTCCTAGTAGAATACAAGTTGAACAGCAGTCAACAGTGTGATGTGGCAGTTAAAAAGGCCAATGCAATTTTAGGCTGCATCAATAGAACTATAGTGTCTAGATCAAGGGAAGTAATAGTGCTAATCTATTCTGCTTTGGGCAGGTGAGCAAAATGGTGAAGGGCCTGGAAACCATGCCTTATGAGGAAAGACTTAGGGAGCTGGGTATGTTTAGCCTGGAGAAGAGATGGTTAAGGGGTGATATGATAGCCCTGTATAGGTATTTGAAGGGGTGTCACATTGAGGATGGAGCATTTTCTGCTGCTCCAAAGACTAGAACATGAAACAACGGATGGAAGCTACAGGAAAAGAGATTTCACCTCAACATTAGGAGGAACCTCCTGACAGTAAGGGCTGTTCGACAGTGGAACACACTCCCTCGGAGGTTGGTGGAGTCTCCTTCCTTGGAGGTCTTTAAACAGAGGTTGGATGGCCATCTGTTGGGAATGCTTTGAATGAGATTTCCTGCATGGCAGGGTGGTTAGACTGGATGGCCCTTGTGGTCTCTTCCAACTCTATGATTCTATAAAATTATATGGTACCATCTATGTACCATAGAAAGGATGTCTACGTAAAAATAGTTCCAGGTTATTCTAGCCAATTGGTGCTATCTACAGAGGCTTTCTCTGACATGTAGAGTACTTCCACATCAGGTCCAATGAACCCAGTCTATAACAGTATTTGTCTTTGGCCCATGTACAACTTTAAGCAAATGAACTGCTCGTCATACAGTGGAACCCCCAACTATACTCTCAAATATACTCTGAAGGCATCAGTGTCCTCTCTGTTACATGCATCTAATAAAGAGCATGAAATTACTTTGTTTAATGATGGAAAAAAACATTTTGTACTGAGTATTTGAGGAGCCCTGAGTAGTACCATGTTGCATCTGTAAATTAGCCATGTCTCATCTTAAGAAAGGTCATGGACAAAGGAAGAAAAAGTCCTACAGAACACAAATTAAACTGCAGTCTAACCAGAGCTTAACAATGTTAGTGTTAAAACTAATTCATTAACATCAGCATTAACTCAGAAATTAACTGAACATTAAAGTGAACATTCTAAAAGTATGTGCTACATTCAAGGTTACCACCCAAACTGTAATGTGTTAGTGTTAATTTTTTAAAAAAGTAAAATTACTAAAAAGGACCAACACCTCCCAAAATTACCTTACAAAGTAATCAGTTAGAACAACATGAAAATAAATAATTACTCCAGCTGTTAATATTGTTGGTTAATTATTTCAAAAATGACAAATTAATTTTAAAGAATTATTTCCAAGCTGTGAGTCCAACTCCGACAGATGGGTGACAGAGAAGACTTGGGGTGTTCTCCATAATATTCTGTCATTCTATGGTCTTTAGTTTCATATATATAAAAAACGGAAAGACTCTGGGAGAGTAGGTTTGCTTCATACTGCCTTCTACTCCATTAGACTTTATTGCTACAGTGCTCTTAAAGAGATAAGATTTTTCTACAGGCATATGTTTAACCTGGGAAAATTAAAACTAATTTTTAGGGACCCTGTCCTTGCACTCACCTGTCGATTATTTATACCAATGCAGAAGCAGAAAGGCACTAAATGACTCAATGAGATATACGCTCAATATGAAAAGTTTTAAAAAAGTAAAAGGATAGATAGGGTACTAAGAGTTCAAGTCTACAAAGCTATTAATGGTCTGGCCAGTTCCCCTCTGGTGTGGTCATTTAAAGCCTTAAGAATCCAATTTATGGATTAATATACTTTTGAACTCCTAATAAGCCATTGATTGAATGGGTTTACTCTAGTTGGACTACCCAACAGGATGCAAGCAATTATATGACATGGATGACTCAACTCTTCCTCACAAAAGTGATTACTCCCACTTTTGATAGAGAAAGTAATCCAAATGGACCTTTCTAGAGTGAACTGAGCACCAGTAAGGAACACAGTACAATACTGTCATTTTCATAACACTGGCTTTGGTGTTCTCTACAACAATACTGAAGAATGAAAAAAGTAGGGCTAGAGCATTATTTACAGAGTTTTCATTTACTCACCCTTTCCATGGAATCATCAACAGATAACAGAGTTTGAAGTCTTTTGCGTTGTAAGACATTTGTAAATTCCATGTGAATAGGAAGCATAGGGCCTGTATATTGCATGATCCAATGCTTATCCATATTTGGTGCATAGTTGTAACTGGGAGTTCTGGGAAGAAACACAAGGATAACATTGATGTGAAACTTCTTCCATTCTTTGCTATTATTCTATTTATTTTTTGCCCAAAGGACATATCGTTGTATCTGAATTGCAACCTTAATATAAAAGAGTCTTTGCAAGAACAAATACATGAATAAATAACTGAAAGTAAGCAAAGTGATGAGTGCACCAAAGAATTTAAGAAATTCAGTCTGTGATTTATAGATAAAAGCAAAGCCTTTGCTTAGATCATGACAAACTATGGATCACTCTTAAAGAAATGGATATGGCACAACATTTGATTGGCCTGATACTCAACCTGTATTCAGGACAAGAGGCTACTGTCAGAATAGACAATATGGACAAACGGAATGGTTTCAAATAGACAAGGGGATCAAGCAAGGCTGTATTTTACCGCCCCATCTGTTTAACTTGCATGCTGAACATATCATATGTAAAGCAGTATAAGATTCAGAGGAAGGAGGCGTAAAAATTGGAGGAAAGAACATCAACATTTAAGCTATGCATCATACTACTAACAGAAAATATCAAAGACTTGGAACAATTTCTGAAGAAAGTCAAGGAAGAAAATGCAAAAGAAGGTTTACAAATGAACCTTAAGAAAATAAAAATAATGACCATAGATGATTTACACAACTTTGAAATAGATGATGAAGATATTGAAATAGTTCAAGATTTACCATACCTTGGTTCACTCATTATTCACATTGGAGACTGCAGTCAAGAAATCAAAAGAAGGCTAGGACTTGGAAGGGGAGGTATGAAGGAACTAGAAAAGATCCTGAAGTATAAAGGTATATCTTTGAATACTAAAATTATACAATTGAATATTAAATATCATTCAATACTAAATCACCCATGCCATTATACTTCCAATTTCTATGGATGACTGTGAAGAAAGTTGATAGGAAGGAAATAAACTCACTTAGAACGTGGTGCTGGAGAAGAGTTCTATGGATACTGTGGACTGCTAAAAAGACACATAAATGGATCCTAGAGCTAATCAAGCCTCAACTTTCTCTAGAAGCCAAAATAACTACATGAAGACTGTTGCAGTTTGGGCATATCATGAGAAGACACAACTCACTAGAAAAAATAATAATGCTTGGTAAGGCAGAAGGCAGTAGGAAAAGAGGAAGACCTCATTACAGATGGATGGGCTCAATCAAGGAACTGTGCAAGACCTGAGCAGGGCAGTTGATGACAGGGTCACTTGGAGGTCTCACAGTCATAGGGTCACCATAAGTAGAGGTTGACTTGACAGTAATTAATAACAACAACAAAGTAAAGCAACTAACAGTCAGAGTAGATCCTGTATGCAAGACCTTGTGGGAATAGGATCTACAACTTGTGTTCTATTGAAGAAAGGTGGGAGATACACACAGAGAGAGAACACATACAGAACCAACATCCTGATAGAGAGCCACATTCTCATTTCAAAATGTTTTTTACTAGCATGAGTTATTCCATGTTGGAAGCATTCAGCCTCTATTGTTATATTTCTGTCAAGTCCACACAGTAATAGTTTTGTAGTTTCAGATAACAGCATGGACATCCCTTTCCCCATAATTCTATTCAAGTCCCATGACTATACAACTATGGCCAAGATTCTGCATTGTCAGATGTATTATGAGAACAGCTCCATTGTAATTGCTACTTTAAAAGCAGCTTTATTTATATACTGCTTCATATCGCGCTATGGGATGTCTAAGCGGTTTACAACTGTAAGCTCAGTGCCCCCCAACAGCTGGGTACTCATTTTAGCGACCTCGGAAGGATGCAGGCCTGAGTCTAGCCTGAGCCCTGGGTAGTATTGAACTCGCAACATTGTGGTCTATGAGTGAGTGGCTGCAGTACAGGCATTTAACCACTGTGGCACCAAGACTACTTTAACCCTTCAAGCCAAGCTGTGCGGGAACTAAAAGGCTTCAGAAGTGCTGCAAACTGGAGTGCTGTGAAATGATGAGTGCAGTGCTCTCTTGGTCATGAGGTGCATTGAGACAGGGAGCTGGAAAGATCTCCTGGGGTCCTGCCCCAGTTGGTTGTCCCCTGACCATCATTTCCCAGCACTCCAATCTGCAGCACCTCAGAGATCCTTTGGCTGGGATACTGCCTGGCTGAAAAGAGGTAGTTTGGAGGGAGGGGGGGGGGTCACATTTGGTCACAAACAACAATAAATGTGACTCTCAAATGTTCTGAGATCTTAAGTCCAGCTTACAATCTTATAAATATCAAACAGGATACTATCCTTTGTTTCAACTCATGATATTGATCCAACTGATGCTTTTCCTTTTAATATTTTATTCCAATATTGGAAAATTAACTGAACATTTGTTGAAAGTTTTAAAGGAGGTTCAATGTTTTGTATGAGTCATCTGTACGATGTTACAGAATTTCCAGAAAACAGCAAGTTTTGAAAACAGAAAGGGGTTGGTTCAAAAGGTTTCCGTTAGCAAATGCAAATACTGAAATCAGAGCTGGGGAAGTAGTGCCCCACCTGGTAGAGTCAAACTCCCTCCAGTCCCCGCTACCATGGTAGTGAAGATGGAAGCTGACGTCAACACCAGAAGGGTTGCAGAACTCTCAGCCCAATATAAAAATTTCTAAGAGGCAAAATACATAATATACAAACTTTCCTACTAATAATAATCTTGGTGGAATAACTCTGGGTCAAATCTGAAAATGGCCTCAGCTGTAAAACCTATCCAGACTATCTACCAAATACAAAAGTGGCTTTCTGGAGACTATCATGCAGCAGCCTCTTCCAGGTTTAACTAAAGCTTGGAGAAGTCTTTTGGAGAGTTGCCCCTTTTTGGACTACAGAGGCTAGAGGATTCTGGGGACGGTAGATCAAAAAGTGTGGTATGCACAACAAACAGGCCATGCTCTGGCTCTGACCTTAACTCATGACATCCTTCTGTTTAAAAGGCATAGGACTGTATAGAGCTCGAAAGGAGTGAGTCACAAGTACTGTAATACAGTTATTAAAAACTAGTGACTATTCAAAAGTTTATAGTTAAAGAGCATTCACAGAAGCATTTTAAGATGAATTTTCACATATTATATTGTTCTTCTATAAATCCTAAGCCCTTGTATCTCTTAAAAGGCAATACAAAGGCAACCATGTAGTAAGCAATGGAACAAGTGACACTTCCAACACCACAATAAGTAGTGGCAACAGGTTACTTTTCAAACACAGCAATAAGTAATGGTATGATTTAATTTCTAAAAATTGCTTTCCAAGCCCTGGGCCTGTTCCCGGGCCTGTATGTTGGTAAAGGCATACTTTATCCTAAAATAAATCTGATCCCCAAAGTAAAAAGAACACTAACAGTTCTTATTTGCTTTATAATTGTAGTGTAGGATCTTCTCCTACCATAATCTCCCTCTCTCCAACTGTTAAAGGTATAACAAATCCCCAGCCAATGGCAATTCTCAAAAGAGACTGTAGACTTTCTGAAGAGATTCTGTATATCTGGGAAGCTATGCTGAAATTCCAAAGCTGGTAGAACCCTAATGAAGTTAACAGAATTGTGCCAACAAAAGCTTCACTTAGGATTCCTGCCAGAATGTGCATTCTTTTTAATGATAATTCTTCTGTGGATTTTGTACGGTTTTCTCTCACATGTTATTTCAGATGAATGTGTTATTGTCAAATGTTTTTGCTTATTTACCAAAAGGTACCTGGGCAGCACACAACTAGATTCATTTTGCACGACATACACACAAATAAAATATTGTGAAGCAATTGTAAAGAAGAACTGTAAAAAACTGCAAAGCAATTGTAGAGTATTACAGCCGTCTCTCCATTCTCGCAGACGTGAGATCCGTAGTTTTGACTATTCGGTGGGGGGGCAACCTCCATTAAGATCAATGGGGTGCGCCCTCGTGGGGGCACACCCCATTCAAGCCTATAGGGCTTGAATATCAGCGAGTCTCCATTTTTGCGGAGGGTCCGGAACGGATCCCCCATGAAAACGGAGGGCCAGCTGTACATTTAAACTACATTGTATTGCTCTAAATAATGCATAAAGCTAGATGTATCTCATGTTTCATGCATTACAACTTCCAAGCATAGAAAAGTCATTAAAACATTTGGTCATATATTTAATTTTTACCCTTCAAAATAGAGAGCACCAACACTCAAGAGCCTAATTTTAGTATCACTCAACCTGCTTAGCTAAATATGAAAATGAATGATTCTCATATCTGTTACCTTCAGTGTAATCTTTAAAGGACAAAACAACAGTCACTGCTTGGAAAAGAGTACAAAGGTATTTTTGACACTGCAATGTTATTAGTCACACTGATAGTTGATAGATTTGATAATGTATGCTTTTATTTGAAGAGAAATAATTTACTCTGACAACTCAGTGGGTGATGGATAGGTTAAAGGCTTGTGATAATAAAAACATAGGTGTCTATACATTTCTCACCATTTTTCTCAATCTTACTTTCTGTGTATGTGTGAGATAACATTTTAAAAAATACTCCCTATTCAGTATGATAGTACATCACAAAAGACTTCTAAAATTACAAGTTTCAAAGCAACTTGCAGAATGGTTGTAGGGAGTATGGGTCCTACTCAATCTTTCTCAGAAAAAGGAAAAGGAAAAAGATAACGGGGGAAAAAGCAACTCATTTTCTGCACAGATTCTCCTGTTACTGTTTTAAGAACTGATTGAATTAATGTGTCAAACTGTTGACTATTGCAGTGTACCAGCAGTAGGCCAATCCCTCCATTAGGAGCCTAGGAGCAGTCACTTAGATGACACATCCTGGGAAGGAGGACACCTTGGTAAGATGCTAGTGGACAGAACTACCTACTTCACATGTTGTGCTTCGTGCCCCTCAAGCTATCCTGCTAACCTAAGAAATTGTTGAGGATTCTTTCCCTTCACTAGTGTTGTAGGAAAATTCAACTGCTAGTCTGACAGAACTTTTTTATGTTGAGTGGAGGGAGGGCAGTCTATTTTTTTGCCACCAACACAAAAATGCCTTGGTGGCAGGTTTACCAATGGCCATGGTAACATATGCTTGCTCAGAAGAAGACTGAAAGGTGATATTATAGCCATATTTAAATATCTGAAGGACTGTCATTTGGGAAAGAACTGCTTCTGAATAGCTTCCTCCCTTGTTGTTATGTCAAGTCACCTTGTGGTGGCCCTATGAATGAGACCCCTAAGAGACTTGGCCATGAACAGACTTGCTCAGGTCTTGCAAACTCAAGGCTGTGGTTTCCTTGATTGAGTCTATTCATCTGTATTATGGTTTTTCTCTTTTCCTACTGCCTTCCACTTTGCTTTTCATTATTGTCTTTTCCAGGGAGTCATGTCTTCTCATGATATGCCCAAAATATGACAGTGCCAGTTTCATTATCTTGGCTTCTAGGGAGAGTTCTGGCCTGGTTTGCCAGAGGATCCATTCATTTGCCCTTTTGGCAATTCATGTTATCCCCAGAACTCTCCTCCAGCATCACATTTCAAATTGACTGATCTTCCTGTCAGTTTTTTTTTTTTTTACTGTCCAACTTTCACAACCATAGATAGAAATGTAAAATGCTATGGCATGACTTTGGTATTTAATGATATATGTTTATATTTGAGGATCTTATCTAGCTCCTTCATAGCTGCTTTTCCAAGGCTAAAGGACTGTGTTACACTGGATCATTTCGAGTTTGTTAATACCAATGAAGTGGACAAGTTTCTTGGCATGTAACGAGGACAACATGCCCTCTCGATCCTTGCCCATCTTGGCTGACCGTCCAGGGAGGTGATGCAGTAAAAATATTATTACAACTCATCATTAATGCATCCCTCAGAGAAGGGAAATTTCCATCTAGTTTGAAACTAACGGTGGTTAAACCACTCTTGAAAAAACCCTCCCTTGATTCCCTGGTGAAAAAATTATAGACCGGTCTCCCTTCTACCATTCTTGGGTAAGGTGATCGAGAGGGCAGTTGCCTTCCAGCTCCAAGCTGTCTTGGAAGAAGCTGATTATCTGGATCCATTTCAAACCGGCTTCAGGGCGGGATATCGAGTTGAGACTGCCATGGTCACCTTAGTCGATGATCTCCGTGTGGGCATCAACAGGGGAAGTGTGACCCTGTTGGTGCTCTTGGACATCTCAGCGGCATTCGATACCATAGACCATGGTATCCTTCTGAGACGCCTGAAGGAGTTAGGTATTGGGGGCACTGCTCTTCAGTGGTTCCGGTCCTACCTCTCGGGTAGATTTCAGATGGTGATGCTGGGGGATAGTAGCTCTTCAAAAAGAAATCTGACATCTGGCGTTCCTCAGGGTGCCATTCTATCCCTCATGCTGTTTAACATTTACATGAAACTGCTGGGTGAGGTCATCCGGAGACATGGGGCGCGGTGTTATCAGTACGCTGATGACACCCAACTCTACTTCTCTATGTCTCTGACTGATGCAGTGACTAAGGATGACATCGCTCCTCTTGATGCCTGTCTTGAATCGGTAATGGGCTGGATGAGGGAAAACAAACTCAAGCTGAATCCAGAGAAAACAGAGGTACTCGCGATAGGTACCCCAAGTCCGGGAAATGAGCTTTGCCATCCAGTCCTGGACGGGGTCACACTTCCCCTAAAGGACAAAGTATGCAGTTTGGGAGTACTCCTGGATTCATCTTTACAGTTGTCATCTCAAGTGGATGTGATGGCCAGGAGTGCTTGTTACCAACTTCGGTTAATACGCCAACTGCGTCCCTACCTGGACCGAAAGGACCTTGAAACAGTAATACTTGCCCTGGTAATCTCTCATTTGGATTTCTGTAATGCGCTCTACATGGGGCTACCTCTGTACCACGTTTGGAAGCTTCAATTGGTTCAAAATGCGGCAGCCAGATTGGTCACTGGAACATCTACATCGGACCATATAACACCTATATTAAAATCTCTTCATTGGCTGCTGATTAGCTTCCGGGCGCAGTACAAAGCGTTGGTTATTACCTTTAACACCCTACATGGCTTGGGCCCGAGTTACTTGAAGGAACGCCTCTCCCCACACAATCCGCCCCGCACTCTCAGAACATCTGGGAAGAACTTATTAGAACATCATAGAACCAAACTCAACACGACTTCCCAAAGATCATACACGGCTGCAGCTCCCATGTTATGGAATGACCTACCGGAAGAGATTCATCTTATTACTATGCTAGATGCCTTTAAAAAGGCACTTAAAACGGAGCTCTTCTGGCGGGCCTATCCATCTGATCTTCTAGATTTCTAGATTCTGACGATGATTGGCTATTTTATTTTATTCTATTTTTATTTATTTTATTATATTATATTCTATGCTCTTATAATTTATTACTGTTGTTTGATTTCACTATTTTATTGTTTGTATTTTGCATATTGTATTCATTTAATTGTGTAATCCCGCCTCGATCCGTAGGGAGAGGCAGGAAATATAAATTTTAAAAAATTATTATTATTATTATTATTATTATTATTATTATTATTATTATTAAACATCCTAAACTCTGTAGCCACCAAGAAAAGTACTATTTACCTTTCTTCAAAATAAAGCCTGTCATAGGTTTTATTTTCAACTTGTGGAAAGAAGTAATAATGTTCATTATATCCACTAAATTGCTTTCAAACATACACATTTTAAATCAAAAGATGATCAAACTGATGATCTATATCTACACCATCATCACCATCAAGTTTTTATTTAAAAATGTTATCTTTATGTAACAAGAAAAGGAACATTTTGTACTTGCATTAGAATGTTATATGCATTGAATAATGCCAATCACTTAATTGTCAATCAACAGGCCCTCTCCTTTTACATTATATTATAGTTCTTCAATCATGTCCATAACCTTCTTCTAGGTTGTAAAATGAATAAGCAGCCATTGGCTCTGGTTTCTCTTCTTTGTTAGAGGTAAATTCTATAGCTACATGATATCACAAGTTCTGTATTAATTTCTAAGAAAAGGTCAGATGGTCATAGCACAACATGGGGTGGAGGGAGAGAGGGAAGTGATGCAAAAGGATGCTTGGCCACCAATGGAGAATTTTTGGAGGTTAAAGGTTCACATTACACTCACTCCACCCATCACAGGAGGATTATATTACAAGCCTGTATGATTTTCATAGGATGTGCCACATGTTTTCCCAGGAGAACTAGGATTTTTTTTTCATTCTGTGGTCATGACAAGCTACCAATGCATCTTACTAGTGAAGACAGCCCTTGAACAGCTTTGCACACACCAACACCTCACACTGACAGCATGTTTTCAATTTGTCTTACTTCTTCCTGCTGAAACATGGCCAATGTTCAGCATTAACCCAAAGTAATATACCATCTCTTACAGCTGCTGCTGGCAAAATATATCTTTGCACATCAGGAATATAATGAAAACTAGATAGTGAGGAAGAGGTCCCTGGCCTTTCAGAGTTCAACAATAAGTTAAGGAGAATTTTTTTTGTCTGAAAAATGACATATTTGCTTCAATAAATACTAAGGACAAAAGAAATGTACAAGGTTGCTAAACTTGTATTTTCATATAACAGAGCCACATCATTTATCAGGGGATTGGATCTGTCCCTTTGAATTATTTGCTGTTTCCCTTTAGACTTGAATGCTTTGTCCTATTCACATTCCACATTCTGTTTTCAGCACTAACAATGGTCAAGGTTATGTCCGTTTTAAGTTCAATGTGAACAATTACTGGTTTTATTCTACTATGTAAAATCTCCTTTTAACCATGGCTTCAAATTCTTGTTTGACTGGCCTACATATGCAACAGAATGAGAAGGCAGATAAAACAAATTCTGAGAAGGTAAAGTTGACTCTACCAGTTCAAACTGCAGGATGGAATATGCTGGTCTATCCTATCCTATGGTCTATCCTCACCATGTGAGGACTCAGGATAAATTCTTAGTACAGACTTGATTCTAATCATACTAGAACTGTGAAAAATTCAAGCAAATAAAGAGAGAGGAAAAAACAATCTTGATGAAACCAAAGAAAGAGATGGGTAAAAATGCTTGAGCTCGAGGAGTGTTCTTGGTCTCTTCAACTCAGCTGAGCCATTACATACATACATTGATGCATTTGTGCGTGTGTGTGTATACACATATATGGTAGCTGAGGTGCATGCACACACCCATACCCTCACATACCAAGAGCTGGAAGAACTCCCTGTAAGGAACAAATCTGAGGCTTTTCAGGTTTGAAAAAAGGGCATGTATGGGCGGGGGGGGGGGGGGCATAACAGAAGTATCTAAAATATGCATGATACAGAGTAAGCAGATAAAGTTTTTCTCCCTCTTGGGGTCGTCATTCTTCTTCATAAGTGCAGAAATATATTACCATAAGATATAATGATGGTTACCAATCTGGACAGCTTTTAAAGGGGATTCAATAAGTTCATGGAAAACAGGGTTACTATTGGCTACTATTATAGTCCTTTAGTACTTGAGGCTTTATACCTCTGCATATTGTTGCTGGAAAAACGGAGGGAAAGGTGATGATGTACTCATGTCTTACCTGTGGGATTTCCATAGGCCAGGAATAGCAATCATGTGGTACATGGGTTGCAAGTGGCCCTTGAGGAAGTCCTGTATGAGCTTTAACCCCATACCTGTCCTCAGCTTTTCAGTCAAAGCAGATGTTTTTGGAAGGTTCACCCCAAAACAATAGAAATTCCTATAGAACCCTTCTAAAAATTAAAGTGTTGAGACATGACATCACTTCTGGCTGTCTGAAATGGCATGGCATGGATGGCATTCTGTTAAAGTGAAAATGACCTTCTGAGCACCAGAGCATGCTCACCCCTTGCACAGGCAATTGGGTGTAAACAGAATGTTGGTCTATATGAGCCTTTGGTCTTCTTATGTTCTAAAGAAAAAAGGGCTGTGGCTCCTCTGGGACAAAAAAAAAAAAAAGAGAGAGTAAATTTTAACCCAGAATAAGTATGGATAACTACAGTAAATGATATCAAAACAGAGACACAGCCTGTAACAGGCATAGTTTCTGATAAGAATGTCATGGGTTGCCCCGCAAAGTTATCATTCCAAAGCACAACATACAATTTAGAGGATCACTTTTCTTCAATCTAAGTAACAATGTCAATTTCTACACTTGGGTGGCTTAAGGTGCAGTGAAAATCATCAGCATAGGTATAAAGCAAATTTTAACTTACATGTGTTGGGAAGCATTTGGATAGAGTTTGGAGAACTGTGGCGCAGAGTCTTCAGGACCATGTGGGGCAGCATGACTGATCACCATCATTATAGGTCTATGAGGATACATCCTCTTAGACATTTTAAAATAATTAATGCTGTCATTAGTTATTAAATCTGTGAAATAGTCCTGAAACACAAAAACAAAATTTGTCAAGTGCATCAAATACCACTAGAGAGTATTATACTGCTTTATCTTGCTATGGTGAATTACAACTGTGTATGATTTTTTAAAACCAGGATCTGGCTTCAGAGGCTGAGCTAAAGAGGAGGACACAATTTCCAAAGTCCATAATTCTGCTACAAAATCCAAGCTTGCACTCAAATGAACAGCTATGTTCCAGCACACATTAACAGAAAGAATAGCAAGGTAGATGAGAGGAAAAGAAACATTAAAGCAGAGTAAGAACAAGATATGAGTAGAAAGAAATGTGAAAGCAACTTCATATCAACTTTGTTAAGTAGGTCACTATTATATCCATTATATCCATTGTTAAATCAGTCAGAGAGGGGAAGAATGGCTTAAGACAATGAAATCAAAGATGTGGAAGAAACTGAATGCACGCCTTGTGGTTCAAGCCCAGTACATTATCTATCAGAAACAAAGCTTCAAAAGATGACCTCCCCAAGTTCTAACCAAAATCAACTTGATATATGAAATATATAACGTACATACATAAAACATACATACATATAACTACACATGTTATTTTTTGCACTTTTGAAAAATGCTGAATTCAGAACCATTTGCTCCCATTTTCTATTGTCTACAGCAGTGGTTCCAAATTTTGGTCCCCCAGATGTTTTGAGCATCAGCTCCCAGAATTCCTGACTGTTACTAAGCTGGCTGTGACTTTTGGGAGCGGAAGTCCAAAACATCTGGAAGAACAAAGCTGAGGAATCACTGGTCTACAGTTTAAATAAACTATATTTTGTTGGAATAGGTGACTTGTTCCAACAAACTATAGATAACATTTAACTACAATTTGTTGATCCATCTAACAGGAAAAAGCATGGGCAAGTGGGGAAAAAACCAAGGAAACACTTCTGAGCTCCTATTTGAAGCTGTACCACAGCAGGCATAGGAAGGAGGGAGGGAGAACAGAAAGCACATGAGCCCAAGTCTCATTGTGATTTGTTTTTGTCACACTAAAGTATGATTAGCTGACAAAACAAAACAAAACAAACAAAAACCACAGCCAACCTTCATTTCTTAATTCTATTTGTGCATGGAGTCAGAAAGATGTCTGATAAATTAACGATAATTCTCAATCTTTGTTAAACTATTCAAATGATAAAAGACTTTCACATGCATTTTACAATAACAGAAGAATTTGCAAACACTGTCTAGCTATAATCCCAGCAAGGTGCTAAGAAAGGGTGTTTGTTCTAAGAAATCATAGCAAGAGGCAAAATTCATAATAGGCATTTCTTAATTTAGCAGTCACTCTTAGCCACCACACTACTTCTGAATAATTAACATTAATACTAATACTATCAAGGACACCGCTCTTCTTAAATTTTACAGTTCAGAGCAGTGCAGTTTCTAATGTCAATGTAGTGTCTTGCCAACAAACTGACTTAGGGGTCAATACTGTGTCCTATCTTTTTCAACATCTACACGAAGTTGCTAGAAAACATCATCCAGAGTTTTGGGACTGGGTGTCATCAAGGAGGCTGTGATAGCACAGAATTGTTGTCTGGATGCAGTAAAGGACTGGATGCAGGTGAATAGACTGAGGCTTAATCCAGACAAGACAGAAATGCTGCTAATAAATTAGGGAAACCAACCTGGGATTGGGACTACAGCTTGTTCTGGATGGGGTTGCACTCCCTCTCAAAGATCAGATATATAGCTTGGGAGTGCTTTTGAACCCAGTGCTGCTCCTGGAAAGTCAGGTTGCTATGGTGGCTAGGAGCCCCTTTGCCCAGCTTTGGCTGGTATGACAGCTGCACCCTTTCTTGGGGAAGACAGATCGGGCCACAGTAGTTCATGCCCTAGTTACCTTTCAATTGGACTATTATGATGCACTCTATGTGGGGCTGCCCTGAAAAGTGTTTGGACATTGCACCTGGTGCAAAATGCAGCAGCCAGACTAGTGTCAGGTGTGCATTTTATAAACCATATAACACTGGTCCTGCAAGAATTGCACTTGCTTCCAATCTCAATTTAAGGAGCCAGTACTGACCTACAAAGCCCTAAATGATCTGGAGCCAAAATATCTGAAAGACTGTCTCCCCTCATATGAACTTGCCAGAAATTTGGGATTATCAGAGTGTTGAGTGTTGGCACATGCTCTCTGTAGTAACATGTCAACTGTGGAACTCCCTATCCAAGGATGTTAGGCTGGCTCCATCTCTTTTAAGCTGTGGCAGGCAGACAAAACAATGCTGTTCTACATGGCATTCAATGTCTGAAACTGTTGTTTTGAACTGTTTCAAAACTGGATTCTAGAATTGTTTTTTAAACTGCTTTTAGGAGTTTTTAAAGAGTAGTTTAATGTGTTTTTAAAATGTCTTTATCTTTATATTGTTTTATTTGGTTTTTATTAGTTCATCACCATGAGAGGCAATATAGAAATATTTATAAATAAAAAATAAATAAAACAGCCATTGCAGAAAACAGATGTCTGCAAGGAAAAAAGAAAAGAAAAGAAAGAGGAGAGGAGAGTACAAAAAGATGCAAATTCAATCATTAAACCACCTGCCATGTCTAACCATTTCTTTTTTGGCCCAGAGAACTGGTGTGGGTGCCAGTGAGAAGTTCTAAGACAATATTCACTATTTCAAACAGTTCCAGGCACAACGAATCAATCACAGGACATGGACATAAGCCCCTGAACAGCTGCAAAAGCAACTCAAAAGAGAAGTGGAGTGTGTTTCACACAACACTGATAGAACAATCCAACCAGCTGTGATCTGTTTTCATGCCACCCTGAAGAAGCTTCCTTTCCCCCTTTTTGCTCCCATAGAATCCCTCTAATTCCCCTAAGTCCAAAGGCAGTTTGGGAAGAGATGTGTAATGGCATTTATAGGTAATTGTTACCAGAGACATTTCTTTTCAGACTCCCCACCAAAACTCAAATTCAAATTATAGGATCAGTGAGGGCTTTTGTAAGAAGACATTTTGCAATCATCATCATCATCATCATCATCATCATCATCATCATCATCCTCACCCCCATCTCCTTCTCTCAAACCTTCAGGTATATGTGTATTCAGTGTAACTCTTTGTTATGTGGCATATTATTATAAGTAACACAGATATGCTGCAAACCAGAGTAAGAATGACCTTGAAGTTCCAGCTGTATATCCAAACACTAAACTGTTTCTTATAAGAGGTTAAGTGGTGTGTGCATGTGCGTGTGTATTTGGTATTTAGTTCCCAACTTTCAAAAGCTTTGTCTTTCTCAGCTTCACAATAAGTGGTCAGCAATGTTAGTCAAATGAAGAATGACCCCCTCTCCTCTTTGAATACATGGTTAAGACAGTTCTGACAATATAAGTAAATATTTAAAGCTACTGTTACCATTGAATGAAGTGATCTTGAATATAATTATTTTATCATGAAGAAAAAGGGGAAGTTACCATATGCAATCTGTACAGTACCTTTGCATAATCAAATCCATGCTTCTCTTTGAGGCCATTCCGACAAATAGTGTAATTATAGAAGCGAGAATTCTTGATTAATCCTACCCATTCTCTCCAACCAGGAGGGATGTAGCTGCCATTGTATTCATTGAGGTATTTGCCAAAAAAAGCTGTTAAAAAAGCACAATGGTTAAACTTTTCATTGGATCCCTGGATCATAATTTATAGAAGAACAGACATCAGTATTTTGAAGTATTGACATTCTTAAGAGGCCATCAGTTGGTTTATGGCAGAATTTTGCTTTTGCTTCCATGCACAATTTGGAAATATATGTACAGATCCCGTTAACATAAGGGCACACTGTAAATGTTCACATAAATCATAGGATGGACTGCTTCAAAGTGGATTAGTTATCTATAAAAATATTTCTAATTAATAAATTAACTGCCAAAAACTGCCCCATAATTAACTGAGTAAGAAACTAAGGAGTTTTTTGCACAGCTGAAAGAACCGACTTACCTTTCCCAGTTTGAATCCTCTTCCAGGATGAAGCCAGGTATTATCACACCGAAAAACTCCTAAATTCTCCGCCAATTCCACTGGCTGAGTGCAGCCTGGGTCCAGCCTGGGTCCCAGGAGCTCTTCAGCAGCCATTTTTCCAAGCCGGGAGCTTTCCGGATTTGAAAAGAGGCACCTGGGACCCAGGTTGCCGCCAGGCTGCACTCGGCTGGTGCAATCAGTAGCGAATTTAGGAATTTTTCAGTGTGATAATACCCAGCTTCATTCCAGAAGAGGATTCAAACCAGGAAAGGTAAGTCAGGTTTTTTAGTTGTGTAAGAAACTCCTAACACAGAATATATAATGTGTTAAAAAAACACCTTCAAGAATATTTGGAATGGTCACACAACAAAAAGTGAGTCTTTAGTTTAGAATAATGAATAATAAGATAAGTTTGATTAATAATGAAAACAAAATGGTAGTACAAATAATTATTATTTGAACTTAATTAGAATATGGTTAATAATCATATAATAAAATAAAATTAACAATGATTTATTGTTGAGACCCTTAGATTTGGCTATGCTCTGTCTTTTTGCTTTTGTAAAGTTATCATACTTAAATAATAATAAGTTCAGTTTTAGCAAACAAGCCCAGCCTGATAGGTTCAGGTTGCAGAGAACTGAATACAGAAGAGCAGAAAGGTAGAACTGAGCCATGTGTTAAGCTGACCTATGAGAAGAACTGGTCATAGTATTGTTTTCAGGAATGACCTTCAACTTATTCAGACACAGCAACTGTAGAATAATTCCCACATTCCCAAGTGGATGTAGCTTTAATTATCACAGAGATAGAAATAAAATTAATCCATCTAATTTTTTCCATGTACAATTAACCTAATATAAAAGCAATGAACCATATTCTTCTAAGAAAAACAAAAACAAATGTGAGATGAAATCATTTCCCTTAAGTGACAGTGTTCCCACCAACTGGATGTGGTTGCAATCTCAGAACTCCTGATATTTTTGAGTTACAAACACCACTTCCCTCAGGTGAGCATGATGGAATTTGTAGGTACTCATGATTGAGGCCCACTTGGTTAAAGTGTTATAAAGAGAGCCTAGATCCAATAATGTCTATATGATGGGATATATACATCAAACTTCCCAATAGCCTGATAATCTTAAATGTTTAATAATATGCTATGCTGGTCATGTATGCATCAGGAAGAAATGGCTCTGTGTCATCTAAGTTCCTTATGGATACTTCTGTCCATCAAAATGTGTTATACTGATATTGCTTAGCTGTCTCCATTCTGAAGTATCACTGTTCTTTAATATTTCCTTATTCAGAGTGTCCACCAGATGCACCATAAGTACAGTGGACCCATGGTATTGCTGGGGTTTGGTTCCACAACTCCCCATGGATACAAAAATCCATGGATGTTCAAGTCCCATTAAATACAATGGTGTAGTAAAATGGTGTGTTATATAAAATGGCAAACTCAAGGTTTGATTTTGGGATTTTTTCTTTTCTTTTTTTTGGTGACAATTTTCAAACCATGGTTGGTTGAATCTGTGGATACAGGATCTGTAAATATGTAAGGCCAACTGTATTCATAAGCATCAATTTTTTGCATCCATACCGAGAAGGTGGATGTCATGACAACTCTTTCACCCTAAAAGAGAATGATGAGAAGGTAGGAATGGATATTGGTCCTAGAACATCTGCATCAGCACTGGCCTCTCTACCCCAAATCTATTGACTCAAGGAAAACAGTGAGGAAGAACTCAGAAGGGTACTGGTAAGCTCCTTTGACTTGGGGGCCTGAGGTGAGACATTTTGCAAAAATGCAGAGACCTTTCGAGTTCCACAAGGTTAATGCTAAATGTCAAGCAGCTTAGAGGTGCTTAAGAAATGGCCTCCAGGACCCCCTGTGAATACAAAAATCTGTGGATGCTCAATTCCCATTATATACAATGGACTAGTAAAAAGGTGTCTCTTATATAAAATGGCAAAATCAAGGTTTGCTTTTTAGTAAAAAATGTGTGTGGAATATTTTCAAGCCATAGATGGTTGAATTCATGGATTCATAATCTGTGGATATGGAGGGCCAACTGTATACAAAAGATAGCAACTGAAAGGAGTCAAGTTTTAAATTAAAAACACTAAAGGAACTTTGTCATAGTCGATCAGAAAAGAATCTCTTATCGTCACTGTTGCTGGTGGTGTGTGCCTTCAAGTTGTTTCTAACTTATGGCAATTTTAAGGTAGACATATCACAAGGTTTTCTTGGTAAGATTTGTTTAGAGGCAGTTTGCCAGTGCCTTCTACTGAGGCTGAGAGTGTGTAACTAGAGATACTGAAGAAGAAAATTGCTCCAAAGCCCAAAGTCTGGTTATCTGTCAGCTGGTGTCATGCCTAGGGCCAGTCCAAGATATTTTTCTGCCTGAAGAGAAGGACAGGAAGGTACCTGTCCCACATCCCATCTACTGAAGTTGACACAATTGGCATTCAAACTTTCATTCCACTCTGGCAAGAGAAGAGCCACCTCTGCTGCACCTGTGGCAACGAGGCTACCTTAGGGACACAGAGTGTACACAGCTCTGTGGTTGAATACTTCACCAACCCATGATCTTTTGAATCCACTGCCTCAGTCTGCCTAATGGCAAGGCCAGCCCTAATCTTGCCAAAACTGTTCAGTTACATGGGGAGCTTTATTACAGACTATGTAGTTCAGGGGTAGGCAACCTTTCCCCTTTAAGGGCCGAGGGACTTCAGCTCCCAGAATCCCAGGAGCTATTGGCCAACATGGGATTATTGGCCAACATGGCTGAGGCTTCTGGGAGCTGAAGTCCCTCGGCCCTTAAAGGGGAAAGGTTGCCTACCCCTGATGTACTTAATAATATATAGGAAAGCACTCTGGTGTTTTACGTGCAACAGAATAATGGATTTATCATGGGCCACAGATCTAATGCTATCGGCCTTAATTTTTCCCCACTATTCTGGTATTTGAATTCTTGTCAAGTTCATGATACAGCTCATGAAACAATGAAAAAAAACAAAAACAAAATGACATACTCCAGCTGGGTGCAAATGTAAATTCTCTGCCTTGCTCATGTTGGACTAGTATTCATGATGGCCCCAGGCAACAAATATATTTAGAAACAGAAACAAGAAAAACTAGGAAATCGTTTCTGTTTGTATAATTAATAAAATACCAAGTACAGATGAACAGAGAAAAAGACTCATTAAAAAGCAATATCATTGCAGGGAACATCTTTTCATTATTTTATCTAATAGTGCCCACAGGGATAACAGAGATAACAAATGCTTTTTCCACCCTTTTAATGAGACAGATTTTATCTACATACTGACAGTTTTGCTAACTGTTCCCAGGACACAGTATCATTGTTTAAACACATGTAGTATAGTTTGCCAGCTCAGGGTAATGCCAGTTTCTTTGAATATGCCTAATTAAGGTTGTGTAAACAGTAGTCCACAGGGACATTAACAATTATTACACTGGATACCTACACACCTAAGAAGCATTTGGTGATAAATAAGAAATTGGTCAGGGAAGAAACATACTGTACACCTCCAAAACGTGAAATGTACTTTACTTCAAACTTAAGGAGCCTCAAAGTAAAGGACTGAATAAAACCCAGCAATATTTTTTCAAAAAGAAATCTTACTATAGTTTTAAGCTGTATTCAAAAATTATTTTAGCTACTGTAAGTTCAAGTTTCCATGTACACCATCTATTTCCCAATAGCACAATGTAAGCATGTGTTTTGTACACAAGTACGGATAAACTGTTTAGCAGATACAGATGCATGTATACATCCTGTTCCCCTCCGCCTCTGCACACCTGGCTCCCATTCTGATCTTTGTGTGTTTTACACTAAGATCTGAGAATTACTTACTGTCCAACATTTCAGTGACAAAAATTGAGATGTGTGTGGCCAAGAACATCAGCATGTGGTCAAGATGGCAAAAGTTATTAATAATGAAGAACACGCAAGCGAAGAGAGGTAGATTTTGCTTAGCTTCCTGGGAAGGGAAAAACTTTGCTCCCTCCTCTCCTCACCTCACTGCTGATGAGTACTTTTGCACTTTGATCTCATTTTGCAGCAACTGAAGGACAAAGGGGGAAACTGGGAGGCAGATGAGAGAGAAACTGGGACTTTTAAAAAGCAGCTCAAAAGGTGGGATGACAGAGGATTTATCAGGATTGTGTCAACCAAATCAGGGCAGTTGGAGGGTATGGAATTAACTGTATTAGACTGAACATGCTTACAGAATTCACATAATTGGAAACCTTGCTTTATTAGA
The DNA here is from genome assembly GCA_026167975.1 of Phrynosoma blainvillii. Classification (NCBI taxonomy): domain Eukaryota; kingdom Metazoa; phylum Chordata; class Lepidosauria; order Squamata; family Phrynosomatidae; genus Phrynosoma; species Phrynosoma blainvillii. The sequence continues at coordinate 51,734,935 of JANUYF010000004.1, forward strand.
AGCTTCAGTCATTTGAGCTCTAAAGTTCAGTCAAATGTGGTTACAAAGCCCTTCACACTTATCCAGCATTCTGTTCAAATGGTGTCCAACCAGTTGCCAACAGAAAGCCCCAAAATAGGACATAAATGAAACTGAATTTGCAACTGATGTCTTCTACATCCACTGATTTCTCTAAACCTCTGTTAAAGCTGTCTAAGTGGGCAGCCATCATTATATCTCATGGCAGAGAACTTCACAGTATGTAGCATAAAGTAGCACTTTAAAAAACACATCCTGAATCTTCCATAATTCATGTGTATGTCCAGTTCAGGAGGTGGCAAAGTGTGGCCTAGCAGCCACAAACCACAAGGTTATTTTTGCATGCCCAATAGTTCCTACACCCCTAATGCAAATGATGGTTTGCTTCCAAATGACCAACAGCACTACCTATGCTTTGTAAGGATCATACTGATTATTTTGCAACATTTTGGGGTATTTGGCTCTTTTAAAGACTGTCCAGGCATGTCCTGAATGGGGACAATGGTGTCCCCAAACTGCCAGTTGTCAACCATTCATCTAGGCTACAGTTTTACATGAAACAAAAGCAACAAATACAACATAAAGGAAAACAAGGGATTTATAGATAGTGTGACTACCTATTTGATTTTGTCAAATTAAACACACATATGTAAGAGTGCTGATTCAGAACTGGTCTTATAGCATAACAATAGTATGCTGAGCAGCTTCAAAACTGTGATCTAAGATACCCCCTTCCCCCAACTACACTTCAAACACTAAGAGAAATTCCACTTCTCTGATAAACTGGTGAGTAGACCAGGGTCGTTCTTAAACTTGGAAATAAGGACATTTATTTTAGTCATGGTAAAGCAAATAAATAGTGGCTGCAATGTGGCTGAGACAGAAAACAAAAGCAGCTTAAATAGTGATTCAGATTTTGTAGTTCAAAGAAAAATAATAATCTGGTTTGTTTGACCTTTCCCACATCTTTTTGCTGCATAAATGCTTCTTTTTAATTGCACTGTTTTAAAGACATCTTATCAGATCATACCTAAAGATGCATATAGGCCAATTTCTATGCATGGTTGTGAAAACTGGACAGTGCAGAAAGCTGACGGAAATATCAACGTGTAGCAGCAGTCTTCTTTACTCCCCGCCCCCTCTTGTGTGAAACAAACTAAACTTTCATTAAGGAAAACTTTAAAGAATTTTCTTTAAAGAAAACACTGTAATTTTTTCGTTCAGAAGTTAAATGAGGGATTTTGACCATGATTGGAACCCAGCCTATTGTATGCTTTTACCTGACTGATCCTCACAGAGTAGTTTCAGATCAGGAGGATTTCATGCTGGCAACTTGTATGGCTAATGAAGGATATATTATTTTAAATCCTTTTTATCAATGTAGATTTCAGGTACAGGCTCATCCAATCCAGGCTGCAATAGTGGGCAACAGATTTGAGCCCTCTACTCTCCCATGCTAAAAATACCAATCTTATTTTTAAGTAAGCACTAGGTCAAGACATTTTGCTGTTAGATATGTAAGACATGATGCTAAGCACACACACTTCCACTTACAAAAGCCAGTTAGGCTGACAGTTCAGCCTTATTTCAAGATGGGTCAGCATCCTCCACAAATCCTGAAGACAGCAAGCTAACTTGGGAGATGCAAAAAACTTTGTCTGGATAATACAGCTCTGTCTTTGAACATGAAGAAATAGCCTGGAGGCGGCTGTTGGTGTTAAAAGGAGAAAAGGTCTCTTACCAGTCCTGTACCCTGTGTTGTTCAGATATACTGCAAAAGTACGTGGTTCATGGGTTGCTTGCCAGGAGGGTGAAGAACAATTCTCATTGTTAGTATAGATATTGTGGTTGTGAACATATTTGCCAGTCAACATTGAGGAGCGAGATGGGCAGCACATTGGAGTAGTTACAAATGCATTGATAAAAGTGGCACCTCCATTCTCCATTATCTTCCTGGTTTTATTCATCACTTGCAAAGAACCTATACAAAAGAAATAGCTGTATCAGTAACAATTGCATATCAAGAAATTCACTTAGAACTGATACACATGAATTTGTGGTTCCTCATAGGTCACTACAGACAAGGAGCCCATGGGTCACCTAGTCAGTCTCCCCAACTATGGTGAGCTGCATTGTGTCTTCCACTGTATCCAATGTCCCATATGACTGTTAGCAGTGGCATTAAATACTCCATGTAGCACAAGATATCCATACTTTCAACCACTCAACATGATACAACTGTCATGCAGAGGCCATTTCAAGTAGCTTCTACATGGCATCAAAATATGCAATATCAGTCCTTCCCCTGGATGTTTCACTGATGTGTGTCATATTTGCCTTCTTCATCTGTGGTTTTATGCATACCATCTTATATTACCCTGCACAGGCAATAGATTTTGAGGTCAGTGAAGGAACAAAATGGTATTTTGTAGTTTCACTTGGTTTGCTATCTGACTTTTAGCAACCAACAAGATAATTTTCAATCTTATATGAGGTATATCTCATTAAAGAGAAGATACCTCTTTCTTGACTTTCAATAATTAATTATAGCAATTGACAAAGCATCAGATCACCACATGACAAAATGGATAGAGGAACATGCCACAAAAATGTAGTCAAGAGGGTGTGTGTGTATGTGTGTGCATGTGCATGTGTGTTGGTAAGCATATAAGCCACTGAAGACCATGAAATGATGATGCTTCTTCACTGAGGCAACAGACTAACACACACACCTATAAAAGATTAAAATAAACAATATGTCACGTAAATACCAACATATGGGTTTGAATTGGTCCAACAAACAAATATAAATAAAATTTTAAGTTGTACAGAGTTTCACAAGGATCTATGATTTATGACATTCACCATATGTTTTTAGAACCACATTGCCAGAATCTGCATTTTCAACACACAAAGCGGGATATGCATCATCTAGTCTAGATCCATGTGCAACATGTATAAAGATTTTAAGAAACTAAAAGACACAACTGAGTAGCACTGGAGTAATGTGCAATAATAGTGGGTGCTTTTTTTTATGTATGGAAGCTGTGGGACTACTTCACCCCTCACCATACTCTAATACAGTGGTTCTTAACATGGTTTCGATCGAACACCAGGGGTTCGGTGAGTCAGTCTCGTGGGTTCGGCAGAAGTATAAATATATACCTATGTTTTGAAGTTGAATAAATCATATTTTATTTTTCAAATTAAGAAGGGTTCGGTGAATGCACATATGAAACTGGTGGGGGTCAGTACCTCCAACAAGGTTAAGAACCACTGTTCTAATACCTTTATGAGTTACTTTTAAAACCTTAGAATAAGTTTTTCAAACTCAGTTCATTGACTGCCCTACTGAAAATCAATGGATTCACATTTACATTTTATAATATACAAAATGATGATTTATAAATTAAACAAAAGTAGCAATATTTGACATTAGATAATAGGTGCTCTTTTCTCTTTTCTTTATTCAGCTCCTGATATTATCAGCTTAGCCACAACAGTGTATCATTGCAACATTCTGCATCAGCAAATTGATATATAGGACCAGCAAAGGCCCATACCCTCTCTTTTCAAATTACCTATCTGCTTGTGCTATAAGTCACAGCAAAGCATCATTAATAACACTGCACATATCTGTTGATATTTAATAATACCTAGAGACTGTCGTTCAACTGTTTGTGTGTACATGTGGCTGAGAACAACATGCACTGCCACTGGATTGAAAATGGTGATGCACATCCCCATCTAAACTAGAGATTCAAGACTTTGCTGTTGTCCACTTGAGATAAACTGGCCTGATAGTAGGACCCTACTTCAATCCCAATGATGGGGCAGTGTCCTCTACATCCTCTGAAGACATCAGGCTAGCTGAGGGATTGTGGGGCAGGCTATGTGGCACACACCTCTCTGTCCTTTAAGAGAGTGGCATGGCTTAGCAAGAGGACCAACCCTGAAGGCAGTTTGCTCTCTGGACTGCAGAACTTTCAGAAATGTGCTTGAAGGCTGTGAGCCTTGAAGCAGCAATGGAGATGTCTGAAGGCATGAAGACCACAGTGGCACCAAAGCGAACAACAAAAACAACCACAGGAAAGTACCCCATATATCTGAGGAAGGAGACACAAGTAAATGAAAACTCATACTACCAACTTTCAGTTAGTCTCAAAGGTGTTACACCTTTGAGACTAACAAAAAGAGAAGTTGGTAGTATGAGCTTTCACTAACTTGCATCTACCTCCTCAGATGCATGGGGTACTTCCTGTTCCCTTAGCAACAGGAAATAAGTCAAAAGAAGAGAGGAAACAGAACTCACTATATAACTAAAAACACAACCAAATCTCCATTTCCTCAGCATTCAAAAAGGCCAATGGAGAACATTCCCTTCAGTTTGAGCAGTGAGAGTCAAGTAGGGATTCCCACCAAAACCTTTCTTTGATTCTACAATATTCTGAACAAGGCTCTGCTGCAGAAAACCCATGCTGCTCAGAAATCACAGAGTAGAACTCTCACATGAAAACCCACTTGAACACTGGATTCTGCCTTGATGAATCAGATCTACTATTAAACACATTTTAAAGAAAAATCCTAGCTTCAATGTAGCCTTTATGGTAGTAGTAGTTATATGAGCTTTTTATTATTGTATATAATTTAGGGAAAATTAAGGCTACTAAAGTAAATAGAAATGTGAATGCACAGAAGAGAATATACCTCCTGTGTTTCAAATGTGAAAATTCTATATATAAAAATGAAGCATTATTAGCAGAATTAACTGCTGCTGACAGGCAGCTTCCTGCTTTTCCAAACATAACTTTCTGCACATGGTTTTAGAAAATGCTTAATTTAATCAGAGGTAGCCAACCGTTAACGTATACTGATCCTACAATGGATCTCAGACTCAATTGAGACATATCAAATGCAGTGAGAAAAATTGATTATTTTTCTTCTCTTTCTTGGAACAAGCTTCCCAAATCTGTCAAGTTAAGTATGATAATGTCCAAGAAAGTCAAATATGCTGGAGGATCATTTATGGGATAGAAATTGACTGAGAGTGAGAAAGAAAGAAAACTGATGGATTGAAATTACAATGTCATAACAAACTTACCCAGCTCCACGTCTTGGTCATCTGTAAGTACCAGGATAATGTTTGGTCTAATATTTTTCCGCTCCTGCACACGTCCTCTGAACCTTGGAGATTTGACGGTAGTACTGAGGCTCTTAAGCAGTTCAGTGCCAAGCACAGTCCATACAAGGGCAATGTAATAATGATTCATTGTTATCTGTTCAATACTGCAGTGAACCTCCTGTGGAAATGCTTCTGTTCCTTAATTTTCAAGTTCTGCAAAATTACCTAGGTAGGAAAGAAAAGTTTAAAAAGCTCAGCTCTTCTTCCAACGCCACATAAAGAAAAGGGAATAGTCCAACTGAGGTCAACTACTGTTATAGTTACAACTCCAAGCCTAACCCATTTACACAGCAGTAAACCCAACTCAATTAAATGATTAGATACATCTAGGGACAACAGAAAAAGTTGCTCTTGGACCTCCTTTTTCAAAATTAAATTAATATTCTTTTACTATAATTCTCCCACATTTTTAGTTCAGCACTAGCTGAACTATTTTAGGTTTTTGGTTTAACTGATTTCAACAGGCACTGGAATTTTGTTTACAGTTGATTTTAAGTTAAACACAATACATACATACACCTTGCATTTGGGAAAGCTACTAATACACTCACTAAAAGCATTTGAACAGCATAGTCTCAAGCCTGTCTACTCAAAAGTAAGTTCCACTGATTTCACTCATTTTTACTAACACAATTGGGCATACAATTGCAACTCAAACAACTTTCAAAGTTATGCACACATTTAACTGCTTAATTCTCTGTTGAAAGAGTAAGCCTCTCAAGTAGCACACTGAACAACCCTTCCTAGTGCCAATGAAAGGAGAAGTCAGTTAAGTTTCCCTCTGCTAATATAAACTTGCGAAGAAAACCTCATGATACGTTTGCCTTAGGGTCGCCATAAATCAGAAACAACTTGAAGGCACAATACTCAATGAAAAGGATTGCATATTGTTGGCAATACTAAGGATTTCTTAGAAAAATTAATTTGCTTGCACTTTTTAAAAACTTTTATTACATTTCAAGAAGCTTTTAAAAATAACAGGTGCTCATGTTTGAATCCCACGGCATGCAGAAAAGTAGGGCTATTTTAGATAAATTCACCAGCACTTGTAAGGCCAAGAAAAAGGCATGGCTGTGTTGGTTGTAATCTGCACCATAACTGTATTTGATTCTACTCTGCTTCTATTTTGTAAGTCAACAGACAGCTCATATTAAGTGACAGTCCAGAGACTCTCACCCAGCTCTATGAAAGGCCAGACATTGATATCCCTCATCAAACAGCAATGGAACTGAGCACATCATCTATAATGCATGGGGAACCCTCTTCTCCATTTCCAGATTTGGCTCACTGAACCTACCGGAACCACTTTTGCAGCTACTGTCAGTCAAACAGCCTTGCTATTATAAGCCCTAATTCAACCTCAGGAGGGGTCTCCTATCACCAGAACAGACCTAAAACCCACAAGGGCAAATGATTGATTGGCCTGGTGACTAAAAAGGTTAGCCTTTCCTTTCTCACTCTTTGGCCTGTTGACAGAAACTCCACCATGAGGATAAGAAAGATGCGATAACGCTAACTTAATTTGGAGCTTAATTGGTTGTAACTTAAAACAACAGCAAGGAAGCTTGATGGCAAACAGTTTGAAGAGGCTTATTCCATGGGAAAAAGGCTGCCTAGAAAATGGGTGACACCAGCAATAATCAGAATGGGACACCAACTCATCAGGCTGTCAGTACTCCCACACCTGAGACTTCATATTTAGACATGCAACATTAACTAGTAGGAGATAAATCAGCAGAACTAATTAAATGGAAGCATAGCATAGCAGAAAAGGAAGGGGATGAGTGGGTTGGAACGGTCCCATCACTCATTTCAAAACACAAAAAAGAGATGGGACTCCTTAGGGAGAAATTTGATATACACCATATATGTACAAGAGAGTATGTGTACTTAAAAACAGGGCTTTTCTTATTTTTACATGCATCCATTGCTTGAAGCTTCTCAACACTGCCTACAAAATCATACATCTCACTCTCAGTGATAATAGCACTAGAAGAGTGTGTCCTGAAGGCATTTCAAAACAAAACCCCAAGCATCTGCAAGCAAAGAAAGGCTGATTCCATTGTCTAGGCACAAACATTCCAGATCTTTGACTGACATTACAGCAACCTAAAGACAGGATGCCAGAAGATTCAGCATTCTCAGTTAAATGCCATTGCCATGACTATACAACATTCCGATAAGTAGACTGGAAGTCAGTAATTAGTCTGGGTTGGACTGTTTTCTTCTTCTTAAGAATGTGTTGGTTTTTCAATCCATTTGCTACAGCTGATATATGATAGATGATGATGATGCAGAACAGAATGACTGGCTAAATAAGTATTTTCCATTTGATTTAAGCACTACTGCCTCCACTTATTGCAAAAGTTAGGCAAGCATTTTCTCTGGGCTTCTCTTTAATGACCAAACCTTAAACTTCACTCTCGAAGGCCAAAAGGAAGAGGACGTGGGAGTAAACAAGTGTAAATGCTCAGTATTTTCTGAATCACTTTTACACTGTCTAGAATTCTCTCCTCCCATATAATGTCACAGGAAATCAGCCATACTAAATGCACTATGTAAACACCAGATGCAGGATGGTCGAACAATCTCAGTGTAGGCTTGAGGAGACAATGGGCAGAAAAGCCTTTGGTGGAGCCTTAATTCTATAAATGGATCTTGGTAGGCTTATTTAAGGAGTCAGCATGATGTAGTGATTTGGATTTTAGACTAGGATTCTGGAGACAAGGGTTTAAATCCCCATTCAGCCATGGAAATGAACTGGGTGACTTTGGGCAAGTCATACTCTCTCAGCCTCAGAGCAAGGCCATGGCAAACCTCCTCTTAACAAGTATTACCAAGAAAAGCTTGTGATAGGTTCTCATTAGGGTTGCCATAAGTCAGAGACAAAAGTGACTTATCTGGCAGTGGTAGCAGCAGTAATGTCCAAAGCAGCTGGGTACAGCTTCCATCTTAATTTCCTACTTTTCAAATGCAACATTATTCTAGGGCAGGGGTTCCTGGACTTTTTGATCCGAGGGCTGGTTCGCTGGCCCCCAGATCTTCCGGGGGGGGGGGGGGGGCGGAGGTGCACGTGCATGCATGCAACTCCGGGGGCCATTTTGGAAGACAAAATGGCGCCTCAGTAGTGCGCACGCGCGCGCAATACCACACGCCATTTTGACTTCCAAAATGGCACCCAGAGTCATGCACATGCACGTGCAACGCCACATGCATGCGCATGAATCCGGACACCATTTTGGAATGCGGCATACAAAGAGCATAGATGAGCGGCGGCAGCAGCGGGCCGGTAGGAAGGCCTCAGCAGGCTGGGTCTGGCCCGCGGGCCATAGTTTGGGGACCCCTGTTCTAGGGCATTGTGCTAAATTCAATAGTGGACTGTCTTGAGAAAAAAAACTAATAAAAGTGTGTGAGTGATATTGAGAAGATTGCTATCTGGTTCACATGGGATTAGTGATTTCTACATCTAGAGGGCTAGAAGAGTGCTTTCTGGACTGACGACAGCTATAACTGGTGAAGACACGGGACAGCGCTGCTCCCAAGTTATGGAACTCCCTTTCCTGGAAAGTCTGGTTGCTCCCTTCCACGCTGTCTTTTTATTTAGGGTGGTGTTTGGTTTTTAATATGTTGCAGCAGATGGATCTTTTAATGGGAGATGTTGTGTCCCATTTTATTATGGTTTACAGTTGCCTTTCCATTTTCACATGGAATCTGTTCCGGAGGGCTCCCCCCCCCAAAATGGAAATTCATCAGTATTCAAGCCCCATTGGCTTGAATGGTGTGCATGCGCCCACTATGGGCGTGTGCCCTATTTTATCCCCTTCCGTTTGCCACCCACGAACAAGCAAGGGACATGGACTCCCAAGTCTGTGAAAATGGAGGGGCAACAGTATAGGTGTTTTTAATTTTTTTTTAACTTGCGTTGTAAACACAGAAGTTGGCTTAATTGTGTTTTAACTTTTAAAACTAAACTTTTTTTCCAGCTGTATTATGTTTTAAATAGTTGTACGCCATCTTGAATCCTATTGTGGGAGAAAGGTGGAATATAAATTAAATTAATAAAGCAATCTGATCTTATGGCTTGCACTCTCTCCCTTGGCACACATTTTCATTTACTCATTGTGGCTCTTTCCCATGTTTTTGTTCCTGACAGCCTTCATTCCCCCTGGTCCCTATCCAATGAGAAGGGGTCAAGGGGTAAATGAAGTTAAGCTAAGGGATGTATCCATGCAAGTTGCCTATCTGTGATCTAGAAAGACCCTCAGTATCTACCACTATTTGCAGTAATAAATAGTCTTCAATAGCTCTAACTGATCTCTATTCCAAGTGTCTCTTCTGCACATCCAGCAGCTCCTTTTTGTGTCTTAAATGAAAGTAATGATCCCCCAATCCCAGCAAAGATAGAGGCTGCTGAGAAAGGCAACTACAGTCATTTCTGGATTTTTCTCATTTTTCTGATGAGCATTACATATGGAAGTCTAGGTTCAGCATTTATGTACTGTTTATGATCTATTCATGCTAAATATATGACATCGCTGGGTGGGTGGGTGAATGGAGGAATTAAAAAAATAATTTAAAAACAAGCAAAAACAGGGGTGGAGATAGAATCTTTTTGGCAGGCTGTGCTCCACCTTCTATGTATTCATTCAATATCTATATAAATCTATATTGTACATGAGTAGATACTTCTCATAGGACCATAACATGCAAAAAAAGAAACTCAGGGAAGTGTATATGTTATAAATGCACACTGCCCCAATTTTGCAAGGACAGTTCCAATTAATCTTCTGTTGTCCAACAACTAGTATGTGTGTGGCCAAGCAAAACTAGAGTATAGTAAAGATGGCTGAAGTTATTAATGAGGAAGAACATACAAGCTAAGAGACGCTGCAGCAGTTTGTATTTTCTGCCCCTTCCTCTCTTCTTCTCTCCTGTCCCTCCAACTGAGTTAATGGAGTGTACATTACTCAGGCAAGTTGAATTCAAGTTTTCAGCAACTGAGGTGAGCTGAGGACAAAGGGAGAAAGAAATGGAGACATTCTAAAAACAGCTGAAAAAGTGGGATGACATAGGATCAGGACTGTCTCTGCCAGATCAAGAAAACTGGAAGGCACACAAAATTGGAAGGTACTGCCACATTTCTTTTTTCATTGGCAATCCTCTCCCCCCCCAAATGACCTTATAAAAACCCATCATCCTCTCACAGCCTGGCCTCTACTGCCTGAAAGAAATGGAGCGAAGAACCACACCTATAAAATACAGCGCTTCACAGGGGATACAAGAACGTAGTGCAGTGTTTGTTTTGGCTACTTCACCTTAGTCTACAAGTGTCCTCAGAGACACTGCAATTTGTCTTTGAAAAATAGTCAAAAGCAGGAAAAATTAAAGAGGCCTTGTTCTTCACACATGGTAAGTGAACGTAAGACATTGTGCAGTGTCCAAGAATCAAGAAGAGACTACAAGTTGCCTTTCTTCCCAAAGGTATATGAAAACATATTGACTGCAACTGAAAAATATGCTACGTGGAAAAATATATAAATGCTTTTTTGTATGGCCATGTATATAATCACATTCCCTAGATGGAAGGAATGAGAGGAGATGTATTTTGAAGTATTTCACTGGCCTCTACCCCTTTCCCACAAACAAACAGATCCTAAAGAAATCAGTTGTGCAATAGGTCCTAGTGATTTTAACAAACTGACTTAAACTTGCATGGATCCTATAACTACAAACCAAATGGATCCTTTCTTTCCCCCACAGAAAACCTGTAGTCACAGCACAGCATACTTGACATCCTGTGATCTGTTAGAGTAGTGGTACTCAAACTTCTTATCCTTCGACCCCCCCTTTACATCTACATACGGATATCACGCTCCCCTCAACAAAGTATATGAATAAAAATATTTTGATGTTTAGTGTGCATATTTTCATTCAGACATTCATGTACATTCATATTTTAACATTTTTAAAGGAAAAATATCATTCAAATTAGAACAGCTTTATTTAAGTCATACAATATTCACCTCAACAGATGTGTAAATTTTATACATTAAAAAGTTTGAGAAGAGGATGAGGAGAATGAAGAGGGAATAGAGGCTCCAAATTTCATGCTCCCCCTTGAGCAATCACCCCTGGGGGTCCCACCCCACTGTTTGAGAACCACTGTGTTATAGTATGCCCTGGGATTCTGGCCTCTTTAAAAGATCACATGTAAGAGCTTAAACATAACTCAATGGCTACATCTGGATGTAAGGATAAACCCGAATTGTTGAGAATGTGGGATTATTGCCCACAGGCAGCATCACTGTACATATCACTCTTGCTTGGCTCCTCTTTGCTTCAGACTTCTTATATCAACACAGTCCAACTTTCCCAATTTGTCATGGACAGTCCTAATTAATCTTCTGTCATCCTACCTCTTCTGCTGCTTTTAAGTGTCTCAGTTTCTCCCTTTTCCTCCCATTCTATCCCTTTGTCTTCAGCTCACTGCAGCTTGCTGCAAACTGAGTTCAATGTTTGCGCTCAATTAACTCAACAGAAGGGAGAAGAGAAGAGATGGGGTTTATGCCCTTTCCAGTAGGCCCAGCCAAAAGCAAACTGCTGCAGCTGCTTCTAGCTTGTGTGTTCTTCTTCATTAACAACTTTTGCCATCTTGACCACACTCTGAAGTTGCTTGGTCATGCATCTACCGGCTTTTGTTTGTAAAATATTGGAGGATACCTACAACTGTGGAAATGTAAAAACTACAACTGAATCTGTCACAAGCAATTGTCACAAGCAGAGACAACTGGCATCATGCATGCTTATGAAAGATAACCCAGCATGACAACCAAAAAATTATTAGCAAAACAATCACAAATGAATATAAACAGAAAAGGGGAGAAGAATACAAGAGAAAAAATAAAACAAAAGTAAAAAAATATGATTCCTAGTAATTGTGGCTTATTGTTAGGTCTAAACACTCACCTAAGCACAAAGTTATGCATAAATTAGCTGTGCTGAACAGCGCTGGCTGACTTCGATGGCTTGAACAGGGATGCACTTGCTTTGAAAGATGCCTTTGAAAACCCTTGCTTTCAAAGCTCCCAAAAACATTTGGCTTGATTTCTAACTGAGGCGGCAGGGACACAGAGAGAAATAGTAGAACCATTCACAATTGCAACACTTCTAAAGACCAAACTAGACATGACAGTAGTTGGAAAAAGTATTGATTTTTTGGACCACTTCCAGGATGTCCTAGCCAACATGGTCACAGTATAATGGTGGCTGGCTGGGGAATTCTAGGATTGCAGAATAAGTTTTCCAAGCTCTGGTTAGTTATGTGTAAGCAATTAGTGTGAGGAGTTTCAAAATGCAGTTGGGTCATTTTTGGCTATCCGTGCAACCCAGTGTGTCTGGAGACCCTCCTTGCTCCAAAATGGATGTTCACAGCATGTTTTCTTTTTAAAATCCACTTGCTCAGACTGTTTAGGAATGCTGAATGTTTCTAGGTCTGAAAACTTTCCCTTTCCCTGCCCTGAAAGATAGTGCTTACAGCTCTTTTTAAAATGCACTTGCTTATAAAACATGGTATAAGTGCTGGACATGCTACATGGATCTTGACAATTCTCCCTGCTCAGAAATGTTTGAAACTTTTTTTGTCTGTCTTCTGTTGTAGATTTAACAAATAGTACCTACATGCCTCAAGAAAGTAGAATATATATTCATGAGAAAGCATTGTTGTTGTTGTTATCTGCCCTCGAGTTGACCTTGACTCATGGTGACCCTGGGGATGAGACATCTCCAGGTCCCCCTATCCTCTATTGCTCTGTTTAGGTCTTGTAGATTCAGGCCCATGGCCTCCCTGGTTGAGTCTAACCATCTGGTGTTTGGTCATCCTCTCTTTCTGCTTCACCTTTCCTAGCATTATTGTCTTTTCCAATGATTCATGACTTCTCGTGATGTGGTTAAAGTATGACAGCCTCAATTGGCTTCCAGGGAGAGTTCTGATCAAGGATCTATTTGTTTGCCTTATTGGCTGCCTGTGTTATTCTCAGCACTCTTCTCCAGCACCACATCTCAAATGAATTGATTTTCTTGTTATCCACTTTCTTCACTGTCCAGCTCTCACATCTGTATGTGGCAAAGTGGAATATAATGGATTGGATGATTCTAATTTTACTTCTCAGTTGTATATCTTTACACCAGGGGTAGGCAACCTTTCCCCTTTAAGGGCCGAGGGACTTCAGCTCCCAGAATCCCAGGAGCTATTGGCCAACATGGGACTATTGGCCAACATGGCTGAGGCTTCTGGGAGCTGAAGTCCCTCGGCCCTTAAAGGGGAAAGGTTGCTTACCCCTGCTTTACACTTTAGGATCTTGTCTAGTTCTTTCATGGCTGCCCTTCCCCTTCCTAGTTTTCTTCAGATTTCTTGGCTGCAGTCTCCATTCTAACCAATGTTTGATACAAGATATGGGAAATCTTTAACTATTTCAATTTCATCATTTTCTAGGTTGAATTTATGTAGATCCTCTGTGTCATTATTTTTGTTGTTTTATGTTCAGCAACAAGCCTGCCTTTGCACTTTCTTCCTTGATCTTCCTTAGTAATTGTTCCAAATCCATGATGTTTTCAGCTAGTACAGTGGACACTTGGAGTCTGCGGGGGATCCATTCCAAATCCACGGATGCTGAAGCCCCATAGTACCATGTGGCTGTGCCACCATTAAGGACAATGGCACTTTGCCCCCTGCACCCCTGAAGCAAGCCTGTAGCACGGTGTCATCCACATATCTTAGATTGTTGATATTCCTTCCTCCTATCTTTACTCCTTCTTTTAAGTCTATGCTCTTTGTATGATATTTTCTGCATTTTCTGCACAAAAGTTGAACAAATAGGCTGATGACACCTGTTCAATATTTGCCTTTCCTGCACTTATCAAAAGCACAGGCGCCATGTGAGGAGAAAAGATGGTAAAGAGGTGATAAAGAAAAGCATTGCCAGAAAGCATGCAAAACCCCTTGAGTGTGAAGGTACATGTGAATTCATGGTCCACAGGGGACTCATGGCCTGCTTTATATACAAAGAATCTTAGTAAAACTCACTTTCCAGTCCATAATACAGCTTTGAAAGGACTGGAATTTAGAGGGAAAATTTAGTAGGAAGGGGGATTATCCACCACATGATTTACAAAATGAGTAAATAATCTGCATCATATATAAACAATATTTGAGGGACTAGAATATGGCAACCCTGTCACAAAGACACAGTTCAAGGAGTGTCTCTCAACTATAAGTTCTCTGAAGTACATTTACTCAGAAACTGGGCTGAAGGAAAGGTTCAGAGTAACACGTGCATCCATTTTACATTTGCCCATGCCACCCAAAGAAACCCATTTCAGTTTACAGAAACATGATCATTCATCTAGTTGTCATTCACCTCAAGAACACAAAACCAGACCAAAGCCCAGTCAGTTCCAGAACACTGCCTTCAAATAAATATCCCTGGATTGTAACCCCTTTTGTGATATCTGAATCAAGATTAAAATAAAGAAGTCATTGTTGCTGTTTTTGTCTTACTATAACTATAGATCAGGGATTGGCAACCTACGGCCTAGGGGCTGGGGACGCCCCCCCGAGGCCTCTGGACCGGCCCCCACCGCCGCCGACCCCTGCCGCCAAAATGGCTGCCGCGACTCACTAGCACATGCACAGTACTTCCGGAGTACTGCGCATGCACAAGCGGGCGTGCGCGCACATGCGCAGTACTTCTGGAGTACTGTGCATGCGCACGCGCAAGTGTGCATGCCGCCATTCCCCCCCCCCCAGGCCCGGCGGAAGACCTGGGGACCAGCGACCGGCCCCAGGTCTGAAAATCTTGCTGACCCCTACTATAGATGGACCAGCCTTCCTTAAATTTGTACTTCCAGATGGCAGAACAGAGGTCAAGGTATTTCAATTATCAAGTCTTGCTTCCATAACTTTCATAACATAATGTATTATTGAGATTTAATCCAATCTTTCCCCCATATTAAATTCTCATCTAATATCTACAGCTGATTACAACAACAGTATTCATGACTACACTCCCATGGAACTGCGTTGCAAAAAGAACTATCCAATTTATTTAAAGCAACATATTCAGAAACTTTTACACATTTTCTCATAAATATTTACTAATGTTGTTGTTATTGTAAGATGCCTTCAAGTTGATCTTGACTCATGGGAACCCTGTGAATAAGATGCATCCAAGCCCCCCATCTTCTACCTCTCCGCTCAGGCTGCAGTCTCAGGCCATGGTCTCCCTGATTGAGTCTATCCATTTGGTATGTGGTCTTCCTCTCTTTCTACTGCCTTCTACCTTCCCCAGCATCATTGTCTTTTCTACTGAGTCATGATGTGGCTGGAGTACAACAGCCTAAATTATTTGAGTATTTGGTTTAAACAGACCATCTGGAGAACAAAAAAGGAGTCCCTAAACTTTATCAGGACTATGACACTATTCTAAGAATATCATTCTAAGGAAAGCCTCCTTGGAAAATTTTAAGGCATAATGAGATAGGACATGAAGTGGCCATCATCCAAATGCTTGGGATCCAGCCAATGAAGTGCTTTGAGAGGGAAATGGGCTTGAAAACTAACTGGCAACAGTTTAGCTGCTGAATCTTAGATCAGCTGCAGTTTTCAAGCACTTTTCAGATGCCAATGCAACAATCAAATGTGGAGCTACTTGGCATGTGTATCTTAACCAGAGTGACCAGATATCACCACAAATGAGGACAAGGGCATTCAAGAAAAATATGGGACATTACAAGATAAAAGCTAAAAACACTAATTAAATTAAGTTCATGCTTCTCAGTCATGCTGAAAATAGAGGACAATTCGAAATTCCTTCTGGACAGAAGGATGAAATATAGGACATGTCCTGGGAAAGGAGGAACTCTGGTCATCCTGATCCTAACTGACAGGAAGCTCTATCTGGTGCATCACGCAAATCTGAAAACAAGGCATTTGTATGTTAGCCACAGAAACATCAAAGGTAGCTGTGGATAAAACATCAGAGATAGGTATGGATTCCAAAGGGTTGTACTCTCAACAGTTATAGCACTGTGGTTCATTTCTAACTCCCAGGGCAACATTCTTTGCAATCCTGGGTTTTCCATGTAATCCTCTCTTTAATTTTTATATTTGTAGTTTTTGGAAAAAAATCTCTAGAGCAGGGGTTCTCTCTAGAGCATTTTGACATGTTTGCCAAGGAGAGGGCTTTTTTTTAAACAACAACAACAGAAAGTGATCCAGACATCA
This sequence comes from Phrynosoma blainvillii, assembly GCA_026167975.1. Taxonomy (NCBI): domain Eukaryota; kingdom Metazoa; phylum Chordata; class Lepidosauria; order Squamata; family Phrynosomatidae; genus Phrynosoma; species Phrynosoma blainvillii. Next base: position 51,751,416 of record JANUYF010000004.1, read on the forward strand.
GCTTCCAGATCACCTGATGAAGGAGACTAAAATGGGCTGGGGATAGGGCTGCCAGACTGAAAACTAAAGATGGTGCATGCAGCTATAATGATTATGTAGAAGAGGAATTTTCAGCAGGCATTGCTTGTTACCTGGTTATATGACAAGCAAACAACTGCTGAAATTCCCTCTTCTACACAACCATTAGCCTCTGCCTAAATATCCTAAAAGTCACCAAGTTCCATATGATCTTAGAAGCTAAGCAGGGTCAGCTCTGCTTAGTAATTGGATGGGTGACCACCAACAAATACCAAGTGCTATAGGCTGTTTTTCAGAGGAAGGAGATGGCAAAATAACCTCTGAGTATTCCTTGCCCAAGAAAACTCTTTGACATTCATGGGATCGCCATAGTTGACAGGAAACTTCAAGGCACACCCACATAACCATTAAAGATACTGAAACTATATCCTTCCTCACACACACTATCTAGAAGGCATTTATGCGTTATTCAAAAACATGGGGCTGCTTTTCCCCCAATCTTCTAGAGCAGGGACAGGCAACCTTTTTGAGACCTGGGCCGCTCTCAAAAAGGTTGCCGCTCGGCTGGGCCAAGGGGGGGGGAATGGCGGAGCGTGCACGACCCCCCGCGCACACTGCCGGCGCAGCCACTACCGCGGCCGCCGCCGTAGCGCGCACTGCCGCAGCTGCCATGGCGCATGCGTGGCCACCATTTTGGAAGCCAAGATGGCGGTCGCGAAGCGTTTGCGCATGCGCAAAAGTATCGCGCATGCGCAAACGCACTGCGACTGCCATTTTGGCTTCCAAAATGGCGGCCACGACAAGCGCGCCCGAAAACGCTCCCCGGCAGCGGCGCGCGGCGGCAGCGACGGCGGCAGCCTTCGGACGGGGCCGGTAAGTCCGGGGCCCAGGGCCTTAACTGGCCCCCGGGCCGTAGGTTGCCGGTCCCTGTTCTAGAGCCTTAACAATAAAGCACTAGGCTCCTAAACTTGGAAATAGCACTCTCCCATACATCACATAATCTTGAACATTTCAGAGTTGATAAGTGAGAGTCAAGTGTGGCTGAACAATGTCAGAGTGTGGTCAAAAGAGTGTGGCCAGCCAACAAGAGAGGGAAAGCTGTTGATGAGGGAGAGCACACAAAACTACTGTTTGAAGCTGAGAAGCCCTGGATTTTTTGTATAGAATTTAGGAAAGCCTAGGGGGAAAAACCCAAACACACAACCAAATGAGCCTGCTCCTCTCCTCTCCCCCCTGCTGAGTTGACTGAGTGCAGTCAGACTGCCAGAAATAATGCAGCTTGAGGCCACTTTAACTGTCCTGGCTAAGTGCTAAGGAATCATGGGAACTGTAGTTTATTGTGGCACCAGAGCACTCTGACAGAGAAGGCTCAATGTCCCAGAAAAAAATATAATTCCCATGCTTCCCTAGCACTAAGCCAGGACAGTTAAAGTGGCCTCAAGCTGCATTATTTCTGGCAGTCTGTAAAGGCCCTCAGTCTGAAGCACTTGAAGCAAGATAGAACAATGGGCAAAAGTGGGAAGGAGAGAGAGAAACTGAGACCTTTTAAAGTAGCTGAGAAATTGGAACAGCAGATTAACCAGGGTTGTCCTTGTTCATACAAATTGCAAGATATGACATCAGTTTCAATTTGGGTTGAAGCTACGAGACTGGGAAAGAGAAGGGGGCTAAATTGTTGGAAACTTTTCTCAAGTTGACTTGCTTGCGTGTGTGTGTGGAGGTGAGAAAAGCATACTCTTGTTTTGTGCTATGCTGATAGAGTTGGGTTTTAAAAATCTTAATAGAGTTATAGTGCAGCAGTGGTAAAATATAATGGTTCTATTCCAGGGGTGAACAACTATGGAAGGCCAGAGGAGACTTTGGGATGGTGTACGCCCAATGCAAATCCCCATTTTGCCCCCCAAATGCCCCCCAATGCCCTTTTGGGGCCATGTGCAGCATTTACATCATGACGTAGGTTCTCTTGGTCCATTTTAGGCCTGGGAGAGGTCTTTTATTAAAAAACCAGAAGTGACTCAAAGTCACTTCTGGTTTACTTCTATTTGTTTCTAGCCTTTTCTAGACCAAAAATGATGCAGGGGCGGCTCCAGAATGTGTTGAAAATCCATGCCACTCCCTAGCAGACATTTATGGGAAAGTGTTTTTGTGGGGGAGACCCACTTATATTTCTTTAAACCTGGGAGGGCCCTAAGGGGAGGTCACATACAGCCTACAGGCTGCACGTTGTCCACCCCATTCTATTCCTGTTTGTTTCCTAGGGAATGGTTAAGCCCCCCTCCCCAGGAGGGCTGAGGAACTGGAAAAACTGGAAGAGAAACAGAAAACTATGTGAAGGTTTGCAACATATCTGGAAATCCATTTGGGCAGGGGAATGAGTGGGTTGAACCCATCCATATCTAACTTCACAACCAATGTCATACACAAGATGCCCAGAAATAAAATGAAATGAACTGCCTTTCTATTGAAGCTTTTTAAAGGGAAGAAGCTCTTTTGGATGTGGAAGCAATAAGAAACACAGCAACACTGAATAGTACAGTATCAATCAGCATAAATCATCAGTCTGGATGAGCTCAAAGCTGAGCATAATTGACACACTAGTGGCACCAATCTCCAAAACTCATTACAATCTAGTCATCTAATTTTGACCTTCCTAATTTGAAAGCAACTGTTTCAGTGATGATACAAATCAGCTGCTAATTATTTTAAGGCTATCAAGATCCTTCACCACTTCTGCAGCTTCTATCTACTGATTACTACTGGGTCATCTGGCTAGGATAACAAAACTCATACAGCCAGAGTTAAGTGAAATGAAAAGATTACAGGTATTTCTTGTGTTTGCCTTTGACACATCATTAAATTTGAGTAGCTCAGTTCTATTCCAATAATAGTTAACAAGAATTGTAGAGATCTGCCTGAAGATACGGGAAGGCAATTTAATAAAACAAAGCTCTCACTCTTTGAGTAATTTGTTTTTTCCATCAGTATAAAAACAGACTTAAATAAGCAAGCACAAATATGCACACACACACACACACACACACACACACCTCAGCTTGCAATCCACAAAATAATTAGCTGTCTGAATCCCATCTCCAGTGAATTATTGTGGTGACTAAGATCTTTAGTGTAAAACCCCCAGTTCAGAATCTTCAGAGGTGGCAGTAAGAGCAGAGCTAGCTTTCCCAAATACATCACTTTTACACATCTTCAGTAGAACACATTGTGAAGACAAATACCCCACTCTGTTTGAACAGATGCACTGTTAAAAGAGGTTGGCCAACTTACAAAATTAACCGCTATGCAAGTGGAAGGTCTCATGATAAAAAGTCACACAAGCTGCTGAATGTTGGTGAAATCAAATTCAAAATTAAGGTGACTTTTCTTTTGGAAACATATGGCTGCTTAAAAATCAGGACTACCACTCAACTATATCAAGAGTTTTATTGGAGCAAATATTTTTCAAAACCTGCACTTACATTGCATCCTTGGAAAATAAGCTTAACAATCCTCTTTTCAGCAAATCAGAAATAGCCAGAGCAAAACAGCAGTACTTTTTCCTATGGGATATAAAGCCTCTCACCATGGAAATTGCATTTACAGTACTGCAAATCAAGAAACAGCAGGATCTACTGCCTCCTCTTAAAGGTTAATCCATTAATCTTAGTTGTAAAGTATTGGATTTATACTGAGTACAAAGAATGTAGTTAAATATCTAGGCCTAGCATTTATCTGTCTGATCTACAACGTATTTACCAGTCAATCAGAATTATTTGCTCACCTCTAAACATAATCTGTCTGCAATTATAAAGTTTTAACCCATGCCTAGGGATAAATTAATGTACCCACCAACTATAATTTAGTTTAACTGCAGGAGAAGGAATCTGTAGTCTTGTAATAACTATATTATAATTTCCATAAACAACTACAAATAGTAGATTGCTACATAAGCTCTTCTGAAAAACAAACATTTCTGCATGAACACAAACATGCAATACACATGATTTAAGCATGCAAAGAGCAGAATAAATGTTAACTAACATATTAACTGCTTTATTGTTGCTGTTCTGTCCGTATATTCACTCTCAACTGTTTCCTGAGAAATATTCCCACATATTAACTGCTTTATTGTTGCTGTTCTGTCCGTATATTCACTCTCAACTGTTTCCTGAGAAATATTCCCAAGGGCAATTTACTTATGTATTCTCAAATGAAGACATGAATCAAAACCCATGAGTAGAAGGAGAAAGTGAATTAAGATTGTTCCATGTACTCTTTTACAACAACTAGAAGAAAATGCCCCTGTGCACTACTACAATGCATGTAAAATTTCATTAAAGTAGGATTACAAAATGTGTGGCCATCCAAATGTTGTTTGACTGTAATTCCGAGAATCCCTTACCATTGGCTATGTTGGCTAGGATTGATGCGAGTTGGAATTAACACCATCTGGAAGGCCATACATTATCACACTATTAAGAAATGCTGAATAAGGAACATACACGTGGGCATGTATGAGGTTCATCCTCAAGGCCATAAGGAAGCCATCAGAATGAACTTGCCCAAGCGGACCATCTCCTTTAAATTTTGGAACATTTTCCTGAAGAAATATGACTAAAATAAAAATCAGAACTTTTCTACCTGAGTGAGTGCAAAGGGAGCCTGCTAGCAGAAACTCAACTTGTAGCAGTCAAACAGGTTAGATATACAACATTTTAAAATCTTTCTTTATAGATCTTGTTTTCCATAGTGCTGACAATCTTTGTTGCCCTTCTACAAACTTTACCAACCCTACCAAGTGATCAGTTTCTGACAATGTTGGGACCTGTAGTCTAGTATATCTAGAAACCAACCAATTGGTGAAGGTTGTCTATATCTCTACCCATTATCGCTAAAGTTCTCAAGATGAGGCCCAGTGATGATGGTGATAGTTGGAATTATTGGTCTACATCCAACATGCTACTACTGGAGCAAAAAACTCCTCCATTGTGGTTGTGCTGGGTTTCTCCATTGCCCAAGTGGTAGTGCAAGATACAGTGTACACTTGTGACCTCTTCAACAATTGTCTGTACATCAGAGAAGGGTGCAAGATTCTTCCAATGCGCTAACTCTAGAAATTCTAGCTGAATGTTAACTGTTGGATGCAGGCTATTGTACTACTAGCTAGAGATTTATTTATTTATCCATTTTTAAAAGAACGCATTAAAGTGTGGTTGAAAATTTAATCTTTCAGAAAATGTAAAAGTTATGAAATATGCCATTTCCAGCCTTCACAGCTGAAACTACAATGAAAGCCAAACCAGAGTTGAGTCTTATTTCTGTATGGGAGCGAAGAAATATTCAGAAGGGTGAGTAAAGAATGTGCCTCTCTGCCAGTTAGCTATGGGCTTAATCAAAAGTTAAAATGTATCAAGCTTTAGGTTTATATTAACCATATGTGACATGAAAAAAAAAAAGAAGACAACCATATTTATATTTCAGCAAAAAAGAGCTTTTACAAACAATGCTGATGTGAGCTTTTTAACACACTCTTTCCTAACTTTGCTTTTTCACTGTCTAATTTGCTTTGTTTCAAAGCTTCATATTTCAACTCACTAAGAATTGCACTTGTCACACAAAAGGATGTTGATATAATTAAGCCAGATGATGTGCCCCACAAGAAAATCAGCCATTCATGAAAGCTGGTCACCAGAGGCCATTTCAAACAATGCATATTTCAGGGTAATCTAAAGTAATCCCTTCTCTCTGCTGATTTGGTTTCCAGGCAGTCTTAAGCACATGTGTACAGAAAACAGGAGGCTTATTAAAACCTGATGTTATATTGAAGATTATAAGGCATTGGGCTCGTGACTGAATTCAGTGTCTATTAGCCTTCAAAGGAAAAAAAGGAAAAAAAGGAAAAAAAAGGGAAAAAGGTACAGATATGCTTATTTAAAAAGAGATGTCGTGAAACACCTAATAAACTCCTGTTGACCATTAGGAAAAGGTAACTGAAAATTATGACTGATGTGTGTGTGTATGTGTGAGTTGATAAGAACCTGATTTTAATAGCTACCAGGAAATATGCAACAAAATCTTCTAGATGTTTTTCACTCATAAACAATTACCTTTGTGTTTAAAGGAATTTAGGCTATCTTCACATTCTCATTATATGCCTCCCCCCCCCACTCTTCCAAAGCAACTTTTAAAAGTAAAACTATACCACTCGCTTTAGATTTCAGTGACACAGGAAAAGAAAGCTGAAGCCAGAATAAAACTTCAAGTAAAGATGAATCATAAAGTAATAATTATCATCAGGAAGTTATTATAGTATATTGATGAAATTTTGTCAGTGTCATCATCGTACCCTAAGTGCATGATGTTGAGAAAATCAGCTCATTGCATCCTTTATTTCTGTTACAGGTTGTGCCAGAAGTGACTATAAGTGTAAGATGGAGAAGACTGAGGCTCGTAGCACGATACGGTTCCTGCATTTGAAGGGTAATAGTGCCTGGCAAATTCATGATGACATGATGGTAGTTCATGGAAACGATTGCTCATCTTATGGCACTATTGTGAGGTGGAAAAGGAATTTCCAAACTGGTCACATGTCCCTCACAGATGAGCCAAGACCTGTAAGACCATCATTGACAGACGATGCGGCCACAGTAAAGAAAGTGGAGTGTTTAACCCTGGAAGACAAACAGGCAACCATCCAAATGATTATGAATGAAATTGGTCTCAGTTATGGTAGTATGTGGAAAAGTATTTATGACGAACTGCACATGTCTAAGGTGTCTGCACACTGGGTTCCATGTTTGCTAACCCCTTTCCAGAAACAAACACAGTGTGATCTTTCAAGACAGATATTGACACTGTTGGAACTTTTTTTTTGTCATTTGGTAACCATGGATGGATCTATCAGTATGATCCAGGGACCAAACCCATGAGCATGGAGTGGAAACATGTTGATTGCCCTCCCCCACAAAAGGCAAAGATGCAAAAGTCAGCAGGGAAGGTCATGGTCTCAGTTTTTTGGGACTGTCGTGGAGTCATTCTCACAGATTACCTTGCAAAGGGACAAACCATAACTGGCACATACAACAGCAATCTTCTGGACTAGTTGCGAGATGCTCTGAAAAAGAAATGCTGCGGTATGCTCTCCAGAGGCATTTGTCTCCTAGATGACAATACACCAGCTCACTCATCTCAAGTAACAGTTAACAAAGCAAGAGCATGAAGCTTTGAGATCTTGTAGCATCTGCCTTATTATCCTGATCTTGCACCAAGGGACTTTTTCTTGTTCCCAGAAATGAAAAATCCATTGTGGGGTCACTGATTTGACAACACAAATGACGTCATTCATGAAGTGGAAGAGTGGTTTAAGGCACAATCTGCAGACTTCTACAATAACGATATTTGGAGGGTCAAGAAACACTGGGGAAAATGTGTAAATCTGGATGGTGACTATGCAGAGAAATGTTAACAACTACAAATCAAAACAAATTTTCTGTCAAATTTTTTTAAAAGGTGATTAATTTAAACTTTACGATACCCCCTTGTAAACACGCATGTGTGTGTGTGTGTGTGTGTGCACATAGGAAAGAGAGAAAGACCATGCATACATGTGGTCCTTTTGGGAGAAAGCATAAAGAACAATTGAAAGTCTGGGTAAAATAAGATTTACACTTTTTTAAAAAGAAGTAAATGCACCATCAAATGAGGACTTGTGAAAATAAACTTGTCAAGCAGCTCAGTTAGTATGTATGGTGAGTCTTTATTCATACAGTCCTGAATTTCCTAATAGAAATCTGTAGCACAAAGGTTCAGCATTTATCGTTAAAAATAATATATGAGCCATGAGTTATAAACAAGGCCCTAGATATGTGGGTAAACATGTACATATATTTCAATAACAAAAAAGGGAAAGGGAACTAGTAACCAAACACAAAGGTGAATGCCCTCCCCATCACTCAGAGGTGCTTTCATATTTTGTCATGTGATTATTATTGCCCTCAAGCATTCCTGATTTTTTAAGCATTTTAATGTACAGACTTGCCATCTTAGTATCTATTGGGTTTGGTTCCAGTACCATCTGTGAATACCGAAATTCACAGATGCTCAAGACCCTTTATATACAAAGGCGTAGTAAAATCACTTCCCTTATGTAAAACAGCAAAATCAAAGTTTGATTTTGGGATTTTGTGTGTACGTGTGAATATTTTCGAACCATGTTGATTGAATCTGTGGTTGAAGAATCTGTGGATATGTAGGGCCAACAGTATCATAAGCATCATTTTATTGCATTCATATAGAGGGGAAGGTAGATGTTATGGCAACTCTTTCACCCTAAAAGAGAATTATGAGAGGGTAGGAAAGGATATTAGTCCCTGAACATCTGCATCAGCACTGGCCTCCCTACCCCAAATCTGTTGACTCAAAGAAGATAGTGTAGAACAACTCAGAAGGGTGCTGATAAGCTCCTTTGACTTGAAGGCCTGAGGCCAGAAGTTTTGCAAGAATGCAGAGACCTTGAGTTCCACAAGGTTAATGCTAAATGTCAAGCAGCTTAGAGGCATTTAAGAAATGGCCTCCATTCTCCCCCCCTTTTCACTTTTGAAGGCAACGTCCAAGTTCATATATGGATTTTATCATGTCAAAGGCATATATATCTCAGACATAGATGCATTCACTCAAGGCCAGAATAAAGTGGATTGGACCCTGAAGCACTTCCAAAATTAGGATTTCTTTTCTTCAGATATGTGAGCTATTTAATCTTGGGTTGGTAACACAGAAATTAAATAAATAGATACTAAATAGGAAAAAATAAAATGCCAAGTACAGTCAAGAGCCAGCCAAGTATTGTACAACATACCAAAATCTTCCTATGTGAATCCGTTTTCAGTCCCGTATTTCTGATGAGACTCTAGTCTGAATTAATCAATGAACACAAAAAATGATGACAACAAAACCACCAAGAGATTCAGGAATTCCTCAGAAAACATGCATCTCTCCCCTTCAGCCAGTTGGGGTCTGGAACAATTTCATCAATTGAATAATTGATAATCTGACCCTGGATGCAATAGCACACAGAAGTTTCTGAGTCTGGGATGAATTCAATATGAAATTGATAGGTATACAGATATTTTAAAGCATCACATCATTATTTTTTTTACAATTAAGAGATAGATATTCAAGATTAGCAATGGTCAGTAGAAGCAGTTCCCATTTTACTCTAGGATACAATCCTCACTATAAATGTTGGGACTGGTTTTCAGCGCAGAGAAAATATAGCTTTAAAAGGTGAAGTGCTACTGCATCAAAGCAAGAGTGTTGCTACAGTTTCTGACAGAATTATCTTTAAATCTAGACACCATTGGAAACCTATCCTAAGACAAGATGCAGCACTCTTTTATTTCTCTTGTACGCCCAGGTGGATCCTGATAAATATGTTTAGATCAGTTCCTTTTATAAGAATCCATTGCACAAATCCCTATCTGGCTTAATTTATATGTATAAGAAAATATTTTTAAAAACAGAGGTCACTCAGATGGGAACGCATTTGTGAAACAGCTTAGACAAACAGTATAAAATGGAATTTTAGACAAATAGTATAAAACAGGGAGCAGAGTAATAACTGTCTTTATCTTTAAATGGTCATTTTTAAATTTGGGAGGCATCTCTATATGGCTAAACCAATAAAGGAAGTCAGCATAAGTCACTTACAGAAAACAGATGCTTCAATATCCTATTCCATAAAAGCTACACTCAGTAAGGAAGTTACTTTGTTTGACTGGAGGCACTCTCTAAATATATTATTAGTTTGCATTAAATGTGCTTGTAGATGCTTTCTTGTGTTATGCACATAAAACCCCCAAAGAGAATCTCACTTCAGAATATTTCATTAGGCTCCAAAACAATATCCCAATTTTCTGTACTCCTATATATTATTCCACAATCATCACAAATGACACCTTTATAATTTGATTGGACATATGAGTCTATCAAACACTAGGAGGAAGCTCCTAGTGACCTGTAATTGACCTGCTATAACAAGAATGCTGTCTCTACAAGGCACATGAATCCAGTGCCAGAAGAAATAGCAACATTCCAGAATTTGCATATCAGTACAATCCTCCTAAGTGAAAAACAAACAAACAAACAAACAAACAGCAAGTTCTTCATTTAAAATCCCCCTAATAGTTACAGCTGGTAAATATATGTATATCCAAAGGTCAGCAGTGCATCCTGCAGGAACTTGAGCAAAAACTCGCCTAAGAGCCTTACTATAAAACAGTGATACCTTTATTGATCCAGATCCGAAGCATAAAATAGATTTTGCATGCTTTTGAAGCTACACTGGCTTCTTCTTCAGGCAAAGATGTTAAAAATCATGCAGGGGAAAGTAATGGTGATGATGTTAGAGCCACAGGCCTGTCTGAGATGTTACTCCATTGTCAGTTAAGATGGTATTGAGAGATACCATCTTAACATTGTTAACACAAAATTCAGTGCACCAAAATGTAACGGCCCAAGTACATCCCATCCCAAGTGTGTATGTACACAGATGCATTGGTCAAATCAGATTTTGAAGTAGTAAGGCACAGACCAAAAGTATTTGGACCAATCTGAAGATCCAGAATTCCAAAATAAGACAGTGTGTGTCTCAGACATGGCCATATAAAGAAAATGTCCAGTTGGTATGTTGCAGAAGGGGAGGAAGGGGAGTTGGGCTTTGATTTTTGACAACTCTGACATCTAGTTTGGAGAAAGAATCTCACCCAAACTCCCCAAAAATAGTGCTTATGGGGAGTGACTGTGTGAGATGTTACTTATGGGCGAAGCAGACAGGCAGGAAGGAGCGGCCAGCAGCTCCTAGCTCAATCTCCTCGGGGCCATAGCAAACACATGCCGTGGCCCCGAGGGTGCTTCCTACCATGGTTCCAAATGGATTCTGCAAGGAGCGGGGAAAAACCGCTCCTTTTGGGGCTGATTTTGGACTGCCTTAGGTGATCCTGGCATGGCCTTGGGGCTTCCAGGTACTCCAGAGGTGTGCATCATGTAAACACCACATCCCCGGAGCATCCGGAAGCCATCCCCTTCAGCCTGTCTGTTTTGGGCCATAGTCAATCATCTCCTGCATCTCTTTATTTGCCAGCTAGACTTTTAGCTGTTAATACAGCAGACTAAAAGAAAGAGGGCAGAATTTGGAAGTTAAGATGTTACTTTAGTAACTATCACTTTTTACAGGAACAATCTGAAATGGTGTATGGATGTAATATGCTACTTTTTAGTATAATCTCTGCCTTTTACTTTTTACAGGTTGAGTGCAGGGGAGGAAGGGTCAGATGGTTGGCAATTCATGTGACTCTTCTTTTTGGGGTCTAGCAAGGAGCCGGGAATAGGGAGCAAGAGAGGAAGAGGACAGAAAGAGAGAGAAGAAGGGGAAGGAGTCACACTGAAAAGATGAGTTGTATTAAGAGACTTGAGTTAGCTGCAATTTTCTTAATGCCAATAACAGGAGAGAAGGAAGATTCAGCTGTTATGGATGAAGGTTTTCAGGATGTCAAGAAATATCCCTTTTCACATGGACTTGATAAATAAAATAAGCACACTAAATGGACAAGGGACCCACCAATACATACATTGCAAAAAGGGCAATCAGAACACCATTCTGTTGGATTTTTTTTAAAAAAAAATACTTTTATTCAAATCAGGATTGAGTAATCTCTACTTTAGTACTGAACACTGAAAAATCCCAAACTAGAATGTGCATTTCTAGAATGTCCCTGTTAAGGATCTAGAAATATCATTTGAGTTGCTGTCTCAAATGGCCAAGCTGGTAGCGCAGCTGGGCTGGCCCTGTCAGTAGGCGCAGTAGGGCAGTTGTCACAAGTTGCAGGCACTAACAACTCCCACCAGCCTGCTGACTTCATCATACCAAGGTCAGAAGGTGCCCCAATCACAGTCTAGGAAACACAAACATACAGGGTTGGGGGCAATCATTATCTCACAGCTCTTCCAAAGTGCCATGATGTCCCAGCTTATGTCTTCCATATGCCAGCTTCCATAGCCCCACCTCCCTGCCCTATGCCCTTCCCAGCCTGCCTTTCAGTCTGTATTTATTTTTATTTTCCATACAATTGCACAATCATGGCAATCCATTAAGTTTTAAAAAAATAAAGAAAAGAAATTGAAAAAAAGAAAGAAAGAAAAACTGCCTGCTTGGGAACAGAGAGGGCAGAGGAGCACAATCACACCCACACACATCACGTGACTGCCAGCATATCAGAATTACTTCAGGAAGAACTGATCCTACTGCATCAACAGGCATTGGAAAAGGCATTGATGAGTCACATCATTATGTGATAAGGTATGGTCACGGATGCTACTATCCTGCTCTAATTACACTTTTCAAGCCTTATGTGATAAAGTCCTTTTTGCCTGCTTAAAGAACTGTGTATGCCATGTCACCTCTCCTATGTCTTCCCATCTTTGGCATGAAGGACCTTATCACACTGTCTGTGGTGGAAAGTGATGATGAACTACCAATCCAGTCAGCTTCTATACATGGAATGGAGAGGAGAGGAACCATCTTGCCCTTTGCCTCAGGCCACAAAAAACCTTGCACCCTGCAATATGGGGGTGGAGGTAGGTCACCAAGCAAAATCTTAGACAGTTTCTTATATATACTTATCTGTTCTGTTAATTTTCAAGATTCTGATTATCCCCCCATCATTTTGTACTATGATATACAGCACAATTATTCTAGTCGACTGCTTATATCATGCTTATGGCATGCACTAAAAGAGGTTAAACTTAAGAAGATCTAAGCATCCTACTAATTTGGCTGTCGGGAATACTCTTTTTTATGCTCTATGAAGAATTCTAATATAAGTGATTGCAAAAGTAATGTGATCTATGCTATGGTATACTGCTTGCTAAGTATGCATGACAACAATTTTTGCAAGTATAAACACATTGACCTTTGAAAGACTAAAATTAATACAATCAAGTCTGGCTATCAGGTTGCTGAATTAATGTTTCCTGTTTGTTTGTTTTTAACTTCTTTATTTTCTCATAAAGAAAAGAATTGTGACAGAAGACAAGACTCTTTCCCCTGAAACAGTGAGACTTGGTTGTTATGTAAAGGTTCCACTACCATTTTCCAGCTGTCAGCTCACTGATATTGAACATATACAGGCAAAGGCCAGAAGGTGCTGTCCAAAAGAAGAGCTTCCTAAAGTGGCTTTTTTTGAATGGGTGTTGTTGTTATTGTGTGCTTGCAAGTCATTTCTGTCTTTTGGCACCCTAAGGCAGACTTATCATGGGTTTCTCTATTTGTTCAGAGGGGGTTGCCATTTCTGTCCTCCAAGACATAGAGAATGTAACCTGCCCAAGGTCATCCAGTGGGTTTCCATGACAGAGTGGGGATTAAAATGCTCATCTCTCAGGGTCTTAGTCCAACATTCATTTTACAAATGATACTAAAATGCATTTTGTCCAACTTGCTTTTTGAAAGGACTTCTGACTAGGCACACAGATCATCAGAAACAACCATTTTAAATTATACACACCACCCAACTAAGGACAAGGACTTGATATAACATGCATTTTACTAAGCTAGGATACACTTAAAAGTCTGAGATGTCTTAATAGTACCTGTTGGTTTTTTTTAGGGTTACCGTTTGTTATTCCAAACTCTTAGCATGCTAAGGCACAGACCACAACTGTGGTCATTCTTTCATTTATAAAAACAACAGCGGTGTAGTAAAGGAATAAAATAGTGAAGCCAGAATATCAGTGTTTTAGGAGTGAAACACATGGTCAAAATGAAGCAGCTCCTGCTGCTTTGGAGGTGTGGCATTTAGATGACATATGCCTCTAAAGCAGGGATAGGCAACCTTTCCCCTTTAAGGGCCGAGGGACTTCAGCTCCCAGAATCCCAGGAGCTATTGGCCAACATGGGACTATTGGCCAACATGGCTGAGGCTTCTGGGAGCTGAAGTCCCTCGGCCCTTAAAGGGGAAAGGTTGCCTACCCCTGCTCTAAAGTGACTGGAACCTGCGCCGAAGCCACGCTCCGGCCCTTAGGACCAGAGCAAAAAGGAGCCGGAATAATCCAGCTCCTGGTGGCACAGGTCAGTCCCTGCATGCATAGACTGCCTTGGGAGCAGGCCATGCATTCAGCGGGGTTTGACCTGCTTCTGGCTGGAGCGGATTCAGGCTGCACTTTCATGTCTGCCTGCTCTGGCCCCTAGTCAGAATCTGCTTTGCAGGTTCTGCAGACAGAGGAAATTCTCCCCTTCACAATGTCATTAGAAATGGAGACAGAGAAGGCAAGCCCAATCTGCTACCCTTCCTCACATTTTTAGCGTATATAGATTCAGTCATGCCCAGATAAGGCTATACATTTTACCCACCTTTGCATGAGCTTTTCAAACTAAAGGGATTTTTGTATCTTTTTACAATAAGAAGAGGCCTCTCATAGCAGTAAGACTCAGCTTGGTGCAAATTCTTATACTGCAGTAAGAAGAGACCTGATGTCCACAACAGCCTTCTCTACTTATGAACTCTACTGCTAAGAGAATAAGATGAGCAGCTTGTTAGATGTGAAATTGCTTTCTTTGTCCCTTGCTGATGTTGCAAAAATAATTACAGGAACAGGAAGGAAGCAATCTAGCTGTCCAGTGATTCTCAGTCTTCACGTTATGACTTTGATGTTTAACCTCCTGCCATAAGTAGGTGTCTTTTAGATAGACAATTACTCATATTCTGGCTCTGAAGAAAGTCTTTACAGAAATCTCTTATGCACCAGGATTTAATTTTTCCATAAAATTCATTTAGTTATGCCAACTATGTATTGGAGATCCTTATTTCAGCTATTTAGAATCACCTGTCTGGAGACGAAACTATGCATTTTGATTGCTTTAAGCTAGAAGCTGGGAACTGGGCTCTGACATAAAAGCTTTCCTCAATAAATACACTTACAGTTGCCATTAACTTTACTATAAAGGTTTCTTAATTTTAAAATAATGAAAAATGAAAAAGAAATTACTTGTAGGCATTAGCTGACATGTGGTTTAAATTTGGTTTGTATACCAAAACATTAGGCATTTTTTTGACAAAGACTGGCTTATCAATAACCAATGTCTCTCTAAAATGCAGCATTGAAGAGAGTCATTTCCTGCATGCATTCCACCAGTCTCACACTCTGCCAACCCTGCACCAGGGGACAGCTCTGTATAAACAGTGCTACTGTAAGAAGAACGCAGTACTTTTTCTGGCCAGCACAGTAACAGCACGTATAGAAACTGATATGGAATGGAATATGGAATATGGAATGGGATGATGATTGACATGTAACACCAGTGCAATGCCATTCATGGTATTTAAAATACATTTGTTCACTGGGGGCTTTTCACACTTATAGCACCATGCTAACTTTAAACAACTATAGCACCAGGATTTCACTTCAACTGCCATGCTTCTATCCTATGGAATTCAGGGTTTTGCAGTTTGGCGAGGCACTAAGCAGAGGTAGGCAATTTTGAAAGATTAGGGGCCGCTTTAGCCCTCCAGGAGATCTTGGAGTGCTACATTCCCCACTGCACCTACCTCTGCAGAAAGAAATAAAATTTTTGCCATTTTTGCCTATAGGGGTCACGGAGACATGTTTTTGGGCCTTGACCCCAGAGGTCATTTTGAGGCAACACAATTCTCTCTCTATATATATTTGCAAATATTTGTTCTGACCCCAGAAAGGGTGTCCATGTGATGAAAATGCCCACTACATCCCTTAAAAATTATTTTGTAGAATTTAAGAGCAGATCAAATTTTGACCCCTGGAGGACCACATATTGTCCACCCATACACTAGAGGAATTTTTTGGCTGGGAATTCTAATGCTCCTTCCTAAACTGCAAATCCCAAGATTCCATAAGATGTTGCCATGCCATCTGAAGTGGAATCATAGTACCAAAACTGGGTGGTGTGAAAAAGTCCCTGATCTTGTGTGGTTCTGTTTAGCTGGTAGGCCTAAAGTGAGCTCGCATATGTTATAAAATAACTGAAACAGTTTTATTAAATTAGGGGAGGTGATTTTTCCCATACCAGCTTTCATTATCCATCTTTTATTCACTATCCACCTTTTCCACCTGCTCTACCCAGTGCCCTCTCTACACCTAGAAGGTTTATTTAAGGAGTTCTTTTGGTGACGGTTGCTTCAGGCAGTAGACTGACCACCATAGTGAGCAGCACTTTTCCAGAAGTTAGCCTGAATGGTTTCTATCCAGGTGGTTCATTACAGAAACTGAATTTAGTTCGCCTTAATCCCTTATTCCTTCCATTTCATGTCTTAAATGTATAGTCTAAACCTAGGTGCAGGGACTGTCATGTTATTTATCTTTCAAGCCACCCCAGGAGCCTTTTTGGTTATAGAGTGAACTATAAAATGCTTAAATAAATAGTCTTTCTGTAAATATTTTTGCAGCTTGAAACATTTAATATGTTAATTTTAAAATGTTCTCCTGGTTGTAGGTATGGTAAGTTAAGTTGTGAAAAAAATGGGAATGATCTCCACATTAACTGGTCATAGTTAATGTACAGTCAATGTCCCTTGGTCAAGAATACAGATATTCTTGTGGCTTACAAAAGCTGGAATATTAGATTCCTACAGAATCCTAGGATTTGTAATTTGATGAAGTATTTAGAATTATATGCTAAAGAGCTTCAGACTGCCCTGAATACTACTCAAAGTGGTGGCCCATGGACAGGTGCTAGTCTGTGAACTACTGGCTCTTGGTCCACAGCAAGTTTCCTAGAGAAAAAGGGGAACAGTTATGATCAGCCATCTGCATCGATAGATTTTGCATCCACAGATTCAACCATCCATGGCTTGAAAATATTTGCCAATAAATAAGTAAATCATTGCATATGATGGGACTTGAGCATCCATGGATTTTGGTATCCATGGAGAGTCCTGGAACCAAACCCAAGCAGATACCAAAGGCTCACTGTATAGTCAATGGACACAAATATGATGCTGTTCCCTGTTACATTAGAGGGAAAAAACCCTGCAGCTCCTTAATATCAGATAGCTTAAGAAGCACTGCCTTAATCTACAGAACTAAAGTTCTCTGGCACAAATCCTAAGTATTTCATTCAACTACAAATCCCAGGATTCTGAGAGTTGGAACCATGAAATTTAAAATTGTATTAAACTAATACAGCTGTATTATGTGCATATGCAACTAAAATACTGTGTATAACCATGTTAGTAACTGTTTAGAATGAATTTTGTGTAGAACATAAAGTCAATGGTTAAGATGCACCAGACAATACAATTCTAACTTTAGGCCAATATCAACATTCTCCTAATAGAAAGGAGCTGAATTATGGCTAGACACAGAAGACAATGCTTAAAACAAATTAGAATCTAACTTTCAGATAAACATTAATCATACATTGTCAAAACATATAATATTTGGTATTTTGTTATTTTATAAAGTAGTTAAACATGAGTTTTATTCACTGAAACCTAAAAAGATAGGATACTAGTTTATAAAAAAATGCAACAGAATATTCTTCCCCAGAAACAGGAGAGAATTAAGCATGAAATGCAACAGAGCATGGTAAAATAGACAAATAACAACATCACATAGAATATATGGACATTTTTATCCTCCTTCTGCCTAATGTCTGGCTGTTTTTGTGCAAACTTCCATTTCAGAGTTCTGGGGAAAATAAATCTGTAATTATCCTTCCAAGGCAGCCCATATTGGCTGCTTCAAATTTTGTTCAGTTAGGGCAACCATTCTCTTTCCTTCCTGTGACTCGTGTTGGTTTTATTTAATCAGCTTACAAGACCTCCCCTAGTTTTCCTGTGATGAAATGCACTATGCTAAACATCAAAAAGAGTTCTTCACTGCTGTTTTGTTTATAAAGGGGAAAATAAAAGAATAGCTATTTAATCACACTGTGCAAGAGCTCCAGTCTGAGAGTTTTAAAAGCCATAATCCTCTTTCCCCCAACCCTCCCAGAAGAAAGTGTCAAATCATAAACACATGAGACCAATTCTGCCCCTATTGAAATCAGCAGGAAACTCCTGATTGTTTTCAACAGGAACCTTCAAGAACCACAGTAAAACACAAGACAACATGTCTTCAGTTTTTAGGATTCTAAAATAACAACAGTTTTGGAAGAATAACAGAAAGGTTGGATGGGATACTAGAATGAGCACGTCTTATATAGTACCTTAACAAAGGGAGAAGTCGTCTGTTGTAAGTTCAACAACAAACAATTTTATGACTCAAGATGCCCAAAATTGATTTAGAAAACAAAGATCTACCTAATTATATATATTCAAAGAGAACACCATCTTAACAGATAAGTAAACTTGGGGGAAGGTCAAGAGTCTATTTAAACAAAACACACTTTTACTTAGGGCTACATGAGTTTGCAGTCCCATTCACAGTTTCTCTCAAATGGGTTTTCTGTTTTCAGTGTCTTAGGGAACGCTTGTTTTCACTATTCCGTGCTCTCCATGCTTTGAGTAAGAGCTAGCAGTCATTAAGCCTATAGAACATAACAGCAGTTCAAGGGATTCAAAGCCAGTACATGGTCACATTTAACATATTCATTCAGCATTATTTTATTATGATCTGAATTTTCTGTCTCTGTCTCTCTCTCTGAAAGAATCTGTTCTATGCAATAATCTCTTGTTATTCACAATATTTGACCTCTAAATACAAACAGTCCCATTTTTGCTTTTGTTGGTTTTTCTATTTCAAGAGTAATTTGGCCCATACCTCACTACTGCAAGCTACAGTGATTAGGTTTCCCTGCTCTCAGGTCATGGCCCTTCTTCACTAGTTGGAGTGTGAAGGAGAAGGGAATTGAGATTTCAGGGCCTAGGATAGTCCTGAATTGGCAGCCCTAACAGGAAGAAATGATCCTTCTGTCAAATCAATGCCACGGCTATCAGTCCACAACTTTTTGCCTCCAAATCCTAAAGGAAAGTTCAAGAGGAGAAGTCTAGATACACAGCAACAGAGGCAGAATGGCTGTTTCTTAACATTTTTAATGAATCTTATGAGTTTTCCCTTGGCCAAAAAAGTATCAAAGCTTGACTACCTTCACAGATTACTTCCAGCATTTTAAATGCTAGCTGGTTTTTAAAAGTCTCAGTTACTTCATATTCTTACTGTTAAGAATCTAAGTAGGTTGCCTTTTCAGAAAATCAGCAAAGCCTGAACTCTCCCTGGAAGCCAAGATGATCAAATTGAAGCTGCTGTACTTTGGCCACATCATGAGAAGGCATGACTCATTAGAAAAGACAATAATGCTAGCAAAGATAGAAGGCAGTAGGAAGAAAGGAAGGCTGCATGCCAGAAGGTAAACTTAATCAGGGTGGTCCCAGGCCTGAATCTGCAGGACCTGAGCAGAGAGGTTGAGAATAAGGAGTGTTAAGGGATTTCTCATTCATAGGGTTTCCATGAGTCAAGATTGACTCAAAGGCAGTTAGCAACAACAGGTTCTTGGGGTTGCACCTCCACTAAAGCAAAAGGTGGAAGAAGACATCTATTGGTCAGGAATTGGTTTGTTTCTTGTGTGTCTATTCTTCTGTACCTAAGTAAAAAGAATCAAAGTGGGGTTTGTTTTTTTCAGAGTTGAAGGGCATTAATCTCTCCCCAGCTCAAAGGACCAATAATTCAAGACACAATTTTTACATCTCTGAGAGACATCTAGACCCTCCTTAAACACCTCTAGTGAACAACCAAGCATCTCCTAAAGCAGTCTATTCTATTGTAAACCAGAGCTTATCGTTATGGAGTTTCTCATGTTCATCCATATTTAGCAATTCATGTGAGTCCTACAAGAGAAAAGGCAAGAATAATATTAGACATCTTTGCAAAATTGCTGCTTGGTGAAGTAAAACCTAGGCTACAGTTTTTTTTACCTTTCATCTGGGAGGAACCCTCAGAGAGAGAGAGAGAGAGAGTGAGCATTGTGTAATGGTTTGAGCACTGTACTATGACTCTGGAAACCAGGGATTGCCTTGGATGAAGGCAAGGGCAGACCCCTCTGAAAAATCTTGCCAAGAAAACCTTTTGGTTCACCTTAGATACCTTGTAAATGACTTGAAAGCACAAACAACAGCAAGGCCTCACTGAAGTCAATGGGAATTACAGTACTTCTGAACAAATAGCCACAGGGCTATACAGTTGATTCACTTTGGAGTGGAACAGTTTAGGTGGACAGGTGCTGTCAGTCAGGAAAGACCCCATACTTTTAACAATTTCACTTAAAAGACCAGTCCTCTCATGTTACTATGTAAAATAAATTAAATTAAAAATCCCCAAGTGTTGGTTCACTTTTGAGGCAAAACCCCTAAATACACCTCTCATAACATTTTATGATTAGCCAACTACCTAGGCAGTTAAAATAAGCTCAAAATTCCTGTCTAGTGAAAGGTACACAAATTCCTTGGGTGGGGGAGGGCAAGCATGCTAAATGAAGCTATAGATTGCTGTCTACTAGAGGTTTCAGAATTCCCTGAGCTGCCTATTTGGAGACACACACTGCCTCTCCTCTCAGGCAGAGGCTACAGCATGCCAGCTTCACTGAATGCATGCTAAAGACGACCCTCAGAAACAGCCTGTCCTTACTTGCACTGTCTATACCTGAAAACATATGACCGTTGCTGCTGCTGAATAATGCCTTCTAACCCACCCACCCCCAGCATGTTAAATTAGCTTCCTTCGGATCCATGTGACGCTACCATTAATTCTGTAGTGAATTTAGTATATAATCACTAAGTTTATCCCTTTATGTAATTCTGGGATGAAACATTTAAATCATTTATTTACTTATTTTAAATGTTGCTGTTGTTGTTGTTTTTAAAAAAATGAACTCGGAGTTGTTTAGAAATGTATAGATGTAACTCAAACATTCCACCTGGACTTGTATAGTCTCCCTACTGACCAAATTATGTTTACTGTATAGCATTTTTTTTCAATTGTATGTATGTTTCACCTACTTGCCTTTCAAAACGGTACACATTTTTTCATATTTTATTATTCCCAACACAATAAAAACTTCACTATCGCATATGGTGTTATCTTAAAATTGGAGTTTGGGAAGTACTAAATAGATACTTTTTGAGAATCGACAGGTCCACTAAAATCCTTTTTTCTTTTCTTTTCCAGCCCTAATTTTATAAAGTAATGATATAACAAGCTCCAAACTCAAAACAAAACAGCAAAGTCATAAAAATAATAAATAATAATAAAAATAATAATAAAGTGGAGTTAAAAACCCTAATCAGCCCCAAATCAGAGCAAAGAAACTACCTTTCCCAAAAATCTTTTTGAAAAGTCACAATTGATGTGTACAAGGTAACAGAACTCCAAGCCATCTCTAAATACTTCCATTAATCAGCTGTAGTGATTTGAGCACAAGGTGAATCTATCACAGGTTTTTTCTTGGTAAGATTTGTTCAGAGGAGGTCTGCCTTTGCCTTCCTCTGAAGCTGAGAGAGTGTGACTTGCCTAAGGTCACCCAGAGGGTTTCCATGGTTGAGCAGATATGACTCTGGAGATCAGGATTTGAATCCCTGCTCAACCAGGAAACCCTCTGGGTGATCTTGCATGGTTGCAGTGCCCACTGATGCCAATTCCTGAAACTGTTACTTGTCATAAGTCAGCAGCATTTTAATTGTGTCAGGGGGGTTGCAGATTGCCAGAAACAGTGCAAATTGGGTGCACTTTTAGGGTTAGGGTTAGGGAATCATGGGAACTGTATTTTATTGTGGCACCAGAGCTCTCTGACAGAGAAGGCTATATGTCTCAGAAAAAAACAAAACAATTCCCATGATTCCCTAGCACTAACCCTAACCCTAAAAGTGGGCTCAATTTGCACTATTTCTGGTAGTCTGCAACCCCCCTCAGTTTTGTTACTTTTGTTAAGAAGATTGGTATGTGGATGTGTTCTCTAGATCTGTGTTGTAAATAGAGAAGAAGCCATATATTGCCACAATGTCAAGAAAGGTGACAGAAAATATACAATTAGAACCATTCCCACCCCGAAGAAACCTTATGGGAGGTGGGGTCTTTTAATACATAGGAAAACTGTCAGCTATTGAATTTGTACAATCACTTATGGAGGCTAATGGGGGGAGTATCAACAACCAAAATATCTCAGTCCATCTTCCACAATAGAAATATGAATGCAATGCTCTGTCTTGCCCAATACATTATGCATGCTTTACTCTCCACAATCACTGCCAAAAATTCAGACACGAAAGTGGTGGAGCTGGAATAAAATGACAAAAAATAAGAACAATTTGATCTTTCTCTTCCAGTATCCTTTTAATAGAATAAACAGTTGAAAATTGTAGGGAGAATAAAAAAAAACTCAGCCAAAGCAAGCTATTCAAAGAAGTGCTTTTAATCAACAAATGCAAGCAAAACCTCTTTACTTACTGGACTATGCAGTAGCTGGTAATATAGCCATACTCCATCAATGTACTCGATGCAGAATTGTTAGCATATACCCATTTAATCCTCTCAATCCAATTTACAATAATGAGCATTATTTGCATTCTGGATTCCAAGCATCACCAATTTACAGTGTAGGGCTGTATTGTTTGGTTTGAAACTGATGTGGTTGATTATTTTCATTCTGGGTTTCAGCCAGGAAAGGGATTTCATTCTCTGGATTTTTTCCATGCCCTGAATACATAGTTGTAATCCTAATGATGCTATAGGGTTCCCTTCATATTAGACAGCTTGAAATACAACAGTCCACACTGGGATCACATTACTGGTAGAAGAAGCATGTGGTTGACCAAAGTACATTCTTCTTCTTCATGGGTGCCAGTAGTTCAGGAGAAAACAAAATGTGATCACCTTTGCAAAATGCCATGTTTTTTAAAAGAGCATTTAGAAGAAGAAAAAAGTGCAATTTAAAATTCCGAAGTAACTAATTAAGTAATTATAGAATCCATTGTTAAAGCATAATAAAATAGATAACATCATCTGGGCAGAAAGCAATTTGGATAAAATCTGAACAGAAGCTTTGAGACTCACTGAAAGAAAACAGCCGATAGCATGAGCTTTAATAGCCTGGAGTCTATTTCTTTACAGCATCTTTCTTTCAGTTAGGGCCTTTACAGACTGTCAGAAATAATGCAGCTTGAGACCACTTTAACTGCCCTGGCTCAGTGCTAGGGAATCATGGGAACTGTAATTTATTGTGACACCAGAGCTCTCTAACAGAGAAGGCTCAATGTCTCAGGAAAAAAACAACAAAACAAAACACTACAGTTCGCTTGATTCCCTAGATTCCCTAGCATTGAGCCAGGACAGTTAAAGTGGTCGCAAGCTGCATTATTTCTGGCAGTCTGTAAAGGCCCTTAGTTTCAAAGATGCTACAAGACCCTTTGCATACTGACCTTCCAGTCTAAAACTGGAAAGCTTTGTATTCTACCACCATGGACAGAAAAGATTCTGATAACATGGAACCAGCAACCTAAATGTGAGAAAACATTTTTTTTAAATGTCCAAAGGAAACTTAAGACTTATTTGCCATCTTCCGGCAAATAAACTATGCAGTAGCTGGTAATATTTGCCATCTTCCGGCAAATAAACTATGCAGTAGCATAGTCTTCTAAACCGGCTGGAAGCGACGGGCCAGGAGGCCCTGAGGAGGAGGCAGAGGCGGCGGCGGCTCCCTCTTTTCCCCCCGCCCTCCAGCGCTTACCATCAGCTGCGCTCCAGCCCCAAAACCAGCTGGAAGCGACGGGCCAGGAGGCCCTGAGGAGGAGGACACGGCTCCAGCGGCGGTGGTGGTTAAAGGTTCCGCCAGAGAAAAGGACACGGTTGGGCCTTGAACACCTGGCTCCTTTCCACTCCGGAGCATGGGCGGCGCTGGGGGCGTGTCTTTACAGCTAAGACAGGACCTAAATCCCGCCAGAGCCTACCTTTCTCCCCAGTAACTCTACAGCGGTGTTAGGGGGCGTGGAGGATTGTTTTGGCCCCGTCCTGTGGCCCTCAGAGACCCATCAAGCCAGCTTGAGCCGAGCTAACTGTGGGAGCTGAGAGGATTTGTTTGTATAAACCGGGGGTCATATATTAGTGGGTTCTCATTGTTTTTGCATTGTACGCTGACTGAAGCTGGGGACAGATATACAGGTTGTATGGGGGTGCGGAAGATATGGCGGTAACAGTCTCAACAAATGTTGCAAAAGAAGAAAGGATCGATGTCTTATATCTATCCCTTCTTCAGTTGTTTCTGTTTCCCATGATGAGTTGGAGAGCAAACTCACCATTCCACTGGCCCTCAACCTGCTCCTCTGCAATGCCAGGTCGGTCAAGAATAAGACCCATATAATCCATGATCTGTTAGTGGATGAGATGGCCGACCTGGCTTGTTTTACTGAGACCTGGCTGGGGGATGCTAGCCCTGTAACATGGGCGCAAGCTCTCCCGGCTGGGTACTCAGTTTGTGAGCAGGTGAGAGAAAGTGGGCGGGGGGGCGGCATAGCCTTGGTCCATAAGAACACCTTGACCTTGATCAGAAAGCCTATCCAGAAAACGGCGCACATCGAGTGTATGTACCTTAGCCTGAAGACCAGGGGTAGTTTGGGGATTCTGTTGGTATACCGGCCACCCCGTTGCTTAACAGACTCCCTAACCGAGCTGACCGCCCTGGTTTCTGAGTTGCTGTTGGAGTCGCCCAGACTCCTAGTTCTGGGCGACTTCAATATCCCACTCGAAACCAGTTTACAGGATTTAACCGGCGCAGCTCGGGAGTTCATGGATTCCATGACCAACATGGGCCTATCCCAGCTGGTCAATGGGCCCACGCATTGTGCTGGTCATACCCTCGATGCGGTCTTTAGTACGGAGCAGGAACATCCGTGGGCGGAGGTCATAAAAACCTCCGCATTGTCATGGATGGATCACTTTCTGATCAAGGTGGAACTAAAGGCTATTGTTCGCCCTCCTGGGGGTGGTGGACCGATTAGAATGGTCCGCCCTCGAAGGCTAATGGATCCAATTGGTTTCCAGAAAGCCTTAGAGGGTTTAATGGTGAGTAATGCCGGTGATTCTGCCGAAGCTTTGGTTAATACGTGGAACACCGATCTTACCAAGGCTATCGACACGATCGCTCCCAAGCGTCCTTTCCAACCCGCTTCGAATCGTAAACCATGGTATACAGAAGATCTCAGAAGGATGAAGCGGGTTGGACAACGACTAGAGTGCGAATGGCGAAAGACTCGTCTCCTATCCAACAGAACTCGCCTTAGGAAGCATCTTGACTCCTATTGGGAGGCTTTACGTGCAGCGCAGAAATCTTTCTGTTCTGCACGTACTGCGTCTGCAGAGTCTCGCCCGGCAGAGCTGTTTAGGGTGGTGGGGGATTTGACACGGATATCTCCTGCGCCAAACCCTCTACTTAACCCAACGACAGCCTGCTGTGAGGCATTTAATATCCACTTTGCAGATAAAATCTCTCGGATAAGAGCCGACTTGGACACCAATATTTTGGCAGGATCTGTGGATGAGGTGTCCAGTAACTCCGTTGATGGCATTTTACTGGATCAATTCCAATTTGTGAGTACCAAGGACGTGGACAAGTTGCTTGGTAGGATGAGGAAGACAACTTGCCCTCTCGATCCTTGTCCATCGTGGCTGGTCGTCCAGGGTGGGGACGCGTTGAGGGTGTTCCTCCGAGACACAATCAATGCGTCCCTCAGGGAAGGCAGTATACCATCTTGCTTAAAAGAGGCAGCAGTTAGGCCACTCTTAAAAAAGCCTTCCCTGGATCCCCTGGACAGAAACAACTATAGACCAGTCTCCTTGCTGCCATTTTTAAGCAAGGTGATCGAGAGGGCAGTTGCCTCCCAGCTCCAAGCTATCTTGGATGAAACCGATTATCTCGATCCATTTCAAACTGGCTTCAGGACAGGATTTGGGGTTGAGACTGCCTTGGTTGCTCTGACCGATGACCTCCGCTTGAGCACCGACAGGGGTAGTGTGACCCTGCTGGTGCTCTTGGACCTCTCAGCGGCCTTTGACACTATAGATCATGCCATTCTCTTGGATCGCCTGAGAGAGCTAGGAATTGGAGGCACTGCTTTGCAGTGGTTCCGTTCCTTCCTCTCTGGCAGATCCCAGAGAGTGAGGCTCGGAGACAGTTGCTCTTCTAAAATAGAGCTTAATTGTGGCGTCCCTCAGGGCGCCATCCTGTCTCTGATGTTATTTAACATTTATATGAAACCGCTGGGAGAGATCATTCGGAGGCATGGAGCGCGGTGTCTTCAGTACGCTGACGACACCCAAATTTATTTCTCCATGACCAAATCATCGTCTCAGACCTCTGATGGCACCTCTCCTCTCAATGACTGCCTTGGAGCGGTAATGGATTGGATGAGGAAAAACAAATTGAAGTTGAATCCAGACAAAACGGAGGTGCTCACGGTTACTGGTCCGAAGCCGGGCTCGGGATTACAGCCCCCAGTCCTGGATGGGGTCACACTCTCCTCCAAGGACTGTGTGCGCAGTCTGGGGGTACTTCTTGACTCGTCGCTTCACATGACTAGTCAGGTGAATGCGACAGTCAGGAGTGCCTGTTATCAGCTTCGGCTGATACGCCAGCTGCGCCCATACCTGGATAAGAAAGACCTGGAAACCGTTGTGCACGCACTGGTAACCTCACGTCTAGATTACTGCAACACACTCTACATGAGGCTACCCTTGTGCCTAACTCGGAAACTTCAGCTGGTGCAAAATATGGCAGCCAGATTAATCACCGGAACATCCAGGAGGGAGTATATTACACCAGTGCTGAAATCCCTCCACTGGCTGCCAATTAGTTTCCGGGCGCAGTACAAGGTGTTGGTTTTGACCTTTAAAGCCCTACATGGCTTGGGTCCAACTTATCTCAGGGACCGCCTCACCCCATATGAGCCCCCCCGTGCCCTTCGGTCAGCTGGAAAGAACCTACTACAACAACCGAAGTCTAAGTCGACACAGACTTCGCAGAGGGCATTTTCCGCCATTGCCCCTAAATTATGGAATGGCCTGTCGGACGAGATCCATCTTATTACAACACTTACTGCTTTTAAGAAAGCAGTTAAGACGGATCTCTTCCGGCAGGCCTTCCCAGAATAACCCTCCCCAGAGAATGAATACTGAACTCTCCTCCTCAAGCCTTTTGTTGTTTTTACTTTTTATTGTTATATAGCTATATAGTTATTTGTTTTAATATATTCTCAAATTTAATTCTGTTTTAAGGGGTGTGGGAAGGATGTGGGTGGAGGGATTGGGATATTGGATTGTCTTTTAATTATTGTATTTTAATTGCTGTAAGCCGCCCCGATTGCGCTGCAGAGGGGCGGGTTAAAAATAAAACTTATTATTAAAATAAAAATAAAAATAAAAAATAAAACTTATTATTATTCCTCCAAAGAGGAAAACAAAACGTTCATTTGTAGATGGAATAATCATGTGTCTTGATTTAGAAGAGGAAGTCTTCTATCTGAAGGGCCGGGAGAGCAACAGGGCGGTTGAAGTTGCCTGTCAGCAGCTGGTACTGAGATAGCACATGAAGCAGGTACACACACCAACTGGTCACAGTCTTCCCCATTATGGTAAAATGTACTCCTTTTCTGCATAAAATTATAATGCTTTCCAAACTTACAATTGTGGATACAAATAATCTTATACAACTACCTACAACTGTCCTCTTTTCTGGCAATGTGTCAGTGACAATTCTACCTGTAAACCAGTCTTCACTGCATTAAGGATTTTCTCCAAGTTATTTCATACATACAGTTGGCCCTTGGTATCTGCGGACTTGCCAACCGCAGATTCAAGCATCCACGGATTGCAAGCCCACATTGTCAGGTTTGAATCTCCATTCAGCCATGAAACTCACAATAATTCTAGTCTAATTATTAATCTTAAATGGCCAGTTGCTGTAAGAATAAATATGGGGGAGAGAATAAATATGGGTGAGTGAAAAAAAACTGATTCAGTGTTCTTTGGAAGCAGAGCTGGACATATGAGTTAGCTTTTGAGTGGAAGAAGCACTTCAGCCATAAGTCACAAATGTTTTTCCTCTGTAGGTTCTCCACTGTTGGATTAAAATGCCCAATTAAATCTGCATCTATAAATTTATGCAGGGTCTGAAGTAGACAAGCTTCAGAGACAAGAGTGAAGTGGTCTCTCTTCTTCTCTACTTTAAATATTTTGTTGAACAGCTCTATATGAAGGATAAGTTGTCTAGGTGATTTAAGAAATTCTTCTTTTCAAAAGGGAAAGGGTATTGGGGGAACCAAGCAGATGTACTGTGTCCGTACTACAATCTCAAGAGGACCCAAGTGCTTAATGCTTCCACTCATCACTGTGAAAGGCTGTCAAGATGTGGTCTGTGATCTTAATGCTTTAGCTGCAGAAAACCTAAGCAAGCACATGCATAACCACTTGGTTTCCTAGAAGGGTACAGGAGGCATTACTTGAATTATAACTAGAGAGCAGATTAAAAGGGGAGCACTTCAGCCATAAGTCACAGATGTTAAGATCCCCACTCTAAGATGAGCTATTGATTCATTGTGTTTTAGTTCCTTGTTTTGATTTAAATACTTGGATTAATTTTTCTTCTGACATTTTGTACATCATACAGAGAATCAAATAGGGAATACACTTAAAATACAGCAGAATCTATTTTTTAAATGTGTATTTAATACAATTCTAATGTTTTAAATTCTTTTATCCTTTCAACAACTCTCACTTTAATTTTCATACCCTCCAACATTTCCGAGATGAAAATTGAGATACATGTGGCCAAACAAAATCATAAGGTGATCAACACCACAATTTAGTAATGAGAAAGAACATACAAGCTAGCAGAGGCTGCAGCAGTTTGGTTCTGCCTGAGTCGACAGGGAAGGACAAGACTCTTCCCATCTTCTCCTCTCTCCCCTGCTGAGTTAAATGAGTATAAACTACTTTTGCACTTTGAACTCATTTTGCTTCAATGGAAGTAAGCAAAGGACAAGGGGGGGGGGAGTGCGAGGAAGAGAGAAGGGACATTTGAGAAGCAGCTGAAATGTTGGGGCAGCATAAGATTAACTGGGATTGTCCCTAACAAATCAGGACAGTTGGAGGATATGGGTTTTTTTTAAAAAAAAAAATTGGGATTGGACTTTGTCTTTTCCACATGGAACTTTGACTGTATGCAAAGAGATGTGGTCACAATCCAACATGAGAGTTTAATGTACACTCGGGCTGCTACATCATTTAGCATGGTACATGAGTACCTAAGAGAGAGCCAGTGTGGTATAGTGGATTTGAGCACTGGACTATGACTCTGGAGTCCAGGGTTCAAATCCAGGCTTGGCTATGCAAACCCACTAGGTGAACCTGGGCAAGTCACATTCTCTCAGCCTCGGTGGAAAGCAATGACAAACCTCCTCAGAAGAAACTTGCCAAGAAACTCCATGATAGGTTTGCCTTGAGGTTGCTATAAGTTGGAAATGACTTAAGGCACACACAACAAAAATAACATGAGTACATAAAAACTGAATGAGGGGAACTTAACATTAGGCAGGATGAGAATAGACTCAAGAAGATTAGCTAGCTTGACCTAGTTCTTATTCAGGTGATGCAAATTGTGCCAGTGGCTTATTTGGTCTAATTAAGTAACCAATATAGCGTCTGAATTATGCACTCTTTGTCTGTGTTAATTTTCACAGCAGTGAAAGTACAGCCAGAGAGAGAGAGAGAGAGAGAATGAGAATCAACAAATAGGAAGAAAAGGAGAGGAGTTACTGTTGCATTATATATGCTTTTATCAACAGTCCAACTGCAGTCAGATGCAAAACAGGTGGTTACATATATGACAGAATGTGGAATTTTACGTATATGCTCCAGAAGGAAACATAGTGCAGAAATACAGCACCTACTTGCAGATTTTTTTCTAGATACATATCCTATTTTCTTCTGCCTCTCATTATTTAGCAATTGTATATATGTAGAAATCTGTTTCTGTGCATGAACATCCTTTGTTAAATCAGGGTGTTTAAACATTTCACTTAATATCTATTCAAAAGTTAGCCCCATTTCTTTGTAACCATCTCGTCTAGCAGCTAATACCTTCAACAGCCCAACTAATTCCTCCATTAAAAATTCTCAGCATCATTAATCTAGATTAACAGTCCACATTATCTATACAGATTAACAATCCAATCCAAGATGTGTCTATTCAAAGTCCCACTGCATTCATTGGGGCTTACTGTGAGATAAGTACGTATGGGAATGCAGGCTAACAGAGCAGCTCTTACCAGTGGAGGAAAAGACAGAAGAACTGCTTTGTCTAAAGCTTCCAGGGTTCAAACAAGCAGAGTCCAAGGGAAGGAGGAAGAGAATTTCTTTTGACTTTGTTTTACTTCCTTGTAATTCGATGAAAAGGGAGTAACATTATGTATACCAAGTTTGGAGGAATGGGATGACAGCAGATGAAGCCTTCCCCTAGTCCACTGACACACCAACAAAATATCTGCTTCCTTTATCTCTAGGATACATTAACACTGGAGTGGCAAGAACTCTAGACATTTCTGCAAAGTTTCTGTAATCAAGATGATTGCAAGGTTGGATCTCTGCATCTCTCCCTTCATAACTGAACCATCCCCTCTTTCTGCTCTAAAAGGAGAGATCTAAGATATCACATGACCATGGGACAACATCTCAAGGACTATCAAGTTTCAGATTGAAAGAGCTTTGTCTAAAAAGCAACTTGGTGATTGACAACTATTAGGTTTATACAGTAGTATATGTCTTTCCACTGGTTATTGTGTGCCTTCAGGTCATTTCTGAATTATGGCTAGCCTTGGTCAAAAGAAACAGTTCTCCTTCCAAAACCTTGTAGCTCAAAAAGTTATTTTTCTATACCACAACTCTAAGAACTTCTTAGCAACACAGTTAAGTCAGGGGGGGTATTCAGGGAACTGTAGTTTAAAAAGTAGTTTTTCAAGCTCTGCAGAAGCTTTATGGTCACCATAAAATATTCTTCAGTGGGGAGGCCCTACCTTGCCAGGCCCCAAGCTACTGCAAGAATGTAGTCATAGCAGCCGTAACTCACATTTTGTATCCAATCAAACTCTGCAGGGTGTTAGGAATTTTCCTATTACAATACTAGTGCCAAGCATGCTGCAGCGAATACATTTTGGATTAACTTTAAGAATAAATATTAACACAATAGAATCTAAAAAAGCAACACAATTCTATAAATGGATCACAGCTTAAAGTATAGCTCCTAGTCCTTTAAATACTATTTTTAAAATGATGTTGAAGATCAGACCATTTTTATATGAGACTGTTTGATTAATTAAAACAATCAATATCCAATATAAAATAGATTAACTTCATATGGAGCAGTTAACAGTCTTTCTGTTCATTCCTTGCCTTTCTAACATTCACTCTGTTTCCTTCTTCATTTCCTCTTTCACACTTCACTAACTTGCTATTTTAGCTTTGTTGAGTTCCATATGCACTACTGGTACAAGGCAAGTCCAAAGGCAGATATATGTACCTGCATCATTTTCATACAGATGGTGTGACAGAGTGGTTTGAGTGTTGGACTAGCAGTTTTGGAGAGCAAGGTTTTAGTTTCCACTCAGCCATGGAAACCCAGTGTTTCCTTGGACAAATTGCATTTGCTCAGCCTAAGACAGGGGTAGGCAACCTTTTTGAGCCGGGGGCCGGGTTGCTGTCCCTCAGACAATTGGGGAGCCAAAGCTCCATAAATAAATAAATAAATAAATAATGTTTTGTTTTTTTAAAAAAAATAAAAATAAAAAATATGCATGCACACTCTCTCAGCCCCAGAAAAGCCATGGCAAAAAGCCCTGTGGAGATTTTGCCAAGAAAACCCCAAGAACAAGTAATAACAACAATAATCAATATCATTATGGTGGGCGGTGGCAGCGGCAGCAGGACTGGCCTGGGGCCGGTCCAAAGGCCTCAGGGGGCCACATCCAGCCCCCGGGCCTTAGGTTGCCTGCCCCTGGCCTAAGAGGATGGCAATAGCAAACTTCCTTTGAATAAATCCTGCCAAGAAATCATTATTCTATGGTTGCCATAAATTGGAGTTGACATGATGGCACATAAGAAATCCTTTTCATACAGTTTCCAAAATGATAGAGGTATATACATGTGTGTGTGTGCATGTGCGCGCGCAAATGCATGAGTCACACACAGAGAGGGAGTCTGCATAAACAGTAAAAATATTTATCTCTTTCAAAAAAATCTCTTTAATACAAAACGCAGAACAAGTTATTAGGAATGCCAGACCAATTAGTGGCCCATCTTTAGCCATTATTTCTAAAACAAGTAGAACTTATTTTAATGGAAGAACTCTTCATATCCTGTCTCCTTTGATAACAACCAATAACGACTAAAGACATTGCCAATATGTTCAATGTTTTCCAGTCACTGAAGAGATGTTTGTGATGCAGTCACTTGCAAATGTAATAGATCCTCATAATGTTGTGTCCCACATGTTCCAACTGTCAAATTATACATCTGAGGTCTCTTGTTGTAGAGTGTCTAGAGAAAGTTATGACACTATTAATCAAAAACTTATTTTTTTAAAAACAACAACAATACTTTTATCTATGGAGAAAGCTGAATTTGATGAAGTTATTTAAGGAAACTATATTCATGAGAACCTTGAAAATGGGAAATGTTCCAAAAGGAAGATTATTATTATTTTTTTTAGTAAAAATCTCAACACCTCAGTAAAGGCATGGTTCTTTTCTGTCATTTACAGTGCAACACCATACACATGTCTCCTCAAAAGTATGATCAATGAAGCAATCTTTTACTTAAAAATACAAAGGGATGCAGCCTTAGCAATCCATAAGAAAGCTTGGGGTAATGTTTCCTGTTCCCCAAGGTTCGAGTCTAATAAGCTAAAAGTATGCTAATGTGTTGGGCCACCTGTACAACTGAGGTAAGGTAAATTGTCTGGGCACCTGAGAATGGCCTAAACGTTAAAAAAAGGAGCTGTTGATAACAGGGCGACTAGGAGGTCTCTCCTTCATAGGGTCATCCCAAGCTGAAGTCAACTTGATGGTAATTAACAACAAATGTGTTTATAACTGTTTTCATTCAGTGTTTTTAATAGAACTGTTTATTTATTAAAACAATTTTTTTGTATCAAGCAGACTTTTTTTTTTTACTTTGTTTGATGTGAGTCATGTTGGCTCCTATGCCAGGAGAAAGGTGGGATATAAATAAATATATTTTTTTAAAAATATATATATATTTATGTTCTGTTTAAACTGATGGCCTGTATAGCATTTTTTCTGGTTTGTGTAGATACATGAATAAGGAAAATCTGTCACTATGCAGGTATGGTTTGAGAAAAGTTAATGAGGCAAAATTGTACCTACACTTTTCTGTGTTAAAGCATTAACATTTCTCTCAGTCATCAGCTTCTATTTCTGGCAGATTTGACTCTAAGCAGTCAAATATAAGTGCTGTGTTAGAAACTGACACTTACTAGAGGCAATGACACTTCAGGAAGACGTGACAACTCAAGTTTCAAATATTTCAGCATAAGTGTAAGACATACACACAATACTTGCAAACTGGCTACTTGATATTCATTGGTTGCACTCTAGTTTGTAAAGACTTGACTCACAGCCAGATAAAAATTATTATTTCAAGAAACGGAACAAGAATATTCTACTAGCAATTTCAGTCTTTGCTGTCCGAAAAAAACTGGTGACAACCAACCTAACCCCTCAGAAACCAAGTGTAGTATAATGGCTAGGAGTACATAATTGCAATATTAAACACAATTTCTAAGGAGTCCCACTGAGCTCTGAGGCTTACTTCCAAGTAGACATGCACATAATTGCACTATGATCTTTGAATCAATGTCTCCAGTTAAAATCTTAACTTCTGCCATGTTCTCACTAAGTAGACTTAGGCAAGTTACTCTTTCAGCCTCAGTGTCTGATGGGGGAATAGCACTAACCTATTTTACACAAGGTTTGTTGTAAGGATTATGATCAGGTTGTGCATGTGGAGTTCTGAAGATCTGAAAGTGTTCTAAACATATTTATATATTTCTAGAATATTAACTATATCTATATATATATATATATATATATATAGCTAATGCATGGATAAAGTGATTTTCTGCTGGACTTTGGTTTGGCTCTCTTTATTCATGTACATATACATGTATTACAGAAAGCATACAAGATGATAATGACTATCCAGTGTGTGGGGATGCTAATGATTGCACATTAAATACACACAAGGGGGGAAGTGCTTCTATATTTTTCAAATGAGATTTTAAAAGTTTCTTCTGAAATTGAAAACATGCTCAAGACCAACTTCCTTCAGTGTGTATTCATTTAGATTAATTAAGACTGCTGCTTTCATGTTAACAATAGCGGAACATTTGCAATATATTTTTTGAGGTCTAAATAGTCAGAAACAAATTCATACAATGCTGGTGTTGGTAGCCTTAAGCAACGTTGCAATAACAAGTTGTTATTTAAGCACAGAATAAGTGGTTTAAGAGGGTAATTAGATACATATTTAGGAGTCTTAATTTAATGAATTGCACCATAAATATTTCCCCAAGCACAAGTTTGGCCTTATTTCCAGCATTGTTTAAACTCTTACAGATATTCTAAGTTACATGCAGAGAATTGAAGACATAAGTATTCTGAGATGGGATAAATTGTTCATTCTAGTTAAGACATTATAGTATTCCATTAGCATCCCATAATTTCTAAATGCCACTGTTTTACCATGCAATGTTTTGCCTAACCAGAAGAAAAGCATTACTAAAATAAAAACTGATTGCCATTTTAGGCCACCCAGGACAGAGGATGCTTTAAGTCATTTGTTTTCTCCTTCATTGTAGAAAGATGTTTAAAACAGCTTTAATACTAACAGGTGCCTTTTCTTCTACACTCATTTCAAGAATAATCGTTGACAGTTACACGAGCCCCTAAAATGTTGCTTGGAATTTCTAACTCTTTCATCCATTTCTAAGTCTTTTACCCATTTCATACACAGCAATTTCTAAGGAAATGATTTGATCTTTTAAAATCTCTCTAAATTAAAGTATCTGATCCTGACACCTTTATATGAGAACTAGTGTTCTGGGTCATATTCACAAAGTTTTGCAATTTTGAATGATACAGTGTGATTTCTTTTTAAAGATAAACCATATCAAAATTTTAGAAATCAACATTATTTCAAGAGAAACAACTGGAATAAAAACACTGTAAGTTTTATTTAAGCCTCTGGTACACTATTATATGCACAAAACTTACATGTGGGTTTCTACTGCCTTTTTTATGTTCACTGAACCTAATGTAAATTAACTAGGGCTGAAATTTTTAATCTG
This sequence comes from Phrynosoma blainvillii, assembly GCA_026167975.1. Classification (NCBI taxonomy): domain Eukaryota; kingdom Metazoa; phylum Chordata; class Lepidosauria; order Squamata; family Phrynosomatidae; genus Phrynosoma; species Phrynosoma blainvillii. The sequence continues at coordinate 51,786,853 of JANUYF010000004.1, forward strand.
TAATCCTAGTCAAACTCTCCTAGAACCAAGCCTCATTGTGTCCAGGATTGCACTGGTGATTAATTATTAGATTAACCATGATATTGATCAATTGAAGAATTTTTCCTGATTAATTAGGCAAAATTTTTTTAATAGCACTATTAAAAAAAAGACCCAACAAGTGACAAATGCCATCTCAGTGACATAAAAGGATGTGCCTCTAACATAGTGTCCCCATCCCCCCGGTCTGATGATTCCCAGATGTATTGGACTATAATTTTTATCAACAGCCAACAAAGAAATTGTCATGCTGGCTTGGGATGGTAGGAATTTGAAACAGGTAGGGTGAGTCTACTCTTAGGTAACGCCTGCAGTGACATTGTCTTAACACAACGAGTATGCTTTTTGTCTTCAGAACAATGTTTATTCTTGTATTGCAGCTCTTAAAAATGAGCCAGCTAAAGCTCATATGAGCAGTTAACAATGGTATTTAAAATCAGGCAAAAGCCTCCCCCTTAATTATATGGACATTCATCATGCAGTTCTGCATTCACAACATGATTCCCAGTTTCTGTCCTCATACGATGATTCCCCCACTGGAAAATGTATACTTTGCCTTTTATTAACATTGTGGATCCGAACAGACAAACGGATGGTTAAATTTGCATATGCCAATTAGCAAGGCTAGGGATTATGGTGATTCAAATGAATCCTATACATTGGCAAGCCAGAAAGAGGAATAAACGTATTTGTCATCTTTCTATTAATTTTACTACTGACTTTCCAGGGAAGGGGGCAAAGAAAATGTAAGTTGAATCTGCTGGAATACCCAAATCTACTGTATATACTCATGTGTAAGTCAAGAAATTTTAGCCAAAATGTTGACCCCCCAAATCTGGGTTGACTTATCCATGGGTCAATGTAAGTACTGCACTATAACTCAACCATCACCTTCCCTGAGTAGAATGATGAAAGGAGAGAGTTTAGTCCATCCCTGGAGCACCTAAAAGAAACATTGATTCCCCTTTTACATTTTCTACTGTGGTGCCACTTCAGACCTTTTTGAATGCCTGGGCACAAAAATGGTGGCAGTGGCAGCTCTTTGAGGAATCAGGCTTTGAAGGGTTTGAATAAGATGTCTGTGTATGTGTGTCAGTTTTTCTGGGTTAAAATCAGGCAAAATTATCACATTAAAATTAAAGAATAGAATCACTGCTAATGTAGTGATCTTCTTTGGTTTGACTTTTCATCCTTTTTGACATGTACATGCTTTCTTAACTCCATCTGTGTTTGGTCACCCCACCCCACATATCACACAGTAAACAATTTGCCATAGTTCCCTCCACATCCATCCATCTTTCAAGTTGAGCTCAAACAGTTATTCCTGCTAGAACTGTGTATGTGCACTCATATTTTACAAGTAATCAACACAATGTCATTATGAATAGCCCCCCCCCCCCAAAAAAACAACTTTTTTTGCCTGATTGAAAGGACTTGGATAGCATGCCCAGTGGGACATAGCTCACTTTGTCACAATCTTATTCTATGCTAAAACATACTGCATGCCTTTCACAATGTATTGTTCTCTTCAGATAAATCACCATATGCAAACACTAAAACTATCATATTTGACTTTTTTGTTTGTGTGTAACGCATATCCTATTTTTTAGCAGTGTGTTAAAGATTCAATGAAGTGTTGGGTATTCTTTGGCCTGTTCCTATTATTAGCCAGAGTGACATAGCCATCTAAGGATGGCAGGATGAGAAAGGGCAGCAAATTGTTAGTTAATTAATTATGAGAGGAGTGCCAGAGAGAAGACCAGGTGTTTGGGGGATCTAGTTCCTCAGGAATCGTTACAATTTGACCAGCTTCAGGTACTGTTTATCTTGGTGGGATATGAGGGTGGGGGTAGAGAGAATATGCCTGGTACTACTTTACCTCAGGCAGCAAAATTATCCTGGGCCATTTCCAAGTAGCATAACATTAAAAAGCTAGAACATGCCAAATTTAATAACTATCTACATTTCACATGCTAGTACTTTGACTTGCATCAGGAATCAGATTGTCTCAAGTTATCCTTTTGAAAAATTGGCTCACTTACCTTGTCTGCAGTTTGAAATAAAGGAAATGTCAAACATGCATTCTGTGGTATACGACCAGCTGTTGGGAGAAATAAATTACCGTAAGTAAATGCTTGCACATTTTCTGTTTTCAGACAGCAAAGATCTAGTTTAGGAATATAAAAGAATATCTTAACTCTCAGTTCCAATAGAACGAGAACACTTAAGTCTGAAGTTGGGAAATCAAGATAAATTTCCATTGCATGCATGAATTCATTAGATGGCTATATGCCATTTAATCCTCAGTGCCCATCTGTAACCAGCATGTGAGCAATTAGGTAGCAATTTAGGATACCATAGCAGGATTATCTTGACCAGGGATTGGGCTTGCTCTACTATTGCTACAAAATACAGAATTTGAAATGTAGCACATCTCAGCCTGTGTCAAGTCATCCAGGGAATCCAGAGAGTTGACTGATGCTTCCACTGTCTTAGCTGAATGATGCTATCTATCATTGGGCATCATATACAAAATGAGAAGATACCCAAAAGCATTTGGCCATAATGCAGGAGCTGCTTAGACATCCTGTTACTTCATGAGAGACACCCAACAAGTGGGAAGTGGTGCCTATGTTTAATTATCTACCCAACAGATAAGCCCATATACCAAACAATATGAATCCACAAAGCACAACTAATAGTAAAATCCCTAATCTCACCTAGTTTTCATCTTGATAGTCTTTGGGCCTTTACAGACTGCCAGAAATAATGCAGCTTGAGGCCACTTTAACTGCCCTGGCTCAGCGATAGGGAACCATGGAAATTGTAGTTTTTTCTGAGACATTGAGCCTTCTCTGTCAGAGAGCTCTGGTGCCACAATAAACTACAGTTCCCATGATTCCCTAAAACTGAGTCAGGGTAGCTAAAGTGGACTCAATTTGCACTATTTCTGGCAGTCTGCAAAGGCCCTTTGTCTCCAACATTCTGTAAAATGTTTAGCTTGTGTGTGTGTGTTTTAGAAGTTTATTGCACTATCCTTTTCCATCCTTCCCTCCCAACCTAGGCGTGGCATGAAAATTTTTAAGCACAGATTTTATTGCACGCCTCCCTGCCCAGATTGGAGGCATCCCGTACCCGATCATGGCATCTTGTACCCAATCCGGACTTCTCCCACACTTTTTGAAAGAACAGGATTTTCCTATACTTTGCAAAGTATGAGAGAAGTCTGAATCAGGTACAAGATGCCATGATCCGGTAAGGGATACCTCCAGCCTGGGCATGGAGGCGTGCGATAAAATCCGTGCTTAAAAGTTTTCATTCTGTGCCTAGATTGGGAGGGAAGGACGGAAAAGGGCAGTGTGATAAAACTCCATTAAAAAGCTAGTTTTCTCATTACCACACAAGATAGCTATATGCAGTTAGGCTGTGTCCACAATGCAGAAATAACCCAGTTTCACACCAACTGCCATGGCTCACTAATATGGAATCCTGGGAATTGTAGTTTGTTGTAGCATCAGAGCTCCAACAGAGAAGGCTAAATGTCTCACAAAACTACAAATCCCAGAATTCTACAGCATAGGACGTTATCACACGGGGGCAAATCTGCTGGTTAATCCACACAAAACCCAAACAGAAACTGGATTAGTGCCCCGTGTTTTCACACAACGTCGCACAGAAACAGGACAGAAAGTGGACAGAAACTGGTGTTATCCGAGATCTTTTGAAATGAGGTTGTTTGGAGGAAATGCAAATGTGCAATTAAGGTAAATTCGCATTTACCGTAATGTGATAGCCAAATGCGCATTTGGAAGCATTTCCCCGCATTTTCCCATGGTTCCGCGGGGTCCTTGAGGCAGCGTAAGCGTCTCCTTCCCCCTCAGCAGATGGCTAATTGAGCCGTCTTGGGGGCAGGGAAGGGGAGGGGCAGCCACACGATCGACGCCCCAACCCCTTCCCCAGGTCATCCTCGGAGCAGCCGGCCCTCCGCACGGCCGGCGCTCCAGCGCTCTGAGGAGGACCTCCCGCCACAGCATTTGCACACGCTGCGGCGGAGGAGTTGGCGAAGGTGCGCCGCAGCCTTTCGCGGCGCACCTTCGGCGGCTTGAAGGACGGGCGGACGTGGGCCGCCCCAGGAAGCTGTGCTGCGGGGCCGAAGTATCCCCACACCTCGGCACCACGGCGCAGCTTTGCCGCTCCTGAAAGGAGCCTAAATTGGTGCTCCTTTCACAAGTCGCCAAAGGTGCGCCGCAAAATGCTGCGGTGCACCTTCAGCAACTCTTCCGCCGCAGCATGTGCGAGGAGGTCCTCCTCGGAGCGCCGGCCATGCGGAGGGCTGGCTGCTCCGAGGATGACCTGGGGAAGGGGTGACAGCCGCGGCGAGTGACAACCACGGCGAGCATAGTGCGCATGTGCTAGAAGATCATTTCTAGTACATGTACAGGATTTTCTCACTTGTGTGTGAACGTTAAATGCGGTTTCAGCAGGAGCTTACTTTAATTGCGCAATTAAGGTAATTACGTGTGAAAGCCATTTGCGGAATCAAGGTTTATTTTCAGGATTTGTCATTTCCAGTTTATTGTCGGTTTGTGGCCCACGTGTGATAACGTCCATAGAATCATGGCAGTTAAAGCAGTGTCAAACTGGATTATTTCTGCAGTGTGGAAGCAGCCTTAAATAAAAAAATGTTTACTGTTGGACAATACTAATTATGAAAGATGACTGTGGACTTGTGGCTCAATTAACATGATTTAGGAGGCTGTGAAAGTATTTTAAATTGCAGAAATCCACGTAGCCAATGGGGAACAAATGGTTTTGATTTAGTTATTTGGGCCAGTTAAGCAAAATAATAAGTTTCTAAATATTATGTAAGAATATTATCATACATTGTTTTATTAAGTATTTGGTATGCTTGGAAATCATTGGAGAAAGTTTCTAGGAGGTGAGCCAAGTATGACTTAGACTGGAGTATAACAAAAAGAGAACTTGGGAGTGCCTTGAGATTAAAATCTTTATAACAGAGGTCAAAGCTTTTAAAGGAATGAATTATTCAATGACTTTGTCTTTAGTATAAAATGTGTGATGGAAAGCCTATTGGATGAAAGCCTTTATTCTATAGGTCAGAATAAAATAGATGTCCATTATCTTTTATCTCTACCAAAGAAGAAACAAACAAATAAAAACTTTGCAAGGCATTAGCACCTTTAACCCTTAGCCTGAAATTATTAGTATTAATTCATGAAAAGTCTACCCTACCTTTCATTCCCTTCCAGATTAAGAAATAAATAAACAAAATGTTTGTTAACTGCCTTCGCATCTCTCTCAATCCATGGCGACCCTATGGATGACACATCTCCAGCCACCACCACCCCGTCCTCTACTGCTCTGCCCGCTCCTGCAAACTCATATTTGTGGTCTCTTTAATAAAGTCAATCCATCTAGCATGTGGCCTTCTTCTGTTTCTATGTCCTTCTATCTTTCCTAACATTATTGTCTTTTCCAATGATTCATGCCTTCTCATGATGTGTCCAAAGTACAATAGTCTAAGTGCCTTTGCAGACTGCCAGAAATAATGCAGCTTGAGTCCACTTTAACTGCCCTGGCTGAGTGTTAGGGAATCATGGGAATTGTATTTTTTTCTGGGACATTGAGTCTTCTCTGTCAGAGAGCTCTGGTGCTACAATAAACTACAGTTCCCATGATTCCCTAGCACTGAGCCAGGGCAGTTAAAGTGGACTCAAGTTGCATTATTTCTGGCAGTCTGCAAAGGCCCTAAGTCTTGTCATCTTGGCTTCTATGGATATCTCTGGCTTGATCTGTTCTAGGACCCATTTGTTTGTCCTTTTGGCCATCCATGGAATCCTCAACACTCTTCTCCAGCACCTCATCTCAAATGCATTGATTTTCCTCCTATCTTCTTTCTTGACTGTCCAGCTCTCATATCCGTACATGGTAATAGGGAATATGATGGCTTGTATGATTCTAACTTTTGCGCTGAGCTGTATGTCTTTGCATTTTAGAATCTTTTCTAGTTCTTTCCTGGCTGCCCTCCCCATTCTTAGTCTTCTTCTGGTTTCCTGGCTGCATTCCCCATTCCAATCAATGTTTGATCCCAGATATGAGAACTCTTTTACTATTTCTATTTCCTCATTGTCTAGTTTGAAAGTCTAAGTTCTCTGTGGTCATTATTTTTGTTTTCTTTAGTAAGCCTGCCTTTGCACCTTCTTCTTTGATCTTCCTTATTTAGTTATTATGTTTCTAAATATTATGTATTTGGAATATGTTACAGATCTGCGAGGTTTTCTGCTAGTATTACAGTAAACAAAATATAGGGTACAAAAGAAATCCATTCAGTCCTATAAATATCAGAAAAAGAAGCCCAAATGGGAGGCAAATATGAATTAAAGATTGAGTAGGATGTAGGACAACAGAGTCTGTCTGATCCTGGAACCTAGGCAACAGAGTCAGTCCTGGTTAGTACTTGGATGGGCGACTGCCAATGAATACCAAGTGCTGTATATTTCAGAGGCAGGAACTGGCAAAATCACATCTGAGTATTCCCTGCCTATAAAACTCTATGAAATTCCTGGGGTTGCCATAAGTTAACAAGTGACTTGAAGGAATATTGTTGTTGTATGCCTTCAAGTTATTTTTACTTATGGAGAATCTAACGCAACCCTATCATGGAGTTTTCTTGGCAAGTTTCTTCAGGGGGGTTGCCATTGCCATCTGAGGGGGCATTCCCACTTACTTTTTTGTCCTGAGGAGATGCACTAATGGATCAGTGTTCCTACTATGTTTTCTGTTCCTGAATCTCTCTGTGCTATTTTAACCCTGTTGCCATTCACACATGCAATCATATTGCTTTAAAATGGAGGTGCCTCCATTTCCAGTAATGATGCAGCACGATCTGGATCAATTCAGTAGCATACTCACACTACCGAAGATCTGGATCATTGCGGATCTTTAAAAAAGACACGCTTAAGTACGTAGTACTGGGTTAAGCAGGTTTTTCCATGCGCCCCCCCCCCCCCCCCACACAGACGGTGTTGGGTGCATTCATGGTCAGTGGGAATGTCACAGAAATAACCTGGTTTCACACTGGGTTATTTCTGTATGTGATTGGGCCCTAAGGGTAAGAGAGAGTGACTTGCCCAAGGTCACCCAGTAGGTTTACATGGCCAAGCCGGGATTCCAACATCCTGGTCCAATGCTCAAAACACTATGCCTTGCTGGCTCATGAAGAATACATACAGAATAAAGTTGTCTTTGCTGAGGTTCTAAAACTCAATGATAGGAAAGGTCTGGATACTGGGAAAACTGACATTTATATTCTTACTAGTAGCAGATCCTGATCATTTCTACAGTTACGGTACTTTTGCATTTCTCAGTGGTTCAATATGAGTGCCCCTCCCCCATCCCTTTTCCAAGGGACCATATTGAGCCAGACCATTGGTGCATCTAGAACAGAATTAACATGGCAATGACTCTCCAGCCATGTTATGAAGATTTTCTGAGCCCTACCAGGAGATACTAGTGGCTTCATTTTTTAAGTTCTATTTATTTCAAATATTTATATCATGCTCTATATGATAAGATCTTGAGTGAAATGCATTAAAATTCATTTGATCTAAAATAATAAAAAAGATTTTAAACTGTGAGAAAAAATGTAAATCAAAAACACACATTAAACAAGTTAAAACCATCTACAGGAACAGATTTTTGACAAAATCACAAGACCCACAAAGACTTTAATAAAAGCCATTTTTAAATTTGTTGCTAGAATATTGGCATCAATTGGACCTTGATGGGGAGGGCACTAGGGTTGCCAGACTAAAAACTAGAGCTGTCTGTTGTATCTTAAAGGGTTGAGTGAAAGAGATAATTTCAGCAGGAGGTGCTTGTTACCTTGTTGTATGATAAGCAATACTTGCTGAAATCTCCTCTTCTACACAGCACTTAAAGGTACAGGAGACCTGTCCAGCTTTCAGTTGGGCAATTCTAGAGGGCATTCCACAATACTCAGTACTCCCCCTACTGAGACACAAGGAATGAGCCCTCCAGAAGACAGTAAACTTTGGGCTCCTTTTATATATTTTACACAACCAGGCAATAAGCAACACCAGCTGAAATTCCCTCTTCTATATAACCACTGAAAGGTACTGGAGACCTCTTCAGTCTGGCAACCCTGTGATAACAGTGCTCCTTTATCCTCCCAGGCTTTAAATATCACCACCACATCTTGAACTCAGACTAGACACATGCTGGCAACCAGTGCAACTCAGTTAAAACCACTTTCTATGGTTTCTATGAGATGTTTCCATCAGCAACCTAGGTGCTGCATTTTATACTAAGGGCAGCTTCCAACTTATCTTCAAAGACAGCTCCATGTAAAGCATACTGCAGTGATCCTTTTGGGAAATTACCAGTACATGGGCTACCTTGGTGAGACTGAACCCTAAATCTACAGCTCTTCCAAATTTATTCCAAAGCAGTGTTCCTTGGCAGTGTTATAATATGTTCTAAGCCATACGAAAGGCAATTCATAGATCCAACCATGAGACAGGGGGAGAAACACTGCCTCTCAGCCAGAACTTACCTACAGCCTTGTTCTGACATAGCATGGTTGATGCTGATCCCTACAAAGCCAACCCAAGTTCCAAGGTCCAAACATTGTAGGTGAGGTACCCTCAAAGAGTGCTGAGCTTGTGATTTGGAAGATAGTGGCGGTCAGTTCTGGAGCTGCACACCAGCCATTTAAGCCAGTGAGGCTTTCCAGGGCAGGGAGTAGGTGTGCTCCTCTATCTGAGACATGTGCGTCACTCCACATAATGGAAGGCCCAGCCCTGCAAACAGCTAATCCTGCAAAAGGGATCATGTTTCAACTATTCCGTTTTACAATCCAGATGGATAAGCAGAACATGCATGGTATCTGCACCTTGCTGCCAATAAAATATAAACTGGGGATATCCCTCTTCTCCTGCTCTGCTCTATGAATACCAGCTGCACATGATGGATAATTTAATGCCTTTACTGTGACAATAATAATAAAAGATTTACTAGTCAGTCACACTACAGAGCAGGGTTAGCTTTGCTGGATAGCTGCCCAGGACCAACCCTAGAAGGGCCCCCACTAAGGATCCTTAGAAACCTGCTCCTCTTTTACCTTCCCTTCTTCAGGTGTGTGAGCAGGAAAAAAGGAGTGGATTCAGCTTCTGCTTGCCTTGCCTTTTTCTACTGGGAGCAGTAATAGGGAGTTAGGTCTACTGATGACACCTTAGTCGAGCTCTCTCCATAAAGTAGAGCTTGCACTTCCCTAATAGTCCATTTTTTAAAAAAACAAATACCTTTTCATCCCCAAAGACTCTTAAGGCTGCTAACAGTAATAAAATACAGATTATAAATAGAGTCATTAAAGCACATCACAAAAGCAGATAGATACTTCCTTCTTCAACAACAGACCAGCCTGTATACTAAACACCACACAGAGATATTCATTTTTCTAGAGTTCTCTAGGAGACTGTGATCCTACGATCAAGTCTACTTGGCCTGCTGTATCTTTAAAACAGGAGTGGGTGAAAGAACACAAGTCCTCCAGGCACTGGGTTTTTGTGGATTTTTCGGGCTGTGAGGCTGTGTTCTAGAAGAATTTATTTCTGATGTTTCACCTGCATCTGTGGTTGGTATCTTCCGAGTGAAAAACCCACAAAAACCTATGGTTGCCAGCCATGAAAGTCTTTGACTTCACCTTCAAATGTTATTCACTGCAACCCCTATTAGCAATAGCAATTTCATTTATATACTGCGTCATACTGCGCTATGCAGTCTCTAAGCTAGGGGTCCCCAAACTACAGCCCGCAGGCTGAACCCAGCCTGTCGAGGCCTTGTATCCGGCCCATTGCCGGTCCTACCGCCACCGCCACCTTTCTAGCGTGCATGCAACCCCAGGTGCCATTTTGGAACAAAAAATGGCGGCTGGCGTCGTGCGCATGGGGCAGGATGGGAAGAGAAAGGGAGGCCAGATGCCCCCCCCTTTTTTTTTTTACTTCAGCCCTCCAATGAGCTGGGGGACGGCGAACCGGCCCCCGGCTCAAAAAGTTTGAGGACCCCTGCTAAGTGGTTTACAACTGTAAGCTTATTGCCCCCAACAAGCTGGGTACTCATTTTAGTGACCTCGGAAGGATGCAAGCCTGCGTCAAGCCTGAGCCCTGGCAGCTACTGAACTCGCAACCTTGTGGTTTTAACCACCGCGCCACCAGGGCTGATGGGACTGACAGTACAGCAACATCCACCTGCCTCCCCTCCCAAAATTTAATGCTTTTTGGAAAACTGTGGTACTCATTTAGCAGCACTTTATCTTTGGCCAGTTCTAAGCGAGAAACATCTTACAGCAGGGGTGGGTAACTGTGGAAGTACAGGGGACCACATTAGCCTCTCAGGAGACATTTGAATGCTGCACACACACACACACACACACACACCTGCTCCTGCAATGAACATTTTTTGCTCCTAAAGCTTCCAAATGACCTCCAGGAGACATGAGCTGGGTGGGTGAGATTTTCACCATTATTTTGGAGCCTTTGTGTGCCAGTTTAACAGGAAGCCAAAAACACTTTTTTTTAAGGCCTATCATGGGCCTAAGTTGGCCTAGAGGAGGCAAAAGGTAGAGAAAATGCCCCCTCCCCCAGACACACCAAGAACATTCTGGGGCATCTGGAAGGGGAAAAAAACTTGGGGGGGGGGGAGGGTATTTTTATGTGCAAAAAAACCTTTGCTTGATGTCCCCCCCCGCCCCGGGGGATTAGAAGGGTCACAAAAGTGGACCTGAAGCTGCATGTAGCCCACAGGCCAAGTTTTGCCAACACCATGCACATAGTCAAGATGACTTGATAGTGGAACAAATTTCAACATTTTATTTTTACAATCCTCCTTTTTACACGTCCAGTCAAGTGTTTATTGCAGGGGTAAAAATTGTGTGGCCTTCTCCAGATGCTGCTGACCTGCAGCTCCCATCAGTTCTCTCACTGGCTATGGTGGCTAGGGCTGTTGTGACTTGCCATTCAGCAACACCTGGAAGTCTGCATGGTTCCTCATTCTGTTTTATTGGGTGATGTAAGCAGTCTGGTGAATGTTGGGTATACCAAGTAGCAGGGGTAGGCAACCTTTCCCCTTTAAGGGCCGAGGGACTTCAGCTCCCAGAAGCCTCAGCCATGTTGGCCAATAGTCCCATGTTGGCCAATAGCTCCTGGGATTCTGGGAGCTGAAGTCCTTCGGCCCTTAAAGGGGAAAGGTTGCCTACCCCTGCCAAGTAGGAATGATCTCACTGTGTGTTCTGCAAAACCTGGAAAAGTTTTTTTTTTTTTTAACTATAGCTCACAGGATGCAAGTATGGAAAATGGAAGTGAGCTCTGCAATAATCACCTCTTGCAAAATGTAGGTGTGTCAGTAGCCATCATATGTTTTCTTGTAGAGATTGGACAAGCTGTTTTTTTGGATTAGAACTTCCGTGATCCTGGGACATTACAAGAGCTGTAGTTGAAAAAGAGTTTTCTAAGCTCTGGGTTCCAGTTTCAATAACTGTAAAGGAAGTTTTTAAAAACACCAAACAAACAGCAGAATGTGGTCAAACATTCAGGCGGCATTCCTGTGCATACTTATGGTTGTGTGCTGCACACTTACATGAGAATAAACTCCACAGAACTCCCTAGAGCAGCATACTTTCAAGGCAAAATGCACATTAGTAAGCTGTAAGATAGGTAATGGGCACCTTATTGTTATGCACACAAGGACCTTGGCATGGCCCAGTAAGCCAAGTTAAGGTATCCTAGCATTCCATACACAGATAATAGGTCTGTTTTACAACTGTGAATTTGCCATCTGTTAAGCAGTTTCAATCAGCCTCAATCTCATCCAATTTTTTCCCTAAAGATAAGAAACAAAAGGAGATGGCAGATACAACTAATCATTCAACCCTATAAAGAATAGGAATTTGAAGCAATCTGCCAGTCAGTAAATATGGTGTTGGATAAAGAAGTCAGTTCCTGCTGGACAGGCGAAGCTAAAAGCCTTTGTAAATTAAGAATAGTTCTTGACCACAAAGCTGGATGGTATGAGCCCTAAACTGATTGGGAAACAAACAGTGAAACAATGGAAGGTTATTGCTTTTATCTTTATATCATATCTTCATATCAGCAAGTTTTTCAATGGTCATGCCCCACTTTTGTGACCCTTCTAATCCCCTCTCCCTCCCCCCCCCCCGAGTTTTTTTAATAAACAGTAAATGTCTCCCTCAAAAACAAACAAAAAAAAGATGAAAGGGAGATCTGGAGAAGAATCTAGCAGCACCTTTGAGTGAACTTATTTATGTTAGCATGAGCTTTCATGACTATCAACCTATTTCTTGAGATGCACTGACACAGGTCATTCACATCATTCTGCAGAGGCATTCACATTGATACAATCCCAATAGAATTAACTGAATGCTGACAGGGAAAGCACTGTCAAATCTCCCATACAAATTCTATACATTACTGGTTATCAGCACAGTGGGAAGCAGTATAACTGTAGAGATTAGGATCACCATAAATCAGAAATGACCTGAAGTCACACAACAACAAAAGTAATGACTGCTAGTGTTTAAACTATCTCTGAACATTGTCATTATCATCAGGATTTGAAAAACCTTGTAGTATTTTGATTAAAGTAGTGAAGCCATTTCCATGGATCTTCACTGTAATGGATGATACTACAGGTGCTAAATTTAAAGATCAAATCATATTATAGTGGGTCCTTGTTATCCGTTGGGGTTTGGTTCCAGGATCCCCTGTAGATACCAAAATTTGTGGATGCTCAAGTCCCATTAAATATAATGGCATAGCTTATATAAAATGGAAAATCAAGGTTTACTTTTTTGGAATTTATACTTTTTGGGGGAATATTTTCAAGCTGTGGATGTTTGAATCTGTGGATAAAAAATCCGTGGATTAGAAGGGCCGACTCTATTTCCAAATTGCTCCTTGGCTCAAAACTTGTGGCAATGATCAAAATTGCTTTCTCACATCAAGCTCACTAGGTACTAACAGAACCTGGAAAAATCAGCATTGTTGATAGCCATGCTTACTGAGAATTGTAATCTAAAGAGTAATCTTCTGAGGTTCTGGATATACTTTACGTTTGTAGAGTTATAAGCAGTTGTTCCCTCCAATTCCACATGGGAAAATCCCCAGATGTCAAAAAGTCATTCTTATACTTTCAGAGCTACGAAAACTACAGCCAAGAGTCCAGTTTCATATATTTGTAATAAGTTCTGTCCTGTCAATATGCAGAAACACTTTTAATTTTTTTTAAAGGTTTTATATATTTAGATAGCTATATATGTCTGAATTGTATAAGATTCAAAACCTTGATATTAAGCTTTCCCAAATCCTTTTAGATAGATGATCTAGTCAGAATAGTATTTGAAAATACTTCAAAATTCATTCTTTCCATAGATGCTTAACTTCCTGTGAGAGTGTTGGTTTATAATGCATTCCATATTTGGAAATGCTGCCCCACGCCATCTCAGGATGTTTCACAATCTGTTTTCATTGGTCCCTGTCCAGAGTGAAAATTGTGATTTGATGTAACTGTTATCCCAATATCTACAATTATTTCAAAGTGCAGCAGGACCAGGTAATGTTCTCTCTAGTTTTCCAAGACAAGCAGGCAACATGTGGAACAAGGAGAGACCAAATTTTAAGTATAACATATTCAAAATCAGCTGCGCTTCTTTCACCATGTTTATATATTCTGTCTTTGAAAAATGTATTATGTGCTGTCTGAAAAGATGAACTGTTATAAATTACTCTGCAGAACCTCTGTGAACCAATGTAAGCCTTGCATTTGCATTTACCAATTTGACTAGTAAAAACTCAGATCAAGAACAGCAAGCAACAGCTTTTGTGTATCATGAGCTGAGCATACTCACCTACCTTGACTATGAAGTGCCAAAAGGAGAAAACCCCTGCCAAGTAATAAACTAACACACAATTAAGCCAATCTACATCAAAGTATGTTCAGCCTCAAACAAGTTATTGCATTCCTTGCCATTTGCCTGACCAGAGAGAGAGAGGGAGAGAGAAGGATGGAGAGGAGAGCTGGATGAACTGAGTTAAAGCAAATAATGCTGCTCACTTCAGCAAAATTACATTTTGACACCTAAGTGAAGGTGAGAAAAAGTTAAAAGAAGAGAATCAAAGCCTAACATTTGATCTTTCAGTCTAGCTCTTTCTGAATGCAACTGTGACCTCTTCAGTCTTCATTACTATTCCACAACTTGACTAACTCTCCATTTGTACTTTGTCCAGTTTTTGTGCCAAGGATTTTATCCTCCCACAAACTCCACGAGACATCTCCAGGTAAGGCTGGCAAAGAATCCTGTTGAAAACCCTTGAGGGAGGTGGCCACTGCCCAGTGTACAGCTTACACAACACAGCAATGGTCTGACTCACAATGAAGACAGCTTCCTAGAATCCTAGGTTAGAGGTTGAGAAATAACAAATTTGACCAAAGCCACAAAGTGGGCTTCATAGCTGAGCAGTGATTTGAAATGCTTCTGATCCAAGTCTAACACTCCAGCCTCTACACCACACTGACTTTTAAGTTGTCTGGTATGTTCTACATTCCAGAATGAAACCAAGTCCCTCCTTCTCCATATGGAAAAGACGGAGAAAAAAAGGAAAAATCCATCTTTTGCTCAAATTGGAATAATGCTTCCTGTATACAGGCAGTTGTCTCAACCATAATAGTTCTCCCTACCTCTGACAACATTTCTTTTTTCCTTGTTCTTCAGATAATCACACTGTGCAACATCCTTTAGGCTCTGAACAGTTTTACAGCTGTTGAGTTGCTAATGGGAACTTCATGTGTGTGTACCCAGCACAAGTGCTGTCAGGAAGAAACCAAATGTCAACCTGAGGTATGCAGCAGTAGCCATAAATATTCCTTTGAACACTTCCCATCTGGAACTGTAGATTATGGTCGGACAAAGAGCTGAAGTAGCTTGAGGGCATTGTCTTTTTATCTCCCACTCCCCCCCCCCCCCAAAAGAGACAGCCCCCTTCAGGTCGAGTGATGTGAAAGGAATATGATGTGACATCCTTGCTCAGGATTTAACTTTACTTGTGAAACAGAAACATAGGTATCCAGGTTTGTCTGAACTTCTCACAAATAGGCACATCACTTAAGTTTGGAAATTATTGTTTTTGGGGTACTACAACCAGTGAAGGATTTGAGGAACTGCAGTCACCACCAAAAAAATGTTTCCAAGCTCTATAAATCACCAACTCTATAATCGTATGGTCACTTCCCTCCATATCAGTCACATCAAAACTCAGACCAATCTGCTTTTGGAATAAACATGCACAGGATCAGGTTGTAGGTCAGTTATCTGAAGCTCCCCTCAAGAGGAGGAAGCAACCCAGTAATTATGCTCTGGCATCCACACTCTTTGCATGTCAACATTCTTGGCACTGCTGTGCCTTGCCTTTATTATACAGTTACCAAACCCTACATCTTTACGGAGACAAGCTGGCTAAGGGAACCTTCCCACATTTCTTTATTTCTTTTGTACTGAAGCAAAGGCCCAGCCTTGTAATGCCTTTACACCACCTTTGAAAGAAGTGGTCTTCCTTTTTGGCCTTAACAGATCTGGGAAAATTTCCATCTCTCCTTAGGAGCTCTGAGTGGAGTGGAAAAATCAAAATGCTTCTGCTTCATTCATTTAACTCCTAGACTAATTAGCAGTTTGGTAATACTCTTATTTAATACTTCTGGAGGGGGTTATTTATAAGGATGCTTTTTTGCAGCACTTGAGAATCAAAGCAGAGTATAATTTGTAAAGCAGCCAAACAGGCTAGCGGGAGTGGGAGCTAAAGAATGCTAAAATGTATACTTTCAACTTGGGAAAAAAAAAAAGTTTTCTGGGTACTGATATTTGGCAGAGTCCAGTGACAGAATCACAGAATATCCATCATAAAGCCCTGTTCCTTTACCTGCTCAGATCTTATTTCATCAAGGGTTATGCTCTGTATATCATTTATAAAACTTCCCACCTGCAAAGGCTGAAAGAACGGTGTTAGATCAGCCATACCACCAGTGGGAGAGACTAATCTTCCACGTATTCCACAAGGAATGCAAGCATTATTTTTAAGTGTCAAGTTTCTAGAACAAATCTTTGGGAACACACATTGCTGTTTCACTCACTCACACGCATGCACACACACACACACAGAGCCTCCAATAAATACCAAGTCAGAAACAAAGCTGTATTCTCCTTAAGTTGTAGAGTTCCTTTCTCCAACCTTGTAGGAATCTAGAGAGCAGTAAAAAGCCCAATTCTATTACTGCCATCATTGCAAATGCATTTTTTCCCAGTTCAATGGGGCTTACTTTTAAATCCAGTGGGCACTAAGGCCCTAAGGGTTGCAATCCTGAAAACACTTGCTTCATATTACGAAGGGGGTTGCCTAGTTTGCTTGAGAGAAACCAGCCCAGGATGGCACCTAGTGTAAAGAGAGGGGCCAAGGTCTACGTTTTGGCTTCTTTGGCCTTTCCTGCACATTTAAAAAGAAAAAGAAAAAGAAAAACTCTTTCAAATTTAATTAACACTCCAGATAGCCTGTTTAGAATCTTATAAATACAGCTAGGCTTTAAGGATCCGTTATGGTGATGCTACTTAGTTTTCAGCGACTCGTAAAACTTTCACAAACAGACCTGCAAATGAATTACATCCATCTGCTCCGCAGCAGCTGCGAGAGCAGCTTCTCCCCATTACTAGGCTCTTGGCTTTCCTTCCTGCCTCTCTCTTTCTCTCTCAGAAAGCTTTGCCAAGCCATTGACAGACCCCTCTCTTCTCTGCTTTCCCAAAAAGGAGCCCATGTCCACAAACTGTAAAGACACCGCCTTCACCCCCCAAAAGCCTGGTCTCCTACTAAGCCAAAGAACCATCAACCCTCTCAGAGCTGCATCTGCACTTCAGCACCCCAAGGTCCAAATTGTTGGGTTGCTTTTTAAAAGGGTGAGTATCTTTTTTTAAGGGTTTGAGGAATGGACTCAGGGTGACCAGATGTCCTCACCCAAAGGAGGGCAAGGCCCTGCAAAACAGAGGACATTGCCAAAGAAAACCCTAAAAACACTAACATAAATTCATGCTTCTTAGTCAGGCTCACAATGGAGTGGAAAGGAGGCATAAATGTAGGGCAGGTCCTGGCAAAGGAGGACGTTTGCTTACCCTAGTTTTGACTAGGACACTGAGACCATTCCTGGGTGAGCTTGGGCAAGTCACACTCTCTCAGAGGAGGGCAATGGCAAAGAAGAAGCTTGTCAAGAAAACCCCAATGAGAGGTTCACCTCAGGGTTGCCATATCTGGGAAATGACTTGAACATTGAACCAATGACAAGAACAACCACCATCTTTTTAAAAGGGATCTCCCAAGTTTTTTTTTCTGAGGGGATATCCTCTCAGAAAAAAAAACTTGGGAGATCCCTTTTAAAAAGATGGTGGTTGTTCTTGTGATGTGCCTTCAAGTCATATATATATATATATATATATATATATATATAATGATTTGAAGACACATCACAAGAACAGCCATCTTTTTGTTATATAGTATTATATATATATATATATATATATATATATAGTGTATTTCTGAGGATATATATAAAATGACTTGAAGGCACATCACAAGAACAACTATCTTTTTATATAGTATAAAAAGATAGTTGTTTTTCTGAATATATATATATATATATATATATATAATGACTTGAAGGCACATCACAAGAACCACCACCATCTTTTTGTTTTATATATATATATATATAGTGTGTGTGTGTGAGTTTGTATATATAGTGTTTTTCTGAAGAGATATATATATATATATATATATATAATGACTTGAAGGCACATCACCAGAACAACCATGTTTTTGTTATATAGTGTGTGAGTTTGTATATATGTGTATGTATATATATATAGAGAGAGAGAGAGAGAGAGAGAGAGAGAGAGAGAGTTTTTCTGAATATATATATATATATATATAGACTTGAAGGCACATCACAAGACCAACCATCTTTTTGTTATATAGTGTGTGAGTTTGTGTATATATATATATATATATATATAGTGGCATCTAAACGGGTGCGATGCATCTCCTACTTCAAAGACCACTTTAGCATCAGAAAGAGGAGGAAGGGAGGAGGCAGAGGAAGGAAGTGTGGTGTTTGGACGCGGGCGCGTCTTCTCCCGTCTTGTTTCCCCTCAGGAACCTGCTCCCTACCCCGTCTACACCTTCCAAAGCATGGCCTCAACCCGCATTAAGGAGGGTGACCGGTCTGCGAGGACAGGACAGGCAAGGCAAGGCAAGGCCAGGCATCCAACTCTGCCCACTTGTTATCTGTCAGCGGTACAATAGCAGCATTGATAAAAACAGTCATAGCAACTGGCATTGACAAGTGCGCCGGAGTAGCATTCCACTGAAATGAGGGGAAAGGAGGGAGCTGCGTCCGCACTGCAGAAAGAACCCGCCTTGACCCCGCTTTAACTGCTGTGGAATGCTGGGGGGCTGTAGTTTGTTGGGGCACCAAGGAAAGCTAACTCTCTCACAAAACTACTAAGGCCAGGATACCATAGCACCGCGCCATTGCAGTTAAAGCGGTATCAAACTGCCTGATTTCTGCCACGCGGATGCAGCCAATGAATTCTAAACCCTCAGAATCCCACAGTAAGGAGCCACGGCTGTTAAAGCGGGGTCAACCCGGATTATGACTGCAGTGCAAATGCAGCCCAAGAAGAAGGAGAAGCATTTTGAAGAAAGGAAGAAAGAAAGGAAGAAAAAAACACTAGTTTTGTGAGACATTGAGGAGAGAGCTCTGGTGCCACAACGAAACACAGTCCCCAAAACCCCACAGCATGGAGCCACGGCAGTTAAAGCGGGGCCACACCGGATTACTTCTGCAGTGCAGATGCAGCCGAAGAAAAAGCAGCAGCAGAAGCATTTTGAAACAAAAAATGCA
This sequence comes from Phrynosoma blainvillii, assembly GCA_026167975.1. Taxonomy (NCBI): domain Eukaryota; kingdom Metazoa; phylum Chordata; class Lepidosauria; order Squamata; family Phrynosomatidae; genus Phrynosoma; species Phrynosoma blainvillii. Next base: position 51,805,945 of record JANUYF010000004.1, read on the forward strand.
GTTTTGTGAGACACTGAGCAAAGCTAAAAAAACAAACACACACACAAAAAAAAATACAATCTCCCAAATCCCACAGCACACTTAAAGCGGGGTCAAAGCGGATTATTTCTGCCTGAGGAGGAGGAGGAGCATTCTGTGAAGCAAAATTGTAGTTTTGCGAGACGCTGAGCGAAGCTAAAAAAAACCCCACAAACCAAACACAAAATGCAATCCCCCAAATCCCACACAGCACTTAAAGCGGGGTCAAAGCGGATTATTATTTCTGCCCGAGGAGGAGGAGGAAGAAGAGGAGAAACATTTTGTGAAGCAAAACTGAAATTTTGTGGGGCTCTGGGGCCACCGCCACAAAAATGCCATTCCCAAACTCCCATAGCATGCTTGGAGCCAGGGCAGTTAAAGCGGGGTCAAAGCGGGCCATTTCTGCAGTGCGGACGCAGCGGGGAGGCGCTCCCTTTCCCTTTCCTCCTGCCCCTCCCCAGCCCCCTGCCCATAAAGAAAACCCTGCCTTGGGGAAAAGGCACCTTGTGGGCTGGACTCTGGGCTCCAAGGCGGCAGTCCCGGCGGTGCTAGGAATCCCGCTTCTCCGGAGGCGATGACACGCACTAACCCCAACCATCTGTTGGAGCCCGGCCCTGAGCCCTCTCGGCCTCTCCCGGGTCAAAGCGAGGAAGGAAAAGGAGGAGGAAGAGGAGGAGGGATGGCCAAGGCAAGGCAAGCCAAGGCAAGGCAAGGCAAGCCAAGGCCAGCCAGGCTCCAGAGGCTCCAGTCCAGAGGAACAAAACCCGGGCGCAAAGTCGGAGCGCGCACACTTCTTTCCCCAAGTAACCTGAGAGTTGCCGAAAGAAAGAAAGAAAGAAAGAAAGAAAGGGCGGCTGTTAAAAAGGGAGAAAAAGAGGGAGGGGAGGGAGGGGCGAGCAGGGGAGGGGGAGGGACCCTCGGCTATTTTGGGGAGAGAGGGAGGGAAGGGGGAAGGGGGGCCATTCGCAGGGGCTTATTGCCTCTCCGGACTCTTTGCCTTCCCCCCCCTTCCAGGCAAAGAGAATGAGAAAGAGAGAGAGAGAGAGAGAGAGAGAGAGTTGGGGCTAGGACCTCCTTAACTCTGTTTAGTGCAAGGTGCTGATGCCCCCTATGAGAGCCAGGAGGGCACAGTGCCTGAAGAGTTGTTAACTTCCCCCGAGTCCATCTCGACTCATGGCGACCTTATGGATGAGACATCGCAAGACCCTCTGTCCTCCACTGCTCTGCTTAACTCCTGCAACCCATCATCCCCTCAACAGAGTCCATCCATCCGGCATGTGGCCTTCCTCTCTTCCTACTTCCCTCCACCTTCCCAGCATTATTGTCTTTTCCAAAGAGTCCTCCCTTCTCATGATGTCTCCAAGACCCTCTGTCCTCCACTGCTCTGCTTAAATCCTGCAAACCCATACCCATGACTTCTTTAATAGAGTCCATCCATCTGGCATGTGGCATTCCTCTCTTCCTACTTCCCTCCACCTTCCCCAGCATTGTTGTTTTTCCCAGAGTCTCCTCATGATGTGTCCAAAATACAACAACCGAAGTTTTATCATCTTGGCTTCCAGGGAGGTTTTTGGCTTGATCTGCTCTAGGACCCATTTCTTTGTCCTTTTGGCTTTCCATGGGATCCTCAGCACTCTTCTCCAGCACCACATTATCTCAAATGCATTGATTCCCCCCCCCCCCTCTCTATCATCTTTCTTAACTGTCCAGCTCTCACATCCATACATGGTAATAGGGAATACAAGGACTCTGGAGACCAGCTCCTAAAAAGCATCTGAGGAAGTAGACTGAAGTCTAGGAAAGCTCCTGCTGCCAACTTCTTTCTTTCAGGAGGTGCTACAAGAGATCTCTCTACAACGGATTCTTCTAAAGGAACACGGCTATGTCTTCAAATTCTCCCACTCTGGAGACCAGGGTTTTATATTCCCAGCTCGGCCATGAAACCCACTGAGTGACTTTCTCACACACACATGACTTAGATATAGGTCTTCTCCTGGGTTTTCCACTCCACCAAATAATGCCTTTGAGGAAGCCGGCTCAAGTCTGCTTGATCTGTTCTAGGACTCAACTGTTTGTCTTTTTGGCTGTCCACAACAGTATCCTTAACACTCTTCTCCAGCACCATATCTCAAATGAATCTATTTTCTTCTTAAGTGCTTTTTTCACCCATGGTGATAGGGAATCCAGTAGCTTGGAGTATTCTAACTTTAGTGTTCAGTTGCAAAGCTTTACAGTTTAGAATCTAGTCTGGTTCTTTCATAGGTGTCCTTCCCAAATTGTGAAGATTGCAGGCCTGTGACTAACATTGTCATAATTTTTTTCTCCTGCAATGGCAAATTTCCTCTGAAGAAAACTTGCCAAGAAAACCCTGTGACAGACTTGCCTTAGGATCACAATAAGTTGGAAATAACTTGAAGGCACACCACAACAATGATTTTGAACACTTTTGCCTGATGAAGAAGCCAGTGAGCTTCAAAAGCTTGCGTCATGTATTTCATGCTTTTTTGTTGGCCCAATAAAACTATTGCTAATTTGTGGATTTTGGAATTGGTTGTATTTTTTGTGGGAGTTTTTTGTGTGTATTCTTAAATGTTGTTCTTGTGTGTCTTCAAGTCGTTTCCAACTTGTAGTGATCATATCATGGTGTGGTTTTTTGGGCAAGATTTGTTCAGAGGAGGTTTGCCATTGCTTTCCCCTGAGGTTTAGAGCATGTGATTTGCCCAAGGTTTCATGGCCGAACTGGGAATTGAACCCTGGTCTCCAGAGTCATAGTCCAACACTCAAACCATTATGCCATGCTGCCTCTTAAGGCTGCAATGCCATACCTATTTTTCTCAGGAGGACGTGCCCTTGAAATCAATGGGTCTTTACTTTTGACTAGAGACTCATGCTGGATTATGCTGTCAGTTTTGTGCATTTTGGTTAATTCAATAAAGATATTGTTGTTTTGTGGATTTTGGATGTTATTGTAAACCATGAGGTCCTTTCTGTCTCTCCTCCACCAATTTTTTTGTTCCTTCCCCATCACTTATTTTTAATACTACTTAGCCTAATGAAGACTTCTGGAGAACCTGAAAGCTTTCACACTTTTGTAGCTTTCTAAAGCCAGCAAACAAATGCTGCATGTTCTTTCTCAAATAGGCAAGTGTGGAAAAAAGATGGTTTTTAAAAGGCTGTGGAAAAAAAAAAAAGGCTTTCTAAAGTGTCCAACCTGACACTTGTGTTAAATCTGTATTTTACATGACAACAGATGTTGAGTTTCTTTGAACTGGCAAAGGGAATTGTAAAAAGAGAATTGTTATTAAAAGTGCAAAGCCTAAACTGTGGAAAAGGCTTGTAAATGTGGTCTGTTTTAAGTGCTATATGCATATGTACTTATCTTAATGCCTGGGAACTCTGATTTGCTTTGCTTGATTTGTAAAATCAATACATGTTAATGGAAGGTATTTTTAGACTAACCAATGCTGTTTCATTAAACATTAATTAATTAAGGTAGTTATGTTTTTGTACTTAATTAGTAAATGACCATTAAATGGAGAAAAATGAATAGTTCCTGATTTCATTTGCTTTAAATTCTTCCCCGAAGTGATTATATGGTGTCTGTTTCAGCCTATTAAACTGCAAATGCTTTCACAGATGCTGGTTTGGCTATAGACTAAAACACAATTCCCAGATCTTCTAAATTGAGATAAACAAGTAACAGGACAATATTTTCAATAATGGTAAATGGCAAGGTCACAATGAAACTGCTATCCCTTGGGTACTATAAGATTTTAAACAGTGCCAATTAATGTTACAGGGCAAGCTTTGTTTTCTTTATTTCTTTTCCTACCAGACTGTGGTCTGGAAAGACTCTGGATAACCTTGTTGATTTGGAAAACCCTGGAGGCATTCTTAAAACTAGTTTGTTTTACATTCACTTTAACTGTACTCTGAGCACCCAAGTAAAACCTAAGAAGCTGTGAAAGTGCAGACTTCACAGTTTCACCCCTATCGTGTCAGTAACACCACATCAGAAAATACATACTACTTAGAGACTCAGGGAAATCCAAACTATTGCAAACAGCTGTTAGAATAGATAGTCAATCCTGAATCTATAGAGACTGAACAGGTGAAAAAGAGGTTGACTGCTGAAATGATTCAAATACATTCTTAAGTTGTCTCTGAATAAAGTATAACCAGATCCTTCGGGAGGGGGTAGTTAGTTGCTCCAACTTGTCTCCAGCTGATAGAAGAGAGCAGAATTTGAACAACAAATATAGAAATAACACTAAAAGGCTGTATTGGTGTGGTAGCAATATTATTTCTCTATTTGCCATGGTATACAGAAATTGTGACAATATATGCATTAAAAATTATGCTTTTTCTCCAGAGACTTCATTTTTGTTAGGTTTTAATGCCAATGTAAATTCAAGCGTACCTTTGCAAGCATTAATGAAATGCTAGCAAGCTAACCATCAAAAGGTAAGAATGTGAATGGCTATGTGGTTCAGGATGAATGAGCCCCTTCCATAATAAACAGTATTATTTGCCATCACATAGCTTTAAAAAGTTACTTTTGTGCACTACAACTTCCAGAATCCCATAGCCATTGGCAATACTAGCTGTGGGTGGGCTTCAGGGAGTTGTAGTTCATAAAAGTAAATTTCCCAAGCTCTGCTCCATCAGTGCTTTAGCTTTCTGTAGTCCTTACACAATTTTGGCCAAGACTGGGCTCAGTGGGTATAGCCATTTGTTCCAGTCCCTTTATCTGCAGCTCTCTTCTGCTCATGCAGATGCCAGGCCTGCAATCTCTTTCCAGTCCTGTTGCACATGGTAAACATTTATTTAAGCCTCTGACATAGCCTAACACCTTTAATCAGCTGCCTCAGTTCTTGGGAGCCATCTTTTCTTCCTCCGATGGCAAAGAAAGTTGAGAGGAGCAGATGGGATATGAAGATGCAGATTTACAAAATGGAGTTTGATATTTTGTTCAGCTGCCTGTGAGGTCCCTTCCAATTTTCAATGGAAAGATACAAGTCAACAAAGAGTTATTTCAAAGACTGGGGATTCTTTCATCTATCGGGGGAAAGATCAGTGTCCACATAAAGGTAGAAGAGATTCAGGAGGATTCTACTCCTCAATAGATATTTCAAGGCAGGTCATTTGCAAGTTGGCACATGATGCTGGATATGGATATATAACCTGTGGATATGTCTGCATAATTATGTTGATGTGTCTTGATGTCCACAAGAAGACAATGTTGTAAGTAGTCATTTGAGCAGTTTTCACCTGGCTGGAATCTTGCAAATGTGCTAGTCAACTCCTATCATCCTCAATAATAAGAATAAGAATAAGAACTTTATTCTTGTATCCCACCTTTCTGCCATGACAATCAAGGCGGCTTACAGAGAGCAAAACAAATTTAAATAAAACAGACCCTACAATAAAACAATGATAATCATAATAATAATAATTAACCCCCCTTTAAAAGAATTAAATACAATACTAAAATAAGAACATAGGGCCTAAGCAGACTGCCAGAAATAGTGCACATTAAATTGAGGCATTGCCCTGGCTCAGTGCAAGGGAATCATGGGAACTGTATTTTATTGTGGCACCAGAGCTCTCTGACAGAGAAGGCTCAATGTCCCAGAAAAAAATACAGTTCCCATGACTCCCTAGCACTGAGCCAGGGCAGTGCCTCAATTTAATGTGCACTATTTCTGGCAGTCTGCTTAGGCCTATAGTATTCAAATAGCAATTGTTCTGGGACAATAGTGGATGTATAAAGTGGGGAGAGCACAGAGTCAGTTGGATTGATCTATTCGGTGAAGGCCTGATGGAAGAGATATATATTGACAGCTTTTTAAAAGCTGTCTAAACTGGCTATTTGACGGATCTCTTCTGGCAAGGCATTCCATAATCTGGGAGCGGCAGCAGAAAATGTCCTCTGGGAGGTTACCATTAATCTGGTTTTTATAGGTTGCAGTAAATTCCTCCCAGAGGACCTGAGGGTGTGGGGCAGATTGTATGGAAGGAGGTGATCCCTTAGATAGGTTGGACCCAGGCCATGTAGGGCTTTAAAGGTAATCACCAATACCTTATACTGTGCTCGGAACCCAATAGGCAGCCAGTGAAGAGATTTCAAAATAGGTGTAATATGTTCACTCCTAGATTTACCAGTGATCAACCTGGCTGCCATATTTTGTACTAGTTGTAGTTTCCGAACTAGGTATAAGGGTAGCCCCATGTAGAGTGTATTGCAGAAATTGAGTTGTGAGGTTACCAGTGCATGCACTACAGTTTCTAGGTCCCTTGTTTCCAGGAAAGGGCGCAGCTGGTGTATCAGCCGAAGCTGATAGCAGGCGCTGCTGACTGTTGCATTCACCTGCAGTGATGGGTCTAGGAGCATCCTCAGACTGCAAACACAGTCCTTAGAGGAGAATGTGAAACCATCCAGGACTGGCGATTGCAACCCAATACCTGTGAGAATCTCCGTTTTGTCTGGATTCAGCTTGAGTTGGTTTTTCCTCATTCAGTCCATTACTGGCTCAAGACAATGATTGAGGGAAGAATTGCCATCTGCCTCATGCTGACCGGGACATGGAGAAATATATTTGGGTGTCATCAGCATACTGATAACACCCCACCTCATGTCTACGGATAATTTTCCCCAGCGGCTTCATGTAAATATTAAATAGCATCGGGGACAGGATGGCACCCTGAGGGACACCACATTTAAACTCTGTTTTTGAAGAGCAGCTGTCCCCGAGCATCACCCTCTGGAATCTGCTGAGAGGAAGGAACAGAACCACTACAGTACAGTGTCTCTGATTCCTAGCTCTCCCAGGTGTTCTAAGAGGATGTTATGATCTATCATATCAAAAGCCGCTGAGAGGTCCAGAAGCACCAACTGGGTCACGCTTTCCCTGTCAATGCCTAGACGAAGGTCATCAGCCAGAGCAACCATGGCAGTCTCCACCCCATATCCCATCCTGAAGCTGGTTTGAAATGGATCTAGATAATCAGTTTCATCCAAGATCTCTTGGAGTTGAAAGGTGACGGCCCACTCGATCACCTTGCTCAAGAATGGCAGGTGTAATACCGGCCTATAGTTTTTCAGATCCAGGGGGGCCTGGCTTCTTCAGGAGCAGTCTAACGACTGCTTCCTTTCAACATGCTGGAACAAGGCCTTCCCTAAGGGGTGCATTGATGACATCTTTGAGAAATGCCATCAAGGCATCACCCCCCTGGACAGCCAGCCATGATGGGCAGGGATCGAGGGGACACATCGTCTTCTTCACCTTTCCAAGGATCTTGTCCACGTCATCGGTACTCACAGGCTTCCTCCTGGGCCCCTCCACAGCTGGAGTGATGGTGGTGGAGGGGGTGGGCTAATTAGCCTCCTATTCGGCTTCCTCCCGGACCCCGCCACACCTGGAGTTATGGTGGTGGAGGGGGTGGGCTGAGCAGCCTCCTATTCGGCTTCCTCCCGGACCCCGCCACACCTGGAGTGATGGTGGTGGAGGGGGTGGGCTAATTAGCCTCCTCCTTGGCTTCCTCCCAGGCCCCGCCACAGCTAGAGTTATGGTGGTGGAGGGGGTGGGCTGAGCAGCCTCCTATTCGGCTTCCTCCCGGACCCCGCCACAGCTGGAGTGATGGTGGTGGAGGGGGTGGGCTAATTAGCCTCCTATTCGGCTTCCTCCCGGACCCCGCCACAGCTAGAGTTATGGTGGTGGAGGGGGTGGGCTGAGCAGCCTCCTATTCGGCTTCCTCCCGGACCCCGCCACACCTGGAGTTATGGTGGTGGAGGGGGTGGGCTGAGCAGCCTCCTATTCAGCTTCCTCCCGGACCCTGCCACAGCTGGAGTGATGGTGGTGGAGGGGGTGGGCTAATTAGCCTCCTCCTTGGCTTCCTCCCAGGCCCCGCCACAGCTAGAGTTATGGTGGTGGAGGGGGTGGGCTGAGCAGCCTCCTATTCGGCTTCCTCCCGGACCCCGCCACAGCTGGAGTGATGGTGGTGGAGGGGGTGGGCTAATTAGCCTCCTATTCGGCTTCCTCCCGGACCCCGCCACAGCTAGAGTTATGGTGATGGAGGGGGTGGGCTGAGCAGCCTCCTATTCGGCTTCCTCCCGGACCCTGCCACAGCTGGAGTGATGGTGCTGGAGGGGGTGGGCTAATTAGCCTCCTCCTTGGCTTCCTCCCAGGCCCCACCACAGCTGGAGTGATGGTGGTGGAGGGGGTGGGCTGAGCAGCCTCCTCCTTGGCTTCCTCCTGGGCCCTGCCACAGCTGGAGTGATGGTGGTGGAGGGGGTAGGCTAAATATTACAGTTAGCTGAGGCTGGCAAGGGTTGCAGTCTAATACATCTGACGTGTGCCAGGTTGGGAAAGGTTGGGTTTGTCTAATACTCAGAAAGGAAAACAAGGATAAGACCACCATGTTTCTCTCCAACAAGCAGTCCTATGGACTGGCAACATTTATTTGGCACAAGGTTTTGCAGATTGTTGCACATATTCATTTACTTCCAGCTTCCACTCAGAAAATACCACAAAATTCACTGTCTACAGCTAAGCTGGTGTACAACCATAACTCTTCATATTCACTGGGCAGTGAAACACAACCTAAGAATTTTAAATAGATCTTTCTCAGACCACATCACACAGCCAACACAGTGGGAAAAACACAGCAGTGCCAGACCAGTACCCAAGAATGAGTGTACATAATCTGCCAACTAAGGGCCTTTACAGACTGCCAGAAATAATTCAGCTTGAGTCCACTTTAACTGCCCTGGCTCAGTGCTAGGGAGTCATGGGAATTGCATTGTTTTCTGAGACATTGAGCTGTCCCTGTCAGAGAGCTCTGGTGCCATAATAAACTACAGTTCCCATGATTCCCTAGCACTGAGCCAGGGCAGTTAAAGTGGACTCAAGCTGTATTATTTCTGACAGTCTGTAAAGGCCCTAAGACAACACTCAAGGATCTGTTGAAGTATGTGTTGCAGTCCACTAAAGCTTATGCGAAATAATGCTTGTTAGTCTTTAAGATGCCACAGTTGTTTCTGTTGCAAATGACTAACACTACTCCCTCACCCCCACAGTTTACTCCTCATGGTAACACATGTGTTAGTTACATCCCTTCATTATTGTAACATGCTGAACATCTATATGCGACTACCATCTATATGCGACTATAAGTTGACCTCATGTGTAAGTCGAGGGCAAGTTTTGGGGCCAAAATTATGGATTTTGATACAATCCATGGACAAGCTGAGGATAAAACTTAGCAGTATGTTACAAAGGATGTAAAGGGTGAAGCAAAGGAAAACGATGACAAAATTTCAGCATGCATAACTGTTTGTACTCACCCTAAAGACTAGATGGATATGGAGGGAGAGACAACAAGGCACAGGCAGGGCTAGGAAAATACACAATCTAAAAGGATGAAAAGCAAAGAAAATGGCAACTATATCCCTGCCTTGAACTTTACTGTGATAACTTTGATTTTTACTCCCTTGAAGGCAAATAACAACAAAAAGGTAAGTGCAGATATTGTGCTACGTGAGGCAAATGAGATGATGGTACAACTCCCTTTCCGACTACTGAAGGCAATGGGACTAGTGCCTGAGTTTTATTCAACACTGGTGATGCAATGGAATCATGCACCTTACCTTTAATTGTGTAATGTAGAGAACGTCCTTCCCCACCACAACTATTGTATTCTCTTATTAGACCAAGAGTCTGGAACAGACTGCTCTTCACATCATTGTCATATGCCATCTGAGGCAGGCCCTTCACTCTGCCCAACAGAATGGCTGGCCCTGTATAAGGGAACAGAAATATCTTGCAACAATATCCATGCCTACCCCCATTGCACTGAGGATCCAGGAAATGGGTTAGATCAGGATAGGAATTATGGAGCTTTCCAGATGTTGGTTTGCAATCTTCAGCATGCCTCACTAGTGGCCATCCTGGTTAGGACTGATGATGCTGGCAATCCAGCAACATCTGGAGGATCACATGAATCTTAGCATCACTGGGTTAGAGTCTACAATAGCTATTTCCTGATGATTAAAGAAGTTCCCTCACCAGGCTAGAGGTTAGAATGGTCACATGAAAAAGAGAACAGGGCTCCTTTAATAGTGGAATAAAGTACTGTATTTCACTACTGAAATTCCTTTTCCATGCAGCTATTAAAAGTACAACAGCCTTGGCCTTTTCTTATATGGCCAACCTACTAGACTCCCACTGATAAAAATCTAATTAGCATGTCAGAACTATGGCATCATGGGCCATCACAAAAAATACACCACTTATAAAACTTACACAATGTGGTTAAATATTGAATATAAATCAAGAGCAACATACTTTTGCACACCAAATTCTAAATCTCAGTACTTCCCTTTAAAACATATAAGAGGGATTGTTTTTGCAACCTACTGTGCTCAAACTATCCACCATAAATTTTGAAAGGAAAATGGAAATCCTGGCTGGGTCAAAATGACCTTATTCAGATAAGATTTAAAAACAAATAAGGCTCTACTTAAGTCAAGATATTCTTAAGAGACAAGATTCATTGTTGGGAAAAGACTTGGTATTGTAAAATATTTATTCTGTGTGCCCCCCCTGTTCCCCCCCCCCCGTACCTTTATTTGGGGTTCTGGCTGTACATGCAGTGTCAAAACAGCACCAACCAACCACAAATGGAACGGAAGGAAAAATCACAATATTTGCAGAGGATATACAGGTAGGGTGACCAGATGCAAAAGGCAACAGAGAATATTTGCAAAAGAGGGATTAGCACCAGCAACAGGTGCCACTTCCATGAGAAATGACACCTGCTGAAACCCTAGGGCCATTTACACCACACAATTGCAACATTGTGATTCCATTTTAACTGGCATGGCTGCATCCTATGGAATCCTAGGCTTTTGTAGTTCAGAAAGGGTACTGACATTCTCAGAAAGTGCTAGTGCCTCCCCAAACTGCACACCCCAAAATTCTATATGATGCAGCCATGGCAGTTAAAGTAGAATCATAGTGCTTTAATTGTGTGATGTAGAGACGGTCTCTTCTGGCCATCATATGTACAATAAAATCTAATGTGTATGTGGGGGTTTTTATGGGGGGGGGAGCAGGAAGCCAAATAAAGATGAGCATGCTCAATTTTTAAGAAATGCTGGGCATCCCAAGCTTTCTTTTCTTCCTATAATGGTGCCTGTACTGTTGGAGTATGCTAGTGTTTTGGTGGGAGGGATGTTTACATATAATCATGCACAAACCTTCATTATTTTATGACAAATGAAATAATGCTGACTAAATGTTTTGATGTGGGGAGTGAAATGAAGTGCCTACAATCCTAAACATCACTATTCCACACTTGGGAATACTGAATTCACATTTAGGAATATTCCTTACTTGTCGTCTAAAAACCAAGGGAACTCATTTTGTAGATGATTGCATTTAAGTACCTCTTATTCTGATCTAGAATGGATTCCCTGCTACATACCCACAGCTTGAAACTACTAATCCCTTAAAGGCTTTACAATTCTGTACTAATTCCTTTTCCAGAAGTAAATATCATTAGCCCCATAGAAAAGTACTTCTGACTAGGATTAGGGCACTGTTATGTCTAATACATGGATTACCAGCAACCCAAATTGGGAATTGGGACCAAAAACTGCCACTGTGGGATGAGGTTTATGCATCTGCCTACACTACCTGGACCACAGGTCAGTGGTGACTTGGTTTCTATACATATTTATTTATATAATCTCTGCTATTAGGACAAGCACAGCTATAATAGTAGACTATCAGCCCAAGATGCATCTGTATTGTTCTTAAATGAATCCCTGTACCAGAAGATGTTATACTTGGCACATATACATACAGAAAAGCTTTATAAATCATCCATAAACTTCCATGTTAATCTTTTAAAAGCAATCTTTCATCTGTGAAAATAGCATACTTAGAGTCAGCATACTTATACTATGCTGGCTAGGACCCAAAAAGTAAAAATAAATAAAAATAAAAATAAAAAAATAAAAAAAGAGGTAACTTTTCCAAACACCAGCTAGGACCAATATCAAGAAGTTTATTATTACCAACATAACTGGTTGTTTATTTATTTAAATAATTACCTCCTTCCCTATATGTTAGGGAAATGAAGTTCTCAGAATAGCATAGAGATTTAAAATTTAAAAAGTTTAAACCATTCAAATCAATAAGAGCAATTTAAAACAACATATAAAACAATTTAAAACAATTTGAACAGTTTAAAAATCCATGAACATATATAGTGTCAAGGCACTGTCTTAGACTCTGTGAGTTTTGGTAATGAGCCACATTTTAATTTGGTCTGAAATGTAGTAAAATGGAGTCAATATTAATGCTCAATTGAACCTACAGAGGTAGGATCTTCTACATTTGGGGGGACCACAGCAGATATGCCTTACCTTTCTGTCTCTATGGAGGTTATTTCCAATGGTAGGGTACAGAGGAATGTCTTTGGTAAATGCCATTGCTTGGGTGGTTTTATATATAAGGAAGAAGTGCTCCTTCCATATTGATATGTCAGGCTCTTTCGGGCTTTAAATGTCATCACTAGCAACTTGAATTCTTCATCACATATTGATAGCTAGTGCAATTAATTTAAAACAGATGTTGTATGTCTGTAAAGTAAGAATGACTAGCAACTCCCTCCCCTTACCCCAATGGAACTCTGGCAGGCTATACAAGTGCTTATTTCCAAAATCAGGAATGATATGACATGACATCACACCCAGTGTTAGCCAGGGTATGTTTGTCTTTTGCTGGTTTTGGTTGTGGGGGTTGTGGGAAACAAAAATGCCACAATTCAGGGTCATCCTGTATTTTCTAGGATTATTTGGGGCCAAAAAAACCCCATGCTTTTAAAAAGAATGGAGTTGGGATGTTCTAGGAGGCTTGGCAGACTTGCAAAATGAAGTTGGAGTCTGCATGGGCCAGACTTTCCCCACATCTCATGCAAGATGTTGCTGTCAGCAACATCAACAATCTAAGATATGCAGATGATACCATACTACTAGCAGAAAACATAACAGACTTGGAACAATTACTAAGAAAAGTTAAAGAAACTGCAAAGGCAGGCTTACTGCTGAACATAAAGAAAACAAAAATAATGACCATAGAGGATTTACATAAATTTAGCCTAGATAATGAGGAAATCGAAATAGTTAAGGATTTCCCATATTTTGATATTTCATATTTGATATTTCTGATCAAACATTGATCAGAATGGAAACTGCAGTGAAGAAATCAAAAGAAGACTAATAAGAATGGGAAGGAGAGCTATGAAAGAACTAGAGAAGATCCTAAAGTGTAAAGATATACAACTGAGCATTAAAGTCAGAATAATCTAACCCATGGTATTCCCCATCACCATATGAGAGCTGGACAATGAATGAATGAATGAATAAATAAATAAATAAATAAATAAATAAATAAAATAAACTTATTTGAGATGTGATGCTGGAGAAGAGTGCTGAGGATACCATGGACAGCCAAAGAAAAGAAAAGAAAAGAAAAGAAACAAATGTATCCTAGAACAAATCAAGCCTGAACTCTCCCTGGAAGCCAAGATGGCAAAACAGGCTGGTGTACTTTGGCCACATCATGAGAAGGCATGTCTCATGAAAACAAAAAACAAAAAACAAAAATGATAGGAAAGACAGAGGGAAATCGAAGGACCACCCTTGAGCACTGGGGGAGCTCCTTCCCCCACATTCTCAACTGATGTTTGTTTTACTTTTTCAAAACTTAAAAATATAATAATTAAAAGGGCCCTAAGACCCCATGTTTTGGGATCTCCTTGAATTATTTTAAGACCAGATAAGGCATTTTTTTCAACCAGAAAGTAAATTAGTGGTGGTGGTGCTCATTTTTATTATAGTGAAATATATTTTTGCAGATTTTGCAAGGTGCTGCATGAGGTCCTTGTGACCTCAGAAATAGCCATGGGATGTATAGATATTAAACAGTATGGGGGATAGAATGGACCTCTGTGGCACCCTACAGCTGAAAACCCTATAAGAGTAGAACCACTGCAATGCCTTGTACTCTAATATTGCAGAGCCAGTCCAATAGAATACCAGTAGAGCCATGCAATGTATCAAAAATTGTTGAGATCTTCAGGACGATCAACTAGGCACCACTTCTCCTACATCTAAAGAGGAGGTCATTGGACAAGGCAATCAAGACTGTTTTGGTACCAAGTTTCAACTAAATGGGTCCACATAATCTGTTTCCTCCAAAAATATTTGAAACTGCCCATCACCATGCACTCGCTCCAAAGATGCTCAATGGGATAGTAGTTCTCACATGCCTCAGGATCCAAGGAGTTCATCTTCAGGACCAAGTGCACTACATTCTCTCTTAAAGCAGCTGACAGCCCCCTGACACATATTACCCTTTGGTCTGGACCCATGTGATAAATCTGTAAGAGCTATTAGATTGTATCAGCAAAATGGGCAAGGGTCAAACAGTGTACATATGATGGGGTAGACTGATTCAAGGGACTTGTCTTAGACATCAGCTACAACTTTTCCCAAGAAACCTGACTAGATGGAACACTAGACACTTCTCCACACACTGTGTATTGCAGATTAAGACCAGCTTTTTCATTTCATTGACTTACATAAACTACAACAGATTGTAGAAACAGTGATGAGCATAGCAGCTGAGTGAAAGCAGTCAAGGGCTGCTTATACTATGTAGCATTGGATCAGAAGTCTTCAGAAAGCCCAATTTCAACTGACATACAGCCTTGTAGGAAGGTTTCAGGGTAATGGCAATAGTTGTCAGTCACATTTGTCTTGCTTTTTTAACCTCATCTATCAACAACCCATGCTTTTTAGTCATTTCAGCCATTTTTGCCTTGGCTAAGTAATTGCTTGCAGTGGTTCAGTGGTCAGGGCAAGGTCTAAAGGCATGAAACACAGCAGCCTTGATACAAATAAGAAGGTGTAGAAGCAAAGATCATTCGCTAACTCCTTTGCATGCTTTTTGAGCTCCCTGAGTAAACACAGGATAGAAGGGTATAAAGGTTATAAAAAGCATGTTCATTAATTTGTCATGGGAACATTTCTCCCTCAAGAGAAAGTACTGAAGTCAGCAAACAAGATAAAAGAGTTGCTTTGAGTCATAATTTTAGGGGGAAAGTGTTGCTGTTATTATTATTATTATTATTATTATTATTATTCCACTTCCAAAGACAAAGAGAAGCTTACAATGCAACTATATCTACTCAGAAGACACCTCTTTTTTCAATAGTATGTTTGTACAAGACTTTGATCTTACAGTGTTAGGCTCTAATGTTTATTCAGTAGTGAGTACAAAGAGCTTACTTGCTCTCTGTTGAATATGTTTAGGATTGCAGTTTGAAAGTGTCAGTGTCATAAAACAGCAGTTGGATTTATGCAAACTATGGGCTGCATGTGGCTCTCAGGATCCCAACCTTTCCTCAAGGCCTTCCAAGTCTTCCAGATTGGTCTAAAGAGTATGTGTTCTCATGATACAGCTCCTTGGATTTTGACAGTTGTTGTCACCCTCATATCTAGGTGTTCCATTTTGGGGGGCTGTTTGTAGCATTTATTGAAATCTGAACATGTTTTGCTGAAGAGGTCCTATATTTGCAAGGGCAAATTTTCTCCTATATATTTTTTCAAAAAATCTTAGACTATAATGCTATTGTGCTATTTCATGCACTATATTACTATAACGTTAAAACATTATAGGAGAGAAATGAAAGCAATGTTGTTGTTGTTTTTTGCTGTTCTGATATGTCTTGGATTTAAAAAAACACTTGAGAGTGGGAACAAAATATTGCAACTGGTGTCAGAATGATCAGAAATAGTGTGGGACAACAGAAATGTCATTTGGATATTTTTTAAAACAATGTAACAATTACAGCCACAAATATTGTCCTGATATACTTGCCTCAAAGCATCATCCTCATAATGGAGAAATACAACCTCAGATTTGCAGATTTGGAGTATGATTCTCCATTTTAACATTATTTCTTAAAATTTTATTTCTTAAAATTTCTTGTGCATGAAATGAACTTTTTTTCCTTCAAAACTAGGGTAACTTCTGGTTGGGGAATGAAGGGCAAGTGTGGCCCATAGGGTTCTGGAGGAGCTTGAAAATAGGGACATATCTGTCCACTCGAGTCATAGATTCTTCAGGAGAGAAGGAGAAAAGCATAATCTTTCCAAATCAAAACCAAATAGTGGCTTTATCTTAACAAGTTATGCAGTGTTTGTGGAAAAAGACAATCTAGTCACATTTGGTTTTTATAAAATAATTTATCCTTTATAAAAATGATTTAAAGTTTTCCAGTATGAGATAGTTATGGAACTATTATATATTGCTGAACATTTTTAAAAAGAAAGAAACCTCTCTTGCACTTATTTACTTTTCTTTTCCATATTCAGTGCATGACAGAGACACTTGAATTCTTAATAGTTTTATAGCAGTGGAACTTGTGACAGATGCAGCTTCTCTTACCATAATATTGCTGTGTTGCAAGAAATAACATTTGAAATCATCCCTTGCATGCAGATGTTGGGCATTCTCATCTACTTGGCCAATTGCTATTGAATGATGTATGTTTAAAGCATTTTTAGTGCTCACATTGTAGCTGTAGGCACTTTACCAATACTTAAGATAACCTGATAATGTTGAAATGTATAAGTGTGTTGTAATGCTTTTGGTATGGAAGTTTTTCTCAAGTGAAGGCAGCTGCCATGAAAACTCAACATGAAATCCCACAATGAATCATTTTTTGTTGACCACAGATTTGAGTGATGGTTCTTGAGAAGAACTCAGAAGATGAAAGCATGGTGGGCTGTATAGTAGATGAAGGAGAGAAATTGCCCAGTTTGATGGCATTACAAAACAAGCTAGATTATCTAGCAAGTCATCTCTGAAGCAGAGAGGATATAAAATGCTTTTGTTACTGAAGAATGTGAAGTCATTAAACCATTTAGAGATAACAGAGTAGAGCAGTGTGGATTACTGCCTTGGATTCTGTGTGGAATGATGGGATGTAAACTAAGTAAGGAAAATAAATAAATAAATAAATAAATAAATAAATAAATAAAATACTGATACTGCAAGACAGAGGCCAGCATCTTGTTGTGGTATACAAATACATATGCCCCCTTTCAGAAGGGCACAGGGGGCTATTCTCTTGGCTTTGCACTCTGTCACCAAAATTCCCACAAGAAAGGGCTTCTTCTTCTTACTCATCAGTAAGAAGAGGGAGGAATTCAGACCATGAAGATAGGACTACTCTGGACTCCAAGGGAAATGAAAAGGAGGCTGCACTCCATCTGAGAGTGCAACCTCGTTTCTTCACCTCTCCACCCAACTGAGTTCAGCAGCTACATCATGGTCTGAACTGCCTCTCCTTTTTCTCCCCTCCCAACTGGTCAGCAACAGCTGCTGCCATCGTCCTTTCCAGGGCTTCACAGCTCCTAGAGGTGGGAATGATGCAGGATTTCATGGGAAGAACTTTGCTATCATGTTCTCCAACAATCCTGGTTTGGCATGGATTACTCCACCTAATCCTCTGCCATCCCATTTTCTCAACTACTTTTAAAATGTCTTGGTTACTCTCTCCACATTCCACTGTCTTCCTTGGTCATAGCTTACTTCAGTTACTGCAAACTAAACTCAAAGTGCCAAAGTAGTTTACACTCAATTAATTCAGCAGGAGGGAAAGAAAATCTTTTTGGAGGAGGAGTAATCTCTCTTTTTTAAAATATACTAGTAAGCTTGGTAGATCAGTTTAGAGACCTGAATATTTTTAGCCTGGAGAAAAGAAGATTGAGAGATGATATGATAGGCATCTTTAAATACTTGGTTACATTGTGTAGTAGAACATGGAGTGAGCTGGTTTTCTGCTGCTCCACTGATTATAACTTGAACCAATTGATTTGAATTAAAAGAAAAGAGATTCCACCTATATATTCTTGATAGTAAGAGCTGTCCATTCATGGAAAGCACTGCCTCAGATGGTGGTGGACTACCATTCTTTGTAAGTCTTTAAAAAGAGGTTGGATGGTTAGAAACATGGTGTATGGGGAGGAGAGGTTAATCTTTCACACTTGCCATGGTATCAAGAAAGCCATCCTTCTTGTCCCTGGAACAGTTGTCAGTTTGGGGAGAGAAGCCCTGACATCAGTAAATGATTAGCTTTGTTTGGAATGGCCCAGAGCAAGAGAAAATGAAATCTGGAGAGTATCTGATAAGATACAAAATGGTAGACACATCTCAAGATGTTCAAGGTTGATATTTAGTAGCTGAAAATTTCAATGTGTATCATCCTATAGATATTTTAATGTCTGTTTTCAGTTGCTACTACATGACACCAGAGTCCTTCAGATCAGAAATTTCTGCAGCACTTTGCTTTAACCTCCTGTAGAAGGCCTTAAACAGGGGTAGGCAACCTTTCCCCTTTAAGGATCGAGGGACTTCAGCTCCCAGAATCCCAGGAGGTATTGGCCAACATGGGACTATTGGCCAACATGGCTGAGGTTTCTGGGAGCTGAAGTTCTTTGACCCTTAAAGGGGAAAGGTTGCCTTCCCCTACCTTAAAATATCTTCACCCTGAAAAATTCTGGGTTATGTAATGTATTACTGTCTATTTTGCCTCCTTGCATGTAAGTAGATTCACATTTCCAGAGGGCTTCTTTGATTGAAGATCAACTTGTAAGCATGACAGGTAAGAAAGTGCTCTTTTAGAGGCAGGACAGTGTTTTAAAGGTTAAGTGCAATTTTTTTACACTGCCAAATTGATGGCGGCAACTGTGACATCCTTGTGGACCCTATCCTGGGAACCTATCTGTTCCAACCAATTTCACCAACTACCTATGCACTTACCTAGAAATGAACGTCACTGAACCTAGTAGGTCTTGTTTCTGTGTCAGTACCAAAAGTAACATAGTTACCTGTAACTAGTAATTCATTATGGTAACTAAGTTGTAAAGAAGTAACTTTTCAAAATTAATATAATGAATTGGAATGGTTTTATTGATGTAATGCAGGGGTAGGCAACCTTTTTGAGCTGGGGGCTGGGTTGCTGTCCTTCAGACAATTGGGGGGCTGAAACACCCAAAATAAATAAATAAATAAATAAATAAATAAATAAATAAAAAAATTTTTTAAAAAATTAAAAAATTTAAAAAATAAAATAAAAAAATAAAAAAATATGCATGCACACTCTCTCAGCCCCAGAAAAGCCATGGCAAAACCCCTGTGGAGATTTTGCCAAGAAAACCCCAAGAACAAGTAATAACAACAATAATCAATATTATCATGGCAGGCGGCGGCAGCAGGACCGGCCTGGGGCCAGTCCAAAGGCCTCAGGGGGCCGCATCTGCCCCTGGGCCTTAGGTTGCCTACCCCTGATGTAATGGGTAATAGCCAGACAGCATGGGGGAGTAGTTTGAGCATTAGCCTACAACTGGAGCCCAGGGATCAAATCCTTGCTTGGCTATGGAAACCCACTAGGTGACCATGGACAAATCACACTCTCTCAGCCTTAGAGGAAGGCCAAGGCAAACCCCCTCTGAACAAATCATGCCAAGAAAATCTTGTGATAGGTTTGCCTTAGGGTGGCCTTAAATCAGAAATGAATTGAAAGCACACAAGAACAAAATGGCTAACACTTTCTAGTTACTGTGAGCTTTTTACAAATAGTGATTTTGACATGAATTTGAAGTTTTATGTCATCCTTTTATCAATCCCAAACTTTTCTTTTAAAAATTAAATTGAAAAGCACACTGTACAAGCACAACGAATGTCAAGTGCATCAAGAGGGTAACAGGTATCAACAGATAATTACTGATTAAATAAAATAATAATATAAACAATATAATGAGCAATGGAAATGAATTAATTTTAAAAAAATTACTTTCCAAACTCTGCAGAATACAAATTAGATTGTGATAGAGAATAAGATTTTTCCTTAATGCACTGAGTTTCATATTCTCAATCATTCCTCACTCCCTGCTTTCTTGTTTCCAAGTATAATGTTAGCTTCATTCAACTTAAGAATTTGGGAGTATGCCATACAAAACAAAGCAAACCTTGCTTAAGGAACTAAAGGGGCTTATAAGATCTAAGTGTTAAATGTGAACAAGCTCCAAACAAACGATCAAAATGAAATCTTTCACTTAAGCTAGATCTCACCATCTCCATTCCTTCCCAGCTTAGCCTGACACAAACCTGGCTCTAAAAAGTGATGGACAGAAGGAGATATGAGTAATCCACAAGTGTCTATATAAATTTTCCTTATCAACATTCAACTTTAGCATTTTCCCCTGAGCTTGATTCTTGTATTACACAGAGCTGAGGTACCATTTTCCTAAGAAAACAGCAAGGAGGGCAAGATTTCTCCAAACAGAGAGCGTGGGAATGCACACAGTTTAATGTAGTGTTTCTTTTTTTTCCTATAGCAGTTAAAGTAACTGAACACTATTCATGGTGACAACTGATCACTTAAATCCCGTAACACTCCAGGACAGTAATGTAGGTAACCCTTAACAGTGCAAAGTGTGGCATTGTACTTGGAAATATGTCCCATTTACTCCAATAGAGCTTACTCCCAAGCAGGTGAATTTAGACTGGAGCATAAGAAGGCATGGTAATAGACATAGAAATACATTGGTAATTGGAACTCCTTCTCCAGTTTGACTGTACAGCTGCCAAACCTTCAGTGCAGAAATGGGTTGATTCCTGGGATACTTACTATACTGACTCCTGCTTCCAGTGGTATGATGGCAAATCTTGAACTAGAAGCATTTATCATGACAATCACCATAGCATCAGATTTTTTCCAGCAGTTTTCATCTCTGCTGTAAAACTAACAGCTCTTAATTACCCATTTAAGGGCCAACCACTCCCAAAATACTTTGATATCTTATAACAATATATGGCAGATGGGACACATGCACACCAGACCCTAGTGAGGATTATAGCTAAACTCTCACAAAGTGCCCCAGAGGGTGATCCTGTGAGCCATGGATCAACTACAACACATTAGTGCTGTTTATGGTGAAGTTAGACATGACACAGACCTAAAATTAGGCCATTCCATATTTCTTTTGTTTTAACAAATTGGCAGCTTCAGGGAAAGTGCATCTGTGGGTTTTAATCATTTCTTCCTTGCCTCTGTTATTAGCCACATGACTTCAGAAAGGAGAAGCTGTAATTTAAATCAGGAGAGAGGAGTGATATATCAAACACGTTTTCACAGAGTGCCACTTCCACAGTCAACAGAACATTCTCACATTTTGCTGTTTTGTTTTTCTGCTAAAGGGGTGAGAAAGTAAATTGTGGATGGTAGTTTTGCCTGTCCTTCTTTCCTCATGGTTCCCTGCCCCCCCTGCTGTGTAGAAATGAAATTCAAAGGAAGTAGAGAAAATATTGTATTTGTTATGGTCTGCCTTCATGTTGTTCCAACTTATGGCAACCCTATGGTGGGTTATCACTGGGTTTTCTTGACATTTGTTCAGATGGAGTTTACCACAGCCTTCCTATGAGGCTGAGAGTGTGTTATTTGCCCAAGGTCATCCAGTGGCTTTCCATGGCCAAGCAGGGATAATGTATCCAGATATAAACAGCGTATTCAGGAATAAACACATGCTATTAACTACACAATCCTGTACTTGTCTATGCAGAAGTTAAGTCCTGCTGTATACAGCAGGAATAGTTTACCTGGAAGTGAGACCTGCAAAACGAAGTAGGACTTATTTCTCAACACACATTCATTGGGTTGTATTTATGGATATATTCTTGTGTGTGTCTGTGCCTTCAGGTCACCTCTCAATTTATGGCAACCCACTAATTTCATAAGATTTTCTTAAGCAAGCAATACTCAGATCTTGCCAGTTCCTTCTTTGAACTATAGCTTAAAGCACTTAGTACTGACAGTGGCAGTCTCCTATCCAAGTACTAACCAGGGCTGACCCTGCTTAGCTTCCAAGATCAGATGGGATCTAATTCCTTAAGGGTATTTAAGCCCCATCTGGCAAGATAAAGATCCAATGGTTCTTCAGATTCTGTTAGGCTTCAGCTCCCATCAGCCTCTGGGGATATAGCAGTGGTCAAGGATGATGGATGTTGTGGTCCAACACAATCTCACCCCAGGGTTCCCACTTTAATATATATGAAATCATGCAAAGGATGTGCATGGTCTCTGAGATCATTAAACAAATTGTCATATGCCTCTTATTATTTTGTTTATAACCACACATGAGAAGTTTAGTTTGGTGTGGCAGAAAGAAAAGAAAAAGTTTACAGTAAGAACAAATACAATAAAACCAATTGCTAAAAATAATAAAATAATAAACATTAGAATCATTAAAAACCAGGGGTAGCAGACATTGTGATCAGGAAAGTAATCAGAAAAATGAAAGGGAAAATTTGAACCTGGAAAGTTGACAGTAAAAACAGCCAACTGGGATTTGTTGCAATATTAAAATAAATATGCACATCCCATTAATATTTCTGGTGTACAATTTTCATGGGAATGCTTATTTTAGTTCCCCCATCATATAAATTTTATGCATCTTTTTGAGCTGAGAACTGCAACACAAAATTTTGAGCAGTGCATAATCTGAAGGATGACTATATTTTGATCTGTATGTTTGTCCACAAAATGCAAATTAAATAAATTTGCTTTAAAATGTGGATTGAACAAATGGTTTTCCAGCTGCAGTCTGATTAGCAAGGCTTTAATCTGGACCTACTTTATAAATAGTGTTGGGCATTGAACTTTCCACAATTCTGACCAGCAAAGATGATTAGTTCCCTATCTTATAAATTATAATTAGTTAATTAATTATAACTATAATTAATTTCCTATTATACATTTCAGACACATTTTAAACCAAAAACACCTTGCTGTATGATATGACTATTTATCAAGTTATGAGACATCCTGTAGATTTTCCCAGTAGTAAGGTTACTCTCTTTTTCTTAACCTGTTCCTGTGCCTTTAAAAATACAAAATGACATAACTGGTAAAGATTTCCAGCCCCTAGATTTCTATTCAACAATTTGTTGATAAAGGCAGACAATCAGTAGTATCAGTTCTTTTAAAGCAAGCATATTGCCCAGATGATGACATTTCTAGTCACTCCATTGCCAGTATAGTATAATGATTAGCATATAGGATTAAGGCCAGTGATACATGCATTTAAATTTCCACAAATCTCTCTGACCCAGTCAACATCCCTCAGTCTAGCCTACCTTACAAGGATGTCATAAGCATGAAATCAAATGGAAGAAAACTAGATATACTGCCATTATCTCCATAGAGAAAAGTAAAGATATAAATATAATGGATTAAATAAATAAATAAATTCCATGGAGAAGAGGCTTGAATCAAAGTGGTACAAAGGAAACAGGACATATATTCATATAAAGGCTGAGGTATTTTGCAGCAGGCCATCTTCTCCCTTGTTTCTATTAGCACAAAAACACTGCAAACAGCTTTCCCAATGTGTTTTCTGAAATCTAGGGGCACACTATGCTGGAGATGACCCTTTGAACTGTCCTTTCTTTGTAGGCAGAAGGAGCACAATGCCGGCACTACGCACAGCTCCATTGCAATACATGTCCACATGAAAGATCTGCAAGAAGCAGATGGAAAGCAGCTGCATGAATGCATTCATTGATCCAGGAACTTGATAAAACAATGTTAAATAGTATTTCTTAATAAAATCGTGAAAAAAATATTGTAAATATACAGAGAAGTCCTGATGAAGACCTCTGTTTTGGTTTTCAGTGAGGAATCCCCCCCCCCCCGCCCCTGGGCTCCAAAGTCTTTTTCTTTATAAAAGTATTTATCCAACAACATTTGGGAAGACAACAATGGTCCCAATCTTTCAGCTGAAAAGTCATAAGACTATATGAAGAGCTGTGTTGCAGCTCAGATTGATATCTATAGCTAGAGACACGAGCAGATGTGCCAATCTGGATATTGTTTGACTCAGATTAACCACAGCTAGAATGGCCAATCAACAGGGATTATGGAAGTCACCATCCAGTGACATGTAGAGGGCCTCATGGTCCCTATTGCTGACCTGTGGCAAGCCCTCAATTGGAACATGAGAGCACAATAGCATCCTCCCACTTATGCTCTCCAGAAAACAGCATTCAGAGGCACACTGTTTTGGTATTGGCAGTAACATAAAGCTATCATGAAGAGTAGCCATAGATAGTCTTATCATCTGTGAATATGTATAACTTTCCTTTAAGACTATAGCCATCATTACATCTTATGGTAGTAACTTTCATAGTTTAAATATATGCTATATGAAGAAGCACTCAGTCTCTCTCTTCTTTTCCCAGCCATTCAATTTCAGTGGATGACCCTGTGCTGTGTCATGTGTGCAAGAGAGTAAAAGCTGCCTATCCACTTTCTCTACTCCATGCATAATTTTATATCCCCTATTGTGCCTTCTACTACCTCTTTTCTTAAGCTGAAGACACCATGCCTTTCTGTAGAGCTGTTTCAGATTCAGTCCTCATGATCTTTGGGGGACTCCTCTAGATGGTACAAATGTACCATGAGATTGCAGCATTTGTTTCTATAGTTCTTGGTGTGTGTGTGTGTTTTTTAAATCTTAATTATGTTAGTGTTATCCAGGGCTATTTTCTGGCAATTTCCAGCACCAGCATTTTATTCTTGCCCTCAAGTAGGTTTCTTTTTAATTCTAAGACACAGTGGACCAATATGTCCCCTTTTTCTTTTCCTTTAAAAATTCAGAGAGAAGAATATTTGCCCTTCAAACCATAGGACTACTTCAACAAACCATGCCCTAGATTAAACTTGAAAAGACTTACTTCAGTTCCAAGACCCCAAAATAAAGAAATAAGAGGATGTGGAAATGAGAACAATGCAAAGAGCAATATTGTGAGAATTAATGCTTCTTTAGACCAATCTGGAAGACCCCTTGGTTACCTTATTTGCACCTTTTCTAGTTCTACCATCTCTTTTTTAGGTGCAATGACCAGAACTGCACCAAATTTGGATGACAGGACTGACAGCTGCATCTTTTCAAGCAAACTATGAGCAGGGGAAAATCCTGCCCCCATAGATTTCCTAAATACAGTATCAAATTTTTGACAATGCTTTTGAGAGATATGTAAAGGGATACCACAAAAAACTTAAGATATCTATGGCAAAGTATTCATCTTGAATATATTAACCTCATCCCAGATGCTTAACTTAAGTGATTCCATCCCTCTAAATCAAGAGATATTTCTAGCAACAATAGACTCAACTTCAGCCTGATCACTTGAGAACTACCCCTAGGGACCAATATACCAAGATATGTAATAATATCTGTGCACCAACAAAATTGCTGGTTATCAAATAAACTAGTTCACCTAATAGCATCCATAGACATAATATCACATTTAGACCATTTGCTAGCATAACTAGAAATTGCCTCCCACAATGTTAATTAATTTATCATTTCCATTTTGGAAAACTCAAGTTGGCTGATGAAAGCGACATATCCTCCATGTGCATTCAGCTTGTTCATGTACAAAACCATGAAATGTAGTATTCTGCATCACAGTGCATGGCTCAAGACTCCAGATATTAGTCAAATATGATAGAAAAGGAGACGAACTTGAGAGGAAACCATAAGTAAACAGTTGAGATCTAGGAGAAAAAATGCTGTTTTAGTGGTGTTCCTTCAGATTGTTTCCAACTTTTATTGATCCTAAGATGAAGCTGTCACATTATTTTCCTGGAAAGATTTGTTCAAAGGGATTTTGCCTTTGCATCTGAGGCTGACAGACTGATTTGCTCAAGATCACCCAGTGAGTTTCCATGGGCAAGCAGGGATTCAAGCCCTGGTCTCCAGATTTGTAGTCCAGTGCTCAAACTACTACACCACTGTGGCTCTCATAGGAGAAAAATACAGAATTCAAATCCCATTTCAAGAATTCAAGACTTATGGGTAAATGCAGATGTGAGAAGAAATGCACAATGCTGTGTAACTCTTTTTTGACTCTCTTATACTGTCTAATACAATGTACAATGTGATGTAAGACCATGCATGTTCCTGTCCCTGGGAAGGTGCACAGCTTGATGATGTCATATCATGGCACTGTTTGAATTAAACACTTTAGGAGAAACAATGTAAAAACAACAGAGCAGTGTATCCCTTCTAATACCTGCTTTGATTCATTGAGTTCTTTCTAAAGCATCTTTAAACTTATTAAAGCAGTTCCTACCTCACCATCATAATATTTATTGATTAAATTTTACTAGCTGGCGCTGTTTGCAAAGAAAAGAAGGCTGCAGATAATTCCAGACCCAGTTTTCTTCTGGAAAGCAACCTAAAGTAGCCAAACTTAACTCTTTCTTATGCTAAAGAGTCCTTGTTAGTTTAAAGGAACAAAGGCTTTGATTATAAGTGTAAATACACATGAAAATACAGAGTCAGAGGCTTGCTCTGAATAACTTGAATCAGTACAGGTTTCCAAATAAAGATTTAATTGCATCCACTTGCAGCAATTATAATATCAAAGCCATGGACTTTAAAAAGCACACACAAAACTGGAGGATTCATACACAATGACTGTTTCACAGTGGGTTTTGAAAACAGGCTAAATGCAATTATAATGAACAAACTCTTCAAAGCAACTTAAAGAAGGGTAACACAGTAGTCTGTGGCTTTAAAAATGAAACTTGAAACAAAGTCACAGCCTTCTTTTATCTGTATTTTGCTCCTGTGAACATCTGTGAAAAAATGAAATGGAAAATAAATGTGAGCATTAAAGATGATGGCAAAAAAACAAACAGGATTTCACTTCAAGGCTGAATTTTAATGTTTAGTAACATGCTAGATAGGGAAGCAAACAGCCAAAATTTAATAGATTGTCAAAGATTATAAACTGATCAGCAAGGATAAGATTTGCAAAGGAATGTAAAGCCATACCTGTCATTCTCCCATGCTTTAGTTCTGTTATATTCCTTTAATGTGAACTGAATCTGAGTCCCATAACTGACACTGAGCTTTACAATTAAGATAGCTAGCCATCAGAGAACCTGAACATATATTATATGAAAAGCATGTAAAGGGATCATGTAGCATCTTTGTGACTAGGGCCGTTGCAGATCAGCCCAAAGGGCCGGCCTGGGGGTGAAGTTGGGGTGGGGTGACCACACACTGGCCACCCTGACTCCGCCCAATGCTGCCATCATGCCACATGCCCGACTGTACAGCACACAATGTCAGGGTGCGCACACACGCTGCGCCAAAGGGGCTCAAAAGAGCCGCAGTAGTGGCTGTAAGGGTGCCTTTTTGGAACAGCAAAAAGGAGAAATGGGGCCATAACATGTGGTTGCTACGGTCCTGATCTGGCACTCCCAGAGGTGGTACATAGCTGCCCCTTATGGGCCGTCTACATTGGCTCTAAGTCTAATTGATCAGATACAATGAAGTTTTCTCTGTTTTGAAAGGGCTACAAGATCCCTTTGCACACTGACTCGGACTAACGTTATGTGCATACTACAAGTAAAGCATGTACATCAAGGATAGAGATGTTGGACTGCAAATTCATATTAGTCTTGAAGTTACAGTACAACAGTGCCTGGAGAGCCACATATTCTTCATCCTTAACTAGATCTTATTTCCATTCCATTTTCTCAGGAAATATTTTTTTAAAAGGGAATATTTTGTAGTGGAGAAACAGCGTTAAAAACATTTTCTGTAATTACTAAATGGGGAAACTATAGTAGTTGTGATTCAGAATGGAGAGGGACAGCACCCTCTTTTACACTCAATTTTATATTTTCACCAACTTTGGTACACCAATGAAGGTTCACTTTGAGTATGGAGTCACAGTATGAGTAGAAACTGGCCACAGAGAATAATATGAAGCTATTGCTTAAAGTATCTCCCTAAATACAGTAAAGGTACCAGACCCAGTCTCATTTTGGACTTCCTCAAATGGCTACCAGCTTGGCTAATAGTCCTGATGGCTGTCAGTATCACTTGTGCAGGAACACAAATGAGAGTATTTTATTATGTTCTTGTCCTATTTGTGGACTTCCCACCAGCATCTGATGGTCACTGTGGGAATAGGATGTTGGCCTAGAGAGAACTGTGGTCTGATTCAGAACAACACTTCTTAACTTTGATGTCATTAAAGGAAGAACAGAGAAACTTATGGAATAAAAGATTATCATTAGCTACTGGACATTATGATTTAATCAATGGCCTGCTTGCTGTTGGCAGACAAATTCAGCTCACCTCTGAATTAAAAACAAACTGAAGGCAACAGAGGCAGCATGGTTTAGTGATTAAAGTGCTGCACTAGAATTTGGGTGACCTACGTTCAAATTTTCAGTTTCTATGAAGCTCACTGGTGACCTTGAACCCAGTTGCCATCTTTCAGCCTAGCCTGTTGTGAAGATAAAAACCTGGGAGGACTAATGATGCTGTGCTGAGCACCACTGAAAAGAATTGTAATATGAATGTAACAAACAAGCAAATAAAGGCACATTTCTTCATGTTAACCAGAGAATGTCAATGTTGTCCACAGAATGCACAAAAACATGTCGAGGTATGTGCATACCCTAAGGATTGTTGGACATTATACAAAATACCTGGAGAATGTTCAGAATGTAGTAGATAAAAAATTTAATTTCTCTAAAGACTCCTGGAAATTATGAGTAATGCCTATAGAATGTAGAAAAGTCTATGGAAAATCCTCCATACACATTCCCCACATCTATTGGAGCTTATGCATAATGCCTAGAGCATGTAAAAAACATGTTGAGATGTGCACAAAGTCCCAAGGCTGGTTGGAGATTATGCACATTGATTGCAGAATGTATAGTATGATGTCAAGATATGCATATTCTTTAAAGCTTGTTGAGAATTTTGCAAATTGATCAACATACAATTTCCCTTCATGGTCAGATCATGTTGTACATCTTCCATGATCCCAACTCAACGATGGGTCAGAGTAGACAGACAGAAAAGAATGGCCAGGTCTGCTCTGGCCAGCAGCGGGTTGAAACCTTGCTGACTGCATGGCCCACTCCTAAAACGGTCCATGGAAGCTGGAGCTGATCAGGGCCACCAGGAGCTAGATTATCTCGGCTCCTTTTTGCTCTGGTCAAAAGGACTGGAGCAGGGCCTTGGAGCAGCTTCTGGCCATATTGGAGGCATGTGTCATATAAACAGTGTGCCTCCAACATGGCCGGAAGCTGCTTCTTTATGCCTGTGTGTTCCTCCTCAAGGTTGCATCTCTCTCTCTTTCTCTCATTCTTTCAAGTCATTTTTGACTAATGGTGACCCTAAGGTGAACCTATTATGGGTTTTTCTTGGCAAGTTTTGTTCAGAGGAGGTTTGCCATTGCCTTCTCCTGCAGCTGAGAGCATGTGACTTGCTCAAGGTAAGCCAGTGGTTTCATGATCAAGCGGGAATCAAACCCTGATCTCCAGAGTCATAGTTCAATACTAAAACCACTACACCACTCTCTACAGATGTGCAAAGGGATCTTGTAGCACCTTTGAGACTATGTGGAAGAAGTTGTAGCAAAAGCCTTAGTAGACTTGGGGGCTGTCCGCACAGGCCCCAAAGCCCGTGTTCCCCTGTTTGGATAATTCAGGCCAAAATTCTGGGGCCAGGATCGGGCCAGATCATGGCAGACTAGACATGGATCTGGTGGATCTGGCCCAATCCCAGGTTAACAACCCTTAATGTGGGTGAATTTGACCCCTAGTTTGCCATGGAGTTTCCTGGAAACTTCATGGCAATTCCTGGCTGTTTAAATGGCCCCTGTGCACATTTTACCTTTCAGGACTGTTGCTCCTACTGGGAAGCACTCTTTGCTGCATATGACACAAAAATGGGGTACCTGACCACTTGGAGCTTCACAATAGGAGTAGGTGCTGAAAGGTATGGAGCGTGCACTGGTAATGGGTCCCCAGGCCAGCGCAGGGATAGCAATAGCATGTAAACATGCACCAGCCCAAGGAGTGACCCAGGTGAGCACCCAGCATGAACTTTCCTTGCCCATCTGCTCAGCGCCCAAGTCTGCTTCCTCAGATGCATGAAGTAGACCAAGGGCCTTTACAGACTGCCAGAAATAATGCAACTTGAGGCCACTTTAACTGTCCTGGCTCAGTGCTAAGAAATCATGGGAACTGTAGTTTATTGTGGCACCAGAGCTCTCTGACCGAGAAGGCTCAATGTCCCAGAAAAAAATACAATTCCCATGATTCCTTAGCACTGAGCCAGGACAGTTAAAGTGGCCTCAAGCTGCATTATTTCTGGCAGTCTGTAAAGGCTCCAAGTCTATGAAAGCTTATGCTATAACTTCTAATGCACAATTAGCCTCAAAGCTGCTACAAGATTCCTTTGCATACTGATATTCTAGGCCAGTAATGGCAAACCTTTTGGGGGCTGAGTGACCAAACTAAAATGCTTTCTGGCAGTGGGTGCTACCTGGTGCTGGGGGCGGGACTTTCACTCTCTAGGGGCGGGACTTCTCTCCCCCCCCCCCCCCCGGCCTTCAGCTGCCTCCAAAAAAAGAGGAATAGGTGCACACCTCTTCCTCCTCCTCCCCACCCTCCGTGTGCCAGGAAAATGGCTTTGCGTGCCATCTCTGGCATACATTCCATAGGTTCGCTATCATGGTTCCTGACCGCAGGGGTAGGCAACCTTTCCCCTTTAAGAGCTGAGGGACTTCAGCTCCCAGAATACCAGGAGCTAGTGGCCAACATGGGACTATTGGCCAACATGGCTGAGGCTTCTGGGAGCTGAAGTCCCTCGGCCCTTAAAGGGGAAAGGTTGCCTACCCCTAGATAGACACAGGGGATTACATCTGTCTGGACCCAGCTCTGCTAGCCAGAGCTTAACC
This sequence comes from Phrynosoma blainvillii, assembly GCA_026167975.1. Lineage (NCBI taxonomy): Eukaryota > Metazoa > Chordata > Lepidosauria > Squamata > Phrynosomatidae > Phrynosoma > Phrynosoma blainvillii. Next base: position 51,836,886 of record JANUYF010000004.1, read on the forward strand.
TTGGGATAGATAAGTCCTTGCAAAGGCTGATCCAGGCTTTGCCTCTTGTTCCATAATGAACTGTGATAGATAATATAATAAGAAAATACCTATCAATGAGCATAATGTATATTGATTTATTACTTCTTCCTGCAGATGGTTCTTCACACAGAATTTGGGCTACTAACAAAATATGGCTTACATCCTACTTTTTTCATTATACTGTATATCCTGACAGCGTCAAATATTTAGAAGCAGTGGTTTCATTGGGTACATCAACACTGCAGAAATAATGCAGTTTGATACCACTTTAACTGCCATGGCTCAGTGCTATGGTGTCCTGGGATTTGTAGTTGCGTGAGATAGTTAACCTTTCCCTGGTACCACAACAAACTATAAACCTCAAGATTCCATAACATTGAGCCATGACAGTTAAAGCGGTTTCAAATGGCATTATTTCTGCAGTGTTCATGCAGTTATCTCATTTACAATATATTTTCCTAGAAAGGGGTGGAGAATGTATCCAAAACAGTTAAAGCAGATAAAACAGAACACATTTTAAAATCAATTTTCAGTTTTATTTTTCAATCTGAAACATATACTGATCATTTTTTTGTCTTTGCTAATCTTTCTAAACTTTATAAAAGTACTTGGGGGATTTTGCAAATTGTTTGAGGGAAATGATGTATTTTAATCACTCTCCTATGATAAGTATTTGGTGATGTATATTACATTATGTAATCAGTAATTAATTACAATGATCAAGAAACAAAAACTAATTTAAACACATACTAATCACCCCTCCTTGCCAAATGATTCAGATCAGAAATTAGAGGATTAGAAAAATAAGATTAAAAAGGAACCACATGAGATATAAGCTCATTAACACTCCATGATACTAAAACATACCTGTTACTAGTTTGATTTTGATAGGTATTTTATAAGGAAAGGAGTGCTGAAAATAAATAAATATATTTTAAATAAATTTAAATTAACATATTTTGTTAACAAAAAGTCTACAAAACACTGTTTTGCCCATGATAGAAGGAATACTGTATTTTACATTTATATTCTCATTAAAATTATACTGGCATAAAGCCATCCATGCCAATCAATAAGTATTCTTTTAAAACAGTCTTTATTATAACAACAGTATCAGATTCATCAGTAGTTCACTGTCCTCCACATTCCAAAACAAATATTTGATTCCATAAATTTGGGAAGGATTCAACAATAAAAGAAAGCTCACCAAGAATACATTTTTCATTTTTGAACATTTAAAGTGCCCATACCTTTTAAAGATTTTGCAGAAATTGCATGCAACTTTTTAAGCCTGGAGTGTCAACCCTGTCATCAGTTCATTTACCAAAAAGCTATGTAGAAAATTCCTAGGAAACTCCTAGAGGGGAAAACAGTTAAAGGACAAATAATCCCAACTCTTTAATCTCATTTTTTAAAATAATAAAATTTCTTAACAGTTCACTATCAAATGAACATGCATGACTCAAATGAACATGCATGACTTTCAAAAGTGTTTTGGGGATAATAATTGCATGACATTATTATCACAGCCTTCTTCTGGAATGATATTATCCACCAACTGTAGTGGAGACAAAATTTTCAAGACATGACTTCTGGCGGCGGCGGCGGTGGCAGAATTCCCTAAAATTCAGAATTTATCCACACAATTAATGTCTGCCTACCCTGACCCTAAACACAGATAGTGCCAGATCTGACCTGAAGGTAGGAAAGCAAAACTGTCCCTCCTTTAAAAATAAAATCTAGCAGAAGCCTTGGTATCTACCAACCAAGATAAGGAAGACTGAAAAGATACCATGTTACTTAACTTTTGCCACTTGTTCTTTGGGATTCCCAGCCAACACCCATCCACCTTTTGTCACATTTCTGGAAAAGACCATAATCTACATTTATATCTGATTATTTCAAGCAAATCAATTGAAATCAAACAATCAACTCTATTGTATATTATAATTGATGTTTGACAGTAGGAAGTAAAAATAAATAAATAAATAAATAAGAGCATGGCCTTAATCAGCAGTAAGTTAATCATCATAATATTTGTGCTGACTGGGGGATAGTTGGGTTTACTGCTGAAAAAGCTCACTTTCTATGATCTGTGCTTGTTCCATTGATTCAGCTCTGATGGCATCAAAGTCAAAAATTGGGATGTTCAAGGGGTCTCTCAGTGATATCAGTAGGATACTCGTATTTAGATTAGTAATATCATACAAATGTGTGTTGGGTGCTCCTCTTCTAGACTTCAAATACTGCACTGCACTGTTATAGTGCTATTATTCCACTTACATACAGCTATGGCTACCTCCTGTGGCATTCTGGGGTTTGTAGTTTATTGAGGCCAAAGAGCTCTCTAGCTGAGAATTCTAAATGTCTGCCTCTAAGCTGCAAATCCCAGGATTCCATAGGAGGCAGCCATGGCAGTAAAAATGGAATAATAGCACTATAAGAGTGTAATGTGGTACTTTCAGTAGTGGTTCCTAAATCTGGGTTGAAGAATATGTGGCCTTCCAGATGTTGTTAGGCTAGACAGCCAAACCAGGGGAAAGGAACAATGGGAACTGCAGTCCAGTAAAGTCTGGAGGACCGTATGTTTCCCTTCCATGTCACAAGTGAATAAGAACAAGGCTAGTAGGATAAAGTGTTAAATTATCTAGTCTACATATTGATTCATTTTCTCCATACTTGCCATCCATATTTGTAATCTGGTCTTAAATGAACCCAGTTTTCTGTCTAAACTTAGTAGTAAAAGCCTGCACACCTGTCTTTTTCTGATTACTAAATAACATAATCACAGAAGGGAAAATTATAGTAATTGGGCACTTAAATATCTGTGCACATGATTAGCTGAAGATCCTTATTTAGCATTTAAAAACTTTCCATTTATACTGACTACATGATTTCTTTACCAGCTTTCAGAACCCATAGCTGGGGATAAAATTTCCTGTTTGTATAATCAAGGAGTAGGAATGGTGTGTTCTCCAGCTATAACTCCCAACAACCATGGCCAGTGTAGCTGATGGTAAGATGGGAGCTGAAGTTAAACAAAATATGGAGAGTCACCTGACTCTCATGCCTGGATATGTAGGGGGGAAACCCTTCAAATTAAAAATAAATAAATAAATAACCACAGTTCATTTTTGGTATAAAATGTATAACTGTGGTTAGTTGGGAACAGAAATTAAATCTTCTCATCTACACAGTGAAGGAGCAGAGGAGAACTCTCATTCCCCACTGGGTGGGAAATGTGTAAGTCATCCAGTTCTTCCTGGACTGCAAGTCCCAGCAGCCTTCGCCAGCATAGCCAATGATGACCAATATTGGGAGCTGAAGTTCAACAACTTCTTGGGAGTTGGATAATTTCCATGCATGTTTATGAGTAATGCTTTTATGTTTTACTTTAATTTTCAAGTAAAATTAAATACTACTCAGTAGCTTCAATAGAAACAAAGAGCCTAACGAGATGTGATACTACATATCTCACTTGCTGCATTTTTTTAAAAAAAAATTGCTGATGCACCCCTCTTCAATTTTCATTGGAATGGCAGTGCAATGAGTGATGATCTTTTCTCTTGTGTAATTATCACAGTGCCCCAATCCAATATATTCATTTGTAATTTTTAATAGCAAGGCACATCTCATCTGGTTCTACATAACAGCAAGGGATGCAATGTATAATCAGAGTAGAAATCTAAAAAAAGATTCACACAGGGCTCCCAATCATGTGGAACCTTATAACTATATCCATTTGAATGTGGTCACAGCTTTGCAGATACCCTGAAACTGCAAAAATTACAAATGAATGGGTCTGAACGCTCACTACAAGCCAAAATGAATGAACAGAGACTATCATACTTTGGAGATACCATGAGATGACATGATTTATTGGAAAATATGATATTGCTTGGTAAAGTGGAAGGCAGTAGGAAAACAGGAATATTACAGATGGATTGATTCAATCAATCAAGATGCTATGGTCTTATGTTTGCAAGACCTGAGCAGGTCTTGATGATTGGTCTCTTGGAGGTCTCTCATTCATAGGGTCACTATAAGTCAAAACTGACAACAAGCTTCTTCTTAGATGTCCCCTGTGAACATAGCAAAGTCGGGAATAGAGGTGGTGGAGTCTGGACTGTGTGCTCTTGTTTCTCTTTAGTATATGGTCACAGAAGATAATGCCTGAATGCCTAGTGTGCATTTTCAAAATTAAACGGCAGCTGTACAGCTATTTCACTTTATCTAGTGCCCTTCACACTACATATTTATAGTGCTAGAGTTCCTCTTTAATTGCCATGACAATATCCTATGGAATCCTGGGGTTTGTAGTTAGGGAAAGTCCTAGAGCTCTCTCACTGAGAATGTTAAACACTTCCCCTTAGAGTCAGAGAGCTCTAGTGCCTACCCAGCCTACAAACCCTGGGATTCCATAGGGTGTTGCCATGGCAGTTAAGTGGAATCATAGTGCTATAATTGTGTAGTGTGAAAGCGCCCAAGGTCTTAGCACTTGCCCTTTCTTCATCCATTTCAGTGCTCCCCAACTGTGTTTTCCAGCAAGCAATGAGCACTCCCTCATCTTTTGATGATGAATATCAAAACACTCACAAAGTATTTTGAATAATTTATGTTAGAAGATGGATGGGTTATACAGTCATCTTTGAGATTGGAGGATTAATCTGCATTATTTATCATATGTCTGGTTGTCCCAGAATATAGAATCTATTTTGTCCTTAGGTTTTTACCACCAGTTTGAGTCACACTGTCACAGTTTACATCCAAGATTTATACGTTGTTGATGTGTGCCTTCAAGTCCTTTCCAACTTATGGTGACCCTAAAGTGACCCTAACATGTGGTTTTCTGGGGTGAGAGTGTGTGGCTTGCCCAAGGTCACCCAGTGGGTTTCCATGGCTGAGTGGGAACTCAGACCTCTATCTCCAGAGTCCAAGTCCTACACGCAAACAACTACACCACACTGGTTCTCAGGATTTATGTACTAATATCAATACTGACAATCTGCACTCAATTTCACTCTGTAAGAGTTGCATCACATGTTAGTAAATCCCTATATGCAAAGCATTTCTTAGAAAGAAATGACAGTTTAGGACTTAAATTGCTACATTATCAGATAAGACCACTACCCAGATGGTTTTGCTGGGATCTCTCAGTAGTTACAGTACATATACCGTGAATATATACAACTGTGATTTTTTACTTATGCAATTTTCACATGCTATTTCCTACTATTTTATTCATTTAAAATAAACTGCTATGACTTTCTCAAAATTTCCTATTTAATACAGCTAACGCTAAAAGCTGTGTGACTCAAGTCAACTGGTGCTAAAAAGTCATTTTACTCAGTGTGGATGTCAATATCCAGGTTAATTGGTGTACTGTAAATGAAGAAAAAAGTGCCCATGATTTTTGCAAAGGACCTGTCCATTGGTTCAGATATGTATATAAACCCCCAGATTAAAATTCATTTAAAGCATCACACAAACACATACCTTTCTCTACCTGTCTCACTGACATAAATAATAAATAGCTTGACTTCACTACATCTGGGGACAGAATCAAAGGGGCAGTCTACAATATATGCAAAGCAGACAAGTAACGTCCTCCCCCCTGCCAGAGAATTGGTTTCCTGTCCCTTTAAAATGACACCTTCTTTCTCCTTGTCAGTTTAACACATCTCCCAAGACATTCAGAACTGGTGGCCCACATTTCCATGCCATTGTAAAAGCTGTTCTCTTTTCTGGCTCCCACATCCTTGCATTCTGTAACCTTTGCCCTTTCATTCGATTAGAACCAAAATGCCACCTTTAGAAAACTAATGTACCAGAGAGAATGGAAGTATCTGGCGCTGTATCCCAACATGCCATTACTCAGTTGATTTGGCTACTGACTAAAACTATATTTATTTGGAGTCATTTTTGAAGGAATATGGAAAATGTTTACAACTTAGCCCTGTTTGCCAAGTGCAACCAACACCAGAGGCTAGGCTAGCACCATAACCTTTTAAAAGCTTTCTAGAATGACATCCTTAATGGAAAATAATATTGCAACTACAACAACAGCCCCCCTCCCCAAAAAAACATGTTACCTCACCAAGTGTTTTCCTGGTAGCTTCTTCCAGCTCCCCAGGAATGGCTTTTCATGAGTCTTCCATCTGACACCAGAGCTTCACCTTCTCTTTGATCCCACAAGTGAAACCATGTGGAAATGATTGAGAGTGACGTCACATATTCAGCACTATGATTTAAATTGAGGATTTGCACAAGACAAGGGGGGTGGAATTTTGCCTGTGGTGGTGGACAACACTTGCATTTAAATACAGCTATTGATGCTCAGTCACAACAACAAAGGCAAGGCAAATTATGAACATTTACAGAGGGATCTGTGTGCCAAATTAATTTAGATGGAAGCTGTAAAAGCATGAACGTCTCTTTCCATAAGCATAAAAGCAAGGCATGTTTCCACAGTCAATATTTCTTTGCTGAACCACTGTGTTCCACTCTACACTTACTCATGCCACAGATCATTAGGCCCCAAGAACTTTTTCTCACTGTTCACCACTGAACCAGTAAGACGCATGAGGTAATACCAATCAGGATAATGTTATTTTATTTTAATTAATTATTTCAGACACATTACCTCAGCAAGAGTTTTATCCTGCCTTTTGGTACAATCTCTTTAAGTCAGTTTAAAACGTATATTGAAAAACAGCAATAAAAATAATTAAGTAATAGCACAGTCTTGTATATGCCTATACACGCTAAGGAATTCAATGGGGTGTATTTCCACTATCGCAGTACCAGCTGGAGAGACCATAGGTTAGTCTGGGTCTAACAAATCACATACCACCATTATAATGACAAATCTGAATGAGAAGAAAATAGTTTCACTGGCTTACCCTGAGAAATGGCTCAATCAATTGATGGTAGTATACAAGCAGTTGGGTTGAAGCCGATCCATTTGGACTCTGACATTGAAAGATAAGAAATGGCTTATTTACAACACTGGTAGATCACTTGATTTTGAAATTCAGGAGCTTAATATACAGGTCCTATAACCACACCTACAAGACAGTTCAAAAACACAAGCAACTGTGTTGATCTATATCAACAGCAGTTTACATCTTTGCCAGAAGCAAGTCTTTGTTAAAATTAATGTATCTTAACTGCCCTGTCAAAACCAAGTTAGCCCATAATGTTCTTCATTATGCCTGGGTTGTGTTGTTATGTGCCTTCAATTAGACTCTGACTTGGGGTGACCCTATCATAAGGTTTTCCTGGATGTATTAAGAGGAAATTTGTCATTGCCTTCCTCTAAAGCTGAGAGAGTGTGACTTGCCCAAGGTCACCCAGGGGGTTTACATGCTGGAGCCCTTGCTTTCAAACCCTGGACCCCCAGGCCTTTGCAGACTGCCAGAAATAGTGCAAATTGAGTCCACTTTAACTGTCTTGGCTCAGTGCTAGGGAATCATGGGAATTGTATTTTTTTTCTGAGACATTGAGCCTTCTCTGTCAGAGAGCTCTGGTGCCACAATAAACTACAGTTCCCATGATTCCTTAGCACTGAGTCAGGGCAGTTAAAGTGGACTCAATTTGCACTATTTCTGGCAATCTGCAAAGACACAGTGTCACACCACTACACAACACATGCTCCCTACAACATTATAGCTCACAATATTGTATTGTTGGTAAGAAAATCCATCTCTCTGACTGCTGACTGCAGCTAAATACAGAGGGAACATGAAACCCCAAGGAGATGGCAAATGATGGCAACTCTCTGCTAATTGAAATGTCCTTGACATTTTCACTGTAAAAACCCACTACTACATCATTTATATAATGTTGTCAACACCCATCAAATAATATTTGTTAGTCTCAGATGCTACAAGAGTCTTTATCAAAAAATAGCTAGGGTATGGAATTATAAAGGAGGAGTATAACAAGTAAATTTGGCTCAGAAGAGCACCATCTCTATTGGTGATATTGCCAAGGTAGGATTTGAGGGTATCTCAACCACTGAGCATGAAAACCTAAGACCTAGGGACAGCCTCTGGTGATATATCAGAGACCAAGCCCCAGTGATGTCATTAAGCTTGATACTTTAAGCATCAACCAAAGGTGCTCAAATTATGTAATTCAAATTAAAAATGCAAGATAAAGAAAATAGAAAATGTTCCTTTAGTTAGAGATTAATCTTTACAAGCTCTGCATTGAATAGAAACTGGGCTGAGGTGGGGTAGGGGAGATATTCTTCCCAGCTCTGTTTTTAACATCTTTGTAAGCCTTACTTTTGAGAATATGCAGGTGTTGTAGTCAAGCCAAAGAAAACTTTTCAAGGCTTTGCTTTTAACTGAAAATACAACATAAAACTTTCACGACCCTGTTTTTAACATCTTTGCAAGCACTGGTTTTTAGTACATGGGAGTTGTAGTTCAAATGAATGCATTTTTGATGGGTTGCTGTACACCAGTCACGTTTTTCTTTCTCTCTTCTCTCTTTTCTTTTCTTCTTCTTTTACAGTTAGATGGAGGAATCTTCCCTCATCCCCCAAATAATAAGTATCATAATCATAATAATGCTGCTAATAATCAGTATTCAGAAAGAGGAAGACAATAATGATGACTGAATTACAAGAACTGATCAACAGGGCAATCCTTTCTATCCATGTTTATTCAGAAGCTAGCTCAATTTAATGTAATGCAATTTATTGCTTTAAAATATTGAGATTATAATCTAACATTTTTCAGTCATGTTTTCAAAGTTTTCTTTGAGGAAGGGCAGAAGAGAATAGGTTGGAGAGGCAGGCAGGCAGGCAGGCAGGCAGGCAGGCAGGCAGGCAGGCAGGCAGGCAGGAAGGAAGGAAGGAAGATGGTGAATGTATCTAGGCAAAGTGAGGGATCAAGGAGAAAGAACATGAGAGAAAGAGAGGGGGTAAGGATGGAGGGAAAAGAAAAATTGCTAGAGAATTGCGGGGCAGGGGGAGAGAAAGAGGACAGGACAGAAGGTGGAGTACTGGTGAAGGAAGTAGAAGACAAGTACAACTAGGAGAAAGAGAGAGAGAGAAAGAGAGAAGGAAAACAAAAAAAACAGTGAGGGTGCATCTATGTAGAAATAGTGCAGTTTGCCATGGCTCCATCTGACAGCATACTGAATTTGTAGTTTTGTGAGGCACCAGCAGTCTTTGACAGAGAAGGGTAAAGACCTTGTAAAACTACAACGGGTTCCATAGGTTGGAGCTACAACACTGAAAGTGGTATCAAACTGCATTATTTATACAGTGTAGATGCACCCCAAGCAGAGATTGGGTGGGAGGGAGGGAGAGAGGGAGGACAAAATGAATGTAGGTAGCAGCTGTAGCAGTAAGAGAGGAGAAAGAAACAAAATTAAAATTTCAAAGGGAAAGGAATCAACTGAAGAAGACAGGCACCTGTACTATGCTTTTTGTTCATAATGGTGCAATCCATGTGCATCTCACTTCAAGAGAAATAATATCAGCACTACCACCACCACCTGCTTTCCCCCTAAAATTGGGACTCTACTGCAGTTTCGACTAGTGAGAGCTGTGTGAGGCACATGGGCAGTTTAAATATATAAATTAGTAGTTTATATATAACTACAATAATTAAGTCAGCAACCAGCTCTGATACTTAAGATAATAAACTGCACGATCGGTATCTTACCATTCTCCTTAGTGGAGGCATTTATCAGACTTCAAGAAGCCGAAAGCCTACCACTTCCTGTACACACACACACACCTGAATTCTGAGATCAATTAGAGACATCTCTCTCTCTGTATCCCATCAGTGGGAGCAATATGCTTTGTAAAGGGATAGGACAGGGCTTCATCTGCAGGGTCACTCTGGTTGTGGAATTCCTTCCCTTTATAGGCCTAATTGGTATCAACATTGGCATCTTTTCAGCATCAAATTAATATCTGGCTCTTCACCAGAGCTAATGAGCTCAGTGAGCATAACGTGACTAGTTTTGGATTTTTGTCATGTGTACTGGATGCACAGTATGAAATGATTTTCAACTTTTTTTTTTTTACAGTGTTGGAATTGTAAACTCTTTAGGTTGTTTTATTGCCTATATCCTATTTTTAAGATCTTGACTATGGTTGTTATTGCATGCCTGCAAGTCATTTCTAAGGCAAACCGATCAAAGTTTTCCTGGCAAGATTTTTCAGGAAAAGTATCCTCAGAGACTATGACTTGCCCAAGGTCAAACAGTGATTTTCTATGATGGAGCAGGGATTCAAACCCTGGTCCTTAGAGTCCTCATCAAACACTCAAACTACTATACCACTTTGGATCATCTTAGGCTTAGCTATAGAGTAGGATATAATGTTTGGCTAGATCAGGTCTGCACAACATATGGCCCAGGCACCACATGCAGCCTGCCAAAGGATTTTGGGCAGCCTGCAAAGATGTGGAACAACTTCAAGGCTCCTCTACCACTTGGCCTCCTCCTGAAGAGAGTGCTATGCTGAGGAGGAGGAGAAAGGTGAATGCTCATTCTCCAAAGATGGCCATCCAGCATCTGCCTAAAGACCTCCAAAGCAGGAGAGTCCACCACACTCCAAGGGAGTGTCAGGGCTGTGTCTTCCTTGATTGACTCAATCAACCTGTAGTATAGTTGTATGTAGTATGAGGAAGACAACTTGCCCTCTTGATCCTGAGCACAACAGTAAAGATCCTTTAGTTTCCTCAACAGTTTATTTTGTACAAATAAACATTCAGTATAGATGGAGACCATATCTCAGGTCTAATCACTCAGGAATTTAATCACTGGAAAATTTAATACTCATAAAAAAGATTTAATTAAGATCATCCCATTGTTTTAAGGATTATGTGACCTCAGTTTTATGGATCTATTAATTGAATCAATTCTGCTGCTCAATTGCACTACATATAATTTAATTGGGTGGCAGAATTTCTACCTATATTTAATGGCATAGAAAAGTGATATAAAATTGCTAACCCAACTTTATAAAGCAAAGAATAGGCCATACAAATAATGGGCTGATCTATTAGTTTTACTAGAGCTGAGATAGCATGCACTAGTTAAGGATTTGCCTTGGACCATAAAATCTGATTGTGATATGCAGAAGTGTAGAATAATACACTATTTAAAATGCATGAGAACATTGGCTAAAGAAGCAGCAATACATGGATGTTTCTGGGAGAACTCATATTACTGTGTAGTAACTGCCAACAATCACATTACAGAGAAAAATATTCTCATAAATTATCTGTCAAATTTCTGATCATATAAATATAGAACTTGCCAATGGAGGCAACAATTGCCAATGATCCATTTTTTTAATCCCATAAATTAGCATCTCAAAATACATTAACATCTCATTGGCTCTTTGTATTCCAGTAAACTCTAACAAGAAAAGAAGCCACATCTTCCTCTAATGTGAAAACATATGGATTAATGTAACATACAAAATAGGCAGGAGGAAGGGAAATCTTGCACTTAATTTTATTTGATATTTAATATAATTTTCACTTATACATGAAATAGTAAGTTTTACTTAAAATGAAATAATCAAAGCTTTGAGAAATATCTTTGTTGGCTACAGGTCCCAGAATCCTTGGGTTTTATGTGTTCAGACTAGAAATGAGCAAAATTACTTTTATGACTCCAGATTTCCCAGCCAGCATGGGCAATGGGCAAAAGTAACTTTTCCAGGCTGTGTAACTGATTGTGGAAAAGTGATAGGCTTTCTGGCTTCATTGTTGAGATAAAAAAGATATGAAGCTGACTGAAGGCTAAAATCCTGACATCACTAATGCAAGAGTTATGAGCAGTTAATGAGCTCAGAAAATGTTGTATTGGTTGTTGAATCTTAGAAAGGGCAGCTACTATAGAAGCTGGCCAATACATGTTTGATCTCCACTATTTGACAGCATTTGTTTTCACAGTACCTGCATCTTATCCACAAACAAGACCAAGCAGAGGTGAAAACTGCATCCGTTGTGTGTCATTTTGTTGCTTCTGGCAGTCCCCTAGTATCCATATTGTTACCCCATATAGAGTTCAGAAATAAATGCCTTATAGATGTTGCCACAGTAGTGAGAACTGTTTTTCTATGGATTCATCCCATGATGCTCATGTAATATTTAAAGGCATGTGACAACATAGGTGGAGCTAACGCCATTTGGTCCTTATCATTGGTTCATTATCTTCAGTCTTTGCTGGGAGACAACAGCATTGTAAGGACCTATACAATTGGTTTTGCCTAAATGGTCTTCACACCATAGCTGTAATCACTAAAGGGCATCAAAATCAAATTTATGATTATATGCATTTTATGTGTATAGGTCATATTTTAGAAAGCCATAGGTGTTCACTGCAATTATAATTCAAAGACTTCATTGTTGTTGTTAACTGCCTTCGCATTGATCTTGACCCCTGACGACCCTGCTGATGAGACATCCCCTGTCCTCGACTGCTCTGCCCAACTCCTGCAAACTTATAGTCATGATCTCTTTAATAGAGTCCCTCCATCTACAATGCAGCCTTCCTCACTTTCTACTTCTCTCCACCTTTCCTAACATTATTGTTTTTTCCAACGATTCATGCCTTTTCATGATGTGTCCAAAGTACACCAGTTTTGTCATCCTGGCTTCCAGGGAGATTTCTGGCTTGATCTGATCTAAGACCCATTTGTTTGTCTTTTTGGCTGTCATGGGATCCTCAGCACTTTTGTCCAGCACCACATCTCAAATGAATTGTTTTTCTTCATATCTTCTTTTTTTAACCATCCAGCTCTCAAATCCATACATTCTAATGGGGAATACAATGGCTTGTATGATTCTAAGGAGATTATCGCAGCACTAATAAAACCGGCTTATCTGAGCTGGTTTAAAATTTAAAACAGGCGGCATCCTGATCTTATCAAAAGGATTTAGCCGCTGAAATTGCCACCCGGGTCCATCCCAAGTCCACCCCCATTCCCAGGGCTACTCTGACAGCCATTTCCTTAAACTGGAAAACTCCCAGCTTCAAAAACAGGCGTGCTGAGCACTCCTGTGAGTGGGGCTGGACCTGGGCTGGACTCGGGCAGCAATTTCAGTGGCTAAATCTTTGTGATAAAGTCAGGATGCTGTGCATTTTAAATTTTGAGCCAGCTCAGGTAAACTGGTTTTATTAGCACTGTGATAATCTCCTAACTTTTGTGCTGAGTTGTATACCGGTATCTTTGCATTTTAGGATCTTTTCTAGTTCTTTCATAGTTGCCCTCCCCATACTTAATCTTCTTCTGATCTCCTGGCTGAAGTCCCCATTTCTATCAATATTTGATCCCAGATATGAGAACTCTTTTCTATTTCTATTTCCTCATTGTCTAGTTTGAATTTAGGTAAGTTCTCCATGGTCATTATTTTTGTTTTCTTTATATTCAACAGTAAGCCTCTTTTGCACTTTCTTCTTTGATCTTCCTTAGTAGTTGTTTGAGGTTCATGAGGTTTTCTGCTAGTATCATGGTGTCATCAGCATATCTTAGATTGTTGACATTCCTTCCTCCTATTTTCACCCCTCCTTCTTCTCTGTCCAAGCCTGCTTTCCTTACAATTTGTTCTGTATATAAGTTGAACAGGTAGGGTGATAAGATGCAGCCTTGTCTGACCCCTTTGCCAATTGGGAACCATTCGGTTTCTCTGTGTTCTGTTCTAGCAGTAGCCTCTTGTCCTGAATACAGCTTTCCCATCAGAACTATCAGATGTTTTGGCACTCCCATGTCTTTAAGGGCATTCCATAGCCTTTCATGATCTATGCCAGGGGTAGGCAACCTTTCCCCTTTAAGGGCCGAGGGACTTCAGCTCCCAGAATCCCAGGAGCTATTGGCCAACATGGGACTATTGGCCAACATGGCTGAGGCTTCTGGGAGCTGAAGTCCCTCGGCCCTTAAAGGGGAAAGGTTGCCTACCCCTGATCTATGCAGTCAAAGGCTTTGCTATAGTCTATAAGGCACATGCTGATTTTCTTTTGAAATTCCTTGGTGCACTCCATTAGCCATCATATGTTTGCAATGTGATCCCTAGTGCCTTTTCCTTTCCTGAACTCTGCTTGGACCTCTCTTTCAATATATGGTTGGAGTCTATGTTGCAGAATTTGGAGCATAATTTTGCTTGTGTGGGAGATCAGTGCTATGGTCCTATAGTTGCTGCAGTCTCTTATGTCTCCCTTTTTGTGGATGGGGATGTATATTGTTGGCCATCATTTTGTTTTCCATATCTGTTGACATATGTTGGTTAGCACTAGAGTTGACTCTGTCAATGTGGATTGCAGCAGTTCGACTGGAATATCATCTGTTCTTGGAGACTTGTTTTTTGCCATTTCCTTTATTGCAGCTTCCACCTCGCTTTTTAGAATTTGAGGTTCATCTTCATATGGTTCCTCATTCAAAGACTAGAACAATATAAATCTGTATCTTCAGTGAAAGCAATAGCAACTGATAACTAGAATCAACAGAACTTTTCTCATGCACAAAAATATATAAATATAGCACATAATAATAACATAATATGTGAACATACAGTAATGTAATGTGACATAAAGTTTCCAACTTCAAGATCGTCTTTGTCCATATCAGCCTATTATCAAAGCATTCTGCACAACACAAGTAAAACACAAAGATTTATAAACTAGTAAATCACAGGTTGTAAAATGCAGGGCATCACAATTGACTAGTAATAAAAATGTTATATCCCCTCTCTACTAACAGCAGCATATGGTCTGTATTTGTAGCTCTTTTTTAAACAAAAGAACCAGTATAAAGTGTTTTAGGGATCTTTTAAAAAATATTGATGCATTTTGTATTCTATCTGTAAAGCTTGGTTACCATAATGACTGTAGGCCCCATGCACACAAAGGAGAAATAGCTGTTAAATGCCATAAACTCTAAGTCTTTTTTTAAAATTATTATTGTATCATTTAAAACCAATTGGTCAGGCAGATAGTTCATAAATAGAGTTTCCAGTTCAGAATCATCTCAGGCCCTGTAAGACTTCTGGATGGCCCTAATGATGACATGAAGTGTAGTGTAGTAGATATCAAGAACACTTGCTCATATTTGTCATTCAAACACCCACCTACCATATTTTACTGTTTGGAAAGTGGTGGATGCAGAGCAAAGGGTCAACCCTGGTGGCACCACAATGATAGTGAGGGATAAGGAGGAGCCTAACTAAGGCCCAAAATGGATGGGCAGACAGGGCCAGCTTCCGGCTGCTCTGGGGGCATGTCATTTACACAATGCACACACCAGGAAGGCTTGGAAGCCACCCTGAGGCTGTGCTGGGGTCACCTAAGGCAGCCCAAATCTGGCCCCAAAAGGAGCAGATCTTTTCTACTCCTATTTGGAGCTGCAAGAGGAGCTGCCTTCAGGGCTGCAGCATGTGTTTGCATAATCCTGGGGCAATCGGACTCGGAGCAGCTTCTAGCCACTCCTTCCTGCCCATCTGTTCCATCCGTAGACCCACAAAGAATCTTTGCAAGTTGAAGAAAACAATCAGTAAAGCCTTGGAGACTATACAAAGCTGCTGCTTCATGAGCTAAGCCAGAGATTTGCACACAGGGCTTTCCTCTTGCTGGAGCTGAGCCTATTAAAAAACTAAAGAATTTGCACCCTCATCTCCCACCTGGAGATGACTCGTGAAAACTGGAGAGTCAGGCCCAGGCCCTGAGATCATGCAACTCTGTTCATAAAACATTGGTACCACATTCTCCTGAATGGATACTTTTAAACTGAAAACATTGATTCGTGTGGAATAATAATAATAATAATAATACATTTTATTTATAGCCCACCTCTCCCTGCAGATTGAGGTGGATTACACTAAAATACAATATACAATTAAAACCAGATTTATAAATAATCCTTACCCCAACCCCCCTCCCAAACATAAAAAGAAAAGGAAGCAAACTAAAAACAATAACAATATAAAATATATAGCAATATAAAATACTAATTAAAAGCAAAAGAAATAACAAATTAGCTAAAATTAGAGGTAGTTGGAGGTGAGACGTTATCTTTTTTGGGGTAGACGAGGGATGTCAATATCAGTGGAGTGGAGGCTAATCTGGAAAGCCCTGCCGGAAGAGATCCATCTTAACAGCCTTTTAAAAGGCTTCTAGAGTGGCAATGTGACAGATCTCCTCCAGCAGGCTGTTCCATAACCCAGGAGCAGCAGATGAAAAGGCCCTCTGGGTGACCGCAGCCAATCTGATCTTCTTAGGCTGCAGTAAATTCTTCCCAGAGGACCTAAGTGTGTGGAGTGGATTATATGGAGGAAGGCGCTCCTGCAAGTAGTCTGGACCTAGGTCATGTAGTGCTTTAAAGGTTATAACCAACACTTTGTACTATGCCCGGAAACTAATTGGCAGCCAATGGAGAGATTTTAAAACAGGTGTTATATGGTCAGCTCTAGATGTACCTGCGACCAGCCTGGCTGCCATATTTTGCATCAATTGAAGTTTCCAAACTTGGCACAAGGGCAGCCCCATGTAGAGCACGTTGCAGAAGTCAAGACAAGAGGTTACCAGCACATGTACCACTGTTTCTAAGTCACCTGGCTACAGGAAGGGTTGCAGCTGGCATCTCAGCTGAAGCTGATAACAGGCACTCCTGATCATCGAGTCTATCTGAGGTGTCAACTGGAGAGATGAGTCCAGGAGCACCTCAAGCTGCAAACACAGTCCTTCAGGGGAAGTGTGACCCCATCCAGAACCAGTTGACATATCTCCACTCCTGGGTTAGGGGTCCCTATAGCAAATACCTTTGTCTTATCTGGATTCAGTTTGAGTCTGTTTCCCCTCATCCAGTCCATTACCACTTTAAGACATTCATTCAGAGGAGAGATGCCGTCCTTAGTCACTGCAGTAGTCCGAGACATAGAGAAACATATCTGGGTGTCATCAGCATACTGACAACACCCCGCCCCATATCTCTGGATGATCTCACCCAGCGACTTCATGTAAATGTTAAATAACATAGGAGACAGGATAGCACCCTAAGGGTCGCCAGATTTTAGCTCTCTTTTAGAAGAGCAACTGTCTCCCAGCATCACTATCTGGAGTTTGCCTGAGAGATAGGAATGGAACCACTGCAGGGCAGTGCTCCCAATTCCCAACTTTTTCAAGCATCCTAGGAGGATACCATGGTCGATGGTATCAAAGGCCGCTGAGAGGTCCAAGAGCACTGACAGGGTCACACTTCCCCTGTCGATGCCCAGATGGAGATCATCCACTAAGGCGACCATGGCAGTCTCAACTCCATAGCCCAAGGGTAGGCAACCTTTCCCCTTTAAGGGCCGAGGGACTTCAGCTCCCAGAAGCCTCAGCCATGTTGGCCAATAGTCCCATGTTGGCCAATAGCTCCTGGGATTCTGGGAGCTGAAGTCCCTCGGCCCTTAAAGGGGAAAGGTTGCCTACCCCTGCCATAGCCTGTTCTAAATCCGGATTGAAATGGATCTAGATAATCAGTTTCCTCCAAGACTGCTTGGAGTTGAATCACAACTGCTCTCTCAAGCACCTTGCTCAAGAATGGCAAAAATAAGACCAGCCTGTAGTTGTTTTTGTCCAGGGGGTCTAAGGAAGGTTTTTAAAAAAGTGGTTTAACCACTTAAACTAGACGGAAATCAACCTTCCCTAAAAGATGCATTGATTATGTGCCTTAACAGTGCCTTAGTTGCATCTCCCCCCGGGATGGCCAGCCAAGATGTGCAGGGATCGAGAGAGTAGGTCATCTTATTCACACTACCAAGGAGCTTGTCCACATCCTCAGTACTCACAGACTCAAATTGATCCAGTGTAACAGTATTCACGGAGTCACTCTCCTGTCACTTCTGCAGTAATGTCAGCGTCCAAGTCTATGAAATGGTTATTTAAAGTGTCACAACAGGCTTTAGTTGGTTCTAGTAAAGGGTTCTGGTTGGGGGGCATATGCATTAGATCCCTTACCACCCTGAACAACTCTGCCGGATGAGACTTCGCAGACGCAATACATACAGAATAGAAAGACTTCTTAGCTGCATCTATTGCCAATAAAGAACATCCCTATGACGTGTCTTGTCAGATAAGAGTCGAGTTCTTCACCAGCGGCACTCTAGTCGTTGTCCAGCCCGCTTCATTCTCCTAAGATCTTCCGTATACTAAGGGTTATGGTTTGAAGAGGGTTGGAAAGGACGCTTAGGAGTGATAGTGTCAATAGACCTGGTAAGATCATTATTTAAGGTATTAACCAAGGCTTCGACAGAATCACCGGCATTACCAGCCATTAAACCCTCTAGGGCTTCCTGGAACCTAATGGGTTCCGTCAGTCTTTGAGGGTGGACCATTCGAATGGGTCCTCCACCCCCAATGGGGGAAATAGTGGCCTTCAGTCCAACCTTGACCAGGAAGTGATCTGTCCATGACAATGTGGAGATACTAACTATCTCTGCCCACAGATATGCCTGTTCTGAAAAAAAGACCACATCGTCTGCACAATGTGTGGGCCCAGAGACTAATTGGGTTAGGCCCATGTTTGTCATGGAAACCATGAACTCCCGAGCTGCACCAGTTAAATTTGTTAAATCAGCCTCAAGTGGAATGTTGAGATCACCCAGGACTAGAAGTCTAGGAGACTCCAACACCAGCTCTGAGACCAGTTGTGTTAGCTCAGCTAGGGAGTCTATTAGACAACGGGGTGGACGGTATACTAACAGAATCCCCAGACTATCCCTAGTCTTTAGGCTTAGGTAAATACACTCGATGTGAAGTGTTTTCCCGACAGGTATCCTGGCCAAAGTAAGATTACCTTTGTGGACCATGGCCACTCCCCACCTTGCCCATGTCCCCTTACCTGCTCTTTAACCTGGCTGGTAGGGCCTGAGCCCAAGTTACAGAGTTGTCATCTCTCAGCCAGGTCAGCTGCTTCATCCATCAATAGATTGTGAATGATGTGAGACTTATTTTTAACCGACCTGGTGTTGCACAAAAGCAAGGAAAGGTTCAGTGTATCGTTTAGCATGCTCTCCAGCTCTTTTTGGATAGCAGGATGAATGGAAGGCAAGATGGGTTTCAAACATTGACCTAGCCTTCCTTTATGATAGTATTTCACCCTGTTCATGCCATATCTTCTGTTACCCTGCACCACTTGTATTGCCGCTCCATAGGTAGCATCAGCTACCTCCCCCTGTCCACTGTCAAGGGTATGTCCTCCCCATCCTCTCCCATCTCTCTCCATTCATGTCGCCTCAATGCTACCCAAAGATACATGCAGCTGTTGTCAGTGGAGCTGTTAGGCAGACTCACAAGGCGGCCCCTGGTCCCTTAGTCCCAGGGAGACTAGCAGCAAGCAGGGAGCTGGTGTTCCAGGTGTCAGCAGTGGTGTCAGCAGTTTTTAAGTTTATTGCTCACTTGACACACCTCCTGCACTGCTGTGGTGCTTCCACTTCTCCACTTGGCCCAGGTGTTGCCGGTGGAGCTGTGAGGCAGACTCCGGAGGCAACCCCAAGTCCCTCAGTCCTGGGGGGACGGGGGGGACTAGCGGTCAGCAGGAAACTGGTGTTCCAGGGAGGGTGGTGTGAGCGGCCTTTAGATTTGCCGCTCACTTGCCACACCTCCAACACTGCTGTGGTGCTGCCGCTCCTCTGCTTGGCCCAGGTGTTGCCAGTGGAACTGTGGGGCGGTGGAACTGTGGGTAGGCCCTCCAGATACTGCTGGACTGAAACTCCCATCAATATTGCCAATGATGAGAGATTACTGCAGTGCAAGTACAGATGGAGAACCACAGGTTGCCCACCTTTGCATTATGTGTACTCCGGCTATTCAGATTCATAAACCAAAATGACTTAGTAGTCCCTCTAGTGTATGCAGTTACATGTTTGTGTGCTGGGGGAGTAGGAATTAAAATAGATTTATGTTGTTTTTAAATTACATAAAATGTGCCAGCTGATCTTATAAAAATGTTAATGTAGTTTTGTAATAAATACATAAATTATTTCATAGAATCATAGAGTTAGAAGAGACCTCAAGGGCCATCAAGTCCAACTACCACCACCACCACCCGCCATGCAGGAATACGCAAGCACTCCCAACAGATGGCTATGCAGCCTCTGCAAAATTTATAAGCATGCCCTCTATTCCTTCATCCAAGTCATTGATAAAGATGTTGAATAGCACTGAGCCCAGGATAGAATCCTGTGGCACCCCACTGGTCACACCCCTCTGAAGAGGAGCCATTTCTGAGCACCGTTTGGGTTTAGCTGTGCAACCAATTACAAATCCACCTAACAGTTGCATTGTCTAGTCCACATTTTACAGTGGGCCCTTTGTATACACAGGGGATCCATTCCGGACCACCACCACACCACATATGGAGAATACTGCAGGACCTCAACTCCTGTTGATTTCTATGGCCATGCACTCTTGTGGGCATGAGCACTATTTTAAGTCCCTGGGCTTGCCATGTGCAGAAGCTTAAGTCTGTGTATGGCAACCCCATGTATGGAGCGGGCAGGATGTACTAGTTTGTTTGCCAGAATATTGTGGGCAACTTTGTCAAAGGCCTTACTGAAATCAAAATATGCTACATCCATACTGATACATTTTATCAAAAAATGAGATAAGAATAGACTGGTATGACTTGTTTTTCAGAAACCCATGTTGTTTTTTTGCAATTATGACATTCATTTCTTAAATGATTACAGACTCTCTGTCTCATGAGTTGCTCTAGAATCTTTCCTGGTATTGATGTCAGGTTAACTGGGTGATGATTGGATGATAATTGCTTGGATCCTCTTTCTTCCCCCTTTTGAAGATGGGGAAAACATTTGCCCTTCTTCAGTCCACTAGGACTTCTCCTGTTCTCCAGGATTCTCAAAGATTATTGACAATGGTTCTGAGATTACTGCTGCCAGTTCTTTTAATACCCTTGGATGTAATTCATCTAGCCCTTTTCCCCACCCCATAAGGTCTACAATTTCAGCTTTGGAAACTCACTTTTTAGTCTTAACTCAGAGGTCCCCAGACTTTTTGATCCGGGGCCTGGTTCACTGGCCCCCAGATCTTCCGGGGGGCCGGAGGCACGTGCACATGCATGTGCACATGCGCACGACTCCGGATGTCATTTTGTCTTCCAAAATGGCATCCGAGTCGTGTGCATGTGTGCATGACGCCAGGCACCATTTTGGCATGCATACACACGACTCCGGCGGCAGATGCGAGCGGCGGCGGCGAGAACGGCAGCGGCTGGCCGGTAGGAAGGCCTCAGCGGGCCAGGTCCGGCCCACAGGCCGTAGTTTCGGGACCCCTGCCTTAACTCTTATAAACCACTAGCTCATAGGCAAAAAGAAAAGAAAAGAAAATAAAGTTTTTAAAATGCGCATTTCTTTCTTTCTTTCTTTCTTTCTTTCTTTCTTTCTTTTTTTAGATTCTTTATTTCTAAAGCCTAGGAATTTTACATGTAAAATACCCTGCAGGATTTTACTATTTTTTAAAAAAAATACTTTTAGCACATATACTTTACAACCTTATTGTGCCTAACTTTGGCATTATGTTTTTTACTTTGTCAGGGAGCCAGAACAGGATTGGTGGAGCCATCCTTTCAGAGAGCACTAGATGCAGGGCTTGAAGAGGCTAACCTTCTATTGTTCCATGATGTTCATCCAATTAGCCAGAATAAAAGCAGGACTTGGGACAGTCAAAAAGAGATTTGCCAATATGAAAATACAGGCAGGGCTTTGGAAATAAAGAGTCGGTAGATAAAATGGAGAAAAAAAATCCCTCTATGAGATATTTCTCCTTAATTCAACTGAAGCCAACTTCTGTGGTTGACTTAACATACCTTTTAAAAAACACATAGCTGATGATCACAGCACTAAGAGCCTTTCCAGATTATAAAATGCTATTTTAGCAGATGCTAACTATTTCTTTGAGAACGAGATAATAGTAGTGAAGGTGGAGAAGTATGTGTGTGGATAAGCCATTTCCAGAAGGCTGTTTCCAGATGATAAAAACTATCTATGCATGATATCTACACTCTGTCTATGACATCTATACACATAAAGGCTTCCTTCTCATGAGTTACATTCATAAGACATTTCCAGACATTCATAAAGGGCAGGAAGATGAAGTGCATAGTTCTGGTAGTGCACTTGTATGCAGGGAGAACTATCCATGCATTCATGTGAATCCCTCTTTTATGTCATCAAAAGCACGTACTACATTGCCAGATGGAAGATAATACACCAAGAAAAAATATGGGAAACATCAGGATAAAAATGGCTTTGTTAAAAGCATAGCCATATTGACTTCTTAAAATTAAGATTATGGCCAGGATGGATGGGTACATCAATGCAAGGGACTGCTTAGAAATAAGAGCTGTTCAACAGTGGAATACGTACACAGCCTTGGAGTGAGGTGGGGTCTCCTTCTTTGGAAGTTTTTAAACAGAGCCTGGATCGCTGTCTGTCGGGGGTGCTTTGATTGTGTGTTCCTGCATGGCAGGGGGTTGGACTGGATGACCCTTTAGGTCTCCTCCAACTCTTCTCTTCTCTTCTCTTCTCTCAGAAGCAGGGATGTCATGGTTTCCCCTCTCACTTCAGACAACAATACACACCCAAAGCCTATCTGAAAGGGCTAGGAAACCCATTAAAGCAGGTTTAGAGATCCACATTCTAAGAGCACCAGTACAGTCTTGGTCTTGAGGTGCATTTGCACTGTAGAAATAATTCAGTTTGACACCACTTTAAGTGCTCTGTCCTATGGAATCTTTTAGCCTTCTTTGGTGAAGAGTGCTAGTGACTTAGGAGTTTATCACACGGGGAGCCCCGTGCAAAATTGCTGTTTAAAGTAAAAAAAAACAACACACCCACAAAAGTGGAAGCTTTTAATGAACAGGATTTCTCCCATTCTGCCCTGTGTGAAAAGTAAAAACGCTGTTAAAAGGAGGTTAATATGAATGGAAATTAGACAAAAACTGCTTCTTTTTACTTTTGGGATCTTCCGAAAGGAAGAAGCAGCAGTTTTTGTCTAATTTCCGTTTGGATTAACCTCCTTTTAATAGCGACGTCATCTGAAAAAACACCCACTTTTGGGGTTTTTGTTTAATTTAAAGTCCCATTTCCACATGGGATTTCCCCCATGTGATAAACTCCTTACAAAACAACAAATCTCAGGATTCTGTAGAATGGAGCCATGGCAATTAAAGTTGTGTCAAAGTGCATTATTTCTACAGTATAGATACATCCTTAGTACCATGGAAGTAGTATTTGACGCTGAGTGATAAGATCTGCTAATTAGTTGGCTGAGGTTTTTGTCATGAATATAGAACATCCTACAGCATTTGAGAGTGGTTACTGAAACGTCTATGACAGTAGAATGCTGAAGTCAGGTACTCCCATTTAGGAAATTTAAATGGCACCACAGCAAACTTAAATGATAATTTTAAAATTAGAACAGTTCCATACAATTACATTTTGTGTATAGGATACATATAATCTGAAGTGTGATTAAATACAAACTTTCTACAAAAGGTTCCTACAGTCCTAAAGTCTCATATTTAATGTGGGGAAATCTCTGATGCTCTGGACATTTTGTACATCAACTCCATTCAAACCCAGCCATCATAGAGAAAGATCAAGGATAATGGGAATGGCAATTCAAAATGAAAGGCCATAGATTTAAACTGTTTCAACTGAGCTTTCTAGTTGTTCCTATGGGGGGGGGGGGGGATGAAAGATTGCATATCATAATCTAATACTTGCCAACAAAATGGACTATTTAGAAATATATTTATAAACTGGACCTGAGAAAACATATTTATGATTACAGATTTTTGGAGGGACCACTGAATTAAAGGACTATAATTATGAATTGCTGTAAAGCTATCCAGTACAAGAGATGCAGATCTGGTTTTGGGAGTCATATAGTACATAAGCAATGGATAATCTTAGGAACTTTCATGCAATATACACAAGGGTGTATGTTAAAGAACACCAACCATTTTTATATAGTGACAACAACCTGTACTGTAAGTGGAACATTTCATTGCAAATACCACTACCAGCAATATCTACTCATAGAATGAGCTTGCATAATTTCATTAATGAATATTTATTGAACATCTTGTTCATGGCCAAGAGATAGTCTCATTAAATTTAAATAACAATAGATATATAATATCAGGAGCTAAGAGAATGACTTTTTCAAGCAAAGATATAATTTATAGGGTAATCTATCATCTTTCTGTTAAGTGATCTTTAATACTATCTTGATCCTATTCCCCCTCCTCTTTTCTGTTTCCTTCAACCCTTTTCATTAGGCTGTTGAGGCTTTTACAAGGTAGATTCCTCTATCATGTATAGCTTGGCCTTTCTTCTCAGTGTCCTAAAGTGAGGTACCACATTATAACAATTATAAAATAATTATAATTATATATTCAAGAACAACTTCTGGCATGTCTGAAATGGCTAACCTGTGTTCTTACAGATGTATATGGATGATACTCAGCTCTCTCTATCTCTCCTTTTCATCTCAGTCCAAAGAAACTATCTTGATTCTAAACCAGTGCCTGACAAATGATAGTAGATGACAGTAACAAATTGAAGCTTAAATCTGATAAGACAGAGGTGTTCCTGGTCAGTCAATTGGCAGATCAGAGACTAGGGCAGGGGTAGTCAACCTTTCCCCTTTAAGGGCCAAGGGACTTCAGCTCCCAGAAGCCTCAGCCATGTTGGCCAATAGTCCCATGTTGGCCAATAGCTCCTGGGATTCTGGGAGCTGAAGTCCCTCGGCCCTTAAAGGGGAAAGGTTGCCTGCCCCTGAACTAGGGATTCAGCCTATGCTGAATGGAATTACACTCCTCCTGAAGATGCAGGTCTGCAGCTTCAGCATGCTACTGCATTTAGCTTTAAATCTTGGAATCCCCGTCTCAGCAGTGGCCAGGTGTGCATTTGCATAGGCTTGTGTCCCAGCTGTGACCATTCCTTTAGATGTCTGACTGACTGTCAGTGTTTCTGGGCACAATTTAAAAATGCTGGTTATGACCTATAAAGATGTATACAGCTCAGGTCCAGGGTATTTAAAGGACCACATATTCCCATATAAGGCTACCTAATCTGTAAGATCCCTGGAGAGGCACTTCTCTCTATTCCACTTCTTTCATATGCATGTTTGGTAGGAGCATGGGAGAGGACCTTTTCTGTGGCTGCTCCTGAATTTTGGAACTCCCTCCCTAGGGAAGTTAGGATGGCTCTTTTCAGCAAAAGGTTCAGACCTTTCTGTTCCAACAAGTCTTTTGGGAACTGATAGTTAACAAGAGAAGGTCTTTATATGATGCTGTGCAGTTTTTAATCTTTATTTTACAGTAAGTTTTTCAATAGTTTTAATTCTGCTGTTAGTTTAATACTTTGTGAAACTCAACTTTTGTATATTTTAAACTATATGTGCTTTTATTCCAATTTTCTGTCTTTTGTAAGGCACTTTTAGTTCCAGTCTGGGAGAAAGGTGGAATGTAAATAAAGGGATGGATGGATGTTGTTGAAGTACAAGTCCTATCATCATCATAAGCTAACATGGGCAGTGATCAAAGATGATGAAAAATGGAGCCCAACTTCTATGGGCTCCACTTTTCTTCTGTATAACATTTAGAGAATCATTATTTCTTTACAGTTTTGTCTGTCTTCATTTCATGTTTCACTGATTTTTTTGACTGGCACTATGTGATCCCTTTCTTTGTTCAGATGTTGTTGTACTTCTCTTATTTTTCTGCAGCAAATCAAGGATTAAGTTGTTCACATTTTTCTTTTCTTTTACTTTTCTTTTATTATTCATATTTTTCTTTTATTAAATATTGTTTTGGCTCAGAATACTTCATTAATGGGGGAATAACAATTAAAAACAATGAAACAGTAGTTGACTTAACTGGTTCTGCCAGCTGTGCCACTCAAGCTTCATTCTGTTGCAGGGGAAGGAAATTATGGCTCTCCAAAGTTTTTTGGCCCACAATTCCAACCATTTGTAGCCTTAATACCCAATGGTAAGGGATTATGGAAGCCCAAAGACATCTACAGGACCACAGTGACTAAGCCCTGTTCTATATGTTTAAAAGCCACAGTGTTACCAGAATGTGGGTGAATGATCCACATCTGTCACTCTCTCCCTATCCCCAAATTATGTCAGTAAGAACTCCAGGAAACTCATAAAAAGAATGTGAAGGTTTCTAACAGCTATGATTACTATATGGAAAGTGGTTGTTTCACAAGCTGAGATGGTAGCATGCTTCAATCACATACAATTGAAATAAGCTGTGTGATGCAATTCCAGGGGGTTTAATAAAGGGCTTAGAGTTATAATAAAAAAAAGCAGTCCCTCCCTCATCAACCTGACCACGTCACTGGAAACAATAAAGAACAGGAAAATAATCCTTGAAACAGCCAGTTGCTTCTAATGAGGAAACACAGAGTGAGCAATTACCAGTTTGCAATCACCGTGAATATGACTCTCTTCTCTCTATAGTCTCCTTTAAAAGACATCTCTCTTTTTCTTTTTCCCTGCACCTGGCACTTCAGTGAAATAGCAGCTGAAAGAGGACACCGCAATATATCAATAGTAGGGTTGCTCTCCTGCCTCTAGGACCAAGTGGCCATTTCAATGGCTGCAGATGTTAAAGGAAGAATGGTCACTACTAGGTACTATTCTTCACTTATTCTAGGATCCTTGTAGTCAACAGCTTGAGCTCTTTTAAATGCACATCACTATCTCCATGTTAAAAGATCTCAAGGAAGCTTTGATAGTTTCTGTGGCAGCATCTCTCTCTCTCTCTCACTCTCCACCCACAAAAGACAGAAAGTGATGTTAGAACAGTGAAAGCACTTCTAATTGGTATATGTATTTATATTGTGGATATTGTTCAACTTCAAAGTTTCCCTGAAATGGTTTTAGTATGAAGATTGAGATAACTCAACAGATATGGAGGCTGTTTAATTCCAAATGTGAAAATTACTATTAGAACTGGCTCTCATTACATGTGTTAAACAGGAATGCAGAAAAGAAGCTTAAAATCAGGTACATTTAATAAAAATCTATTTGAATTGGCCCTTATTTGCTACCATGTGTTTCCTAATTAGTTTGTGTAAGAAGTTTACACTATACAGATGGTTAACTGTTATTTCAGCCCAATAAAAATAGGCAGTGTCTATCATTTTAAAAAAAATTAAATGTTATTTTCGTTAAATTCATTAGCTTAATATTGGAGGCGAAAGTGTAAAACAATAAACTATTATCATTATGGTACATGAGAAATGCTTTAATGCCAATGGATCAGATAAGATTCTGCAAAGAGAGAAAAATGTTTGAAAGGAAACTTGTAATGTTTCTTTAAGACTGTCAATTCATATTGTGGAACAGAGACATCCATTACAAATTGCAGTAATTTTGATTATCTGAGCAGAATCACTACATGCAAAATCCTTGGACTGAATCTTTATCAGAGAATCTTTTACAATTTTCCAGTGCAATAGAAACCATGTTGAATGTACACTTCTCTCCTTACTACAAATAATGTGCAAGGCAGCTAAAAGTGAAATATAAGACAAAAGACATTATATTCAAAATTGAGCAAAAATTAATTTAAAACACACTGTTATCAACAGAAATAAAAGATAATGTTTGTATATGACAGCCATAAATCAGTGTTTGACAGAGAGGGTGTGTGTTTTTTGGTTATTCAAGGCAATCCACACTGCAGAAATAATCCAGTTTGACACTGCTTTAACTCCCATGGCTCAATGCTATGTAATTCTGGGAATTGTAGTTTTGTGAGATATTTAGCCTTCCCTGTCAAAGAGTTCTGGTGCCACAACAAACTACAAATCCCCGAATTCCACAGCATCGAGTCATGGCAGTTAAAGTGGCCCAACAGATATCAGAGTAATTGAAGTCTTCCATAAATATTAATTCTTGCATCCTTGAGATTTCTGAGGTTTCTTTCTGAAAAACATCAACTACCACCTCTTCTTGGTTTGGTGGTCTGTAGTAAACTCCTGCTACAATGTTGCATTTATTTATTTCTCTATTTATTTTTACACAAATGCTCTGAACTGGTCCACTCCAATTACTCTCATAGTTTTCTGTACAAATGAATTTGTCTTTGACATCTAATGCTACCCCTCCCCCTTTAATCTCATATTTATTCTTTTAGAATAGGTTATACCCTTCAATTATAATATTCCAGTCATGGTAGTCATTCCACTAGGTCTCCACTATGCCCAGAAAGTCATATTTACCTTCTTGCACTAGGACTTCAAGCTCATCTTGTTTGTTTCCCAAACTCTGTGGGTTGGTGTATAGACATTTGAAGCTTGTGTTTAGAGCTTGCCTTTGGGCTAACGTTTGAGCTATCATCTCCAACCCCACAACAATTTCATTGAAATCCCTCTTGATCACACTTTTCATGCTACTACCAAAGACATTTACCCAATCTTTGAGAGATATAGCCCATATCTAGCCAGTAGTCCTCTTGTCTAAGAAGCATAGACCGTGGTCCCAGAAACCAAACCATAGTGAAGACACTGCTGGCAAGAGCCTTAAGATTTTAAAAAGGAGAAAATAGAAGGCTCCACAAATCTCTTTTGAGAAAATTAGTCCAAACTTAGACAAGGCTGGGTGCAATTCAGTTAGAAAATAAGGAATGGGAACTGCTGCTAAAATTCCTGAGGTGTAGGAGGAGAGGCTAGAAAATAAGAGATCTACAGCCCTGGGGATACATTTTGGAAGTTATGGAAGGTTGGAAAAGGGAGGAGGGGCAGGCACTGTGAAATACTACTGGCAAGGTACAGTCCATTTTCCAAAAAAAAAAAAAGCCTCATGTGGTGATATCCAAAGGGGGATTTTTCTATATATTTTCTTTTTAATTTTATTCCAAGCATTTAGTAAGGATCTTCTAATCACGAGATGTTTAAATTCCTGGTGTACCCTTTCTTTCCCATACCACAAATAACTATGCCATCCAAATCTATTGTTGAAACCTTCAATATTTAGAATTTCCGTTTTCTTAAGTGAAACCCAATCCGTTAACCAGTCCAAAGCATTTGCTCTGTGATAAATTTCTAAAGCCGGTGCTCCTCTACCTCCATCTCCTTTATTTCTAGTCATTGTATTCCATCCTACCCTTGCTCTTTTATTTTTCCAAATAAAGTCTTTCAAATCTCTATGCCATTCTTTAAATGGTTTTTTTTTATTATGAACAATTGAGATACACTGGAATAGGAAATAGATTTTTGGGAGAATCATCATTTTAATAGCTTCGACTCTTCCTGTCATTGTAAGCTTAAGTTTGCTCCATTTAGTTAGTTCCATTTTGATTTCTTTCCACTTAGGTTTATAATTGTTGTCAAATAACTCTACATTTCTTTTAGTAAACCAAATCCCAAGATATTTAATCTTATTCTTCAGTAAACATTTTGACATTCCTTCCAAGGCCCTTTCTTCTTTGTTTGACAGATTTTTTAGTTAATATTGTTGTTTTCTCATGGTTAATCTTAAGTCCAGCTAGTTTACCAAATTCTTCTAATATTTGGAAAATATATCCAATTTGCTGTTGTGGATCCTCTACAGTAAGAGCCAGATCATCTGCAAAGGCTCGTAGCTTATATTCTTTTCCTTTTATCTTCATCCCTTTTATTCTCTCATCTTGTCTTATTTTGTTTAATAATATTTCCAAAACCATTATAAAGAGAACGGGTGACAAGGGACAACCTTGTCTGTACCTTTTGAGATCTTAAATTTTTCTGTATTGTTTCCATTAACTATCAAGTTTGCTGATTGATCTGTATATATTTCCTTAATCCAACCACAAAATTTATCTCCCATATCCATATTCTTCAATACTTTCATCATGAAATCCCAGTTCACATTATCAAATGCCTTTTCTGCATCTACAAAAATCAATGCCAGTTTTTTGTCATTGTTCTTTTCATAATATTCTATAGTATTGATTATTGTTCTAATATTATCTTTTAATTGCCTCATTGGAAGAAACCCAGCTTGATCTTCATGAATTATATTTTTTTAAATTTGTTTTAATCTGTCTGCCAAAATTAGTGTCATAATTTTATAATCCATATTTAATAAAGATATTGGCCTATAATTTCCAACTTCTTTTTCATCTTTGCTCTCTTTTGGTAATAATACAATATTTGCATTCTTCCAAGTATCTGGTATCCCTTCTTTAGTCATATTATTCAAAAGTTTGCTAAGATATGAAGGTATTCTTATAAGGACCTCAGAAAAAGGATATGAATTAAGATCACTGAAAGAACTAGGGAAGCTGGATCTGAAAATGCATTGGCTACTTTATATACAATTGACTGAAATATTTAAAATGGACTTTAAACTTCAAGGATTTGAAGAGGAAATATTGGATTTGGACGAAATAATGTTAGAACCACCAAAGAAAAGAGTAAGTAAATTGATAAAGTAATAATGGAGAGAGAACAAGAAACTGAAAGGATATCGGAGAATACCATTAAGTGGTCAACAGACATTGGTAAAAATATCGAATTAGAAAGTTGGGAAAGGAGAATTTTTGGAAAATGGAGCAGAGATAGTATCTAACACCAGCAAAAATAGCAAGAATATATAAAATAAAAACAAATAAATATTGGAAATGCAAACAAAATAATAGGATCATGGCTCCATGTTTGGCGGAGGTGCTCCATAATGAAAACTTTTTGGAAGAGAATTCATATTGCTATACAAGGTATGTTAAAAATAAGGTTTGAATTATGTCCTGAACTATATTTATTAAACATGACAAATAAATTGGGCTCTAATTTAGAGAAGACGTTTTTGGAGGATCCTTCTATATATGATCATGGCTGCTAGATTACTAATAGCACAGAAATGGAAAAAAGAAGAAATACCGACAGTAGATGAATGGATTTTGAAATTATCTGAAATGAAGGAAATGGATAGATTAACAGCGATATTAAAGCATAAAGACTTAAAGAAAGTGGAAAAGGAATGGATCCCAATTGAGAAATATATAGAAGAAAGATGGAATTAAAACAGCAAAGCAATTAGAAAAAGGGAAATATAAAATAGAAATAAATTTAATAAATGAATGTAAATGTATGGAAATATACGAATATGTCAATATAAGAAAATGGAAAAGCGATATGACTATATAAATGTCTTAACAGCAAGAGCTGAGAAAAGTTTAAGTGATAGAAAAAGAAAAGTGGATTGTAATAGAGGTCTTAGAATGGTACTTACTGTCAATGAACTATGGGAAGGACAAAATTAAATGTATATAAGACTTAGAAATAATTAATTGTAAGAGGAATTAAATGTTGTTTCCTTTTTATGTAAATAATTTTTTAAAAAATAATTAAAAAACGAAATACTACTGGTAAGGTTTCTAAGGAAAAGAGGAAGCTCCATGGACACCTTAGGGTCACTATCAGATACACTTCAGCTAGTAAAAAAATAGACACCATTCATAAAAACCACTTCAGATAACAAGTTAGCTTAAAACATTTTTGCTTGCCAGTAGAAAGGCAAGATACAGACAACATGGCCTTCCTTGGCATGGATTTCCAGAACTGGGAATAGTCACTGAATTCCACCAAGAGTACCTCAGGCAGTGGTGGGAAATAAATAAGAACCTCATTTAAGTATCATAAACACCAACAGGCTCATGTTGGAGACTGTGGTCTTTCAAGTATCCTAGTCCCAAATCATATAGGACATTGTAGATTATAATCAGCACTTCTCTAGTCATTCCTGTTCAACAGTCTGGCTGTTTCCTGCTGCTGCTCCTTCTCTGGTCAATGCATATAATCAGTAATGTGATCTTTGTCATGATGTTCTTCCTGGGTGGCAGTGGGTGAACCATTGGGTGTTGGCTTGATCAATGAAGCCAGGGGAATTTTCCTTTTGACATTGGCATCTCATGCAGCAACCTTTCCCCTTTAAGGACCAAGGGACTTCAGCTCCCAGAAGCCTCAGCCATGTTGGCCAATAGTCCCATGTTGGCCAATAGCTCCTGGGATTCTGGGAGCTGAAGTCCCTCGGCCCTTAAAGGGGAAAGGTTGCCTACCCCTGGCTAAGACACTTCTTTCCTTCCTTATATGGAACTTTGATATTTCTTTCACACCAAAGTACTCCACAATTGCTGTTGATTTTATTTTATGTTATTCTATCTTGTGCTATTTTATTGAAACTTTATATCTGATAGCTTGATGGTCTGTAAGTGATCCACAAAACTTTGGGTATGTGTGTGTGTTAAAAGGGCTACAAATCTTGTGGAAACCTTGGTCCTTCTGATGTTTTAATCTACAGCTTTCCATTGTTCCTTACCATTGACTGTTCTGGGGAAAACAAATAGGAGTTAGAGGCCAAAGCATTTGGAGAACCAAAGTCCTCCAACCCCTGAAACATATGGATGAATACATACATACAGAATTTTCTGGGAGGAAGGCAACATTGGTGGAAACAGAATTTAAGCAAGAGAAAAAGAAACATCATGCAGAAGTTCTCATAATGCTGACATCTTGAATGACACAGGCTATCAAGAAATAAAAATCAATTAAAACTGCAGGTATAATAAAACTAGATGTTCAGTTGAAGTGAGATGTCTCAATAATGAAAGCAACCTTCTTGGCTCTGTAGAGGTGTGGTAATACAGCAAAGCTTAGCAAAAGTACCCAAATACTTTGGAAAATCACAGCCAAACCAAAGGGGAAAGCATCAAACAAAGTCCTTGAGTCATAATCAAGCCGCTAAAATGTAATGTTGCCCAGTGCTCTACCTGCCAAAGAGAGAAATTTTGTGGAAAGACCCAAAGGATATTGTTCCAATTAGGATTTAGGTGGCTAGTCCAAGAAACTGAAGAAAATAAAGCCAAAACTCAGGGGAGGGGGAGGATATTGTTACATGAAAATTATTTTGCAGGATAATTGCATGTTTGGATTTCATGGTTCGCATCTTTAAACTTTGTGCCTCATGGAGTCATAATAGTACAGAGAAATTTCTTCATATTTTCAGAACAATATGAAATGAAAGAACAGTTCTATTTATCTACTGCTCTAAAATCTTTGATGTCTAGCTCAGAAGGACTAGAGTTCAAAAGAAAGTTACTTGCTGTGGAATTCTGAGAGCTGTAGTCCAAAAAAGGTAATTCTTCCATATTCTGAATAAGACCTCCATGATGCTGTCTTAATTTTATTTATTTCATTCATTCAAAAGATTTACTGGCCAGCTTTAACATAAAACACAATAAAAGCACTGGTTCATGAAATAGCAGCCAGGAATGGCTTTCCAAGACCATTTCAAAGTAAAATAAACAGGATATAGTGTTGGCTGTCATCAGATGAGGAGAGAGAGAAAATAAGGAAGTCAGATTAAGATAGTCAGAGAATATCCTAGGACACCTGGTATACTTTCTACCCCCTCCACAGGGAGTGGGACATCAAAGCCCATGTCTCCTTGTTTTATCAAGGAGGTAGAGCCAAGAATTCCATTTTGCAGAAATTTATTGTCCCAAACCATTACAAAGCTCCAGAAGTCCAGCCTTCCTGCTTCTTCAGTCATTCACAGATAGCAAAGAGGCCTTCCAATTTTCATTCCCCCACCCCTTGCAGGTCTAGCAGTCTTTACATTGTGCCAGAATCAACTGCTCAGAGGAGGATAATTCAGAGAAGGCCCAGGTTGTGGCTTTGGGGCTGCAAAATCTTTATGATATAGCAAGCAGGGCCCTACTAGAAGAGAGCAGAGGCTATCATAGCCCTTTAGAATTGCTCTGGAGGATGAAGTTGCTAGGCAAGCAGGGATTCATGAAGGTAGAAGCCCTTGAGGGAGCCTATTTATGAGCTCTTTCTCAACTTCTTCACTCTATCCTTGAGAAAGCCTTTATCTCCTGAGTGTGTTGCTGGTTCTCCCTTATTTACCTCCTCTCACTCTTTTGGTAGCAATATCCCAAGGCTGGGACAAATCAAACTCATTTTGACCATCTCCTCCTTCCCAATGGCAACTGCTTCAGCTTTTATACCACCTCAGTTCCAGATGAGTCTCCATCTGCTTGCAGCACGTTGATGTATTAACTGCACAGTTGCCATTGCTGTGCAGCATAGCAACCAGCAGCACAGATTACCCCCAATTGAGAAGTTGGCAGCCTTCTCAATTTGGCAGAAGCAGGAGAAAAGGCTGGTAGGGTAGAGATCCCTTCACAACACCTGTTCTGGGGACTCTGTTTTTCTGAAGGTGGAAGGAATAGGTCCATAGTGCTGAAGCACTGGGAAGAGATGTTTAAATTGTCCTTGAATAGGGCACTGTTCCCATGCAATGGAGTGATGATTGAAGACATATTTAAGAGAGGAAGCAGCATAATAGTGAGTCAAAATGAACTGCAGTTTGGATTGCCAGTGCACAACTTGGAAAGACAGTTTTAGAAAAATGATGAAATGCTACAGCTCTCCATATCTGAACAATGTAACATATCTCAGCTGTGTGTCACTGTGTTTGAAATGCAACTTCACACTAGACTTTGTAGGAGTGATTGCAATGATGCATGACATATATGGTTTATTCACCTGTTAGATATACTTATTATCCAAACACTGATGGATGAGTCATATATTTACATTTTGCAAAATATGCTTTTCTAAAACCAGGATACAATGGAAAGAGTTTGGCATCATTCTTTCCTCCTTCACATGGTCACAGAAAATTTTAAAGTAAACTGTTTAAAGTTTGTAACCCTCTTGGGTTTATAAAATTACAGCTATGCCTCGCTTTCCAAAGGGCATTTCCAAAATGAAACAAATACACACTGTAGTACTTTTGTGCAGCCAATCTAAACACTGGTTGCCAAGTGTTATGGATACTTCCTGTTGCAAATGGAACAAATTAATCTCAGAAAATGAAATGACAATGAATGCCTCCCCCTTTCAAATAATCCTTTCTGACTTGCCTCTCCCCCCCCCCCCATAGATGGATGCGTCATGATATATGTGTGTGTGTCTGTATCAGAGTGGCCAAACTGGAGGTGGAAATTGCAGTGGGATGTCAGGGATGATGGGAGTTGTAGCTCTTCACCTCTGGCTCTAACTCACCACCTTGTTATGCAGCAGAGCTGACCAGCTTTGATCAGTGGTTGATGCTTCTTTCCCAAGCAGCAGAGTTTCAGAGAATAGGCTGAAGACCCTGACAAACTCTCCAAGCCTTCTCACTCTTCTTCCTGAGATGTCTCCAAACTTCACCAGGATTCTTCTGGCTCTTGTATCTTCCCTCAAGACACCAGACAACTCAGTAGTCTTATATAAAAGATCTACTTTATTCTACTATATAAATACTATATGCCCTACAAATCACAATCTCTACTCCACACTACACCACAATATGCATTGGCAAACATTGCACTTATAGCCATTGTTAGTCACCACCCACTAGTCAGTTTCCACCCAGTGGGCGTGTACATTCATTTTGATTGGTTTACATAGATCATCCCATACTTAAGACCAACCCAAGTATTTCATCATTTTACCTTGACTACTTAATGAATCTCAGGTGTTTGCAATCTATAACAGCTGTTTTCAATATACACTCTATAACTTTGTCCTTGGCTCTCAAGGCTTCCAAATTACATTATCCTTTTCACCTGTGTAGCTTCATGATTGTTCCTGCTTAGTCACTGTGACTATCACATACATATTTTATTTCTATTACTGTATGTCCCATGTTGCATTTTCCTTAACATGGGAAAAGTTACATCTATATTAGATTGTGCTTTCCATTTTAAAATTTCCACATGAATAAATGCTTGGTATTCAAAAACCTGCTTCAAGTACTATATGTTTTCTTTGTGCTATTTAAAATGGATAATGAACAAGACTGCATGATCTAACATGCCATACTTACACCCTGATAGGATTGATGTAATGCACTCTACATGGGGCTGCCATTGAAGGGTGTTCAGAAACCTCAGAGAGAGGGCTGTGTTTTGGGGAGTTCCTGAGGGAATTGTAATTTTCTTAGTTAGAGTCCAGACTGGAGGG
This sequence comes from Phrynosoma blainvillii, assembly GCA_026167975.1. NCBI lineage: Eukaryota > Metazoa > Chordata > Lepidosauria > Squamata > Phrynosomatidae > Phrynosoma > Phrynosoma blainvillii. The sequence goes on from JANUYF010000004.1 coordinate 51,872,960, forward strand.
ACTCGGAACACATACAGGACTCTAAAGAAGGGAGTTGCTGTAGTGTTCTCTCCTGAGAGATATTGTTAGCCAGTGTGGCTGAAGTATTAGAAGTGAAGTGGAAACAAACGTTGTTATATGTAACCAAGCAAGCCTACAGTAACAAGCTTTGATACAAGTTATAGTTATTCCATGCTGTTTTAAAATAAACTTTTGTTCTTATTTAAACATCACTTGGCCTATGTTTTTACAATAAACCACACTACTAACATTTTAAACTTTTGGTGTGGGACATCATACAAAAAATAGTGTGAGTCCTGTATACATAATTTGGTGGCAGGGGTCGGGTAACGAGTTCCCACATCCATAAAGTCAGTGCTAAAGGTGAATGGTGGCAGGAGTGCACGCCACATAATAAATTTGGCGGCAGCATCAGGATACGACAGATCCAGTAGTCAGAAGTGTGCTTGGATCCAACAAATCCAGTAGCCAGAAGTGTGCTTGAATTGTAGGGGTCTGAGTGCAAGATACCAGATACCCAATATTTGGTTTAAAGTGAAAAGTTTAAAAAAAAAATCAATCGTTTGAAATCTAGGCATTGGTGTCAGTAAAGTGATCTCTGAGGTAATCACACAAGGGTTTTTGTAGGAGATTACTTGGAAACTGACCACTCTAAAAAGTAACAAGTGTCTGTGGTAAACGTGCTAAGGTATTGGTAGGAGACTAGTGGTAATGGTAAAAGCACACTTAGTGATTCCTGAGGTATAAGTTAGAGGTAAAGTAAGGAATCACTACTCTGATACAAGTGTTGTCTTTACGTTCAGTTGAGGCACTGACATTTTAGAGGCATTTCCTGAGGTAAAAGTTTTTGGTAATTGTAGGGAAATACTATTAACATGCCTCCTAAAAAAGTTAAAATCCCAATAGTGGCTGAATTGGTGGAAGAAGAGGAGATTAGAGAAGAAATGGTAGCTAGTCTTGACACTGACATTCCTGAACCTCAAGTTTAGAGATTTGGAAAATAAAAGAAAGAATAGAAAGGGCCAGGACAAGAGGAAAAGAAAGAGAAAAAGAGACTGAAAATGAAGAACAAATTGAAATAGAAAGACTGAGAGTAAGACAAGCTGAAATGGATTTCCAATTTAGGATGAGGAGTCTAGATCAAGGTAAATAGGGCACCTCAGATTGATATGAAGAGTTTTCCCAGATATTATAAAGGGGACAATAGTGATTCCTTCTTCACCAATTTTGAGAGAACTTGTGAAAATAAAAGAAGAAGAAAGGATGAGTTATATTATATCTCAGATTTGTGATGGTCTCACAGAAATTTATGCTGAGATTAGAGCAGATGAAGCTCAAAATTATGAGTTATTCAAAGAGATGGTGAAACAAAGATTTGGCTTAACTCCAGAACATGGCAAAAGGGAGTTTCATAAAATAAAGAAAAGACCAGAGGAAACTTTCTCTCAACTGGCATGTAGACTAGATTATTATTTAAAGAGCTGGGTAGATGGATACAAAGTAACTTCCACTGAAGAACTGCAAAGCTTAATAGGCTTGGACCATTTCTATAATGTAATTCCCCAAGAGTATAAATGGCTAGTTCAAGAGAAGAGGACCAAAATGGTAGCAGAAGCTGCTAGAATGGTTGATGAACTAGTATTAATTAGAGGACATGACAAGGGAATGACAAAAAATAAAGAAGGGTCTCAGTGGAAAAACAAAAAGGACCCCCAAAACTGGCAATCCCCAAAAGAGAAATAGTAAGGGTAAAAATTATAAACCTTGGTATCAAGGGAGAACACAGGAATCTGAGAGGAAAAGTTTTGGGTCGAGAGAGTGTGGCACTGAAGACCAGAAGAAGGATAGATGATCGTCAGAAAATCAGTCAAAACCAAGCCAGAGAAGTTGCTATGAATGTGGGCAAATAGGACACTTGAGATTAAACTGCCCAAAAATTTATCATAAGAGTTCAAAGTCATCTATAAAGCCAGCATATTGTGTAACATCAGTTAGTCATACAGAGAAAGAATGTTGCCAGAGAGGATCCACAGAGGCTGCAGTTGCCATAGAAACGACAGTTGGTAAAGCAACTGACATTAGAAGGGAACTTTCTCCAAGGCCATGTCTATTTGTAACTGCCTTGCCTGAGGGATTAAGTTTTGAAGAACACAGAGAATTAATACAAATAAATGGGACCTGGTTGTGAGGTTTCTGTGACTCTGGTTCTGAAGTCTGTATAATTAAATCACACTTAGTAAACTCTCAAAATGTATGCCCAGAAGAAACAATGACTTTAAAGGGTTTAGGGGGCCCTGCATTTGTAACACCAGTAACCAAGTTAGACATTTCTTTTAGAGGACACAAACTGCAGTGGAAATTTGCCCTCTGGGATGACATTCGTGTTCCGTGTTTAATTGGAAATGATTTGAATAGATATCTTAGATTCACTTTAGTGATCACTAGACAACAGGAAAAGGAAAAAAACTTCCAAACAGGTTGATCAAATACCTGGAGAAAGAACAGAACAAGATGTGGTCATTAACGATGAGAGTGGTGTAACTGATATAACAGAAGAGGAGAGTTGTGGGGAAATTAAAATTGGTAACAAAGACGAATTTGGTCAAGAACAAAAGAGAGATGAAAGTTTTAAACCTTTGTTCACTCTAGCTGAGGAAGAAGTTAATATAGAGCTGAGTGAGAATCACCCTCACAGATTCATTCAAGACCACTTATATAGAGAGATTCTCAAATATAAATATAATACCCAGAAGGAAATTCAAAAACAGTTGGTAGTCCCTCAGGAATACAGAAGCAATATACTGGAATTAGCCCATTCTAGTTCATTCAGAGGTCAGAGCTCTCTGACAGCAAAGGTTAAATGTCTCACAAAACTACAATTCCCATAATGGACTCAAACTGGATTATTTCTGCAGTGTGTCTTGGACCTGAGTCATAATATAATCCATCTCAACAAACATTTCAGCCTGTAGGGATTGAGTGTGTGATAACTTCTTATGTTGCTGGTCAAATGGAGTGAGTGAAGGAGCCAATGTGGTGCTGGAAGAAATGCAGACAGTTAGTGCTAACTTTGGTTAGCATTCTGTCCAATGTACTTTCTCAGTAAAGGATATTTTATCATTTCACATATGTTCTCATATTCTTTCATATATATATTTTAATGGGAACAACTGGTCTACTAGAAGTATGGTTTGAAAATATTTCTCTCACCAAAGTGTGCTGCACAGCTGAAAGCCATACATGTGAAAATAAACTTTTGTCTTTAGTTAGCATTTCTTAGCTTCCTCCATGTGATAGCCATCTTCCCAAAATGACACTAATTGTAAAACTGGCAGTGTGCATTGGTCCTTAAAAGAGCAAACAAAGAGCATCTTTAAATAGTTGTGATACTCTGGCTGCCAAATCTGTATTGCTTCATACGAGCATTTAACTTGGAACAGCAGTAGCAAGAATCTGACAATAATAGCCTCAGTGCTAAAAACCTCTAAAGTCACTAACATTTATTTTCCCAATTTGACCCTTCAAAAGACAAGGCAGGCTTCAAGCTTAACTGTCTATTATCAAACAAAGTGAGTTGCTTAATCTGTATAGACAGCAGACCAAGCAAAGCTGAGGAGTTTCTATGGAGATGGGAATTGGCAAGGAAGTGTATTTCTTTTGAATCATGTTGTCTTCTGGATCTCATAAGAGGTCATGATAATTATGTGTCTTTCTTTCCTGAAGCAACAGTACCTCTTGGAGAAATGCCAAAGCAGAAATATGCCCGAGTTACACAAATCAAATATTCAAAAAGAATATCCATTCCTTTTGGTATTTTTTTTACTTTTAAGGAGACTACTGTATTGCATGTAAATTGTTCACGGTCCAGTAAACAAGCATCTGAAGAAGTAGGCTGAAGTCTAGAAAAGCTCATGCTAACAACTTCTTAATTTTAGTTTAGTTAGTCTTAAAGGTGCTGCAGAATCTATCTATAATTAATTCTAATTATACAGACTAACATGGCTATATCTTTGAATTCTGTCCAGTAAACAAGCATTCTAAACATTTCTGTACTCAGAACCTCAGCATACACATACAAAATAAAATTTAACCAAGTATTCAAACATATAATATGCAAGGTATATTGATGAAGAAGAGGGACCCTGCAAAATTTAAGGATCAGAATATTTCAGATTATTATTGTCATGTTCAATAACTTGCCAAAGAAATTGCACATTTTTGTCATTGCAGAAGGATGGAGAAATGGGTGTAATTACTAGAAATTGTTATATTCAACAAAATTGTTTCCCTTTTGCTTCTCTTTCAGTGTGATTGCTGACTTGCTTTATTTTGACTTTGCCTTCCTTTTCATCTATAGTCATTATTACTGGATGGAAGAGAAGAAGAAACAGTACAAATACATTGTCTGTTTCTTTTTGAAATGTTCACATATTTCTGACTTTATGTTAATTTTGATATTTTTAAAATAACGCACCTCTACCCCCTTTTTGCAAAAAATATTTTTTTTGCAAAAAAAAAAAAAAGTCGGCAACCTATCTGGGGGCGGGGCTGGTTCCACTGTCCCCTGATCTTCGGCGTGCTGAAGAGGGGGGGAAGGGCGGCGCCCCTGCGCCCCGCACTCGCATGCCCATGATGGCGGGTGCCATTATGGATGCGCACGACAGCGGGTGCCCTTTTAAAAGGCAAAACGGCACCTGCCATTGTGTGCATGCGTACACAAGCCTAGGGCGCCATTTTGGATGGTATCCCGCGTTCGCACATGCATGCACATGATGGCAGCTGCCCTTTTGGAAGGCAAAATGGCGCTGGCGTTGCAAGCGCATGCACACGATGCCGGCGCCGTTTTGCCTTTTAAAAGGGCACTCACTGTAGTGCGCATGCGTGCGCAAGCATGGGCACCATTTTGGAAGGCAAAATGGCAGCCCACACTCATGCAGGCGTGGCAACAGCAGCAACTGCAGCAGGACTGGCCACGGGCCAGTTAGAAGGCCTCGGCAGGCTGAGTTCGGCCCGCAGGCCGTAGTTTGCCGACTGCTGGTCTATGGGGTTTAAAAATTAGTTTTAAAGGTTTACAAAAATTGGTCTAGAAATAAAGGAGGCAAAATGAATCTTCTCATTATATACAAGAAAATGTTTGGAAAGTGTGATGTACCCATTTCAATTAAACAAACTGATTTATTTTCCTCCAAATTCCAGTACTTTTGCCCCTCAGTATCAGTAATACAATATTTAATGCTGTGTCTGAGGACAGACCACTCCTGCCACCTTGACTATTTCTCTCTTTTAAAATGTTATGTGACTGGCTTCAAAATTCTCACACAGAGGCCAAAATAGGTTTTTATAAAATATAAGATGGTTTTATTGTGTTTCAAACATCCAGGCACACTTCTTGGTTTTCAAACTTGTTAATAATATTATCTAGTTACAGTTTCAAGTGTATTGTAGCTATTTCAAATACAATCCTTCAGCTATTTCTATGATCACAATCTAACCACCCAGACACTCTCTACACTAGAGCTCTGTTGAATCACAAAGAATTCTCTTTTTTCTCTCCTTTGACTTATCTTTGTTCCACTTAGTTCCCTCAGGAACAATCCACAGCCTCTGGCTTAAGGTACTGCCTCACTGTACCTCTGTCTAAGTCAGTTCCAACTGACACTCTCGAAAGTTCTGAGCCATCTGTTCCACAGTTCCTAACTGCCTAACTCCCTAACTGACCATAGGCCTAAGCAGACTGCCAGAAATAGTGCACATTAAATTGAGGCACTGCCCTGGCTCAGTGGTAGGGAGTCATGGGAATTGTATTTTTTTCTGAGACATTGAGCCTTCTCTGTCAGAGAGCTCAGGTGCCACAATAAATTACAGTTCCCGTGATTCCCTAGCACTGAGCCAGGGCAGTGCCTCAATTTAATGTGCACTATTTCTGGCAGTCTGCTTAGGCCCTATATCCCTCACTGCCTGAGCTATTTATCTCCTTCCAGCTGTTCTCTCATTGGCTGATTCCAGCTGTCTCAGAATTGGTCAGCTGTCTTCTGGTCTTCACAGCTCCCTGCTGTCTTTGTGTTCATCACAGATGTGTTATCTATGTTCTCCATATAATCTTGTATCATTTCTCAGAAATTCAGCAGACTCATTGATTGGTGTCATCAGCTCACAAACACATTTTGCTCTATTAGAAGCTAACCTTCCATTAAGGCTTAACTAGCAATAAGTTCCTCTTTGGAGCTCAAATATGGAGCAGTGTCATGAAATAGACAGCAGCACCTTTAGACAACCAACCAGTCAGTTTAATTAAAGAATTAACAGAACTTTATTGGAAGATCCATAGGTCAGTCCTGGCTATCAGACGTTTTAGCTGAGACTGAAAAAATCCCCCCCTACAGTTAGTGAAAAGAATGTGCAAAAAGCCCGCGCTCTCAACCCCTCCTTCCTTTTCCCAAACATCTCGTCCGTTCCCAGCTAGCCGAGCCAGCCACCCAAGGTCACTTGATAAAGCACCTGCACTCTAACATAACTAACCCACCTTCCCATCATCCCCACACTATACTACATATCTGATAGAATACTAACAGGATTCTAACAGGCCGCCCCCCAGAAAACAGAACCCCCCCAAAAAAATAAAAGAAACATCAAGCAACTGAAGACAAGGAAGGCTTGTCTGGATAGCGTTCATGAAAATGAGCAATCAGATCAGGAGCATTGACATGAACAGCAGACACCCATTCAGAATGGTCAACAGGAAAGTGTTTCCAACGGATCAGGTACTGTAGTCTGCCTCGATGAACCCAAGAGTCCAGAATCTTCGAAACTTCAAAGTGTTGATGTCCATCAACCATCAAAGGAAGGGGTGGTGACTCAACGGGTTTCCAGGGGTCAACAGCACAATCAGGTTTCAACAAACTGAAATGAAAAACTGGATGAAGATGACGATAGGTCTTAGGAAGAATCAATTCAGCAGTAACATCATTAACAAGTCTCTTAACTGGAAAAGGACCCACAAACTTTGGGCCTAGCTTTTTGGAAGGAAACTTAGACCTCAAGTTCTTGGTGGAAAGGTAAACCATATCACCAGGCTTAATATCCCAACCTTTTGCCCTTTTTTTGTCTGCCTGATTTTTATACTGTTTCTTAGCTTCGTGCAAAGCTTTGACAATGGTGGGCCAAGCCCCTCTGACTTTATCAGCCCACTGGGTCACCTGAACAGGGTCAGTTTTATTTACAGGCAGGGCAGGGAGGAGCTTAGGTTCAAAACCATAGTTAATCGAAAAGGGAGAGCTCCCAGTGCTGCTGTGCACTGCGCTATTGAAAGCAACCTCGGCATGTGGAAGTAGATCAAACCAATCATCTTGCAGATAATTAGTATAAGAACGCAGGTATCTCTGGAGACTTTGGTTAGTCTTCTCGCTCTGACCGTCAGTCTCCGGGTGAAAAGCCGTGCTAAGGGCCAATTGAACCCCCAATTTGTCTTGTAGCACCCTCCAAAATTTAGAAGTAAACGAACTGCCTCTATCGGAGATTATTCGGTCTGGGAGGCCATGGAGTCTATATATGTGTGCTATGAACAGATCAGCTAATTTGGGGGCCGAAGGCATCCCCTTGCAGGCCACATAATGTACTTGTTTGGAAAACAAATCTACCACCACCCAAATAGTGTCTCGGCCCTTGCTAGGAGGCAGGTCTGTTATAAAATCCATAGCAATGTGTTTCCAAGGTCCTTCTGGTGTAGGCAGAGGTTGAAGTAGTCCTCTAGGCTTGCCCACTCTTGGTTTGGCTCTAGCGCAAACCGGACAACTTTTAACATAAGCCTCTACATCTGCACGAATTCCATCCCACCAGTAGGTGCTGCGGATCTTTTGCCAAGTTTTTAAATATCCCCAATGCCCTGCTGCCTTAGAGTCATGGTATATCTGAAGGATGTCTTTTCTTAAGGAAGCAGGAACATAGATCTTTGAATTCCACACCCATAAGTCTTGTGCATTTTTAGACAGTTGATTTTTATGCTGTTGTAGCCACTCATCTGTTTCTGCCCCCTGCTGGATTTTTAGCAACAGGTCGTCTAATGGCGGTGGTGAGTCACCCTGTGAAGGGGGTTGAACTAAAGCCTTGGCTCTACTGCGTATAATTACCGCCAAACCCAACTGTTCCCGGGAAAAGATGGTCTCAAGAGGAACCGCCTCCTTTCCCCCATGCTGTGGCAATCTGGATAATGCATCTGCTAAAATATTTTGGCGGCCTGGGAAAAACTTTAACTTGAAGTTATATTTATAAAAGTCTTTAGCCCATCTCCTTTGTTTGGGGCTCAGTTTGCGGGGAGTCTGTAACGCTTCTAAGTTCCTGTGATCAGTCCATACCTCAAAAGGGTGTGCCGCCCCCTCAAGGAATTGTCTCCAGCTTTCTAGGGCATGTTTAACTGCATAAGCTTCTTTTTCCCAGCACGGCCAAGATAATTGGGGCCCCTGGAACTTCTTGGACAGGTAGGCACAAGGTCTAAGCTTATCTTTATCATCTTTTTGTAGCAGGACAGCCCCCATAGCAAAGTCACTGGCCTCGACTTGAACCACAAAGGGTTTGGCTGGGTCTGGGTGAATTAAAATAGGTTCAGAGCTAAACAACAGCTTTAGTTGTTCAAAAGCCCTCTGGCATTTTTCAGACCATTGAATCGGAGTGGAGGGCTTGGGAGGCTTGGACGCAACCCCCTCCCCACTTTTGGGCATATCTTTAGTCTTGAGTAAGTCTGTAATGGGCAATGCAATCTTAGCAAAGTCAGGAATGAACTCTCTGTAGAAATTTGCAAAGCCCAGGAACTTTTGTACATCTTTCCTATTTCTCGGGGGTGCCCAGTCCAACACTGTTTGTACTTTAGCTGGATCCATTTCTAAGGTTAGACACTCGGTACCCCAAAAAATCTAGTCTCTCGGTGTGAAAGTGACATTTGGACAGTTTCACATACAGTTGGTTATCCCACAGTCTTTTGAGTACCTCTCGCACCAGTTTGACATGACTGTCTAAGTCCTTAGAATAGATGAGCACATCGTCCAAATATACCAGAACACCTTCAAAAAGCAAATCATGCAGTACTTCATTTATATGCCTCATAAAAATCCCGGGAGCCCCCGACAGTCCAAAAGGAAGAACCAAGTACTCAAATGCCCCCAAAGGGCAGTTGAAAGCAGTCTTATATTCATCTCCCTCCTTAATCCTAACTCGATGATAAGCATCTCTTAAGTCCAATTTTGTAAATATTTTGCCCGTGCACAGTCTCCCCAACATGTCTTTCATTAGGGGCAAAGGGTACTTGTTGGTGCTGCAAATCCCATTTAGATTGCGATAGTCTACCACCAGCCGCAAAGAACCATCTTTTTTCCCCCTAAAAAATACTGGAGCAGCAAATGTAGAAGTGGAGGGTCGAATGAACCCTCGAGCCAAGTTCTTTTCTATATAGTCTTTTAATGTGGCCAGCTCTTTTGGGGTCATTGAATACAGTTTGGGTTTAGGAAGGGGTGCCCCTGGCAATATTTCAATAGCACAGTCTGTTTCTCGGTGTGGAGGCAACACATCACACTCTCTCTCTTCAAACACCCCTTTTAAATCTCGGTAAACCGGAGGGATGACTGGCGACCCCTCCCCGCCATGCCCAATGTCTCTGTCTCTGGGCAGCCCTTCCAAGTGAGCAGCTGCGTCTTTCTCTATTTGTCCGGGAAGCGCCACCGTGGGGAGAAGAGGGGGGAGCACCATCCCGTGGGCAAGGCAATGGTTTGCACAATCCGGATCATTGAAAATTAACTGTCTCTCCCTCCAGCGCAACTCAGGGTTGTGATGGTGTAGCCAGTCTATGCCCAACATTAGGTGGTAATTATAAGTATTTCCCACCACCAACTGGAGCTGTTCCCAATGGTCTGCTATCCCTAGCCACACAGGAGCAGTTTTTCTTTCTGCAGCACGGCCCCCCATCAGAGATCCATCCATCTGAACAAAGGGAATGGGCTCTCTCAGAGGGTGGGTGGCTATGTTCAAACTGTCTACTACTGCAGGGTTTATCAAGCACCTTGTACACCCACAGTCAATGGCTGCAATTAATTGCATAGCTTTTTTCTTGGGCCCCACCATCAAAGTCACTGATACCGACAACAGGGGAATGCCCCCACTCACCATCTTTTTGCGGCTCTCTACTCCCACAGCCCGCCTTTCGCCGCTTCCTAAGGCAGGCTCTGGAAGTTTAAAGGCTCCCCTCCTGAGCTTGTAAAACTGTCTGAGTCGTCTGAGTCTGTCCAGACCTCCTGTTCTTTGGGCTCTTCTACTTTCAGGCTGTGCTCAGTAGAAGATTTTCTTTTCGGCTGACTCTTTTCCTTCTCGGAGCCTCTGCCGGGGGGGGGGGGGGGGCCCTGAGAGGAGCCGGTCTTTCCCTCCTGGGCCATGTCCGGGCAAGCAGCAATTAAGTGCCCCTTTTGGCCGCATTTTAAGCATAGACCTAACCGGCGCCGTCTCTCCCTCTCAGTCTCTGTAGTGCCGGTAGGAGGTTTTCCCTTGTGGGCTTCGCTTCGGCCCCCCTTCGCTTTGGTCTCTTGGGTTTGTCTTTGATCTAACATCTTTACTTCATGTAAGATGGCTTCCGCTTCTCCCGCCACTCTGATCCATTCCATAGCTGTGAGGGGTTTTCCCATCATCAACACCCATTTGGCTATCTCTGGGCGCAGTCCATCTTTAAAATATTGGATCTGCATTCCCTCAGGGCAGTCAGGCACTTGGGCCACCAGCCTTCTGAACTCTGCCGCATATGCAGCCGCTGTCATGGAACCTTGTTTTAAAACTTTTAGTTCAGCCAGGGCAGTGGTGGCCTGGAAAGGGTCTTCAAATCTAGTCCTAAGGGCCCTCATAAATTTGTCTAGGTCCCCCAGCTCCGGCGCTCGTCGATCGTAGAGCTGCACCAGCCAGCGGGCCGCCTCCCCCCGCAGATGCCTTGCCACACACTTTACCTTGGCTGATTCCGAAGGGAAAACAGGGCCCCACTCTTCCATATGATCTGCCACTTGCGATAAGAAATAAGGCAGCGTTTGGAAATCCCCATCGAACTTGACCCCCATCTTCTTAGCCTGTGCACCTGGAGCCCTCGGCTGCGGGAGGACTGCTGGTGGGGGCCTTGGGGGCAAGGCTTCCTCTCCCCCTGCTCCCATCTCTTGGGGTTGCCCACCTGGGGCTGGGGCCGGGCAGCTCCTGCTCCTGCTCCTGAACCCCCTACTCCATCTCCAGCAATCTGTTGGAGGATCTCTAGCATCATGGTCATGGTACCTCGCATCCCCTCCACCTCAGATTTCAGCTGCTGTACCTGCATCTCCATGTCGGTCCCCTCTCCCGAGGACAGCTGTACTGGTTGCGTGAACCCGGTGTTCCAATCCGACCACCTCGCCGCCCGCCGGCGTTCTTTTGTGCGCACTGGGGCCACCGGAGCACCGAACCATCTCCCAGACACTAGTGGGGTCTGTGGCAATTGTGGCCCTCCGGTCTTTGGCACCGCTCCGGTTCCTCTGTCCTCCGGCCGAGGTTCCCCTCCATCCTCTGGGGTTTGACCCTCTTTGGAGGACATCTCCGCTCCTGCCTCCATCTCTCCAGGAGCAGGAACAAAATACCAAAAATAAAGTTGAACTTGGTGTCAGTCTCAGCTAACTGTCATGAAATAGACAGCAGCACCTTTAGACAACCAATCAGTCAGTTTAATTAAAGAATTAACAGAACTTTATTGGAAGATCCATAGGTCAGTCCTGGCTATCAGACGTTTTAGCTGAGACTGAAAAAATCCCCCCCTACAGTTAGTGAAAAGAATGTGCAAAAAGCCCGCGCTCTCAACCCCTCCTTCCTTTTCCCAAACATCTCGTCCATTCCCAGCTAGCCGAGCCAGCCACCCAAGGTCACTTGATAAAGCACCTGCACTCTAACATAACTAACCCACCTTCCCATCATCCCCACACTATACTACATATCTGATAGAATACTAACAGGATTCTAACAAACAGTTATAAGTTATAAAGCTGCCAGTTGGAAGCCAGAACTCTAAAATTGTTGCTGAGCTAGTTATGTGTATGCTTTCTGTTGTCTAACACACATTTTTCCACTTCTTAGGATGAAAACAGATATGGCAACATGGCATGAGTGCAATTAACATGCACATTTTCTTTAAATTCATATATCAACAATGGTGAAAGCTGAGCAGATCAAGGAGGTGAAAGAGGAATTTAACTAGTTCTTTCCCTGTAACAGTGCCAGAAAAGAAATGCCTCTCCAAATCTGCAATTTGAAGAGGTGGGCAACTCCAGCCAGAGCAGATACCTTTCCCTTGAGAACTTCCAGAGGTTGCACAACTGTCCCAAATGCCAAAACAAAAAAAGAAGAAATGTAAAACAGAAGTGCCCAAAATGTTATTTTGAAAAATAATTTAAAATACATTTTACACAATGCATGAGGCCTGCAGCCTATTTAAAAAGTGGTCTGCGATTTTACTTCAATTTGTTGGCATGTAAAATTCTGTCAGATGGAATTGTGGACCACTCCCATCTCTGCACATGGGTCTCTCCTCCAGGCCTCCAGGCATTAGGAGGCTGGGGGAAGACAACCAACATCCAGCTACATTCCTATAGCTGCACACAGGATGATTACTTACACATGCAGGTGTTCTAGAGGTCTCAGAAAATGACGTTGTGTGTCCATCTTTAGGAACATATCCAGAGATTATCAGGCTGTTCTCTCTCTTCTTCAGCTGCTAAATGCCTTAGGTGTTGGGTGAGGGTGCTCACAGGGAACAAGGAGTAGTTGAAGAAGGGGAGTAATTAATACCGTCCCCTGTAAATTATCACAATTAGAAGTACACAGGCATAGGATGGACTTTTACCTCCAAATGTTACCCACAGGATGCTGTCCATGAACTGGTACTTCAGGAAACTTCCAGAAGAAGAAGTTCACCCCCATCTTATTTTTTGTGCCTGAAAATGGTAGTCCAGGAGATCTTGGTGAAGGGCCACTAGCATTGGGTGCTGCATGTGGCCCCAGGGATAAATTTTGTCCACTGGTGTATACACACATACACATACACACACACCCCTACCTTTTGATCCTGGCTTACTATCCTCAAAACAAAATTAGAAAGTTCTGAACTACTGTATACAAGGGAAGAAAGGAGGGAACATTTCTGACCCTACAAACCATAGCTTGTTGGATTAGGATGCCTACCTCATTATCCAACAAGCTTATGAGTGAATCCTGATTCAACAAGCCTATGAGTGAATGTAGAAACAGATTTAATTAAAGTTTCAAATAATCAAATGAGCCAACTCAGATGGGCCACACAGATGTCCCTTTATCAGGGAGTCTATAATTATCAGATAAATAAGGTTTAGGAAGACAGATTAAATTAATTTATAGCACAGAAAATTCACAACATGCCTTATTTTGTAAGAGTTATAAGCATATTTAGCTTGCATTGAAGCATCATCAATAACACGAATAAAATAAAATTAAAGTATTAGCAAGTCTATAAAGCAAGAAAACATTAACTCCCAGCTCAGATAAGTTAAAATACTCTTGACGCCCTATTTCTTAGTTGTGACTTCTCCTTTATGACAGGGAATTTTACAGAGAAACAAAGGCATTATCTAACATGATAGCAACACTGGGATGAGTATATTAACTCTTTATTCTAAATTTTCTTCAAAAATAATCCCCTGTGATTATGCACAAATGAAGCATGATCCAACTAAGCAGAACACTTTTAAATTCCATTTATTTCAAAGGGAGAAAACTAAGCACATCTTTAGCTCTCCATTGAGACAAGTGGAACTTAAAAGGGTTTAACTTCATAGATCATGACCATAACATTTATTCAACATTTATTCTACAGCTTAAAGTCAAATGTAACTAAAACAATAGAAACACCATGCAACAAAAGCTGATGTCATACTTAGATTAAGAAGCTAGGAGGAAGATTTACTGTGTGTTAAGAAAAATAGAAGCTTTGAATAAGTAGGAGCTTTATTTTCCATAGTCTGTTGATTTAAGCTTGAAAGACAAGTAAAAATGTTAGAAAAAAATGACCCAGAAAAAAGGTGAATATTACAAATGTAGTTTTGTCTGCATAGAGGAGAAAATCCAATTGTGCATACCAGGATCTATGTGCATAGTGTTGCTTATCATGGACTATTTAAAGAAATATCTGTGTATTTGAAGGCAATGTAGGAAAGTAACATGGTAAAGTTGATGTTGAATGTGAACTGGATGTCAGGGTAAGGATGGAAAATAAGTTTGTTCACTTTGCATTTTAATGCAACTCTAATTATCATATGAGAATTAAATTATTGTGAACCAGTATAGGAGTTACAATTCAAAAATATATGGAGGAAAACATTTTACCCATCCCTGTGCTCCTTTGTAAGTCACTCCTATGGAAATTGAGGGGGGTTGCAGACTGCCATAAATAGTGCAAATTGAGTCCACTTTTAGGGTTAGGTTTAGGGTTAGGGAATCATGAGAACTGTAGTTTATTGTGGCAACAGAGTTCTCTGACAGAGAAGGCTCAATGTCTCAGAAAAAAACAAAACAATTCCCATGATTCCCTAGCACTAACCCTAACCCTAAAAGTGGACTCAATTTGCACTATTTATGGCAGTCTGCAACCCCTATGAGTTCAGTTCTATGAAAACAGAGTTTGGACATCAGGGGCATCAGATCTACCATTTGGGCTCAAGAAGAATTAGACCTTTTAACAAACAAAGTGTCCACACTGAACTGGAAAAGATAACAATGAATAATTTAGTAGTGAAAAATGTAGACTCTATGGAGTCAACATGTTAAGATGTTCACATTTGTTGTCAGCTGTTATGACAAATGCTTTTTAATTTGCAAATTCCCTCAGGCCTTGACATTTTCTTCCAGCCAGCAAGAGGAAAATACTCATTAGTGGGAAGGAATCCCATCCTTTCATTGCATTGCAAAGATTGTCAACACATTTATACATAATTAATATCCTGTTATATGTACACATAAAAATATTTTCTCTTTCTCTTCTTGCTTATGCTATTGATATGCCATGTGGTAAATTAAATTGAAAAGTTAAGAATTCTTTGTTTAGTTGTCAGTAGAGATAGCAATCCAAAATAGTCATTGCTTTACTTCAAAACACTTCATACTTACTTCAAATGTCAGTATTATGAGCTTCCACAAGAACAGCACTTGCATAAAGTGATGCGATTTAGGACACAAAAGCAAAACCAGTTAGAAAGAAAGAAGCAGATATAAGGTTAAGGCAGGGGCAGGCAACCTTTCCCCTTTAAGGGCGGAGGGACTTCAGCTCCCAGAATCCCAGGAGCTATTGGCCAACTTGGGACTATTGGCCAACACGGCTGAGGCTTCTGGGAGCTGAAGTCCCTTGGCCCTTAAAGCGGAAAGGTTGCCTACCCCTGGGTTAAGAAGAGTAAGTAGGGAAACAGTAGGATCATGGTGATAAAAAATAAACCCCATATATAGGAGAGTGCAATCCTGTACATGTTCACTCATAAATAAGCACCATTAAGGTCAACTGGACTTTCCTCCAAGTTAATTGGATTCAGAAATAGGAAAGTCTATGAAATAGTGCCACTAAATTACATTTACATAAAGCAGCTAAAAATACAAATTTACATTGGAAAAGGAATATTAAGTTTACAGTGGAAAGGGGAAAATGTAGGTTGGAATTTTCTGTCACAGTCTATCTTGCATAATTTTACACATAGTGAATTCTGAACATGCATAATGGAAATGCCAGCAAGAGTTGTCCTGAATGTATTACACTCTATTGATGCACATCAGCACCTCCTAGCCCAGGGTTAGGCAACCTAAGGCCCGGGGGCCGGATGCGCCCCCCCGATGCCTTTGGACCAGCCCCAGGCTGGTCCTGCCACCACCGCCCCCCCCGCCGCTGCCGCCCGCCATGATGATATTGATTATTGTTGTTATTACTTGTTCTAGGGGTTTTCTTGGCAAAATCTCCACAGGGGGTTTGCCATGGCTTTTCTGGGGCTGAGAGAGTGTGCATGCATTTTTTCTTTTTTTTTTTAATTTAACAAATATTTTTATTTATTTATTTATTTATTTATTTTTGGTGCTTCGGCCCCCAATTGTCTGAGGGACAGCAACCCGGCCCCCGGCTCAAAAAGGTTGCCTACCCCTGTCCTAGCCAGTGTCCCATTGTGCATTGGATCCAAATACACAACAATCACTTTGCTGGTTCCCCTATGTAGTGACACAACAATCCCTTGCTGAGTAAAGGTGTCACAAAACTGCTCAGTTCTGTTTCCCATAAACATGAGTCCAATTGTGGAAACACATATTCACAAGTGAATTCTGGTTGTACATAATAAAGTCATAATGGAATAGATTGTGGAAAAAAAAACCTAGTGAAGACATTTGTGAAAGAGCTTACAAATTGGCTGCTGCGATAACTAGTGGGACAGCTTTTGTAACATCTTGTGAACCAGATTTTGAAATAGCTTGTGAAATACTCTGTGCAACAGTTTGTGTAAGGGTTTGTACTCATGTAATGGCTTGTACTTTGTGGAATGGCTGTAAAAAACTAGTGGAATGGTTTATGGAAGTTGAAACAAAGTATTGGATGTGAGATTTGTGCAAAGATAAAAACAGGACTACTGCAAGGTCTTCCACGACTACTGGAAGGTTTGTGCCAGCAGAATAACATCACTGGATGCAACCTATACACTTTTAAAAATTCAGAATAATTCCAAATAATCCTCATATGCACAATGAGAACTTTCCCAAAAGCCACTATATTTCAGCATTTCTATTTAATCTTGAATATAAAACTTATGAAGTGATACCTTCCATTTCCTCTATTGATACATGTCGTGAACAAAAAGGAGCCACATTTTTTACCTGTTCTTCTCTGCCTCTCTGGTATCCACTCAAAATAATTTATTCTTTTAAAGCAAGAAAGAAAGCTTCTTTATCTAGCTTTCAATTTTAATTTTATACAATTCTTCATCTCAGGAGTTCAAAAGAATCTGATGTATCATATAATTTAAGGCTGTACATTTTGATGTTCTGTGAGAAAACCAGGTCTTTGCCTTCCTCTCTGAGCTGACATACCTAACACCTATAATTTCCATTTTAATTTCTGATATGTCTGTGGCTAGAATTTACTCTAATAATTACTGACAGTTTCCCATTAGTATTGACTTGCTCTGAAATATTGAAATATGGGATATAAGATTTACAAAAATGTCTGATGAAGCTTATTTTTCATGATTCCACCACGTTTTTGTTGTTAACTGCCATTGAGGGGATCTCGACCATGGTGACCCTATGGATGAGACATCTCCAAGACCCTCTGTCCTCCACTGCTCTGCTTAAATCCTGCAAACCCATACCCATGACCTCCTTAACAGAGTCCATCCATCTGACATGTGGCCTTCCTCTCTTCCCTCCACCTTTCCCAGCATTATTGTCTTTTCTAATGTGTCTTCTTTTCTCATGATGTGTCTGAAGTATGACAGCCTCAGTTTGGTTATCTTGGCTTCCAGGGAGGTTTCTGGCTTGATCTGCTCTAGGATCCAATTGTTTGTCCTTTTGGCTGTCCATGGGATCCTCAGCACTCTTCTCCAGCATCACATTTCAAAGAAGTTGATTTTCTTCCTATCAATTTTCTTAACTGTCCAGCTCTCACATCCATACATGATAATAGTGAATACAATGGCTTGTAATAATAATAATAATAATAATAATAATAATAATAATAATAAAATTTATTTATATCCCGCCCATCTGCTAAGCAATTGGGGCATCTTACAACATTACAATTAAAAAAGAATTTACAATAAAAGCACTATCTGGAATCCCGAACCCACCCACCCCTTAAAAATTAATTAAACAATAACAGATTAAGGGCCTTTGCAGACTGCAAAGTGAGTCCACTTTAACTGCCCTGGGTCAGTGCTAGGGAATCATGGGAATTGTATTTTTTCGGAGACATTGAGCCTTCTCTGTCAGAGAGCTCTGGTGCCACAATAAACTACAGTTCCCATGATTCTGTAGCACTGAGTCAGGGCAGTCAAAGTGGACTCAATTTGCACTATTTCTGGCAGTCTGCAAAGGCCCTTAAACATTTTAAAATAACTCACACAGTTGCGGGCAGTCTAATAGCTGACAGCAACACAACAACTGCAGCGGGGAATAATAATGAGAGGATGGGCAGCTCCTAGGACTGGGAAATCTAGTCCCTCTTCCTTCTGATACTTCACTTGGACACTATGATTTCTCTCTCCATGTATGTTTGGAGTATATATTGTATGATTCTAACTTTTGAGCTGAGTTGTACATTTTTGCATTTTAGAATCTTTTCTAGTCTTTCATGGCCATCCTCCCCATTCTTAATCTTCTTCTGATTTCCTGGCTGCAATCCCCATTTCTATCAATGTTTGATCCCAGGCATGAGAATTCTTTTACTATCTCTATTTCTTCATTGTCTAGGTTGAACTTGTGAAGGTCCTCAGTGGTCATTATTTTTATTTTCTTTATGTTCATCATTAAGCCTGCCTTTGCACTTTCTACTCTGATCTTCCTTTGTAGGTGTTTCAGATCTATCAGTTTTTTTGCTAGTATTATGGTATCATCTGCATATCTTAGATTGTTGATATTGCTATTTTCACTCCTCCTTCTTTTGTGTCCAAGCCTGCTTTTCTTATAATATGTTCTCCATACAAATTGAACATATAGGGTGAAAGCATGCAACCTTGTCTGACTCCTTTGCTAATTGGGTAGCCTCTTGTCCTGAGTACAGATTCCCCATCAGGACTAACAGATGTGTTAGCACTCCCATGTCTTTAAGGGCATTTCATAGCCTTTCATGATCTATGCAGTCAAAGGCTTTGCTATAGTCTATAAAGCGCATGGTGATTTTCTTTTGGAATGCGCTCCATTAGCCATCGTATGTTTGCAATGTGGTCCCTAATGCCTCTTCCTTCCCATACCTCGCTTGGACACAACGATTTCTCTCTCCATGTATGGTTGGAGTCTATGTTGCAGAATTCCGAGCAGAATTTTGCTTGCATGGGCGATCATTGCTATGGTCCTACAGCCTTATCAAACGCTGGCCAGGAAGCGGAAAAAAAGCGAAGGCGGCAAACCTCCGCGGTCTTTCCGTGGCCGTTCCGTGGCCTTTCCGTGGCCATTCTGGAGGAGGCAGAGGCGGCGGCGGCGGGGGTTCCCTCCCGCACCTCGCCCTCCCTCCGACACTTGCCAGGCCTCCAGCCAGCCAAGACACCGGCTGAGAGGCAGCTCTGGCCACGGAGGAGGCGGCGGCGGAGGCTCCCTTCCGCACCTCGCCCTCCCTCCGACACTTGCCAGGCCTCCAGCCAGCCCAAAGCACTGGCTGAGGAGAGGCGGCTCTGGCCACGGAGGAGGCAGTGGCGGAGGCTCCCTCCCGCACCTCGCCCTCCCTCCGACACTTGCCAGGCCTCCAGCCAGCCCAAAGCACTGGCTGAGGAGAGGCGGCTCTGGCTGTGGAGGAGGCAGAAGCTGCGGCTCCCTTCCGCATCTCGCCCTCCTCCCAGCTGTACTTCCCCAAAAAACCGAATGTCAAAAGATCCCCTTTGACTTCGGTTCAGGGGGAGAAAAAACGTTTTAGCTTTGGATTGCCTTCAGATATTGTGTGGACACAAGGAAAGGAAAAACGTTTTAGCTTTGGATTGCCTTTGGATATGTGTGGACACAAGGTAAGGAAAAACGTTTTAGCTTTGGATTGCCTTTGGATATCTTCTGCTTGGGACCCCGTGGGATAAGGTCCCTATAGTTGCTGCAGTCTTTTGTGTCTCCCTTTTTGTGGATGGGGATGTATATTGACCACTTTCAATCCATTGGCCATTGTTTTGTTTTCCAAAGCAATGTTGATATATGTTAGTCAGCACCAAAATTAACTCTGTCAGTGTGGATTGCAGAAGTTCAGTTGAAATATTGTGTTTCTGGTGATTTGTTTTTCATTATTTCTCTCATTGCAGTTTCCACCTCATTTTTTTAAGAATTTGGGGTTCATCTTCATATGGCTCCTCATTCCATGTGACCTTCATTTTTGTCATCTCTTTTGTATAATTCTTCTGTGTATTGCATCCAATATCTTTTTATTCTTTTCTGGTCTTGAATTATGTTATTTTTATTGTCATAGAGCATCCTGGTCCTTGGTTTGAATTTTCCTTTGATTTTTCAGTTCTTGTGAAATAGGTCTCTTGTTCTTCCCTTTTTGTTGTTGTTGTCTTCTATTTCTCTGCATTGGTCATTGTAGTAATTTTCTTTCTCTTTCTGAACAAGCCATTGTACTGTTGCATTCATAATTCTTAGTTTGTTCCTATCTCCCTTTTGTTTTTCTTCTTTTGTTTACTGCTTGTAGTGTTTTTCCCCCCATCATCCATGTTTTTTCTCTTTCTTTTTGTTTATTAAAAGAGTCTATCTGCATTCTTCTTTTATTATGTCCCTGGCTTCAGACCATAGTTCTTCTGGTTCTTGGTTTATTATTCTTAGTAGTGTGAATCTGTTTCTTATGTTGTCAATAAATTCTGTTGAGCTATTATTTAGATCATATTTTTGGATAATCACAGGTTTTGTTTTCTTCTTGAGTTTTACTCTTATTTTTGATATGAGTAATTCGTGATCTGAGCCACTCTAAGTGCCTGGTCTAGTCTTGGCCACCAGTATAGAGTTCTGCCATCTTTTACCTCTGATTATATAATCTATATAATCTATTTGATTTTTGTGTTGACCATCTGGTGATGTCTATGCATGTAGCCTTCTTTCTGGTTGTATGAAAATGCAATTGCAATGAATAGGTTATTGGCTTCACAAAAATCTATCAGACACTCACCTACTTCATTTCTTTTGCCTAATCCAAATCTGCTTACTGTTTTTGATTCTTCTTTACTTCCAACTTTTGTGTTCCAGTCACCAATGATCAACTTGATATCCTGTGTTGGTGTGCTGACAATTTCTTCCTATACTCCTTCATAGAATCTATCAGTTTCTTCCTGTTCTGCCTCTGTAGTTGGTGTATATACTTGAATTATGGTGATATTCATAGATTTACTATGGAGCCTTACTGAAATGATTTGGTCTGATTTTGCATTGTATCCTCTAACTGTTTTTGCCACATCTTTTCTTAGCATGAAAGCCACCCCGTTTCTTCTTGTCTTTTCATTCCCTGAGTGGAACCCTGTATGGTTGTCTGATTCAAAGTGGCCCATTCCTGTCCGTTTTAACCCACTCACCCCCAGTACTGCTATGTTCATGTGTTCCATTTCATTTTTTACTATGTCTAGATTCCCTTGGTTCATCGTTCTCACATTCTACATCCCTATTTTATATATAATGCTGCTTTGGATGCCATTTGTCTTTCTAAGGGTGTCTGTTACTTGTCTTGGCATCTTTCTTATGCCCTTGGTTAATCTTGCAAATGTGATATCCCTTTATCTCTCCCTCCTTCTCTTTCTGTTAATGCTCTGATTCTGCCTGTGTCTCACTTGGGGTGTCTCATCATAGGGTTTACTAGGTGATGAGGTTACACAAGAAGGGCCACCTACACCTCCTTGTGTGCAGTGCCAACCAATGTTAGCTATGGTGTCACTACAATTCACTCCTGTCAGTAACACCCACCAGTACTGCTGCTGCCCAGTAGCTATTTGTCTCCCCATATTATTGCTTCCGTTGTTGTTTATTTGCTTTCCTACCCATATCCTCATGCCTCCCTAGGTTTCCCTCCTTCCCTTCCCTCGTGTCCTCCCTTCTTTAGTCTGTCCCCATCCCTACTCCCTGCCTCCTTTAGTTTCTTCACTTCTTTCTCCATGGTTGGGAGAGGGCAGAGATGGCTGGTCACCCTCTTCCTTCCTCCACTCACCTGCCTGGTCCTCCTACAGTGCTCTGTTCTCTGGGACAGACACTAGATGGACTAGATGGAGTCTCTTCTCACCTCTCCCTGTTGCTTCACTGAAGCTCCTTCAGGATGGGGGAGGGGATTAGATGGAGTCTCTTCCCAACTCTCTCTGTTGTTTCTCTCAAGCTCCTTCAGGATGAGGGGAGGGGATTAGATGGAGTCTCTTCCCAACTCTCTCTGTTGTTTCTCTCAAGCTCCTTCAGGATGAGGGGAGGGGATTAGATGGGGTCCTTCCCAACTTTCTCTGTTGTTTCACTGAAGTTCCTTCAGGATGTGGGAAGGGGATTAGATGGAGTCCCTTCCCAACTCTCTCTGTTGTTTCATCAAGTTACTCAACATTGATTAACCACTGATAAATAACACTAGTAAAAATTTCCCCTTATTTTCAACTTAAAATAGCCTCTTGTTTTTGGTTTTGATCTAGTGACTTATGTCCCAACTAATACGATCCCATGAAACCACCTCTATCCATATAGATGTGGCTCACTACTACAATCCTCACTGTACCACCTCCTGTAAATGCCCACCTGACAGAATGCATGAAGAGCATATTTCCATGGTAGCTCTGCCAGTGTGAAATACACTCATGTTGCCAGAGTTTGGAAAAATGTAATAATAATAATAATAATAATAATAATAATAATAATTTTTATTTCTAGCCCGCCCCTCTGCTCGGCAATCGGGGTGGGTTACAGCATAATTAAAACACAAAGAAGTTAAAACATCTTACATCCCAATCCCTAACCCTCCCTCCCCTTAAAACTGAATTAAACCAATGAATAATTAAAATACATTATATAATTAAAATCAACAATTTATAGGCAGCATACGTCAGTCATTGTGGGGGCTCAGAGCAGGTAGGTTGCCTGGCTGCCTATTAGCTTCCGGGCCCAGTACAAGGTGTTGGTTATTACCTTTAAAGCCCTAAATGGTTTGGGTCCAAGCTATCTTAGGGAACGCCTCCTTCCATACAATCCTCCCCGCGCTCTCCAATCCTCTGGGAGGAATTTGCTGCAGCCTCAAAAATCTAGGCTTGCGGCAACCTCCCAGAGGGCCTTTTCTGTTGTCACTCCTAAACTCTGGAATGACCTGCCGGACGAGATCTGTCAGTTGACATCATTACACAGCTTTAAAAAAGCTGTCAAGACGGATCTCTTCCGGCAGGCCTTTCCAGATTAAACACCCTGGCCTTGGGTTCCTCGACTCCTGTGTTCCTCTCGTGGCCCCATCGGTAGCTGATGGATGAGGAACGCAGTAGAGGTTGTTAAGATTATTGTAATCTGTTTTAATGTTGTTATATGTTTTTACTGTTATGTTTATTTTTTATCCTATTGCTATTTTAACTATGAATCATTTAATACTGTTTTAAGGGGGTGGGTCGGTTTCTTTTTTTTTTTAAATATGTTATACGGGTTTTATTGTAAGCCGCTTGGATTGTTTGCCAATAAGTGGGATATAAATTATTATTATTATTATTATTATCATTATTATTATTATTGATGGACTCCTCTTGCCGGGAGGCTATTCTGGATAGGCCTGCCAGAAGAGATCCGTCTTTACTGCTTTCTTAAATGCAGCAAGAGTAGTAATAAGACAGATCTCATCCAACAGGCCATTCCACAGCCTGGGAGCGATCGCAGAGAAGGTCCTCTGGGAGGTCTACGAGAGCCTGGTCTTCATAGGCTGCAGCAGATTCCTCCCAGAGGACCAAAGGGCCCAGGGGGGGCTCATATGGGGAGAGGCGGTCCCTAAGATAAGATGGACCCAAGCCATGTAGGGCTTTAAAGGTTAAAACCAACACCTTGTACTGTGCCCAGAAACTAATCGGCAGCCAGTGAAGGGATTTAAGCACTGGTGTTATGTGCTCCCTCCTGGATGTTCCGGTAATTAACCTGGCTGCCATATTTTGTACCAATTGCAGTTTCTGGGTTAGGCACAAGGGTAGCCCCATGTAGAGTGCATTACAGTAATCCAGACATGAGGTTACCAAAGCATGTACCACAGTTTCCAGATCCCTCATATCCAGATAAGGGCGCAGCTGGCGTATCAGCCGAAGCTGATAGCAGGCACTCCTGACCGTCGCATTCACCTGACTAGTCATGTGAAGCGACAAATCTAAGAGCACTCCCAGACTGCGAACATAGTCCTTGGAGGAGAGTGTGACTCCATCCAGGACTGGAGACTGTATTCCCAAATCTGGTTTCGGGCCTGTAACTGTCAGTACCTCTGTTTTGTCGGGATTCAACTTCAATCTGTTTTTCCTCATCCAATCCATTACCGCTCTGAGACAGTCATTAAGAGTAGAGATGCCATCAGAAGTCTGAGCCGATGATCTGGTCATGGAGAAGCATATCTGGGTGTCATCAGCGTACTGATGACACTGCACTCCATGCCTCCAAATGATCTCACCCAGTGGCTTCATATAGATATTAAATAGCATCGGGAACAGGATGGCGCCCTGAAGGACGCCACAATTAAGCTCTATTTTAGACAAGTAACTGTCCCTGAGCCTCACCCTCTGGGATCTACCCGAGAGGAAGGACTGGAACCACCGGAGCGTGGTGCCTCCAATTCCTAACCCTCTCAGGCGGTCCAAGAGGATGGCATGATCTATGGTATCGAAGGCTGCTGAGAGATCCAAGAACACCAGCAGGGTCACACTACCCCTGTTGATGCTCAAGCGGAGGTCATCGGTCAGAGCAACCATGGCAGTCTCCACTCCATATCCTGTCCTGAAGCCGGTTTGAAATGGATCGAGATAATCGGTTTTGACTACAGTCAATAATAGTTTTTGACTACAGTTCCCTGGATCCCCCTGCCAGTGCTCAGGTTGGATGAGAGATTCTGGGAACCATAGTCCAAAAAAATAATTTTTTTCATACTCTGAACAAGATATACATCAGCTCTGTTGCTGTTTAGGTATATGTTGATGGGAGAGAGAAATCATTATTGACCATAGCATTCATTCACATGTAATGTCTGTTTTGACTTTGAACTTATAGCCTACTGACCACATTGTATAGTTATGTTTTATTTTAACAGTAATATGTACAGTCGATCCTCTGTATCCATGGATTCATTTCCACTGAGCCAACTACCCATGGCTTGAGAATATTTTAAAAATATATAAATTCCAAAAAGCAAACCTTGATTTAGCCACGTTATATAAGGAGCACCATTTTACTACGTCTTTGTATTTAATGGGACTTGCGCATCCATGGAATTTGGAGTCCTGGAACCAAACCTCAGCAGATACCAAGGGACCTATGCATTTGTATTGTGATATGATCACTGAGTACCACCTGGATGTATTGTACATGAGAAGTAGTATGAATACATATAAAAATAAATAACTGAATAAACTAATATAACAGAGTTTTATCAACAATGTCTGTCCTCTCCTTTTCAAAAAAATTGAAGTATGGGAGCAGTTTAATGTCTTCTTTAATGTTATATTAAAAAATAATGTTGCCACTCATTTAAAATTAATGGCATCTTAACATATCTTGTTTAATTGTGTTTTAACTTTTTTATCTTCAGGCTTTTAACTGTATCTTGGTCACAATCTTGCCTTGGGAGACATAGCTGTGAGATAGTGACAGACATCCATAGGGAATCTCTGTGATCTGCTGGAGATCCTTCCTGCTGATGCCATGGCTCTTTGTGGAGTGATAGAAAAATAGCTGGGTGCTCACCTGCTCCTCCACTGTTCTCAGACAACCAGGAAAAGTTTCAGGTATGGGGGCTTACAAGTGAGAAAAGGTAGCTTAGGGGCTTTTCAGTTGTTATGAAGTTGATAGAGGATTCCAGTCTGCAATGACCAAAACAGTGAGCTGTGATGGCATAAGTCTGACTGACAGCATTGTAATTTATCCAAAGGATGTGAGCCCTTGTTTGAGCCTTGTTGTTAAATCACCCTCAAAGAGCGCTCATGGTGTGGTGGTTTGAGCACCTGACTAGGACAGTAGGAGACCAGGGTGTAAGTTCCCACTCAACCATGGAAAGTCAGTGAGTTCAACCATGGGCAAATCAGAGTCCCTCAGAGAAATGCAAGAGCAACCCCCTCTGAACAATTCTTGCCAAGAAAACCCTGTGATATGTTTGCCGGTCAATATAAGTGAGAACAGATTTGAAGGCAAACAACAACAAATTACCCTTGGTCCCATGTCAGGAGAATGGGCATACAATATGTGTGTGTGTGTAATATATATAATAGAAAACAAACAAATAAAATAACCCTTTCAGACAGGGGGATCCTATTCTATAGGTGTTTCCTCACCTTTGTAGAGAGAGGCAACCATTGTCTCTATGGGTTAGAGACCTCAATTTCTTGTCATGTATCCCCTAAGTGTAAATTCCCACTTGGAGAAGGATTTTGTCTTTATAGAGCTCAAGTGAAAGGGTTCAAAAATAAATGAAACAGACAAACACGCACTTAATGTTATTTCCTGGTGAACAGAAATAATGCAGTGTTCTTTTAGTGTTACGAAGGAAGCACTGGATTTTTGCCAGTAGCAGGCTTGTCTTCCATAAATCTCATAAAGCCCCCTTTAATACCTTATTTTCAATACCAGTCTGATTGTCTTTTCCTTGTGTTTGTGTAGAAAATATCATATGCTGCCAAATAAGCCTATACAATTAGGGGATTTATGAAGTGCTAAGACAGCCTATAGGCAGGGACTGCAAACAAAAGAACATCAACTCAACTATTTTCTAGCTCACTTGCTGCTCAGCAGAGAAAATTGTCAACATGGCATGCATTTGTTCAAAGTTAAAAAAGTTACATAGTTTCAAAGAGAAATAGGCTGGATATGCTGGGATAAATATTTAACACCAGGTTTATGAACCATGGATACCTCACAGACATGATCCACAGTTCAGTTAAAATGAAAAGCAGCTGAGGTTTAGCCAGGATAACTTACTGAGATCAGAAGAAGGAAGGCTGGTATCCAAAATACAATTGTGTGGAAGTTCATTGGAAACAGTTATTTTTTAAGTAATATGTATAGGATCAGAATGCAAATAAAATTAAAATCTAGCATGGGGGAACAAGAAAAATCCACCAGCAAGGCTGCAGGCAGCAAGCAAAACCTGAGCGATACCTGCCAAGTAAGTAAGTCATACTGAGGTTTATCTACAGCACTTATCCTAAACTGACCTACAGTTATTTTTATGTACAAGTGCTGATTAAGACAGCATTGTTGGGCATCACACCCTGAAGACCACAGCGAAATGTACAAACTAGCCAATGTGAAGTAGTTCAGCTACTTCTATAATAGATATACCAACCTCAATAGGCAAAGGGATCTTTTGAGAGCCTGTGTTGGATAGAAATCAAATGAGACAATAGTATAATATGTGAATATGTTTGAGATTGAGCGCCATTGCCCCACAAACACATGGAATAGAGGAGAAGCTGATCTGCCAGTCCATACATCATCATCATCATCATCATCATCATCTATTTCTTTTTCTTTCCCCAGCAGTTCAGATGGACTACAGAGCAATAGAATGAGCATGAAACCTGAAATATAACCTAAACGCTTGGAAACATTACAGTTTCTGCACTGTAATTTGCAGTAGCCATGCTAACTAGGGGATTATAGGCATTGTTGTCCAAAAAGAAACCTTTATACTAGTGAAAATCTAGGTTGGATGTTTAAATGGTCATTCCTAAATCATGCTGCACATATCCAGGAATGCCATGCTAAACAGTGTGATAATCTCACCACATTGTCCTGGTCATCTGTTTTATGCAATGGAGATGCTTCTGGCTGCATTCCTAAGCAAGGAGCCACTGTTTCTTTCCTCCCCCCCTCCTTGAATTAGATTTTGAGGGGGGGGGAAAAAGAAAATAACAGAAGAGATGGGGGTGAGCCACGGTGTGGAGGATGAGTTAAAGGTGAAAGATAGCAGCTTCCTCTAAAATGTGTGACCGAGGCTGGGTGATGGCACAATAAAAGAAGCAGCCAAGGTCAGCCTAGTATCTACATTAGTTTTGTCATTTGCAGGACTGGCTTTCCTATGGGGGTAGTGAATCT
The DNA here is from genome assembly GCA_026167975.1 of Phrynosoma blainvillii. Taxonomy (NCBI): domain Eukaryota; kingdom Metazoa; phylum Chordata; class Lepidosauria; order Squamata; family Phrynosomatidae; genus Phrynosoma; species Phrynosoma blainvillii. Next base: position 51,900,947 of record JANUYF010000004.1, read on the forward strand.
TCAGCTCTCCATATGTTTTCCCTTACTTCTTGTTTCAGCCCCACATAGTATAGAGAAAGATAAAGAACTGTAGGAATTGCATTTCAAGGATTCCCCATCCCTGTTTAAATGAATTTTCCATCAGCATCACAAGCTTTTGATCCTATGCTAATGTTCTAAATGAACAGTGCAATAATCTACTCTTTTAACACATTTAGTATTTAGCACTGCAAGATAAAGATATAGTACATGTCTCAAATGGGAACTTTGTATCATACAGAGACCATTTTATCTTCCAGATTAAAGAATGTAGTTTTGTCATTCTCTGTCTGTTATAAATGTGATAAAAAGACATTTAATGTAATTGCTAGCTGTAATTAGAGAGAAGTAGGCTTGGGAAAACCCTTATGGATTTACTGACCTTATTTTTCCCAAGAGGTTTTGGAACATATGGATATTAAAAAACAAAAATAAAAACTAAGCTTTTCCCAGCAAGAGAAAGCTTGCTTATTGAGTGAGTTTATACTGGGTAAAAGGATCAGTTGCACAATGCTAATCCAACTTTACTCATGGACAATGTGACAGCAGAATTTATAAGTAAGTGTAATGGGTTTTATAGCTTTGCCACAACATTTTCCTTAGATAAATATCCCTAGTAAAAATGAACTACAGATGTTTTACTTTATAGTCTTTCTAAAATAACTATAGGAACTATATGGAACTATAGGGACAATATGGACTAATATTTGTGCAATAATGTGACAATCCAAAGAATCATGAATGATTGCAATAATACTGTACAACTGTGTTGAGCTATCCAAAATCATAAAAAGACCCTAGAAACCCCTTATGGGTCACAAAATTCCTGGCAAAAATTATGAATGTTATATTTAAAGTTAAAAGGATACTTAATACTGAGAAATGACTCAGTATTCACAAATATAAAAGTTGAGATGGAGTCAGAGCAAGAACTGGTACATACTATTTCCAGTTTTCTCTGCTCAACAATGAAGTCTAGACACTTAGGGTGCAATCCTACAGAAAAGGAAGCAGAAGGGGAACTTCCAACATGTCTGACAGAGCAGAAGTGTCCGCAGATATAATTTTCAGTTTCATCTCCACTCGTTTCCCCACCTATGAATAGATTCTTCCATGACAACCTCTGAGGAGGAACTAGAGGTTTGGTAAGTCAGAGTTGACTTGAAGACACATAACAACAAAAACAGCAACAAAAGCTACCTTGAAGCCCAGGGGAAAATAAAATCTATTGTTGTTGTTTCTACTTGAGTTAGGGTATGACTGAAAGAGAAGAGAGGGTCACTATATTCCATGCTCATGCCATGCTCATGTTTGCCCTTTCCAAGATCCAAGGAAAGGGACCACTGCATACAGTCTGATTTGGTAGGGACAGTCACAATTTATCTGTCATCCCATTTTTCAGCTGCTATTAAAATGTCCCAGTTTCTCACTCCGTCTCCCATTTTTTCCCTTTGATAGCTTTAAATGCTGCAAATTGAGTTCAAACTGCAAAAATGTAGTTGGCATGCAATTAACTCAGCAGGGAGCAAATGAGAGAAGTATAATCTTATCCTTCCCAGTAGGTGCAGGAAAAGCAAATTTCTGTAGCCTCTCCTATCTTGTTTATTCTACATCATTAATAATGTTTCCTGTCTTCACCACACGCTGATGTTTCTTGGCCACATGTGCCAGTTATCATCTATGAAATGTTGGTAGTTATTCCACTGCAGAAATTTCTGTAGTGACAGGAGCAAAATAGGAGGATGGTTTTGGATCCCAGAACCACAGGATTGCAGCTCTAATTTTCTTTACACAAAACAGTGACATATGTTTCCACCAAAATCTAAAGTGATACATTGAGTGCTGCACAAAGAGTCCTTAGAACAACTTGCATGGTTATGGTTTTCTCTTTCTTTCTTCTGCAGTATTCCCTCTGAAATACTTGGAAAGTAAAACAAGTATAGTCTGATTTATATGTAATCTGATCTGTCATTTTCCACCATCCTGGACTGAATGTTCATGCAGTGAACACATTTTCTTAGTCATTCATCAAAAGCCCAGATCGCCCATGAACCTAGTAGGAATAATATTATGCATGACTTTTATATAATGGATATTCTATAGCACATTCTATGCTTTTTGTGATTTAGGCTTATTCTGAGATGCAACTCAGACAAATGGTTCATTAGGCACATTTGACTTGACCACCTGGGCAAGTGAAGTAAAGGAATATATATAAGCATATGTAAAGTGTTCCTTTTTTCATCACACTTCACCCACCTGCATGCTTCTTGGTGTACTAGCCATAGCTTCCAGATATGCCTTTACCCTATACTCTTTCTGAATATGTCTTAACAGAAAACTACTAATCCTCCAGTCTATTTCTACATCAGCAATATTTCTCCTCCACTCTCCAATTATTATTTTTTTATAATCATGCCAATGGCTGCCAAAGGACACAGTATGTACATATGTTCATTACTCATGCACAATAAGGTCCTGTGTGTTTTTTCTTTGGGGCAATGTAGAGCAGAGGCTTAATTTTTCTGTTCCACAGGTGCCAGGATCTTAAATCATGTTACATAAAATGAATAAAAATGAAATTAATTATGTATACTAAAAATCCTTTCCATGAACACAGTATATTTCATGACTCCACATCACAGGCTACCTTTAAATACTGATGTGCTTTGTGCTATAGCAATAGTAGAGAAGAATAATTAGAAATCTATTACATTTATTTAAAAACACAATGGTAGTAAATTTTCTGTTTGTTTGTTTGTTTTTGGCACTTTTAAAGATAAGAGCTGACATACCATATTGCAGTTACAGACTCATAACCTAGACTTGCAGATCTGTTACTGCTTTGTATTCGGTTATACTATGTATTCCAGACCATGGTACTGATCCAGGGAAGGGTGAAGATCTGTTCTACTGGTGCTCAGCAGAATGGCATTTCAAGCTCCCTGTTGCCAACAAGCGAGGTTGTAACAATCAGAAGCAAGACCTGTCACAATTTCTTATTACACCACAGATCACTGGTGGGAAGGACCTGGAAACATTATTGCCAGCAGAACAGATCTCATCACTCAGTGGGTCCTGGGAGTGTGCAATAACCTTGCAATAATCTGTATTTGGTATTCACTACTGATTTATAGTCAACATAACTGCATTTTTAGAAAGGCCTTCTGTGAATCAATTACTATTCTAGTGTTGCAGGTGATTTTTAATTTTCTTAGGACCTCCAAATAAATATTTTTGCATATTGTTATCAAAACACAGAAATTTATTGACATGGGAAATGTACATGAAGAGGGCTAGGGGAAGGAGGCAAATATGGAATGATGAAATCCTAAATCATAGTGTAATCAATAATGATAACTCAAGCAATATTAATAAAATGCTTGCTTTAACCCAAAGGAATGTTAAAAGAGAGACAGAATCTCTTTCTATGAGCTTACCTGGTCATGAGATTTTTAGGAGGGACCCTTCCTTTAGTTCCATCAAATTCACAGATTGGCAGGAACACAAGATAGAGATTTCTTAAGGCTCCAGAACTCCCTTCCTAGAATATCCCCTCCTTGCTGCCCTTTCATCAACAGGTGAAGGTCTTTTATTCTAATATGCATTTAGAACTGAATGTTTTTAATTAAAGGTTTTTTAAGAGGTTGCTGCATTGTTAAAATTTATTTTATCCTTTTAAGTGCATATTTTAAATTGTTTTAGTATTGTTAATAGTGTATCTATGTTTTAATATTGACCTTTTGCATTTTGCATTCCTGAAGAGCAGGGTATAAATATAATAAATAAATAAATAAATAAAATTTAACTATAACAATTTTAATTTGTAATCCAGTTTGAGTCCCAGTTTTTGTGAAAAGGAAGGTATAAAGAAAGATAAGAATAAAGTCATCTTCCTTAATGTGTACCAGTTTGCATCTTGTGCATATTTTATTTATATCCTGCCTTTCCCCTTGTACATCTGTCAAGGTAACTCCTTACAAGACAGAGTTTGAATGTTCCAATGCTTTCCAGCCCAAACTATGTTCATTTCCACAATAGTACTGAGATTATTTAGATCACCAACTATATAATTCTATAGTTCCTGGTATGTGGTTACAAGAACCATAGAACAAATCACATTTCCCCTTTGAGGGCAGAGACAGAGGTTCTCCCCTTAGATGAGATCTAAACTCAGGTTCCCTGTCACTGTGGCCATGAAAAAATCTGCAAACTTTACCACTCCAATAGTTGAAAGGGTCATTTCCACTATGATGTGAAGTGATTTCCTGATTGCTGTATGAGTGCCTCCTCCCCACTGGGAATGGTTTCGGATCGTTCTAACTCATTTTGAAGCAAGACAAATCAAAAAGTGCACTTTTTGAAGAGTAGTTTTTTGGTGGTTCTTTTGAAAAGAATCGATTAGCTAGCGTGTTCAGCAAGTGGGGACAACAGACCTGAATCACATCAAACTGGAAGGGAGGGATTAATGGCAGAGGTTTGGGAAAGGGTGTAACCAATCCCCTCCAAGGTTTTTTTTAAAAATAATTTTATTTATTATTTACACTTCTAAAAAAAAGCTTTCACACATAAGCTAAGTACATCCATAATTTCCTAAACTACGGGGGGTTGCAGACTGCCAAAAATAGTGCAAATTGAGTCCACTTTTAGGGTTAGGGAATCATGGGAACTGTATTTTATTGTGGCACCAGAGCTCTTTGACAGAGAAGGCTCAATGTCTCAGAAAAAAAAATTCCCATATTTCCCTAGCACTAATCCTAACCCTAAAAGTGGACTCAATTTGCACTATTTCTGGCAGTCTGCAACCCCCCTACATTATTAAACTTCCATAAAGTTGCTTTGACAACAAATACCATTGTCCTTGGTCTTAAGTCATACACCTTTTTCTTTTCTATCATCATTATTAAACCTCAGCTCTCGTTCACTGACTCGTTATTCGTATCTTATAATTTCCATATATATTTCCATACATCCTATCTTTTAATCATCTTATTCCTCCACAATAAGATTCTTTAACAATCCATTGGTTTACTTGCTCTACTTCAACCATCTTTTCTTACTATATTCTTGCACAGGAGACCATTCTTTATCTACCCTTTCTAGATCAACCTGGTTCAACAGGGCAATTTGTCTATCCATTTCTTTCATTTCAGTCAGCTTCAATAACCAATCATCCACAGTTGGTAACTCTTGTTTTTTCTACTTCTGTGCTATTAACAGTCTTGAAGCTAAGACATATATAAAAGAATTTTCTCTGTAACATCTGGTCTGTCTGATTTAACATATTTAATAGATATATTTCCGGTTTCAATTCATACTTAACTTTAAGAATATTTTGAATTGTTTCATGGATTTTCTTCCAGTAAATTTTCATCTTAGAGTATCCCCACCAAATATGAAGCCAAGATCCAATATTTTGTTTACATTTCCAACAAACATTCAAATTTGTATTACCGTATTTTCTGGCGTATAAGATGACTGGGTGTATAAGATGACCCCCAACTTTTCCAGTTAAAATATAGAGTTTGGGATATACTCGCCGTATAAGACAACCCCTCTTCCAATGCACACCAAATAAAATTTTTAAAAAAATCAGATTTGATTTCAGTATGGTATTTTTAATTCAAATGCTTATGACATGCAGGTACTTAGCAGGAAAACTGTCACTTATAAACACAACAAACTATAGCTCCCATGTTCCCTAGCATTTATTTCTGCAGTGTGTTTTGGACAAGGAAGACGAGGGTGCTGAGGCAAGAAGAAGCCAGGAGAGAAGAGGGAAGAAGCCAGGAGAAAGGAGGGAAGAAGCCAGGCAAGAGCACATGGAGGACAAGGAGGATGGGGGTGGCAAGGCAGGAAGAAGCTAGGAGAAAGGAGGGAAGAAGCCAGGCAAGAGCATGTGGAGGACAAGGAGGATGGGGGTGGTGAGGCAAGAAGAAGCCAGGAGAGAAGAGGGAAGAAGCCAGACAAGAGCAGGTGGAGGACAAGGAGGATGGGGTGGCGAGGCAAGAAGAAGCCAGGAGAGAAGAGGGAAGAAGCCAGGAGAAAGGAGGGAAGAAGCCAGGCAAGAGCACGTGGAGGACAAGGAGGACGGGGGTGGCAAGGCAGGAAGAAGCCAGGAGAAAGGAGGGAAGAAGCCAGGCAAGAGCATCATGTGGTCATCATGGGGAAGCTGGGATTTGAATCTGATAATGTCATCATGTAAATCTATACAGTCTTAGAGTTATTGAGTTGGAAGGGCCCAAGTGTTGTCTAATCCAATCCCTGCTAGTGCAGGGAAGCCATGACTATGCTATGGGTCATTTTGTGTTTCATTCTATAATTCCTGTTCAAATAAAGTATTGCAAAGTCAGGAAAGTTGCAGAAAAGGTGAAGAAAAATTATCAGAGGTTAGAAATGCTTTTTAGAAAGAAAAACTAAAGCATTTGGGGCTTTTGTAATCACCTGTGTAAACCCTCTGAAGTCAAATTGGATTGTTATTCTGGGAAATGGAGTGTAACTTGGAGCTTTGGACTTGCTGTTTTGGACAAATAAAAAGGCTCAAATGTTTTCATAGAAAAAGGTGTTTTTTTCATTTTTTAAAAAACAAATGTATTGATGAGAGAAACAGATACTCTGTAAATCTAACCAAATCTCCTGTTCAAGTTACTTTGAATTGTAATCATAGGTGTCAAGAATTTTTATATGAGTAAAATGGATTCAGGATGTGTTCCAAAAAGGACAACAGATATAGATTTTCAAAAAGACAAACATTTGTTCATCATGTAACATATCTTTGGAGAATGTGGACTATGTATTAATTTGGAGAGAAATGTATATCTAAGTGAATTGAATTAAATACTTTTATTTGGTATTTAAGCAGATCACAACCTTGTTAAACACCGCTTCCTTATTAGCCACACACGTCATGAATTTTGATTGTCCATTGTTGCTAATTTGAAAACTTGGCCACCTTACTCTGTAGACAAATTCCTAAATGTGTCTGAAGTGGGGTCAACACTAATAGCCACTCCACCCCTCCAATGTAAGCATTTCTATGTTTGAATAAACTATAGGCATAAAGTCCATTACAGTGTATTTGCTCTCCTTGGCAAGAAAATCAGACAATGAAAGCAAATATATTTCTTATTGGCCAGCTGAGTCCAATACCATAGCTTTTTCCATATACTTTCATTAAAATAAGGGCTAGGGATATACTTTTTTAAAAAGCTACAGCCCCAAGCATTACAGTACTTTGTTTAAAAGGCTGTTTCTCCCCCCCCCCCCCGCCCCGCATTGCAGTGAGCTAGCAATTTCCAGGTTCACTGCACTGAACTAGGAAAAACAATTTTACAAGGAAGTTGAAAGCTTCTAAAAGCTGTTTTATCTTTTATCTTAGTCACTTTAGAGGCTAGCCAGGCAATGAACATCAGCTTCAGTTGTGTCATTTGCTGAGTTCCTGGTTTTTACTACTGTCTGTTCAGTCTTTTTATTTGGAATCATTTGGTAAGCATGTGGGTATCTTGCGCAAAATATACGCTGCAGCTTTTTTGTTTGTTTTGTTATTATAACCCTTTCCATGCCTTTTAAGAACAGTCATAAGGACTTTTAGACCACAGTTTGCAATGTTCAGTCTAGCCTATGGTCTAGCACTTTTCAATTTACCAATTCAGCCAGATCTTTTAAAAATGTGCATGCAGATACAATGGTCATGGCCAGATATAACAATAAACCTGGGAACTTATTCTGGGAACTACCCTAGCTTACAAAATGTTTGCCTGATTGCTTCCAACCATAGAGGAATGGCCAAATAAATCCAGGACAGACTTCTCATGCTCTCTCCTCACTTTAGATTAGGGATGGAGAATATTGAGGACCCCTTTGTCCTGGGGACAATTAGCCAACAGTACTTCCTGGTGATGGGTGCAACCAAGATCCAATAAGTGAGTGGGGTTAACAGCAATGCCTAGTGCATGTGCTTGCTCTTCCTCCCCTCCTCCTCCAAATCTTTCTCTTCTCCAGGTTGAATGTGTCTCAGCAGTTTTTCTATCCAATTCTCACTCATTCATTTTTCTGTCCATTAACATATCTGTGTGTGTGTTGCAGAGCACATTCTTGTCCCACTGGGCTCCTGCACCCCCTTCTTCTGCAAGTTAAAACACACACTATGGACGTTATCACACGGGGCCCAATCCAAACAAAATCCACACGAAATCCCAACCTAATACGTATTATTTGCCCGTGTTTTCACACGACGTTGCACAGAACCCCGACAGAAAGCGGAATGATCTGAGATCTTTTGAATTTCGGTTTCTTCAGGAATTGCAATTGCGCAACGGGAATCATTTCGCATTTACCGTAGGTCTGATAACCAAATACGTATTGTGGCACATTTCCCCACTGTTGCCATGGTTCCAGCAAGTATTCCTCTCTCTGCGCATGTGCAGGAGTCTCATTTCGGCTACATTTACGGGTTTTTTTCTCTTGTGTGTGGACGTTCGATACACTTACTGTAAATGTGCAATGAAGGTAATGACGTATGCAGGAACAAGGGTTATTTCCCGTTTATTTTTGGGATGCCTCATTTCCACTTTTATTTCCACTTTCTGGCCCATGTGTGATAACGTCCTATAACAGGTTCACATGAGTTGGGCTTTTGTGTGTGTGGAGGGGTGTGTGGGATGATAGAGAGATGGCCAGGATGGTTCAGGCATTGCTTCCCTCTTGAACCATTTGTTTGATATGTGCATCACAACTCTAAAGCATTCTTTCGTTCTTTTCTCCCATGTTCATGCTCTTTCTTTTCCTTTGTTAGAGAGAAGTAGTACATTGGGTTTGTTGTTTGTTGTTGTTGTTAACTGATTCCTGACAAACCTATGAATGAGGGACTTCCAAATCACTCTATCATCAACAGCTCTGCTCAGGTCTTACAGACTCAGGGCTGTGACTTCTGTAATTGAGTCAATCCATATGCAATGTAGTCTTCCTCTTTTCGTACTGCCTTCCACCTGCCAAGCATTATTGTCTTTTCTAGTGAGTCATGTTTTCTCATGTCCAATCAAAAACCCACCCAATTATAATGTTTTCTCATGATAAGTCTAAAATATGACAGTTTCAGTTTAGTCATCAAGGGTTGTATCCACACCGCAGAAATAATGCAGTTTGTCACTGCTTTAATTGCTGTAGCTCCTCCTATGGAATTCTGGGATTTGTAGCTTTACAAGGTCTTTAGCCCTCTCTGCTGAAGAGTGCTGGTGCTTCATAAAACTACAAATCCCAGGATTCTGAAGGATGGAGTTAAGTGGTATCAAACAGCATTATTTCTACAGGGTATGCATACCTTTGTTTCTAGAGAGAGTTTAGGCTTGATTTGCTCTTGGACCCATTTATTTGTCTTTTTAGCAGTCCATCATATCTGTAGAACTCTTCTCCAGCACCACATTTCAAATAAGTTGATTTGCTTCCTATCAGCTTTCTTCACTGTCCAGCTTTTATAACTATACATAGAAATTGGCAATACTATTGCACTGATAATTCTAACTTTAGTATTCTGTTTCTCCATATCTTTTACCCTTTAGGATCTTGTATAGTTCCTTCATAGCTGCCCTTCCAAGGCCTTGTCTTTTTCTGAATTCTTGATTGCAGTCTCCATTCTGGTTAATAACTGAGCCAAGGTATCGAAATTCTTCAACTACTTCAGTGTCTTCACTGTCTACTTTAAAGTTTTGTAAATCATTTGTGGTCATTATTTTTGTTTTCATAATATTCAGCTGTAAACCTGTCTTTGCACTTTCCCCTTGAATTTCATTTGTAATCATTCCAAGACTTTGCTATTTTCTGGTAGTATGGTGCCATTTGCATATTTAAAATTGTTGTGTTCCTCCCTCTAATTTTCATGCCTCCTTCCTCCTAATCTAATCCTGCTTTACATTTGATACATTCACTGTACAATTTAAATAGATAAAATACATCCTTGCCTGACACCCCCCCCCTGCCAATTGGAAACCATTCTATTTCTTCATATTCTGTCCTAAAATAGCCTCTTGTCCTAATTATAAGTTACATATTAGGAAAATCAAATGTTGGGGCACACCCATTCCTTTAAGAGCAATCCATAGTTTTTCATAAGAAAATCAAAGGTATTGCTATATTCTATGAAGCATAGACTAATTTTCTTCTGAAATTCTTTGGTAAGCTCCATTGTCAAATATATATTTGAAAAATGATCCCAAGAAGAAATTCAGAAAGTATTTAAAAACTTTTTTGTAAATGTATATAAAAAAGAGGAAATAGATTGTAATGAAATTCAGAAATACTTAGACAAGCAAGAAATTCCAGAAATAATACAAGAACAAAAAAACATGTTAAATAATGATTTTACTGAAGAAGAGATAATGCAAGCGATCAATAAATTAAGGAGTGACAAAGCACCAGATCCTGATGGTTTTATGGCTGCCTATTATAAAACGTTTTCAGAAGCGTTGAAAACTCCTTTATGGGAAACCTTAAATCAGATAAATAACCATGGACTGCCAGATACTTGGAAAATTGCTAATATAATTTTAATACCCAAAGAAGGAAGAGATGAAAAAGAGGTAAAAAAAATTATAGACCAATATCACTGTTAAACACAAATTATAAAATGTTTGCTTTAATACTTGCAGAGCGTCTAAAACAGATATTAATTTCAATAATCCAAGATGACCAAACAGGATTCCTTCCAAGGAGGCAATTAAAATATAATATTAGAGTGATAATTAATACAATTCAATATTACAAGAAAAACAATGATAAAAAGTTGGCCTTAATGTTTTTGGACACAGAAAAAGCTTTTGACAACATAAATTGGATGTTTATGATAAAAAAATGAAAAAATGAACATGTGGATCCAATTCTGTAATTGGATGAAAGAAATATATAAGGATCAGATGGCATATATATTAATTAATGGTAACCAGACAGATAAAATAAATATTTTAAAAGGAACAAGACAAAGATGCCCTTTGTCACCACTTCTCTTCATTACAATCCTGGAGATATTACTAAACCAGATAAGGAAAAATTCAAAAATAAAAGGCATGAGAATAAAAGGGAAAGAATATAAACTACTAGCCTTAGCTGATGATATTGCTTTGATTTTAGAAGATCCTATAGGGCAGATGGAAGAATTGTTTCAAACATTAGAAGACTTTGTGCGAGTGGCTGGTTTTAAAATAAATTATGATAAAACAGTGATTATAACCAAGAACATGACTAAAAAAGAGGAAATAGAGATGGGAAAAATAACGTACTGTGAGGTTAAAAATAAGGTCAAATATCTTGGAATACGGATCTCGAAGAAGAATGTTGACCTTTTTGAAAATAACTATAAAATGAAATGAAAAGAAATTAAAAAGGATCTACTTGAGTGGAGAAAGGTAAAGCTTTCAACTTCTGGCAGAAATGAAACAATAAAAATGATTATCCTTCCCAAGATGATTTTTTTATTTGAAAGCATCCCAATTATCTACAATAAAAATATTTCAAGAATGGCACAAAGATTTGAGAGACTTTATATGGAATTATAAAAGACCAAGAGTAGATTGGAAAACAATGGTAAGAGAGAGAGAAAAAAAGATGGTGGTAGAAACGTACCAGATTTAGAATTATACCATAAGGCAAATGTTTTAGACTGACTGTCTGAATGGGTGACCTTGGAGAAAACCAAAATTTTAAACTTAGAAGGCTTTGACAATAGATTTGGATGGCATTCCTATCTGGTATGAAAAAGATCAAATCCACAAGAAATTTTGACACCATGTGATAAGAAGAGCTTTATTAAAAACATGGAAGGAAATTTAAAAAGAAACATATAGGAAAATTCCCTTGTGGATATCTCCCCATGAAGCCTTCTTTGGAAGGTGGACGGCTGTTAAAACATGGCTAAGATATAATGAAATATTAAAGAAAAACAGGCGACAATATGAACTCAAATCTATGGCGGAACTTGGACAACTCGATTCAAAAATGCATTGGTTATTATTTACTCAAATTAATGAAAGATTTAAAATGGGTAATAAATTACATGGATTTGAAGAGAAGTTTACAGATTTGGATAAAGTTTTTTTAGAAATACGAGAAAAAAGAATAAGTAAATTTTACAAGATATTAATGCAACAGAAATAGGAAATGGAAATAGTATCTAACAACATGATTAAGTGGGCAACGGATATTGGCAGAATGATAACATTAGAACTTTGGGAAAGAACAAGGAAAAGAACAGAAAAATTTACAAGTTCACAAGACCTAAAAGAAAACTTATGGAAAATGGAACAACGATGGTACCTTACTCCAGCTAGAATAGCAAAAATTTATAATAAAAAGTCTAATGAATGCTGGAAATGTAAGCAGAGTGTAGGATCTTGGCATCATGTATGGTGGAGATGCCCAAAAATGAAAAACTACTGGAAAAATATACATACTACAATTGAAAATATACTGAAGTTCAAGTTTGAATTACATCCAGAGTTTTACTTACTAAATATGACAAATAAAATAGATCCAACGATAGAAAGGAAATATTGGAGGGTCCTTCTTTATATGGTATCGGCTGCGAGGATACAGATTGCTTCAAAGTAGAAACAAGAAGAGATCCCAACAATTGATGACTGGCTTTTAAAATTAGTTGAAATGAAAGAGATGGATAGACTAACAAGACTACTTAATAATAAAGATCCAGAATTGACGGAGGAAGAATGGACTCCAATAGCAAAATATTTAAAGCTAAGATGGGAATAAACTAGCAAAGTAAATAAGTAAAAAGTAAACTAGATACATAGAAAAATAATTGTTTAAAGAAATGTCATTTGGGTATTACAAGTAAAAGGTTCAATTAACAAGATAAGAGATATAGAAAGGTTAAATTTGCAGGGGGGGAAATGTGTACTTACTTTTGAAGAACTAAGGAGAAGTGCATGGAAATGTATATAAGTATTAGATGAAGATGACTAAATGTTATAATAAGTTATATTTTATGTATATTTATAAATTAATAATAAAAAAAGATCCCTTGTGCTTCTTCCTTTACTAAATCCAGCTTGGACACCTGACATGTTTTATTCTATATATGGTAAAAGTTTGTTGTAGAATTTTGAACATAATTTTGTTTACATGGGATCATAGAATCATAGACTTGGAAGAGACCACAAGGGCCATCCAGTCCAACTCCCTGCCATGCAGGAACTCAAAATCAAAGCATCCCCAACAGATGGCCATCCAGCCTCTGCTTAAAGACCTCCAAGGAGGGAGACTCCACCACCCTCTGAGAGCGTGTGTTCCACTGTCGAATAGGTCTCACTGTCAGGACGTTCCTCCTAATGTTGAGGTGGGATCTCTTTTCCTGTAGCTTGCATCCATTGTTCTGGGTTTGGAGCAGCAGAAAACAACCTAGCACCCTCCTCAATATGACATCCCTTCAAATATTTAAAGACGGCTATCATATCCTCTCTTAACTTCCTTCTCCAGGCTAAACATACCCAGTTCCCTAAGTCATTTCTCATAGGGCATGGTATCCAGAACCTTCACCATTTTAGATGCCCTCCTCTGGACACGCTTGTTTTTCAACATCCTTTTTGAATTGTGATGCCCAGAACTGGACACAGTATTCCAGGTGGGGCCTGACCAAAGCAGAATACCATGGCACTATTACTTCCCTTGATCTAGATACTATACTTCTATTAATGCAGTCTAAAATTGCATTGGCCTTTTAACTGGGGCATCACACTGTTGACTCATGTTCAACTTGTGGTCTACTAGGACTCCTAGATCCCTTTCACACATAGTCTCGTTAAGCCAGGTGTCCCCCATCTTATATCTATGCCTTTCATTTTTTTTTTTTTTTGCCCTAAGTGTAGTACCTTACATTTCTCTGTGTTGAAATTAATTTTGTTAGCTTTGGCCCACCTTTCTAATCTATTAAGGTCATTTTGAATTTTCATCCTGTCTTCTGGGGTATTAGCTATTCTTTCTAATTTGGTGTCATCTGCAAATTTGATAAGTATTCCCTCTATACTTTCATCCAAATCATTGATAAAGATGTTGAATAGCACTGGGCCCAGGACAGAACCCTGTGGCACCTCACTGGTCACTTCCCTCCAGGATGAAGAGGAGCCATTGCTGAGCACCCTTTGGGTTCGGTCAGTCAACCAGTTACTAATCCACCTAACAGTTGTATTGTCTAGCCCACATTTTACTATCTTGTTTGGAAGAATATTGTGGGAGACCTTGTCAATGTCTACTGTATTCCCTTCATCTAGCAAGCTGGTAATTTTATCAAAAAAAGAGATCAGATTAGTCTGGGATGACTTGTTTTTGAGAAACACATGTTGGCTTTTAGTGATTATGGCATTCCCTTCTAAATGTTCACAGACTCTCTGTTTAATGAACTGTTCTAGAATCTTTCCCGGTATTGATGTCAGACTAATTGGGCGATAGTTCTTGGGATCCTCTTTTTTCCTCTTTTTGAAGATGGGGACAATGTATGCCCTCCTCAAGTCTGCTGGGACTTCTCCTGTTCTCCAGGAGTTCTCAAAGATTATTGCCAGTGGCTCTGAGATTACATTTACCAGTTCTTTGAATATCCTTGGATGTAGTTCATCTGGTCCCGGAGACTTAAATTCATTTAGGTTAACCAGCTTCCTCTTTACTTATTCTGTGCTGCATTTCCCCTATTGTGTCCTCTGTTCCATTTTCCTCAGGTTGAACACCCTTTTCCTTTTGTGAGAAGACTGTGGCAAAGAAAGTATTGAGTAGTTCTGCCTTTTCTCTGTCCCCTGTTAGAATTTCTCCATCTTCTCTGCACAGTGGCCCTACCATTTCCTTCTTCTTTCTTTTGCTACGGACATACCCAAAGAAGCCCTTTTTATTGTCTTTAACCCCTCTAGCAAGCCTGAGCCCATTCTGTGCTTTGGCTTTCCTGACTTTACCCCTACATGTGTTAGCTATTTGTTTGAATTCCTCTTTAGTGATTTTGCCCCTTTTCCATTCCTTATACATATCCCATTTAAAACTTAGTTCAGTTGAAAGTTCTTTTGTCATCCAACCTAGTTTCTTGAGACATCTCTCATTTTTCCTTCTCATTGGAACAGTTTGAGATTGTGCCTTCAGTATCTCCCTTTTGAGAAACTCCCATCCATCTTGAACTCCCTTCTCCTTTAGTATTCCTAACCATGGGATTACTCCCAATGTTTCCCTAAGTTTGAAATCAGCTCTCCTAAAGTCTAGAATGAGTGTTTGATTATGCCTAGCTTCTCCTTTCCACTGTATAAGAAACTCTAGGAGAACACGATCACTCCCACTTAAGGATCCCACCACTTGCACCCCATTGTCCAGGTCATCCCTGTTGGTTAGGATCAGATCTAAAATACCTGATCCCCTTGTTGCCTCTTCTCCGTTTTGGACAAAGAAGTCTTCGAGGCAAGTGAGGAATTTGCTAGACCTTGAAGTATTGATTGAGTTTGACTTCCAGCAAATATGAGGATAGTTGAAGTCATTCATCACTACTACATCTCTCCTTTCTGAGTGTGTGACCATCTGTTCTAGAAAGGCATCATCCAATTCCTCAGTCTGACTTGGGGGTCTGTAATAGACTCCCACTATAACATTCCTGTTGTTTCTTTCCCCTTTAACTTTTATCCAGGTGCTCTCCACCTGATTTACAGGATTTAAGTCCTCGATCTCTTCACAGGTGTAAACGTCCTTGACATATAATGCTATTCTGCCTATATGGCCTATTTCTCTTAAAAAGGTTATACCTCTATATTCCTACATTCCAATCATGAGACTCATCCCACCAGGTTTCAGTGATGTCTATTATATTGTATTTGCTTTGTTGTGCTAGGAGTTCAAGTTCATCTTATTTATTTCTCATGCTCTGTGCATTAGTGTAGAGATATCTAAGAGCATGTGTCCTCCCCACTTGCTGCCTGTGTAAGGTTTTTTGCCTCCCACAGTTGGGCCCTTGCATAATTTGCCTTGTTCCCCCTATAACACTTTGACTATTATCTCCAACCCATGATGTATTCCTGCCTTCCAAGATACCTTCTAAGATACTGTCTCCCTCCCCAACATGATTCAGTTTAAAGCCCTCCTGATTGAATGTTTGAGACTATTGGCAAAAATGTTTCTGCCAACTGGTGTAAAATGTAGCCCACCTCTTGCTAGAAGTCCACCCTCATGGAAATGCAACCCATGATCCAAGAATCCAAATCGTTCTTGGCGGCACCATCTACGGAGCCAGTTATTCATGTCTGCTGTCTTCCTCTCCCTTCCTAGACCATGCCCTTCAACTGAGAGAAGTGGTGAGATAACAAAATGTGCATCCAGCTCTTTCAGCTTCCTACCCAATGCCTCATAATCCCTTCTGATATTCTTTGGTATCATTGGTTCCCACATGGACCAAGAGGAAGGGGTAATGGTCAATAGGCTTGACAAGTCTTGTCAGCCTCGCTGTCACATCATGGAATTTTGCCCCAGGGAGACAACACACCTCCCGGGACATCTTGTCAGGCCCACAAACCACTGCTTCTGTACCCCTCAACAAGGAGTCCCCAACCACCACCACACGCCTCCTCCGAGGCTTAGCAGTGGCTGTTCCCTGCAGTGGTACTCTTAAGGTCCCCTGCACTGTCCCTGAGGACTGTCCCTGCTGATCTTCCTCTTCATCCTTGATAAGGGAGAGAGCTTCAAATTGATTCTTTAGCTGAAAGCTCCTAGAACGATCCCTGGTTTCCCTACTTTTGTGTGTGATGTTCCTCCAGGTGTCTACCTCCTGTGTTCATAAAGTGAACTCCTCCTCAACAACTTCCTCTGTGTGGTCCCCATTCAAGACTGTTCATTCCACTCTGTCCAGGAAATCCTCTTGCTCCCTTATATGCTGAAGTGTAGCTACCCAGGCCTCCAGCTGCTTGACGTTCTCTTCCAGGAGGGATACCAATTTGCACTTGGTGCAGGTAAAGTTCCCCACATCTCTTGGCAAGACAAACATCCCACAAGTGTTGCAGGTGACTGCAGCAACTCCCTCAGTGTCCATATTGAGACTTCTTAAGTAAGCAATGAAACAGGACTGTGGGCTTGTCCCTCAAAGGTCCCCTGGTAAAGACCCACGTAAAGGGCCCCTGTTTTCTTGGCCTTTTCACCAGGTTCTGTCAGCAAGTTCAATCAACTGGGTTTCTAACTCTACAGAGATCTCCTGGATGCTACCATATTCTGGAGGCAAATCTCTGTCTCTCTTCCTCCACTCAAAATGGCTGCCCAGAAACTGCTTTCCTTCTCCTTCCTGGCAGGAACTTAATGTCAATTAATGAGGTTCAGTTAAACTCATTTCACATTGGCTGATAACATAAAGCCAGTTAATCACATCAACCCCTGAGGTAAAGTGATGGGTAGTTGCAACAAGGCTTCCTTTGTAGCAGTGTCCTAACTGTGAAACTGCCTCCTGCAGTAGGTCAGGCTAGTTATATTGCTTCTGAGTGGGTTATAAACACTGTGCTATTTGGGATGGTCCTTGGATCTTAAAATTAGAGGCATCTGTTCTGGCTGTTTTTAAAACAATTTTTAGAATTGATCTTTAAAGCTTTTTAAAACACTGCTTTTAGAGCTATCTTATAAATAAGACTGGAGTGTTTGAATTTTTTTTAAAAAAAGTTTAAATATGTTATTACCAATTGTGAATCACCTTGGAAGCCCTGGGTGAGTCAAGATGCCGTAAATAAATGCCTCAAATTAATCAACTGAATCAATAAATCCCTTAGTTAAAGTAGTTATTGTGCTATAACTGTGTAGTGTGAAAAGGCCCTCAGTTCCATAAACCTAATAGGACCCTCCAACACACTCAAAGAACAACTAGTAGGCAGTGCCATTGCACCCCCAGTGTCACTTGGTGTGTGTGTGTGGGCTGCTGAGGGCCATGGACAAAAGGGTCTACTAACCCCTCCCTCTTTCCTGTGGTGAAGTGGGCAGAGGCATCAGTCTACTTAGGAGTAAGAAGTAGCCCTAGTGATCTACTTGCGAGTAGGAGCATTGACAGCCCGTCCTCTTGCGTGCTGGTTGCTGGACCACTGTGCTGGTTGCCTACTGAAGCAGCTTTGGCCTCAGTGAAGAAAACAAGAGGGGCACACTCGCCCCTTCCCCCCCTGAGGCTGACTTCTGGGGTGTCACCCAGTGCAGGCTGCACCCTCCCCCATGACACCACTGCTAGTGGAAGCAAAATTATTACAGGCACAGACAGTTCTAATAGCAGCAACCTAGCCCAACAATACTCAGATATTTATTTTTTTATCTTTATATTTCTTCTTTTTTCCTACATGAAATTCAAGGTGATATTCCTTTCCATTTCATCCTCAACAACACCCCTGTGAAGAAGGTTAGACTGAAAGCTGACAACTAGCCCAATATCACCTGGTGAGCTTTGTGGCTGAGCAGGGACTAGAAATCAAGAAATACATAAATAATAAAACTCAATTTCTCAAGTCTCAGAGCAACATTGTAACCACTACATCACTCTGGTCACACAGAAGGGGCTTCAAATGAGTATTCTACCTAGGCCTCATAGTGCCTTTAAAAGGCCCTGAGAGTAGGAAGTAACATGAATTAACTTCCTTAAAAAATACTTTTCAAGCTCTCATTTGACTATGGCAGGACCTTATAGTATACACATTGGAAGAGAGGGATGCTCCCAGAATAGGAGTGGTGGCTGGGACGTCATTAGTGGGTACATGTTCTTTGTAGAACTTAAATTCTTACTATGCACTTGATTAAACAGCAAATAATGAGTTAATAGTTCTGGGAAATACCATTAGATGAAAATTTTTGTGCAAGAAAAAAGCTATTTGTAACTTCATTAGGGGAAAGGAAATTAAGGTTAATTGCCAAATGATAGGGGGCTCTTAATTTTGTTATTACCTTTAGTTTTAAATCACGAGCAGCTGCATGCTGAAGAGGCAGATTCTACTAAGCATGTCACTGAGTGATTTCAGATGCTGCATACTTTTGTATATTAACAGAACATTACAGTTAACTCCCAACAACAAAACAAAAAGCAAAATAACAGCTGTAGAAACAAATGCTGAAACAAGGAATCCAAAGACACTCCCACAAAGTCCTGGCAACTCCACCTACCAATGATGCACATCCCAGGTTATCCATTAATCTAACAGCCCCAACAATGTGTGGCATCTGCAGAAATGCCACAGTATGTTTATTTGAACACTATCCTTTTCAGATTCTTTCCTTGCTTGGAAAGTAGCATGTCTGAAGTGGAGAAGTTTTTGTTTGCGTATGCAAGCAAGAAATCTGGAGAAACAAAGATGTTGCTTATATGAAAAGACTCCATACAAACATGAATGTCTCTCCATCAGGCACCTTTTTACATGAGGAATTCAACAGTCATCCTGCTGCTCTGGCATCAGAATGACTGCTGGATGACTGCTACATTTAGCATATTTATTTATTTGGAGTATTTATATCCCGCTCTTCATCTACAAAGGGTCTCAGAGCGGTTTATAAATTACAAATGGTTAATTAAATGATTCCCTGTCCTCAGGCTTACAATCTAAAAAGACATGACACAAAAGGAGAAGGGAATGGCAGTGGGGAAGGGGATCAGGTCCAGCACCTCTTCTCTCCCTCTGAGGCCTAGACCATGGCAGATGGATTGAAGGGAGGGCCCCTCCTCTTAGTCTAGGCCCGATGGAGCTGGCCCTGCGTCTTTCCCCCAGATGATGTCAGATAGAGTGGAGGAAGGGCTTTTGCTCTTAACTGTAGTTCTGTGTGATCTAGGTGATGTCTTGCTTGCTCTTTCTGTGCTCTTCTCAATCTCTTTTCTCTCAGACTTTCCACTCTTCCTCAGAATGGCTCCCACCCCACCACATCCACCTAGGAATTTCCTATGGTGACTCTTTAGAGACAAAATGTCTATGCTCCATGCAAACTTTACCCTCATTCCCCCACATTTGCAGCTTTGGCTTTTGCAGATTTGATTATTCACATATTTTATTAATATGTTCTCTCTAGGAATATCTAGGTCCACCAGTGCAACTCTGTGGTCAACTTTAACCAGATTGAAGGACCTAGAGATTCCTAGAGAGAACACTCCACTATGCATTTGTAGCTCCTCCAGACAATTTTATGGTCAATGTCTAGCAGAAGTTGACCACAGAGTTGCACTGGAGGACCTAGGGATTCCTAAAGAGGTGTTCTCTCAGGTAAAAACATAGTGTTTTTGTTATTTGTGGTTTTCCCATATTCGTGGGGGTCCTGTGCCTCTAACCTCAGTGAATGTGGAGGGATGAGTGTACTTGCGTACCTAAAATGACCATGCATCACAGACCTTACACTTGCTCTTTCTATGCAGGCATTGCTGAAACGAATAGTATTTATCAGTGCTGGAACAGATTTCAGTCTCTCTGCATTTTCTAATAATCTAGACCCACATCAGATACAGTAGCAGAAGTCAGCAGGTGAGAGAAGAAATTCCTGTGAACCAATTCTAATCTGTGGGCCAACAGCTCCCAAACCCTAATGTAAAAATTTGTGACTATAAGTCAAAGCAGCAACCCAAAATGTGGGTTACATGCTGCACCAAAAGGTGTTCTCTGCTCTTTTTATCTGAAAGCTGTTGTTTGTGCTATCATTGTGTTAAAGAATATTGAAGGATGGGAATTTTAGCTCTGAAAAAGAGATTGGAAGAAGAGCATGTGTGGTTAGACTATTCATAAATGACATAGAATTCAAATATATATCTGTGTTAGAATCAGTATGTAGAGAGATCTTGTAGCATCTTTGAGACTAACTGAAAGAAAGAATTTGGCAACATGAGCTTTCATAGACTTCCATCTACTTCCATCTGAGGAAGTAGACTGAAGTCTATGAAAGCTCATGCTGCCAATTTCTTTCTTTCAGTTATAAGCTTATCGCACAGTGTTCTTGTGACGTAATGGGTACGTAATGTGAACAGAATGGAACATATTTTATCTCATGGTATTATCCTCATCAAGTTCCCATTCCATGCTCTGACAGTCCCTAGCCCGTTCCAGCAGGAGAACTGTAAAAATACATCCTCAGCCAGCAAGAATGCTTACAGACTGTTCCATATGATGTGTTTGTGATAATTCTACCTGGTCTCAATCTGTCCTTGTGTTCTGATTGGCTAAGACAACCTCCTCCACTCCTATCCTAGAACGTTCACAAACTCAACTCAATTCTTCTGGTGTTGACACAAGGAAGGTGCCACAGGTAATTTAAAAATATATATATATTTTTATTTTTGTAGATTGAATTGCATTGTGTTTATGAGAAAAAACAATGAATGTCACTACCTAAACCTTTTGGTAGCATTCTTTCCAATGCAGACATAGGGGTTTTCACAACAGTGAGCATGTGCCAATGAGGGATGGCTGAGGAACTACTTTAGCACTGGTACCAGTACAACAGTAAATGCAGTGTGATAATATGTGTTCTCATAACCGCATTAGACTATCGTGTTATCAATAGTCTAATGCGGTAACACCCGTTCCCATGCCGTTATGTTTCAGGGACTCGGTGGGAACGTTACAGGTACTGGTGCAATAAGCTTAATAGTCTCAAAGATGCTACAAGATCTCTCTACATAAATGACATATTAAGTCTACCAGAGAGTATTCTTTACACATGATTTACTGAGTCTGAGACTGGCCTGTTGTTTTTTTTAAATCCCTTTCTGTGAGATGAAGAAGAGTCCCCTGACTTTTTGTACTATAAAGTACACTTAAGAAATATTAAAAATTTAAAACCATAGATACATTCTCATTAGTCACCTGAAAACATTTTGTAATGACATTTTTTTATAACACACATTATCCCTCCATTAATATAAAAGTGCTAATGTGTTTACTGAAGTTTAGTTTTTAATTCTGTATGCAAAACAGGTTACATAGCCAGTGCTGGGAAGGTCCCACAGGTCCAGTTATAAATGACTGCTAGAATGTTCTAATTATAGTTAGAAGATCTAGTCATTTTTCCTACCAACATGCTGCTGCTGCACTATAACATGATGTCCAATTCATTCAATCTGTCACACAGAACATCAGTGTTTAATGCTATTTTTAAAATGGGTGTTGAGATAACCCCCCCCCCAACCTCTATGAAATGAGATTCTCATTTTTTCCCCATCAGAAAATTACTAGGAAACATGATTTTGAAAGACTAGCCTAATCAGCCCCCTGCATTGATAATATCCTGCTTGGTTATTTCGGTCCTATAAAATAAATTGCTGTTACACAGACCAATTTGCAGTGGAGAGGTTTTGACTGTGACTCAGCACTCATTAAAGGAAATATAGTTAGTCACAGTTGTTGGAGTTTAGTGTGTAGACATCTGTGATCTGTAGACACTAAGAGAATATTAGCCAATTAGGATGTCAGAAAAAAAATATACAACAACTAACTGAGTATGGGCTTTTACAGACTGCCAGAAATAATGCAGTTTGAGGCCACTTTAACTGTCCTGGCTCAGTGCTAGGGAATCATGGGAATTGTATTTTTTTCTGGGACACTGAGCCTTCTCTTTCAGAGAGCTCTGGTACCACAATAAACTACAGTTCCCATGATTCCTTAGCACTGAGCCAGAACAGTTAAAGTGGCCTCAAGCTGCATTATTTCTGCCAGTCTGTAAAGGCCCTGAGTTATTTTAATATGTGAATCTCTGTGAATTAGAGCCAGTGTAAGGTAGTGATCTGAATGTTGGACTGCAACTCTTTAACCTTTTCCATGGTCACCCAGTAGGTTTTCATGGCTGAGCAAGGATTTGAATTGCTGGCAGTGCCTGTTAAGTAATCATATCCTTTGTATTCCTGCCATGTTAACAAAGCAAAGCAGCTTCATTTATATACCACTATATATCACGCTATAGGATGTCTAAGCGGTTTACAACTGGAAGCACATTGCCCCCCAACAGCTGGGTACTCATTTTAGTGACCTCGGAAGGGTGCAGGCCTGAGTCTAGCCTGAGCCCTGGCTAGTATTGAACTCGCAACCTTGTGTTCTATGAGTGAGTGGCTGCAGTACAGGCATTTAACCACTGCGCCACCAGGGCTCATCATGTTAGCAAGATACCCCAATTGTCCAATGCATGAAATACCCCTGACCCAAACCAGTAGTTTATGAACCTCTTTCTTCTCTGTGGCTACTTAGGTCCAAGATTTCCACCACTTCCAACCTCAAAACACAAGATCATATCCTTTCTTGATGTCTTCAATTGAAAATCTCTTAAGAGGAGCAGCCTTAAGAAGCCAACCATGTTCTCCTTTCCAGAGGATTCCTCTCTCCCCTATGTAGGAATTTACTCCTTCTTTCCATGTTTTCACTGTTTCTCCCTTCTGTGGTGCCAACTAAAATGGCAAACCTCCCTGGATAAACCTGGCCAAGAAAACCCTATGATAGGGTTGTCATAAGCCAGAGTCAACATGAAGGCATGCAACAATAATAACAGCAATTATGTGAATAAGTGTGTTTTTAAATATTGAATAGTTCAAAAATAGGCAATGCATCCTAAATTAACTGTAAACAGGAATGAGAAGTTGCTCATTATCCTTAAGACTGGAGGTTGCTGCCTATGCAGTGAATTCAGTTCTACCATCTTCTGATGACTTCTCAAACACCATAAAGTAGAACTATTATGAAACTGGATCATATAAATATGTGCTAGGAGTGGAAAAGGTGGCAATTCCAGAGGATAGGAATGTGTAGTAAATCTGCATTTTTCAGCCCATAAATCTAACAGAGTTTCAGAACTGAAAAAAAAAATTGTCATGCAAATAAGTGCCTGCAAGAGGTTTTAATTCATTTTTTAAAATGCCTTCCACTTTCTTTCCCTAGCTTCTAGATCAGCTAGCAGGAACTTGCTTACCTAAAATAAGAATATGTTACAATAAGTACTGGTGAAGGAACTGTGAAATAGCATTTGCTTTGTATGTAAAAGCCTCCATTTAAATCTTTTTCATATCTACACTCAGATAGTAATGGGAACACTTCTCTTCTTGAGACTCTGGAGAGTTATTTTCAAACAGAAAAGATAATACTGGGCTAGACGAACTATTACTCTGATGTGGCATAATGCAGCTTTCTGTGAATTAATTTGCAGTTACAGCTATGATAACTTCAACTTTTGGGGTATAAGAGCCTAGATCCTACACTGAGAGATGTAGCAAAAATTTCAATCTAGGTGGAACTTTGCCATACTTCTATTCTCCCATCCTGCAGAACTCATCTGTCTCTTGTGGCTCCCCAGCTCCATGGCCATTTAGTGGCTGGTGGAAAGCAATGATGTTGGAAGTGTATCTGACAATGTCTGAAAACCAGATGTGCAATATCAACATCCTCCTCTGAGCTCTCCAGGAAACCCCCAGAAGATCCTGGGGGATGCTTTTACTGTTTTGCATCTGGATATAGGGAGCTAGACAGATGCATCTCTAATGCTCCCTGCTCCAAACTGGCTGCTAAATAGCCATGGAGAGGGCATAGGAGGAAGGTGGGTCTTGAGGGGGCGGAGGTCATTGTGTAAGGAAGATGGTTGATTGTTCTCACAAATAGGGATGTAATTATTCACTACGTTTTCTCTGGAAGGGAGCAATGAGTAATTTGAGCAATTTTCTTCCCACTGCAAGAATGGCTTCAAAAACCCGTTTTCAAAGGCTATTTGCAATTGAGGACTTATTCTGCTCAAAATTTGCACATGATTATGCAAATGAAACAGCATTTTGTGCGTGGAAAAACATTTCAGTGCAGAAATATTAATTCTTGAAGAGAAAAAGCTGTTTTCTATGCAAATCAGCCAAATGCAAATTTTGTGGTGAATAGATCTCAGATTACAGCATTTTCTGTACAGGAAACAGCATTTTCTGTGCAGGAATTAGTATTTTGGCATTAAAATATTATTTTCCACACAGAAAATGCTATTTCCTATACATAATAACCTGTTTTCTAAGCAAAACAACAATGTGCAAATTTTGTGCAAAATAAGTACCAAATTGCGAAGATTCTTGCCAGTCCAGGAATTTTCTTATGAAGCTTTCTCAACACTTGAAAACATGTTTTTAGACTGTTTTTCAAACATTTTCAAACATTGTTTTCATTTCTACTCTACAATGACCCTAAAAAGACAGACTTACAAGAGTATTCCACCTGGGTATGTTGATAACAGGATGCTGAACCAGATGTTGTAGATATACATCATCTTTTTCCAGTCTTCCTTTGTAATCCCCTTGCTCAAGGAGTGCAACCTTTAAATCTCATTCTTTATGTCCAGGAAGGTTGAAATGTTCTGCAACTGGTTTTTGGGTATTGCCATTTTTAATGTCAGATTTGTATCCATTTCTCCTCTTATGTAGAGACTATCCTTTTTTCCAGTGTAGAATGTACAGGAGCATTGCTGGGATAGGAAGGCATTGCAGGAAGAACAAGTAAATGCACCTTGATATTATGGGTGATGGTATTGGCCCCTGTAATATTGCTTCCAGAGTAGTTATAAATACAGAGTTGGTATCTGGCTTTGTGGCAGGGTCTTGTCTCTGCATTGCCATTCATGTTATGTGTCCTGTTGTAAGTAAATAGCTGTTTAAGATTTGGAGGCTGTCCAAAGGCAAATAAAGGCCTGCTTCTAAGAGCTTGAGAGAAGACTATATTATTCTCCAGAACTGGTTGTAGCTCATTGATGATGTATTTGAGTGGTTTCAGCTGGGGACTGTAGGTGATTATTACAGATATTCCATCATTCTGTGTTTTTGGTCTGTCCTGTGGTAGATCATTCCTGGGAATAGGGACTCCTGTACTGGATGGGGTTACATTCCCTTTGAAATCTCAGGCTTGCAGCTTGTGTGTTCTCCTGGACTCAGCTCTGAGCCTGGATACCCTGGTTTCAGCAGTGTACAGAAGGACGTCTGCACAGGTAAAACTAGTGTGCCGGCTGTTTCCATTCCTTGAGATGTCAGATCTGGCTACAGTGACTGATGCCTTGATTACATCCCATTTGGACTACTTTAATGCACTCGACATGGGGCTGCCTTTGGAAACTCTTTGGAAACTTCATTGGGCCCAAAATGCTACAACCAGGATTCTGACCAGAGCCTGTTATAGGGAGCATATAACTTCCTAGTTAAAACAGCTTCATTGGTTACCAGTTTGTTTCCAGTCACAATTCAAAGAGCTGGTCAAGACCTATAAATCCCTATATGGCTTAGGACCAGACTATCTGAAAGACAGTTTCTCCCCATATAAATCTTCCAGAGTTCTAAGATCTTCAGGGGAATGTTTTCTCTCAGTCCCTCACAGGGTCTCTTGCTGAGGACACCAGAGAGAGTCTTTTCAGTGGTTGCTCCATTCTCTGGAACTCCCTTCTGTGGGAAGCTAGTCTGGCCCCCACCTTCTTTCCTTTCATGGTCAGGCAAAAATCTTTTTGTTTAACCAGTCTTTCAATATGTAAGCAAGGGAGCTTTTAACTGGGATGTTTTATTTACCTTTTAAAACTTTTGTATGTCTTTTAAATGATTTTATACTTTTATAGGGTGATTTTAATTGAGCCTTTTTTTAAAAAAAAAATGTGATTTGTTTTGTTTTAATTGGCTCTTTCTGGGAGCCAGCTTGGGTCCCACTGTGAGAGAAAGGAGGCATACAAATGAAAAATAATTAATTAATAAAATCAGTTAGTCTTAAATGTGCTGTTGCACTCCTTCCCCCCCTTCCCCCTTTCTCCTTTTAAAAATGTAGGCTTGTGACTCTAACATCATCACTTTTTTTCTCCTGTATGATTTTTAACATCGTTGCCTAATGAAGAAGCCAATAAAGCGTTGGGTGTTCCTGCATGGCAGGGGGTTGTACTGGATGGCTCTTGGGGCCTCCTCCAACTCTATGATTCTATGAATCTAAACTTCAGAAGCTTACATAATGTTTTTTATGCTTTGGCGTTATCCCAGAAAAGGTATTGCTACTTTGTGGATTTTGAATTTTGTGGTATATTGCTGTATGGTCAACATGGCTACTCCAAATATGTTTCATCATTAATTTCATATTAATATTCAAATCATTACCCAGCCTCCTTTCTCCATCAGAAGTAAATAATTTTACCATGTTGATCTTTTCACATGGCCATAAGCATTTAGTTCTGGTCCAGATCAACTCAGGACCATCTGTAGCTAATTTAATATCATATGTCTATAATCTATAAACATGAGGCAGGATGTTAACTTGAATTAATGACGTGGATTTACCTATCACTATCTTGCCATAGATTTACAGAATACATAAGACACAACACCAACACAAAGCAAGCACTATATGGGGCTATCCTGCTTATTATTTTGGTCATATATAATAATATCCCCTCCTTTTAATTTTTTTTTACAGAGCTCCTTTAACAGAAATCACAAGTCGACTGCTGCTAAGGCAAATGTTTATACTGTACTATATGCTTCAGAGATTAGGAGATTTATATGAACAGTTCCTGGAATTCATAATTCTTAGGCCATGCGCTATAATCCTTAACATTAGGATTACCATTGCCTATATAAAAATATGTCTTAGAGTGTGCTATGACTGCAATTATCTGCTCCACACTTTGCAATTTGGTTCTGCACTGTAATATCGTGAATTATGAAATGGGAGAACAACAGGCACACTATGTACTGAGATGAAAAGGAGCAATTTAGCATGGCAATACCTAATGCCAGCATTGTTCTGCTTCCTTCATGTACATAGGTAATTTACCAGTCACTACTTTGAGTGCCATATGGCCCTGCCATTGTGTCCTTCTTTCAAGGCAAAGTACTATGTTGTTTCTCTGTGACATTCCCTGATACACTGATTTCATAACCTCCAACACTTCACAGATGACAAGTGGGACAAATTTGGTCAAGCAACATCAAAGTGTAGTCAAAAAAGCAAAACATTACTAATGAGGAAGAGCATATACTCTAGAAGAGTACCTTTGCCTGAGCTTACGCTGTGGACAAAGGGGAATAAAGGGAAGAGGAGAGAGAAACTTTGACATTTTGCAAGCAGCAGGACAAGTGGGACAACAGCGGATTAATTGGGAATGTGCCAAAAAAAAGGACAGTTGGCTGGTATGTTGTTCCAGAAATGTATGGAATTGCTCTGGCTGTATCACTCATCACTTTGGTGAAAGATCCAATGAAGGTGTACAATAATATACAGACTCTCTCTCTCTCTGGCTTTTCTTCGCAAATGAAGATTCAGGAAGGATTCATCCCATGCTTTCTGCAAGTGTGCTGATGACTAAAAAGGCCAATCCAAGATAAACAAGTCCGGTTGTAGAAAACACAGCAGAAGATCTCCTTGGGTAATGTTTCCAGGTTGTGATTCTTTCTGCATTGTCGTTTCTGTTCGAGACTTATTTGGCGTGAGTTCTCAAATAAGGCTGCAGCATTGTGGATAGTGCATCTCCATGCCTCCCAATGTGAGGCCAGGGCAGACCATTGTTCATGATCAATTGGTGATTGATTATTGGTGATCAATAATATATAGACTACACTGTAGTATAATATTATAATGTATACTGCCATGGCTGGTATCAGGTAAAATCCTGTTCTTGCTGTTCCTTGATTTCACTGCTTTCTCAAAGAATGCAAAGTGTGACATGAATGAGAAGGAGGAGGAGCCTCCATTCCATTTGTTTTCTCCCTCAGGGAGTGATGGGCAGCCACAGAGGCTGGAAGGGGGCCAAATCCATCTCATCTTCAAAGGCCACACCTGACCCTGTTCATGGAACACCCTGTTTTGAAGCAGACCTGGTGTGATTCTCCATTTCAGATGTTAAAAAAAGTTTGAAGAAATCTGGGATTGCATGGATAGTCATTGGGACTCACATGTAACCAACAGGCCACAGAATTCCCACTTTCTAGGCAATGGTACAGACTAAGCCAACAGGAAGAAGGAAAATCAGAGCTTGGGGTCATAGCTGGATGGAAGATGTAGATCTTACAAGGAAAGACTTCCCACTGAGGGTATCTTCACTCATGTTCTCCACAAACCCTTCCACTTGCAAGAACTTGCCCATTTATTTTCATGATGGGAGCATGAATACATACATATATGCAATGCATGATCAAAGTTATCTGATTTGACAAGTTAGAGGAGAGATTCCTGGGAGCAAAGTTTGGGCATGGTGAAATAAAAAGGCAAGGTGCCTTTATGGACAAGGAATAGTCATACAACATTCTGGCCGATCTTTGGAATGCGGAAATGGCCAGAGCGGTGGACACAATCGCTCCTGAGCATCCCCTCTTACAGAGTTGATGAAGCAAGTGACATGGAAAGTAGAGAGATGTTGGTGGAAGATTTGAAGTGAATCTGAGCAAAAATGGACTAGAGCCTATTTGAAGGCCTACTCTGTGGCAATGCAGGCAGCAAAGAAATTATTTTTTGCTGCCAGCATTGCATCTGCATGGAGCCATCCATCAGAGCTGTTCTGAGTAGTCAGGGGACTTTTACACACTCACACTCAAATAGAAAATGCAGACCACTCTGTGAAGAATTTGCATTTCACTTTGCAAATAAAGTTGCTCAGATCTGCCCCAGCTTGGATGCTGTAGTTGATACAGTGCCAGTAGATATAACCTTGGCACCTGTCTGTCCAGCATTAATGGATACTTTTCAACTTGTGCAGTCTGATGATGTGGACAGGATCCTTGGAGAGGTGAAAGCCACCATATGTGTCTTAGATCTTTGTCCTTCTTGGCTGGTTAAATAGACCAGAGGGGGACTGGCTGAGTGGGTGAAGGAGGTAGTCAGTGCTACCCTGCAACAAGGCAAAGTCCCAATGTGCCTAAAAGAGGCAGTTGTGAGACCTTTGTTAAAAAAACCCACCCCTGAATCCCACTATAATGGATAATTACTGACCAGTGTCCAACCTACCATTTTTGGGTAAGGTACCGGAACATATTGTAGGTTCCCAACTCCAGGGGTTTCTGGATGAAACTGATTAGCTAGATCCATTTCAATCTGGTTTCAGACCTGGCTATGGAACAGAGACAGCCTTGGTGACATTGGTGGATGACCCATGCAGGGAACTGGACAGGGGGAGTGTGTTCCTGTTGGTTCTACTGGACCTCTCAGTGGCTTTCAATACCATTGATCATGGTATCCTTCTGGACCACCTCTCTGGGATGGGACTTGGAGGTACTGTTTTACAGTGGCTCCGTTCCTTCCTGGAGGGGTGAACACAGAAGGTGGTGCTGGGGGACTCCTGCCATTGGCCTGTAGGGTTCCTCAGGAATCTGTGGTGCCCCCTATACTATTTAACATATACATCAAACCACTGGGAGTTTTGTGGTGTGGTGTCATCAATATGTAGATGACACTCAACTCTATTACTCCTTTCCACCTCAATCCAAGGACACTATGCTATTCCTAAACAAGTGTCTATCATCAGTAATGGACTGGATGAGGGCAAACAAGTTGAAACTTAATCCAGATAATACAGAGGTGGTCCTGGTCAGTCGGAAGGCAGATAAGGGAATAGGGATCCAGCCTGTGTTAGATGGGGATACACTCTCCCTGAAGACACAGGTTTGCAGTTTGGGGGTACTTGTGGGCTCAGCTTTGAACCTGGAGGCCCAGGTCTCTGCATTGACCAGGAATGCTTTTGCACATTTAAAGCGTGTGCACCAGCTACATCCATTCCTTGAGATGCTGGATCTGGCCACAGTGGAACATGCCTTGGTTACATCATGTTTGGACTACTGTAATGGGATCTATGTGGGGATGCTTTTGAAGATTGTTCGGAAACTTCAGCTGGTCCAAAGAGCTGCAGCCAGGATGTTAACTGGGGCAGGCTACAGAGACCACACAACACCCCTGTTGAAACAGCTCCACTGGTTGCAAGTTTGTTTCTGGGCACAATTCAAAGTTCTGGTTATGACCTATAAAGCCCTATATGGCTCAAGTCCATGCTATTTGGCAGACTGCATCTCCCTGTATGAACTGGCCCAGGTGCTAAGATCCTCTGGAGAGGCCCTTCTCTCAGTCCCATCACCATCACAAGCATGGTTGGTGGGTATGTGAGAGAGGGCCTTCTCAGTGGCTGCCCCTAGATCCTGGAACTCCCTTCCCAGGGAGACCAGAATGGATGTCTCTTTGTTGGCCTTCTGCTGGCAAGCTAAGACATACCTGTTCACACAGGCCTTTAAAAACTGAGTGTTGGTAAAGGACTGGCTTGGGATGTTATATCATTTTAAAGGGTTTCATTTTAAAGTGTTTTATACAGTTTTATCTTTTTAAAATGTATTTTTTATCTTTTAATAGCTATCTATTTCAACATTATAATAATTTAATTCCTTTTTAATGCACCTCTTTTTTATGTTTTTAATTGTATTGTTTTTTTAATATTGTGAAGCTGTTCTGAGTCCCAGTTCTGGGAAAAGAACAGGGTACTACTACTACTACTACTACTAATAATAATAATAATACAAAAGATTGAAACAGTCCAAAGGGAAAGCCTGGCCAGCAAGCTTTCCCATAGTAATGTCTGATATCATTCTAATACTGTTCCCTTGTAACTGGAAAAGTGTCCTGAAAGTTCATCTCCATCATTTCTATTAATGTGACTTGCTTGCAAATTTGGCTGGTTATTTTGTATATCCTTCTGGCATGAATGCAATGGGGAATGCACTGGTTTAATCCCCACTTGACAATCCACATATATTCCAAGACATGGATGGTCACAAACCAGATGGAGGGGTGCTCTCACCACTATTTGGGGGAGTGATACATTCCCCAGATCAATCCTTGAGTCATCATTGCTCCAAGCTCAAGTTCTAATTCTTCTCAATTGATGTGATTGGATGATGTTGCTACAACTATGGGAGAAATTACTTTAACTGTGTACCTATTTTGAGAGTAAGTGACATTCTAGGCCAATGAAAATTCCAGCATTATTTATTTATTTATTGCATCTCTATCCTACCTTCTCCCAAAATGGTACCCCAGGTAGCTAACATGTATACTACATGTACCAGTTTTCAACCTGAGAGATTATTTCCTGACATCTTTTCATTTCTTATTTATTCTTCCTTTCTTCCTTATTTTCAAAGGAAACACCATTGTGTACTGGTTGAGCTTGAGAGCCACAGCATGGGGACAATAGTGTTGGCGGGGAGGGGGTGAGATTTCTGCAACAGAAGTAACATGTTAATTCTGGTTATTTCACCTCCTACACATAATTATGGGATTTCTAAGTAAGGTTTATATAACAGGATATTAATAATGGCAGGCAATTGTATCAGTTACAATATAAATAAGAAGGAAGTCATGTATTGACGCTTGTTAAAAAAGGCCAACACTTTCCAAGACACAACTAAATGGGATTAGAACGATCTCTTCATACACTTGAATGCTTTTCTTCCCATGGCAAAGAAAAACACTTTACTCTGTCATGAAAAGGACAAATTATAATCAGTCTGTCACATATAATTTGACAATTTTCAATGCTTGAACAGCAGGAGGGCAAGGCATATATTTCAAACATAGCTATTGATAGATGTACACAGTTCCCAATTATCATGCTGGATCAATGTTCTGCTTGAAGTTGGTAGCAGGATGCATTGCCATTAAAGCATGGCACACTGGAACTGAAACATTACCTGATTAGTTTTGGTCTTCAAGCTGTTAATTATTTAAACATGCATGGAAAGTGAACCCACGTAGCACAGAATGATCAAACCTGAATTAACAGATGTACAATGTAGCTACTGCAAATGAGCACTCTACAAAACTTAACTCCTAATTTATTTTCTCGGCATCAAACATGGCAGCTCATTATTCTACCCAGAAAAGCAAAGTCTCTGACTGTATACATTCCCTTTCATTATTTTTTTCAAATCAATAGACTTAGAATAGGAATGTGATGAACTTGGGCCCATGCTTTTCATGCATAATGACAATTTGGATTGTTGAATGGAAGGAACAGTTTAGTTCAAGATGCTTTTAAGATGCTTCATAAAAAGCATCATCTAATGAGTAAGGTCACAATTATATTACATTCTGGACAATCTAAAGCTGCTTCTTCCTAGAAATACCAAACAGAAATTAAAATTAGTTATGAAGCCTGTGTGATATACTGTAAAAGTTTTACTAGTAGGGATGGGAAAGCAAAAGCCAAACATAGATAAACGTTTTACTAAATAACATAGGGTTTTCCCATGGGAAGAATGTAAATGTAGTACTTGTCACAAAGATTTTCAAATAAAACATGCTCAGTTTACACTAGAACCACGCTGGTGAACCTATGGCACATGTGCCAGAGATGGCACATGAAGCCATTTTCCCTGGCACGCAGAGCAGGGAAGAAGAGGAAAAGGTGCACATCTGTTCCTCCTCCTCCTGGCCATCCCAGGCCTTCAGCTGCCTCTGGAGAAACAGCGGGGGGGGGGGGGGAAGGGGGAGAGAAGTCCCGCCTCAGACGTCCCACCCCCATAGGGCAGCAGTCATGACCCAGAGGTCCTATTCCCCCCGAGAAGTCCCACCTCTGGCATGGGGCAACACCTGTGCTGGAAGGCTATTTAGTTTGGGCACTCGATGCCTAAAAGGTTTGCCATCACTGCACTATAATCATTGTTATTGTAGTGTGCCTTCAAATTGTTTCCAATTTATGGTGAACCTAAGGCAAACCTATCATGGGATTTTCTTGGCAAGATTTTTCAGAATGGTTGCATTGCCAGCATGTAAATCTGCCTTGATTCTCAGGCACAAACCCCTACCCAATAAATAGACAGGTCAGGATGTGAATGGGATTATTTTGAAAGGGTTTGAGAGTCAGCATACATCATACAGCATGTATGAGATTGTGGTTTAAGTGTTGGACTATGATTCAAAGAACAGAATTTGATTCCCAGCTCAGCCATTAAACCAGGGGTAGGCAACCTTTCCCCTTTAAGGACCGAGGGACTTCAGCTCCCAGAATCCCAGGAGCTATTGGCCAACATGGGACTATTGGCCAACATGGCTGAGGCTTCTGGGAGCTGAAGTCCCTCGGCCCTTAAAGGGGAAAGGTTGCCTACCTCTGCATTAAACCATCGGGTGACCTTGGGCAAGTCACATGCTCTCAGCCTCAGGAGAAGGCAATGGCAAATGTCCTCTGAACAAATCTTGCTAAGAAAACCCTGTAATAGGATCACCATAATTCAGAAACTACTTGAAGGTACACAATAACAAGAACTTGATCTTGAAAAACCGTGTAGCTAAATAGATATGGGCCTTTGCAGACTGCTAGAAATAGTGCAAATTGAGTCCACTTTAAGGTTAGGGTTAGGGAATCATGGGAACTGTATTTTATTGTGGCACCAGAGCTCTCTGACAGAGAAGGCTCAGTGTCTCAGAAAAAAAAACAATTCCCATGATTCCCTAGCCCTAATCCTAACCCTTAAAATGGACTCAATTTGCACTATTTCTGGCAGTCTGCAAAGGCCCTTAGTCCTGAAAAAGAGGCATAGTAATATGTATTTTCTGGGGGCAGCAGGGAAATGGAGTGATTCAGTCAAATTGAAACATTGATCAATTAGCATTTTTATTTAGCATTGTCTCTTGGACTGATTCATATACCACCATCTATATTTGGAGGTTTATAAACAACAGGTTGGGCACTGCCCAACCCCAAGGGCATTACAGTTTAAAACTGGACATAAGGGAAAGACAACATGGAGAGACAAACAGACACAAATAGGGGAAAAGCATATTATTTCAGTTACAGTACTTACATTTTGGGAAACATTCGAGGGTGGCCATCAGCAAAATACAACAAAATACAAAATACACAAAACAACAATACTTTTATTGGGCAAACCAAAATGCATAAAATACACCAAATACACCAAAATAAACCAAAATGTATAAAAATATAGGCAATACAATTTCAAATAAATACATTAGCAGCAGAAAAGTAGCCAAGTTCAAACTCTCCCATCTCTGAAAGTCTTTTTTAATTTCGTTTCACAACTTCACATAATTATTTTGAAACAACATACAATTTGAATTAGTCATTATTATATCTAAGTATTTCATCTTCTTGTCAATCACTGTACCCAGTTTTTAAAATTCTATTTGGTCTTTTAACTCCAAACTTTTTGTCAACACCATTGTCTTTTGTTCATTAATTTTAAAAACCCCAGAGCCCCAAATTCTTCCATTATTTTTTTAAACTTTCAGACAATTTCCAGTGGATTTGTCAAGGTTACCACCAAGACAGCTGCAAATGCTCTCAATTTGTATGTTTCTTTTAAATCTTAATTCCTGCAATCGTCTTGTCATTCCTTATAGTTATATTCAAAACTTCAAGTGCTAAGGTAAATAGCAATGGAGACAACAGACACCCTTGTCTCATTGTCTTCTGTATCTCCATTCGCTATTATTCATGCAGATTATTCACTCAAATTTCTTTTCAATTCTCTTGAGGTTCCTCAGGAATAGATCTACATCACAAACAAAATTATTTCTCCCTCATCTTTATCAGGGCCAAATTATCCATTTGTTGTTCCTTTTCTTTATCCATTACTTCAGCTTTTAGTTCCATTTCTTTCTTCCTTTTACTTGTTTGCTTATCATCTTGAAGTCTTATGATAATTGATTCATTGCTTGCACTCACTTCTCTCCTTATCTGTCCTGATTCAATACTTTCAGTTGCTGATTACTTTTTTCTTGTAGCACCTTTGAGACTAACTGAAAGAAAGAAGTTGGAAGTATGAGCTTTCGACAACTTCTTTCTTTCAGTTAGTCTCAAAGGTGCTACAAGATCTCTCTACAGACTGACTCTACAGACTAACACATCTATAACTTTGAATACTTTTCTCTTGTTTCCCAAATTGTTTCTCTTGTTTCTCAGATTGTTTCATCATATCATCCTGAATGACATTCCATTTTTAAAAAAATGTTTCACTGTGCATTGTAATTGAGTACATCTTAAAGATGAAACAGAGACTATAAATTCCAGGAGTCATCTGTCCTATGATTTATGACTCTATGGTTTATGACTGCAACTATGATTTTTGACTCCATGGTTTACTACAAGTCCTACAAATATACAAGTTTGAATTATTGCTACAACATTGACTTGCACTGCTGCCGTTCTCTGTTGTTTCAGTATTTCTGCTGATAGTATAAAGAAAAGGACTTTGGGTGGATTTCAGTAACGTTTCACTAGAATTACTTCAGTAAACTGAGTATTAAGAACTATTCTATGAACTTTTAATGATACATTTCTTTAGGAAATAATTCAATTCAATTAATTGATTCTCCATAGTGTTTTTCTGTTCTTTCTTTATGTATAATTCAGTCTCTGCCATTTCCCATAGTAAGTAAAATTCCTTTCATTTAATTTTAACTTAAATTAATGTTCACTTCCTCTTCCACTTTAAAATTTAATCAAGACATAATTCTTTAAATAAACTTCTAATGTGTTTCACATCCTCACCACCTAGCATATTTAATTTTATTTACAGATTCTGGGGATTTATTGGGCTTCTTATTTCACCCCATAGTTGAAATAGCTTTGTTCAGTTAATCCAATTTCATTAAAATAAAAGGTTTAATAGATGGAATCTGGGTGATTTTAAAGTCCAGCTTGATTTTTCAACAGCTGGACACACTGTTCTGTCCACCACCATCACCACTCTGGACCTGAGTGATCACCGCTGACAGTGATCTCCTCTCAGTAAGATCACTGGAGCTGGTATGGTTGATCCCTGGTTTCCCCCTGCCAATGATCAATATCAAAGTTATCCCTGAGAGCTAGGGTGCTCTCAGATACCCCCATTTGCCATTATGTCCTGCCAGATGTCCATTCTCATGCCAATCTGAAAGGATTTTCTCTTAAGAAAGCAAAAGAATAGACAAACTCGAGCAGGTTCAGAGAACTGCAATGAGGATAAGAGATAAGGAGAACAAACATATAAGGAAAGGTTGACAGAGCTGGGCATGTTCAAATTTGCTGAAGAGAAGACTGAGGGGTGATATGATTGTACTCTTTAAATACCTCAAAGGCGGTCATAGAGAGAAGGGGGCAGGCCTGTTTTCTACTGCCCCAGAGTGTAGGACCAAATCTAATGGTTTGAAGTTACAAGACAGTAGATTTTGATTGGACATTAGAAGTTCAGCAGTGGAACCAATTGCCTAGAGAGGCAGTGTCCTTGCCTGGATGTCTTCAAAAAGAGACTGTACAGCTACATAATGGGGATGCTTTAGCTGGAGATCCTACATTGAGCCAAAAGCCCAACTAGATGACTCATGAGATGACTTCAGACTCTATGATTCTATGAAAAAGAAGCAAACAGTACAACAAGCCATACAGTGTGTAATGACAATGAACTATTTTTCAAATACTATAACAAGTAATGGAAACGAATCACTTGTACTGAGACAGACCTTTTGTCTGGCCTAGTATTGTCAGCTCTGACCTCATAGGGCCTCTATTCAAGTGGGATTCTTTCCAAAGCCTACCTGAAGATCCCTAGTATTCCCTGGTGGAATCCCACCCATCAATTAATGATGGGTACTTAGCTTCCAAAATCATATGAGACTAGGCATGCTGGAGTGTTCAGCATGAGGTGGTAATGAATTTCCAAGCTCTGTTGTCTGCTACAAGCTTTCAGTAGAAATAAGGCAGCGCACAGACACAGGCCTTGGTCTTTGCTAGATGAAGGGGAATGGGGTTGAAAGCTATGAATTCTTTAAAAAAGAAGTGATTTTTCTGCATACATCTGGAGAACCCCTCCAGTTCTTTTCCTTTTCCCATTTTACCATCACAGTGTATGCAGGAAAACAGTTTTAAATATTGAGTAAATACACTGAAAGTGTCTGTTTTGAAATGGCAACTGCCTAGAAATGAGAAACCCAACAGAAAAATATTTAACTCTAGTCTAAAAAAAGAAAAGAAAATTAACAGCAATACATGCTCTGTGTCTCACCCTATCCAATCTTACCACTCTCCCATAGCCTACATTTTTGACAACTACACCTCATTAATCACAGACTGCTATGAAAAATCCAGCCTCCTCAATTCTCAGAGGGATTGTGGAGATTCATTAGCTAGTATCTAAAAACATTTTGAAAAAGACATAAATTAATATAAATAGCAAATGGAGTTAATTTAAAATAGGTCAGATTTTTGAAATAAATGAAGAACATTTCTTTGCACCACTGATTTGCTTGCCTTTTGTCCTGAAGGGGGAAAATCACAGATGCTTCAAAACACTTGTTTATAAATTTCAATGAATTAACTGGATTCCCTCCTAAGTCAAATGAACTTTCTTTTATTTTGGAACTATCTGGTGGATAACACCTGAATCCAGAACATGCACTGATTTATGTCAAGCATTTTTATCCCATTATGTGGGATAAAACACTGCAGTGCAGAACATTCAACTACACTGAAAACTGATATTGATTATACTGGTGCAAAGCGTAAGCAACTTGCCAATGCCCTGCTTGGAAGAATGTGTTGGACAAAGAGTCCAACAGTATGTAAGAAAAACAAAACAAAACAAAGAATGTATATATTAAACATAAACAGTGTTAGATTGCAGTGTTCTGGAATATGTCTATATTTTCACAATTTTTCCATTGTTAACATACTAATTTTGGGGACTATTGTTTAGTCTATTATTTTTGGACTATTGCTTAAATATGTTTTGTAAGTGACATTCTGAAAGCCAGCATAGTATAGTAGTTTGAGTGTTGGAGTATGGCCTCATGTTCACTGAAGAAATAATGCAGTTTGATACCGCTTTGGCTGTCATGGCTCAATGCTATGAAATCTTGGAATTTGTAGTTTGTCATGGCACCAAAGCTCTTTAACAGAGAAGGCTAAATATTTCACAAAACTACAACTCCCAGAATTCTATAGCATTGAGACATGACAGTTAAAGTGTGGTGTAAGTTGTAGTATTTCTGCAGTGCAGATGAGGCCCATGATTCTGGAGACCAGGGTTTGAATACCTGCTTGTTGGGTGACTTTGGGCAAGTCAAGCTCTTTCAGCCTCAGAAAAAGGCAAGGGCAAGCCCCTTGAACAAATCTTGCCAAGAAAACCCCTTCATAGGTTTGCCTTAGGGTTGCCATAAGTTGAAAATGACTTGAAGGCACACAACAGCAAGCAATATTCTTCATGACTAGGCTTTAATAGGAGAGCTATTTCATCCACCTCTATTCTGGTGCTTTCCACACATGTTGGATGACAACTTCCATAACCTGCACAAAGCAGCCTTTTCTGTGCAGAAAATAATATTTGTGCTGTCTCCTGTAAACAGTATAAGCCACCAGCTACAGCATTTTCTGTGCAACCTGTTTTCTGCACAAAGATATCACATGCAAATTTTGTAGAGTTCCCAAACTATGAATAGTCTTCAAAAATTGTGGTTTTAAAACAACAGCAGCAGCAGCAGCAACAATAATTTTATTTACTTGCATCCTGCTCTTCTCCCAGTATAAGGACTCAAGGCGGCAAACAGCAAGTTTAAAACAATATAATTTAAAAACGATACAAAAGCATTAAAATGTATAAATATAAAATTTAAAAAAACAATTAAACAGTTTTAAAAGTTAAAATAATTATGTATTAAAAATTTAAATGTGTTAAAAACTCTACAAAGACCTAACAGTCTGAATTATACAGCATTTATAGCCCAACTCTTGTCAGTTTGAAAAAGCCTGACGGCACAAGAATCTGCTACAAAAGGAGAGCAGGGATGGGACCATCCTGGCCTCTCTAGGAAGGGAGTTGAAGAGCCTGGAGGCAGCCACTAAGAAGACCCTGTCCCTTGTTCCCACTAAACAGGCCTGAGACGGTGGTGGGACAGAGAGAAGGGCCTTTCCAGACAATCTCAACACTCTAAAGGTAAAGGTAAAGGTATTCCCCCATTGACAAGGTTGTCAAGTCATCTCTGACCATAAGGGGCAGTGCTCACCTCTGTTACTAAGCCAAAGAGCCAGCATTGTCAGAGACTACTCTGTGGTCATGTGGCCAGCATGATTGCACAGAATACTGTTTACCATCCCACTGAGAAGTGGGACCCATTTATCTACTTGCATTTGCATGTTTTCAAACTGCAGAAACTGGGACTAGTGATGGGAGCTCACCCCATCATGCAACACCCAGGCCTCGAATTGCGAACCTGCTGATCTTGCAATCAACAGAATCAGTGTCTTAACCACTTGAGCTACTGCATCCCTTTAGTGGGCTCATAAAGGGAGATATGGTTTTCAAATAAATATTTTCTCACAGTGGGAATACAAGTGCCAAAATAATTTCTTCCTTCCTTCAAGAAAAAAATTAGTGAAGATTCACACTCCTTGTGTACATGCATACATATCAAGTCAAAAGATGGTCCCTGACTTTGCAGCTGTTCAAATAATTTGTATGAACAACTCATTTTTGCAGTTCAGTAATTCTGGACTCTGGACTTTGTAATCCTCTGCATGTTGATATGGAAAAACATTCACAGAGTTCAGTTAAACTTTCTACCATTTAAGTGTATGTACAATACCAATCCTAATGATCTTATGGGGAGGTCCTTACATGGCAATGTCTAATGCATCACTTACTACAAAATGTTATAAGCCAGACCTTACATTTTGAGCCTCCTATTCATTCCAGTGAATCAGCCTGCCTGATGCCACCACTTAGTTCAGACAAGGCTGAGAAAGAATTTTATGAGAAAATAATCTATTTGATTTATTTATATGTGCTATCTTTTGGTGTAAATATCCATATGCTATCTTTATGGAGTCCCATACAATTATCTAAATAGGCATATAAAAGATTTCCATTGAATTAAGGAAGGAATGTGGGCTCCATTGGACAGACAGAATGACAGACAGATAAAAGTGACAGACATGAATGAAGTGGGCTGCTTTAGACTGACTAAAATGAAGCTATCATTTGGACATATCATGAAATGACTTATTGGAAAAGGTAATAATGCTTGGAAAAGTGGAAAAGAGGAAGATCAGATTACTGACAGATTGGTTAAATCAAGGAAGCCATGATCCTAAGTTGGCAAGACCTGAGCAAGGCTGTTGATGACCAAGTGCCTATGCAGATGGGCAGGAAACCATGGGCCAGGCCTCTGGAGGCTTTTCTTCTTCTTCTTCTTTACATCAGGAGTTTATTGGACTTCCTGTTCTAGTCACTTCTTGTTTGAAGAAAAGGCTTGTATAGGCTGAGGCTTTTGAAGATAAATTTGTATAGGCTAAGAAAAAAAGAAATGGTGAGGGGTCACCTTATATATTTCAAATTTGGGAAGTGGGAAATCATAACCACCAGTATCCATCATGGTGTAATGATTTGAGCATTGGGCTACGACTCTGAAGGTCAAAGTTTGAATCCTTGCTTGGTCATGGAAATCCAGCTTGGGCAAGTCACACTCTTTCAGCCTCAGAGGGAGACAAGAGCAAACCTTCACTGAACAAATTGTGCCAAGCTTCAATCTGTGAGTACCGATGACATGGACAAGCTCCTTGGAAGAGTGAGGAAGACGACTTGCCCCCTCGATCCATGTCCATCTTGGCTGGTCATCCGGGGGGGGGGGACGCATTGAGAGTATTCCTACGGGATACAATCAACGCATCATTCAGGGAGGGTATTGTACCATCTTGTTTGAAGGAGGCGGCGGTAAAGCCACTCCTGAAAAAATCTTCTCTGGACCCCCTGGATAGAAACAACTATAGGCCAGTCTCCTTGCTGCCTTTTTAAAGCAAGGTGATTGAGAGGGCAGTTGCTTCCCAAGCTGTCTTGGATGAAACCGATTATCTAGATCCATTTCATACCGGCTTTAGGGCAGGATTTGGAGTTGCGACTGCCATGGTTGTGCTGGCTGACTACCTCCGCTTGAGCATCGACAGGGGTAGTGTGACCCTGCTGGTACTCTTGGATCTCTCAGCGGCCTTTGATACCATAGACCACTCCATCCTCTTGGATCGCCTGAAAGATTTAGGAATTGGAGGCACTACTTTGCAGTGGTTCCGTTCCTTCCTCTCGGGCAGATCCCAGAGGGTGAGGCTCGGGGACAGTTACTCATCTAGAATAGAGCTTAACAGTGGTGTCCCTCAGGGTGCCATCCTGTCCCCAATGCTTTTAACATCTATTTGAAGCCCCTAGGAGAGATCATTCGGAGGTATGGGGTGCGGTGTCATCAGTATGCTGATGACACCCAGATATATTTCTCCATGACCCGGTCGTCAGCTCAGACTTCAGATGGCATCTCTCCTCTCAATGACTGTCTTAAAGAGGTAATGGACTGGATGAGGAAAAACAGATTGAGACTGAATCCAGACAAAACGGAGGTACTAATGGTGACGGGCCCGAAACCAGGTTTGGGAATACAACTTCCAGTCCTGGATGGAGTCACACTATACTCCAAGGACTGTGTTCGCAGTCTGGAGGTACTCTAGATTCATCGCTTCACATGACAAATCAGGTGAATGCAATGGTCAGGAGTGCCTGCTATCAGCTTCGGCTGATATGCCAGCTGCACCATTTCCTGGAAGGTAGGGATCTCAAAACTGTGGTACATGCTCTGGTAACCTCCCATCTTGATTTCTGTAATGCACTCTACATGGGGCTACTCTTGTGCCTAACCTGGAAATTTCAATTATTTCAAAATATGGCAGCCAGGCTAGTTACGGGAATATCCAGGAGAGAGCACATTACACCTGTGCTGAAATCTCTCCACTGGCTCCCCATTAGTTTCCAGACACAGTACAAGGTGTTGGTTATGACCTTTAAAGCCCTACATGGCTTGGATCCAACCTATCTCCAGGACCGCCTCCTTCCATACTATCCTCCCCATGCACTTCGGTCCTCTGGGAGGAACCTGTTACAGCCTATGAGAACTAGGCTGTTGGTGACTTCCCAGAGGGCCTTCTCTGCCTCCACCTCCAGATTATGGAATGGCCTGCGTGATGAGATCCATCTCATTACCACTCTAGACAGCTTTAAAAAAGCAGTTAAGTCGGATCTTTTCCGGCAGGCCTTCCCTGAATAACATCCCAGCCCAGAAGACAGAAGATCTGACCATCACCCTTCTACTGCCTTGATTAACACCGCTCTGTATATTAGTATTGTAAAATTTATTGTATTTTGTATTGCATATTTTAACAATTGTTATTTTAACTTGCTTTAGTGTAATTTATTTTTAAGGGGTGGGTGGGTGTGGGAATATGGTATGGGATTTGGATTGATTTTAATTTATTGTGATGTTTTAACATGTTGTACGCCACCCTGATTGCATGGCAGAGAGGTGGGATATAAATATTTATTATTATTATTATTATTATTATTATTATTATTAAGAAAACCCTGTGATAGGTTCACCTTAGGGTTCCTATAAGTCGGAAATGACTTGAAGGCACACAAAAACAACAAGAAGATGACCAATAACATCCCCTCAAAAGGACTGGGGCACTATTGGCTGTTTTGTGTCAACACGTCGCCCCCTCCCAACACACCAATTTTGAAGGGATGAGGACAAGGAGGAATGACAATTGGATTGTGGCTTGTCAGGTTA
The DNA here is from genome assembly GCA_026167975.1 of Phrynosoma blainvillii. Classification (NCBI taxonomy): domain Eukaryota; kingdom Metazoa; phylum Chordata; class Lepidosauria; order Squamata; family Phrynosomatidae; genus Phrynosoma; species Phrynosoma blainvillii. The sequence continues at coordinate 51,944,515 of JANUYF010000004.1, forward strand.
GGACCTGAAATTTTATGCCCAAAACCTGAACCAAGGGACAGCCTCTTGTGAGGTTGGATGGGCTGGAGCCTGCTGAAGCCTAACATGTTACATTAATTGTAGCTTGGAACATGTCAAAGAGCACAAGTCTAACCAAAGAGGGAAGGGAGAAGATGAAGGGGCTTTGCAGACCAGCCTAAAGGGCCAGGCTGGGGGTGGAGTTGGGGTGGGGCAGCTGCACGCCGGCCGCCCTGACTCCACCCCAACCCCATCCTGATGGCTCACAGTGTCAAGATAACCTTTTGGTGTAGCGTGTGCACACACTGTGCCAAAACAGCGCAAAAAAGCCACCGCTGTGGTTGAAAGGGCGGTCTTTTGCCGCCCCTAAAAGGAGTGGCGTTTTGCCGCTCTTTTGGGGGCGGCAAAAAGGAGGATCGGGACTGTGGCTTGCAGTTGCTGCGGCCCCAGTCCGCCACTCCCAGGGGCAGCTCTGTGCAGCCCCTTTCATCTGTATCAGCTGGAAGTTTCTGGAGGGTCTAATGCAGCCACTCCATAGCAGCTTGTAATAATGAAAGCTGGCAACCTACTGCTAAAAAAATCCTTTTCAAGACACTGCTCTCTTCCTGAGGTTCCTCTCCTCACTCTGACTCCAGGTCCAAGTCCTGATATTTGGGTACCCTACCCGATGAACGGTGACACCCAAACCCCTTCCCTAGGACTACAGGGAAAGTAGAAAATGGTTGTTTTGGTTGTGTGTATGTGTTCATATGAAGCACTTGAATATGCACGTTGCATGTTTTTCATAGTTAACTGAAGTGGCATTCATGCAAATAGAAAGTAATTATCATGTGGATTTGACTCACTCTGTAGGGAATATAAAGTCTACAGACTAATTAATTATCACATTCCTTTCCCCATTCTATTTTTGAAATGTGACAGTATAAAATACTTATTTTTCCCATTTGTGGATTAAATTATATGCTAAAAAGAATCCTAAAACACAAAATATTTCTTTTTTTAGCTATTTCAAGCCACACCCATGGGCAAAATGAATCTGCAGTAGTTTATATGACACTGTCCTAAATACTTCATTTCAGGTCTTTTTAATTTACACAGCATTTATAGAGCATTTGTGAGACAGCCACAGTTCTAAATCTGTCTTCTATCTTTTTAGTACTAGTGGTGTAATTAATCAAAACTTCCATTAGACTGCTGTACTGGGATACTGGTATTAGCAAAAAGCTCTTCCATGCCCTCACCACAATTACTGATATTTCATCCCTATAAAATAACACTCAGGTCCTGGCACCTCTTTAGGACTACCAACTTTGTCTCTGTGCTGTTAGAGGCTCCTAAGATAGTTTGACATATTCCACACAAAAAGTACCTAGGATTTGTTCATTATTTTATTTTGGGCACTCATCTAAGTTGTGTTTAATTAAGGGCCATTGCAGATCGGCCCAAAGGACTGGCCTGGGGGTAGAGTTGGGCAGGGCAGCTGCACGCTGGCTGCTCCAACCCCACCCCTACACTGTCCTGATGCCATGCGACTGTATGCACGGCGTGTGGCGTCAGGACACTCTCCCGGCGCAGCGTTTTAAACATGCTGTGATGAAAGAGCACGGAAGAGTTGCGGTGCTGGCTCTTGGGGCGGCCTTTTGCCACCCCTAAAAGGAGCGGCATTTTGCCACTCTTTTAGGGACAGCAAAAGGGAGGATCGGGGCTGCAGAGCATGTGGCTGCTGCGGTCCCAATCCTCCACTCTCTGTGGTGGCTCTCTGCCGCCCCAAACGGCTGGTCTGCATCAGCCCTTAACTGAAAATGATATACAGTGGCAGGGCATCAGAGAATCTTTCTAAATGAGATAAGTTAAGGAGCAAAAGATTCCCCTAAAACAGATAAGATAATAATCGATTAGCTCCAAGCAAAAGAATAGCAGAAAAGCACTATGTGTCAAATATTATTAGAGGGAAAATGGTGGTAGACCCATGTCTTGGACAAAAGAAATAGTAGGATGCCAGATTGCATTCAGTAATATACAGGTAAATTACGAAGGTCATGTGCTCACCGTGAAGGACAGCATAACTACATTCCTAAGAAGAGTCCATAAAAGCAAGCAGTTGTTCTGGCCAGTGTCTGTGTGTATGCTTGCCATCCCAAAATAATTTGCATTAAAATAGTAGCAGAGAAGTGTCCAGCTATGTTTCTATAGCTTGGTACATAGCATGGAAGGATGACACCAGGGATGGTTGGGAGGGATGCAGCATCTAAGTTCACCCTCTTTTGACCTTTGACTGCCTTGAATTTTGGCACATTTTTCTTATATGAACCCCTCCCTCAAAACCAGGAAACAGAACCAAAGATTCTGTAAGTTCATGTTCTTTGAAAAGCACCTAGGGGTTGTATGTATGTATGTATTTATATTTATATGCCACCTTTCTCCCAGGACAGGACCCGATGGGGCTTCCAGAACAACAGATTAAAATCATGCTTTTGTTTCTCCAATTATGAATTTATTTGTTTAAATTTACAGTTAAATACTTTTTATGGTTTCATTGCTAGTTAAAATTGTTCCATGCTAATTAACAAACATGTCTTTCACATCTTGTTGGTGGCTAATGAAGTATATACAAATGTCAATGCAGACACCCATTTATGAAACCACTTTAGCTCAAAGCTTGAGTCTTTTATGAAGCCTTGGGTATCATATCTTAGACTTCACTCCCACTTCACTTCCTGCATAATTACTTTTTAAAGCAACTTTAGACAGCAGTAACATTTCTTAAGTAAGCTTTTTTAGGGAAAGTACAATTCTCTCTGGAATAAATTGAACTCAGAGTTGAACCATGACAAGGGAGAGACTGTAAATCACACACCTTGATATAACTATCCTCCTGCCAAGAGAGAAAGCCAGAGAGAATGTCCACCTAAAGGTATTGGACTGGGAAAGCCTGGTGGTTTGTCACAGTGACCATGAGTTACTGAACTGGTCCAGATTTGGTGACTGTAGCATTTTTGTTATATCTGCTAGATATCATTTTTAGAGCCCTCAGTAAAATATCCAAAGTCAACTCCATTAAATCAGGCAGGAAAAGTGATGGCCAACAGGTTAAGCAATGAAAGCAGAAAAACAAACAGTTGACCTTGTTTGTGAATCCCATAGAATATCCTCAGCAAACAAATGGGTTAACTACTTTCAAACATTAAAGAAATGCTAGACTCATAATTCTTCCTAAGGAAATTTTAATATAGATGAAAATCCTATGGTTTGTCCTAACTAGAGTAGACTCATTGAATCAGTTGAATTTACCTGCATGTTGACTCAAAAATTAACCATAAATTCAATGGGCTATTCTATTTGGAACAAACCAACAGAATTTAAAGATTCTAACCTTAAATTGTTAACAGTTTGTGCTGGTTTCTGCATCATGAGCAATATCAGAATAACTCAGGCATATTTATATACAAACACTGATTCTTTGTTGTCAAGGGAGGTGATGGGGAAATAGGAAGCACTGATTCACACAAGTTGCTCACTGCACAGAGATTTCATTCTATCCAGGAATAAAAAGAGCATGCCTAGCTTGAAGAGATTCTCCACAGCGCAATTATGTGAATCAACCTTCTTAAAACAAAAACAAAATCCCAACCACTTTCTATTGCCCAATTGTCTCTCCCATGACTCACCAACCAGAATTCAGTGACTGAAACTGTATCTATATTATGTTTGCACAAATGCTTCCAAATCCTAGGCCTCTCTGGGAAAAAGGGTGTGCCAGTTTGCTTCTTAACAAATAAATGTAAATCCCATGGCTAAACTCCTGACAAAGGTGCTAAAGGAAATCTTGTGTTCACTCCTTTTTACTCATATAAAGATATTCCAAATATCTCTGCTTCCTAGAATTAAACTGGCTTAAACAACCACCTGAAAAAGCTGTTCCAAAACTGGAATCAGTATCATGTCTCATTTTAAAGTGTAAGATACCCTATGGCTTTTGTTTTTAATTATGAATTTAAAGTACCGGTAATAGCTGTGGAGTCAGAAACTTTATGGTAATCATGTATTTCATAGGCATTACTGTATGCCAGTGAGGTGTAGTGGTTTGAGTACTGGACTCTGGAGACCAGAGAGCTTATCACACAGATAATAAAACCAGCTTACCTGAGCAAGCTTAAAATTTAAAGCAGGCGACATCCTGATGTTATCAGAAGGCTCTAGCCACCAAATCTGCTGCCTGGGTCCAGCCCAGGTCAATCCCCATTTGCAGGGGCACTCAGTGTGCCTTTTTTTGAAGCCAGGTGTTTTCTAGCTTAAGGAAATGGCTGCTCGAGTGCCCCTGGGAGCAGGACTGGACACAGTCTGGACCTGGGTGGTGGATTCAGCAGCTAGAGCCTTCTGATAACATCAGGATGCCACCCATTTTAAATTTTAAGCTGGCTCAGGTAAGCCAGTTTTATTATCTGTGTGATAAAGTTGAAAGGTTCAAATCTCCACTCAGCCATGGAATCCTATTGGATAACCTTCAAAATGTTACACTCAGAGGAAGGCAAAGGCAAACCCACTCTGAACAAATCTTACCAAGAAAATCCTTTGATGTGTTCACTTTAGGGTCACCATAAGACAGAAATAACTTAAAAGTATACAACAACAGTCATGCCTGACATTTGATTATATCCTCCACAACACTATGCATATAATTGGAATTGCAAGATATATGCTTGTTTTATTGGGGGGGGGGGGGGGAAGGAAACAAGTTTTAAACTGCACTCCTCTATATTTCTATCCAGAGTTCAATCCCAATGAGTTCTATGGGACTTATTCAAAGGTATGTACCTACAGCCTTGCCGCCTTGTAGAATGCTTTATTGCATGCTTGTTCAAGATGTTAGGAATTCAGAGATAAGTTTTGTCAGGATATAATAATTTATTCTATAGTATGTCAGAAAATAATGACAAATTTGAAGTTTGAGTGCTTTCTATTTCATATCAGTGATTATAATATAATATGTGATCTGGGAAAAGAAAATTCAACATCTTTTAAATGTGGTGCTGCTACATTGTTGTTGTGTGCCTTGAAGTAGTTTCTGACTTATGGGGCAAAGCAGATAGTTGCAAAGGAGTAGCCTCTGGCTGCAATTGGGCCAGGACTGCAGCAACCACATGGCCTGCTCCCAAAGTGGACCGTTGTCTGTGGTCCCAAGCCAGTGCTGCCAGGAATTGGTTTAAATTGACTCCTTCATGATCTGGTCCTTCGGTCTGGAGGGAGGCATCAGAGCAGCTTCTGACTGTTTTGGCGGTGTGTGTCATCTAAACTCCATGCCCCCAAAGCAGCTGGAAGCAGTTTCTTTTGACCTGTGTGTTTTGGGCCATAGCAACCCTAAGGTGAACCTATCATGGAGTTTTGCTGGCAAAATTTCTTCAGAGTGGGCTTGCCTTTGCCTTTCTTTGAGGCCGATTTGAGGCTTTGAGAGGGTGTGATTTGCCCAAGATTATCCAGTGAGTTTCCATGGATGAGTGTGGATTTGAACCCTGGTTTTCAGAGTCATAGTCCAAGTGTCAGGAGCTAAATTCTTCAGCTCACCTGCCATTATTTGGAGTGTTAATCAAAACAGATAAGCATTTAATGTGTTATACAGTACTGCAGATAAATAGTGGGAGAAACAGTGGTATGTTAATTGCTAAAAACTGTTGACCATAACAGATGGAAGGGAATTGAGGCTGCCTAGGGAAGATCCAAGGCCAATCTCTTGAGAATTCCTGCAGTGGGAGAAGAAGTGGAGCTCCCATGGGAAAGTGGAAACAGAAGAATGTTTTGCTTTTCTAACGAATGAGAAGGTAGCCAGACTTTTGAAACTGTGTATGCTTTAACTATGCCTGTTTATTGCTTGCTGGTTAGTTCTCATAACAAACATTTATGCTGAACATCTGTAATTTCTGAATAAAGGTTTTCTGATTTTTCAATCAGGAAGCCTGGATTTCTGAACTAAAGTGTTCCTGTATATGACACCAACTCTCAAACCACTACACCATGATGGCCATCAAAACTACTATATCTAATGGTTTAAAAATTATCAAAATATATGAAAGAAATTTAAAAACACTCCAACTGACAGCAAAACAGCAAAAATATCTGCTGGTTTTTCTTATATTGTGCATTTGTGATTTTAAAATTTTACAGCTATTATTATTATTATTATTATTATTATTTAAGGAACCCAGACATTTTCATTGGAAAACAAGATATAAATCTATAAAATAAATCTATAAAATAATTGAAAGAAATGGTCAGATGGTAAAATACTTTGTTTTTATATGGGTATACATTTCACAACAGACATGGGCTGTTGGTGAAGTGGTATTTCCCCTTTCTTCTCAGAGTGGAATTGATGCCTGTTAACATTGCATGTACAATCTGGCATATATATATATATATATATATATTCCCAATAAATGAATTTAACCAGTCAAAAATGTTTATGGTTTAAACAATTAATTATGCAATCCTATATATGTCTACTGAGAAGTCAGTCACATTATTTTCAACCAGGCTTATTCTGGAAAAGTGTATGCAGGAGTACAGCCTAATTAGCTAAACATTACAACGTTAATGAAAGCATCTGTCAATCATTCGACACAACTGATTCATAAAATGTATGTTTCAACAAATCTGGGACTTAATCAAATGTTAAAACCTGTTATGTTTTTTATTTCACCCCCTCCCATTTATTCATTTATTTGCACCCTTATTTATTTATTTATTGGTACAATTGGCTTTTATTTAAAGAATAAGGAATTTTAATATACCTTATTTTCCTGCGTATAAGACTACTTTTTTACCTGCAAAATGTGTGGCTAAAGTGGGGGGGTCGTCTTATACGCCGGATATAAGGATAATGAGGATAGAGGTGCTAAAACTCTATATTTTGACTGGGAAAATGGGGGGGTCGTCTTATACGTGGGTCGTCTTATACGCCGGGAAAATACGGGTATTTTAGTTACGTTAAATTTTTTAAAATGCACAGCCAAAAATTCCCTCCAAATGACCCTACAAGCCTTGCAAGGCATTTGTTACACTAACATTGATGTGGATAAGATGCAGCACAAGAGACTAAAACCATTACAGATGTTTTTTTGTTTTTGTACTATCTAGTGCCCCTATAATTTTTTTTTGGTTGACATTTTAAATATCTGACATTGTGGTGTGTCATTCAAATTCAGCAGCAAAATGCTAAATACAGTGTAGTTAATGGGAAGAGTGGCTAAAACCATTATAGCTGATTGGATAATCACTTTTCAGTTGCTTTGAATGCAATATTAATGGACAATATCATATTAAAGATCTGCTTAAATACCCTAAAGGCACTATATCCTGTCTGATCTTGGAAGCTAAGCAGGGTTAGTTCTGTTTAGTACTTGGATGGAAGACCGCCAATGAATACCAGTTGTTGTAGGCTATATTTCAGAGGAGGAAATTGGCAAACCATCTCTAAGAAACCCTATGAAATTAATGGAGTCACTGTAAGTCATCAGGCAACTTGAAGATGCATGCACATGCATACACGCACACACACACACATACATCATATTAATTATTTAAGTACGTGTAAGACTCTTTTATATGTAAATATAAATTTAATAATAATGACTCAAGTATGGGAGGATTTTATCTACTAATAATAGATGAGGGGAATTTTATTGAACTAAATAATATTTAATGAAGAGTTAATTTTTAAATAATTTCACCTAATTTTAGTTGATTTTTACAAGTAAAATTTACATATAGCTAACATCTGGCATATTTTAACTGAAAAACCTTTAAGAAGCCTTTACCAAAACTGCAGCTCACAAGTCATTTAATTTGTAAGTCATTAAGGTAATGGGCAATGAATCAATTCAAAATCCTTAATAAAGTGACATACCTAACTAATGAACTAACTCAAAATCTTTAATAGAGTGACAGTCCTAATCCACATTGTAGCCTGAAAATAATAGGAAATAATATCTCAAGGCAGTCTTGGAGTCTTTCCAGATTATCAAATATGTCTATCATTAAGGATGCAATCTCGTACATACTAATCCAGGGACACTTTCATATAGCGCTGCTTTCGAACTATGTTTCCACTTTAACTGCCATAACAACATTTTATGGAATTCTAGGATTTGCAGGAGTTTTTTTTTGGGGGGGGGGGGGTTGGTTAATTGCTTTCAAGTTGTCAATGACTTATGGCCATCCTAGGAATGAGAGACCTCCAAGTCACCATTATCAACAGCCCTGATCACATCTTGCAAATTCTCAGCCATGGCTGTTTTGACTGAGTCTATCTACATGTAATGAGGTCTTTCTCTTTTCCTACTTATTCTAAGCATGACTGTCTTTTCTAGTGAGTCATGGCTTCTTATGAGCTGTCTAAAGTATGGCAGTCTCAGTTTACAAAGACCTAGCTGTATTAATCTGGAAAATCAGTATGCAAAGGGATCTTACAGTACTTTTGAGACTACTGAAAGAGAGAAGTTGCATTTTCAGATACATTTGCATCTCAGGAAATAGGCTCAAGTCTACAAAAGCTCCTGCTACAACCTCTGTTTTTCAGTTAATCTCAAAGGATGTCTTTGCATACTGAGTCTCAGATTAGTCATCTTGGCTTCTAGGGAGATTTCAAGCTTGATTTGCTTGAGGACCCATTTGTCTTTCAGTTGGCAGTGCATGGTATCCATAAAACTCTCCTTCAGCACCATATTTGAAATGAGTTGATGCTCTTCTTATCAGTTTTCTTCACTGTTCAGCTTTCAGAAACATGCTTAGAAATTGGAATTATGATGGCATAGACAATCCTTATTTTGGTATTCAACAATACATCTTGACACTTGAGGATCTTGTCTAGTTCCTTCATAGCTGCCCTTCTAAGTTCTAGTCTTCTGATTTCTTGACTGCAGTCTTCATTTTAATTTAAGACTGAGCCAAGGTGTTGGAAATCTTGAACTATTTCAATGTCTTCAATGTCTACTTAAAATGATGTAAATCATCTGTTGTCATTATTTTGTTTTCTTAATGTTCAGCTGTAACCATGCCTTTGTGCTATCTTCCTTGACTTTCTTCAATAGCTGTTCAAATTCTTTGCTATTTTCTACTAGTGGTATGTTATCATCTGCATTTCTTAAATTGTTGATTTTCTTCCTGCAATTTGCACACCCACTTCCTCTAATCCAACTTTACATGTGACATATTCGACTTGCATGTTAAACAGATGACAAAATGCAGTCTTTCCTGACCCTCTTAACCAGGGGTCGGCAACTTCTTTTGCCGACGGGCTGGGGGGGATGGCGCTGGGGGCCAGCGGGCCTGTGAGGCTGATTTGAGGCTTTGAGAAGGAGTGATTTGCCCAAGATTATCCAGTGGGTTTCCATGGATGAGTGTGGATTTGAACCCTGGTCTTCAGAGTCATAGCCCAAGTGTTAGGAGACAAAATGGCGGGTGCTGCTCTTCTGCATTGCGTGGGCATGCACACGGCGGTGGGGCCCTCCAGGAGGGCTCCCTCCGAGAGGCCCAGCGCCACCGTGGGGGTCCCCCAGGAGGCTTCCCTCAGTGGCGGTGGGCCTCTGAGAGGCCCAGCGCCGCCACGGGGGCCCAGGAGGCTTCCCTTGGTGCCGACGGGCCTCTGAGAGGCCCAGCGCCGCTGTGGGGGCCCCCCAGGAGGCTTCCCTCGGTGCCGACGGGCCTCCGAGAGGCCCAGCACCACTCCGGGGGGCCCCCAGGAGGCTTCCCTTGGCAGCAAGGGCCTCCGAGAGGTCCAGCGCCACTGCGGGGGCCCTGCAGGAGGCTTCCCTCGGTGGCGCCGGGCCTCCGAGAGGCCCAGTGCCACAGTGGGGCTCATCCGGGGCGCCATTTTGGCCACAACGCCGCCTTGCGCGCTGCGGCCACCATTTTGTTTGCCAAAATGGCAGTCGCAGCTCATTCGCGCATACACAGGAGTATTGTGCATGCGCAAATGACTTGCGGCCGCCATTTTGGCAAACAAAATGGCAGCGGCGCACACAGCAGGGGGCGGCGATGGTGCGTGCGTGGCAGCGGTGGCGGCGGCGGGAGTCCGCAGGGGCCAGTCGGTGGGGGTCCGCGGGCCGGGTGCCGACCCCTGCTCTTAACAGTTGGAAACCATTCTGATTCTTCATGTTCTGTCCTGACATTGGCCTCTTGTCCTAGGTACAGGCTACACACATGGACAATCAGATGTTGTAGCACATCCATTTCTTGAAGAGCAGTTTAATTTGAAGTTCAGGGAAGGTTATTTAGAATTATCAGGAAAAGAGTTCTAGTACCTCTTTTAACTTCAAACCCCAAGGTTTCATAGGAATATAGTTGCTATGGTAGTAAAAGTGGAATATAGCATTATATTTGTGTAGTGTGTAGTTACAGAGCTTAGAGCTGTATAGGGATTGCACTGGAAATTATCATGCCATTTGTTAAACTATAACAGTTTTTGCCTGCCTCTGAAGAAAGAGTTTTAATAGCAGTAACTAGCAATGAATAAATAGTTATGCATAATTAGTAACTTTCTCCAGTAAGTGAGGGCTGTTGCAGATCGGCCAAAAGGGCTGGTCTGGCAAAAGAAAAAAGCAAGAGTAAAAATAACAATTTTACAAGATGAGATTAAGAAAGGGGGGTTAGGTTTACCTAACCTCCAAATATATTACTACGCTGCAGCCTTCTCTTGGATAAAAGATTGGATAGAGTTAAAAAACAAGAGAATATTGGTCTTAGAAGGGATAAATCTAAAAGAGGGTTGGCACAAATATCAACAATATAAGGATGAGGTAAAAGATAAAAAATTTAATAAGAATCTAATTAGAAGATCATTAATGAAAGTATGGTCAAAATATAAGAATTATATGTACAATAAAATTCCACGATGGGTTTCACCCCAAGAGGCTTTCCATAAAAATGATTATCCCGGGAATAAGAAATGGCTATCATATCATGATATTCTATCCAAAACTACCAAAGGAGATACTATAACATCACTACCTGACCTAAAAAAAAAAGTAGGTGGAATGCATTGGTTAGAATATATGCAAATAAAAGAAAGATTCAAAAGAGACAAACGTACAACAGGAATCGAATCAGAAAAAAAATAATTAGAAATCATCCTAGAAAAAGGGGAAAAACACCTGATATCGCGGTTCTACAAACTTCTGTTGGATATTGATATGAAAGAGGAAACAATAAAGGAATGTATGATAAAATGGATGCAAGATATGGAAGAAAACATCCCTCTTGAAATCTGGGAAGAAGTTTGGTGTAAAAATTTAAAATTCACTAAAAGTGCCTACCTTATAGAAAATTATTATAAAATGCTTTATAGATGGCACATGTCCCCAGTAAAAATAGCCAAATTGACAAATAAAGAAGACAGCTCTTGTTGGAAATGTAGTCAAAACAAAGCAAATTTGTTTCACATGTGGTGGACTTGTAAGTCAGCACAGAATTTTTGGAAACTGATACATTCAAAAATCCAAGATATCTTTTTACTTCAATTTAAATTAGACCCAAAATTATACTTACTGAATATTACTGAAGAATTAAAACAAAAAACTAGCAAGGCAGAAAGGGAGGTGGTATTATATATAATAACAGCCGCTCGTCTAGTTTTTGCAAAATACTGGAAAGAAAACAGGGAGAATTTAGAACAAGAATGGAAAATAAAATTAATCGATCTAATGAATATGGACAAGCTGACAATGATGATCAGAGGAAAAACAGAGCAAAAATACCACAAGAAGTGGGAAAAATTAGAGAAACTTTGGGATTGAGGATTATTTACAACTATATGTATAATAACTCTCAGCAATAGCTTAAAATAAATATCTGCACTTTCTCTTCTCCTTTTTTTCAAGAAAAAGACAGGAAATATCTTGGTGTAACTGTGGGAAATAGAAGGGAAAAGGGGAGAAAAAAAATGTAATTTAGATTGATCTTGATCTTTACATATGCACACAAGTGCTGTCGCCCCCGATTTATTTTTCAATGTTCTCTCCTTATTTTATTTTGTTATAAAAATTAAGGGGAGTCATTCACAAATCATTTGAAATAAGTTTAGATGAGCCATACTAAACAGAGTAAATGTTCTAGATGAATGCTAAGTATCATAAAGAAAGATTTTCTATCCTTTTGTTTTGCTCTATAACTGTGTACCAAGTTCTTATAATTTAGAGAAATTATTGTGTTAAATAGTTATAGTTGCAGCCAGGCACCCCATTTCCACATCAGATATGGCAACAGGGATCTTCTCACTAGCAGTAGCGAGTCCCTGCACCAACCTGGGTACTGATCCCGGCCTGTCTGCTTAGGGCCTATAATTTTTAAATTCTTTTATAGTTGGGATATGGCCTCACTAAATGGTGAAGGAGGAATATCAAATAGTTCAAATGCTGGCTTGTGCTGTTCCTCATACTGATGACTTGTGTGTTCTGTTGTTAGTGATAATGAGGTGTACCGCTGGACAGTGTATTTGTACCATAAGCCAGTGGTTTGAAGCATTCAGATTTTTTTCTAAAACAGCAACTACAAGTAACTTTTTAGTTATATTTGAGAAATGTGAAAGTAACAAGTTACTTTTCAAATGCAACTATAATAGTAACTATTTTGAGTGGCAGCATGGAACTATAATAATTTTTTTAAAGTCTCTCTGTAAGCTCTAGTAGACAGCCTTCCCCATTACTGTTTCAAAGCTTTCAGTTCTCAGGAGAGCTCTTTGGAAGATGGCCACAGGCTGAAGATTCTGATTTCTATTAATTTTCTGCTGCCATTTCAACACGGAACACAACTTCTCATATTGTTGCTAAGCCAGTCCCATTCCTCTATTACATCATGAATTCTTTCTATTAAACTTTCTTGATTTGGCACTTTTATTGCTTAATGCTTCACCCTCCTTTTAGGAGGGTTAAATCTAAGGATATATTATACTTCCACACTGAAGCCAGGACATTACTAAACCATCTGTAGATAAAATATAATATGCTGAAAGATCAGTCCACACAAGAGACTTCCATTTGTCAGAATGTTGCTTTCTATATGCTTTATATGCTGGAACAATGTGAAACTACACATGACTGTCTCGGGAAATCTTAACATAAGACAGACAGATGCTTTTCTTACCAGCTCCACCCATTCCCAGTTTAGCTATTATGTTCTGTCTGTTTGAGTTCTTGTAGGAAGTCAAGAGTGATAATGAGAATATTAACATGGCACACCCATTGGCTTATTGTGTACATTTACTTCCTGAAACAAATTAAGCTAAAAGGCACAGTGATAAATAGGTGGAAGTCTTCCAGGACATGAAAAAATGGGTTGTGTGAAAAGAGAGAAGTTCTCTCTCATAGGATTACCCTTCTCCCTCAATTTAATATAATTTCTGTCAGAAACTGAACAGTGACAGGAAAATAACACATAATCATTGGGGACATAGTACAGAGAAACAGGTTTTACTGAGCTACAGATGTGAGACGTGCATGGGTCTCACAAGCTCATTAAGAGTGGAATATATTTATGAGCCAAGGCCTGGGTGGGTTTCAATCTTTTTATTTCTATTTGCTTCAGGCAGCAAATAATGAACATTCACTTGATCAACAACTTCTCACTGTACCTATTCTATTTTTTATTTCATATATGGAAATGATTTAGCAAATCCGTAAACATTTTTCCTGTGGCTAGCTCCTTCAGAGCTGTTCACAAAAGTTGGATATGCAACCATTTGAAAGAACTCCTGAAAGAGAAGGGGGGAAAAACCCAAGGAGAATGCCCACTTGGAGGACTAATAGCGAGGCAAGGGCACTGCACACCATATTGACAATGCAACCATGTTTTAGATAAGAAGATTTTAAATAACTCCATAATGATGATAGTTATTGTTACCCCTGCCATTTGTTTTTATGTAATAGGAAACTGACTACCTCAGTTCCAGGCTCATGTTAGGGTCTCTCACAGAAATGGAGGGCTGTGGGAAATGGAAAAGCTTTGAATCCTGCAGATCCTAGGTAACCTCTTACTATCTTTGGATTTCCAAGTGAAGATCACCAGAGCAAATGTCCCCCCAACACCCACACCCACCAATGAAGCTCTTTTAGATAGGTCATGGAGCATTCAGCTCTAATATTCTCCAGCAAGTGGACCCAACTAAACATTAGGAAGAACTTTTTAACTGGAAAAACTGTTCAGCAGTGGAATGGACTGCCTGGGAGGGCAGTGGTCCCTCCTCCTTTGGAGATCTTTAAATAGAAGTTGGATGGGCAGCGTTTATGAGTGCTTTAGTTGTGTATTCCTGCACGGCAGTGAGTTGAACTAAATGACTTTTGTGGTCCCTTCTATGACTCTAAAAAGTAGGCTGTTTATTGTTTTGTTTGAAATGAAATGTTTTATTATAGTAGGTAGGAATCATTCAGACTGTGCTTCAAACCTTAACATAGGAAATTTGGGGTCTGCTTTCCATCAATAGCAGCAATTTTTAAAAGAGTGGCATATGAAAAGAATGGGGGGGGGAGAGAACCAAGTACCCAAATCATAAACCAGCTGCCCTCTGAAGGAAATCGAAAGAATGCTACATCTTGTGGATAAGTCAGAGAGGTGTAACCCATCATCTGCAATAGAGAAAATTCTGGAGGGAAATCCTGTCACCTCCATAACTTTAGTCTGATATGTATATACCTGTACATATTGAAATACTGTTCATAAGAGTGCCACTCTCTGTAATTAAAACATTATATGTAGTATGGGGCACGATAGTAACCAAATAATGTTGTTACAGAACAAAATTAACTTTCCTTTCTTGTATTGATGTCAATGGGAGCCGTGCCATTGACTTCAAAGAGAACATATTTGGGTTTCAATGTTTGGAGCCTGAAGAAAATAAATTATTTGATTTTCCACAAACCACAAAAGACAGGCTTCTTTAATAAAAATAGATTATTTGTAATCTAAGGGGTTTGGTATACAAAGACAAAATCTGTCCCTAATTTAACCTGTGCAGTGCATGGAAATATGACTTAGAGAGGGAGGGAAGGCTAAGCTAAGCAAAGTTAAATGAAATGTATAGTGTCACTCTTACAGAATGGATAATCACCTGTTGACAAGTCAGTTGCAGTCAATGGCTCAATGGAACAAATATTAAATACAACACAATTTAGTTAATTTAAACAGAAGTTTTGTAACTGTAACAAATATTAGACATATTTTAGAATGTTGACTCACAAATTTTAGTAGTGCTAAAATGGAAAGACAGGAAGTACCCATGGTGACACACCCAGAGACTAAATAAAATGTTTCCAGAGGGAAAAGAAGAGAATTGGGATAGTTGCTTTTTATTGCTGAGCTACTAGGGACATCTAGAATAACTGGGAATGTGACACATTTGAGTCATACAATTTGAAATGTAGAGATTGTAATCCATGGCAATAGCATTTGTTGCCTTCAGAAATATATAACCAGCATTGTTATAAGAAGTTTCAAATCAGGCTAACTAAAAGAACAAAATGTGCTCCCTTTCAATATTCTATGTACAGAAGTTGACTGGACTGGTATTTCACTTCCTAACTTCAACCCTGATGATAGGACAGCATCCTCTGTCTGTACATAAGAGTATTAGTTGAGGAAGCCCTAGAAAAGTGACATCCACAGCTCTATCCTTCAACAGAGGGCTGAGGTAGTCAGGAGAAACTTCCAAGCTTGGCTTAGAAAATTCCCTGTGCCATTGTACTGGGACTAGCCAAGCCAGAACCCTGTTTCTGAGGACCCATCTGGAAACAGGCCATAGTGAAAGAGGCTGCATAGTTCCAGCAACTTTCCCTCCCAATTATAATGTTGACAACTTTGTCTGCCCTATCTCACCACTGCTGCATGATCCTGGAAAGATACCTCTATTAACATCTAAGTTGTAAGGAACTATATAGTATACCAACAAGGTTCCAGCCAAGAAGCCTCCAAGGACCTTCATTCCAAGGACCCACCTGGAATCCACACATTGGAATGGGCAACCTTACCCTACAAATAACAATTCTGTATTTATATTACTTT
The DNA here is from genome assembly GCA_026167975.1 of Phrynosoma blainvillii. Lineage (NCBI taxonomy): Eukaryota > Metazoa > Chordata > Lepidosauria > Squamata > Phrynosomatidae > Phrynosoma > Phrynosoma blainvillii. Next base: position 51,960,553 of record JANUYF010000004.1, read on the forward strand.
TTTTCAGTCTTCCTCCTATTGTTGTCACTTCTATCTTTACTAGTGTAGTTAACACCAGAACAGTGCATCAACAGAATTGTGGGCCTTTGTTGTTGTTGCTGTTAACTACCTTCAAGTTGACCTTGACTCATGGCAACCCTGTGGATAAGACATCTCCAGGATCCTGTGTCCTCAACTGGAGGGTCAGGCCTGTGTCCTCCCTGATTGAGTCTAACTATCTGGCATGTGATCTTCCTCTCCTTCTACTGCACTCTATCTTTCTCAGCGTCATTTTTTTTTCTAATGAATCATGCCTTCTCATGATGTGACCAAAGTACGACAGCCTCAATTTAGTCATCTGGCCTCCAGGGAGAGTACAGGATTTATATGTTCTAGAACCCATTTGTTGGACTTCTTGGACATCCATGGTATTTGCAGCACTCTTCTCCAGCACCACGTATCAGATGGGTTGATTTTCTTTTATTAGCTTTCTTCACTGTTCAGCTCTTATATCTGCACATGGTGATGGAGAATATAATGGCTTGGACTATCCTCACTTTAATGTTCAGAGTTATATCTTTTCACTTTAGGATCTTTTCCAGTTCAGTCATAGTTGCCCTTCTCAGTCCTAGTGTTCTTCTGATTTCTTGACTGCATTCTGGTCAGTATTTGATCCAAGGTGTGGAAACTCTTTGACTATTCCAACTAAATTTGCTAAGAAAAATAATGCAGCAATAAAAGCATATTTACACTAATAAGATCAGTCAGAGTTGGTAGCATGAAAATAGGTTGAATTAGATAGGATTCATTCAGATCTTGATCTGTTTGTTATCATTGTTCTGGCTTTATATAGAAATAACAATGTTAAATGCTGCTTCCTACAGAACAAAGAAAATTTTACACATAACACCAATATGATCATGTGAAACAAGACTGCCATTGCTAGCAAGCTAATGTTTTCAGATTTTAGCATGTAATCCATTTATATTCTCTCAACATATGTTTGTGCTGGTCATTTAGTTTTGCAACATACTTCTGCACTGACTTTCTTATTCTTTTCAATACCATAGAAAACTATATACTACAAATCCCCTAAATTCCAGTTTAAACAAATCTAAATGGATTTAAATCCGATTGAAAAAAATAGCACATAAATTATGGCTTACTATCATCTTTTTGATTTCAATAAGATTCAGGCATTATGGTACTTACTTTTTCTCCATCACGATGGAAACATTAAGGAAGGAAAGCCATTTTTCCATGGAAAATGTTTAAGTTCTTGGAACTACAAGAGAAATGGCATACTTAAAAAAATAATAATTTTATGAAAATTGTCTTATGCAATCCTGTTGAATGTGCAATTATTTGCATTTATTTTTACATAAACATTGCATTGAGGTTGGGCTAATGAAAAAGTCTACAATCTACTGAAATATTTCAGCATTTTGTGTATTATATAAATCTCAACTTTATGTTTTCCAAATGAATAGAGCTAACAACACTGTAGTAGTAAATTGTTTGCATACTGTTTCTGCATTTGATTTTCTTCTTAAATAGAATTCTTTTGTAAAGAAATACTACTTTACTGGGGGCATTGGGAACAGATGAGGAATCAAAGAGAAGGAGACATTCCTATCATGCTATGTCTTTTTCTTTAGAGACAAGCAGTTATTCCAGCAACTCATTGAAGGTCTCCTTTCTCCTTTCACATCTACCTTCCTTCTGAATCACACATGCCAAAGGAGAGTCCTTTGAGTTGACTGAAACATAGTTGTCGCTTATAAAGTTTCTGGAATAATTGCTTTCTAATCTGGTCTTAATAACTTAATAACTTACCTGCTACAAATTATGTGCAGATAAAGCCTTTGAAATCTAAATTTCTTTTCATTTCAACTTCAAAGACTTTATCCTGCTCTTAAAGACATGCAGCAGTAGCTAATTACATCAAACACTTGATGGTGGTTTGTTTGCTTGGACTTTTATTTTGTTTTGGCTTTCAGCATTTTTGTGAGATGTCATCTGACTATCATTTATTTAAATAGGGAGTAGCTCAAGTGGAGGCCTCATTCAATCTACCATTCAAAGCCCTTGACTTTTCACCACCTTTTGATTAGACTTTTTGCCAAATGTATGTATTGCAGTCATGTGCAAAGCTGGATCAATCTGATGTTTTTATCATGAATATCATGACTTCATTAACTTTATTTTTGCAGATAATTAATTGGCTGTAACTGTTTTGTTGCAGTGTAGGTTTAATCTTTTATGTTAAGGCTGTGATCCCAAACACATATACTTCAAACTATATTCCACTGAAATCAGACAAATAAACATGTTTTAAGATCTGAGTGCCAATGCTTCGGTCTTCTGATTAATCTACACAAAGTACTATGTAATGTCTCACTCTTTATTCACATTTCACGATAGCTCAAGTTGAATATGGTGAACAGATTTAACTACTTCATTTGTGACAAACCAGAATTTTGAGGAGCTCTGTATCTGAAGATAGTATATTGCTGAATGAAATAATGTGCTGATTTTGGACAATGCCTCACAATCATTTATCTAATATACAAACACATTTCAGGATATTCAATAGATTGTTGTTGTTGTGTGTCTTCAAGTAGTTTTCTGACTTATGGCAACCCTAAGGTGAACTTATAATGGGGATTTCTTGGCAAAATTTGTTCAGAGGAGGTTTGCCATTGCTTTCCCCTGAAGTTGAGAGCATGTGACATGACCAAGGTCACACATGTGTTTCATGGCTGCTCTGGAAATCAAACCCTGGTCTCCAGGTCATAGTCCAACACTTAAACCATTATACCATGTTGGCTCTCATTCAATAGATCTATTCAATAGATACTTTTGCCAAAAGAAAAATTATAGATTTTTAGAATTTTTCTGACATTGGCTTGTCAAGGAAAGCTCAAAAGCAAAGATAATTGCTTTCAAGTACATCACTTTTCTCAACTGTAATCCTAAAGCACAAGATATTCACATCAGAAGTCTGTTTCTATTCTGTGTCCAGTTTTGTGTGGGTTGCTAACATAAAGCTGATATATAAATCTCACTAGGCTTAGTGGTTCAAACTTTGGATGTGGTTATCTAAACTTTTAGGTTGAGAAATCTCATGTTGTCAGTTTCTCTCATGGTTTCCAGTACTTTTTATAGAGGTTTGGATGGAACAAAGTTACTGCAGTGATTAGGAGGATACAGAATGAGATAAAGATGAACTTTTGAAAGACTCTGAGATCAGGGTACAAAGGGACTTTAGTAACATCAAAAAGCAGATAAAACATTCTGGATAGGGGAATATTGGTTGTATAATAACTATCATTCTAAGGTTTCCCAAGTATTTACAGTTGCCATACTAATAATGAGCTAATATTGAAAACAATTGTCATAAGACAATACAGATTAACAAGAACAATATGTAGACTGTTTAAGTGGATAAAAAAAATATCCCCACTCCTCCCACAATTCTTCTGTTAGAGGTGACAGTTCATTATGGGACATCATTTTTATGTAAGTACTTGGAATAGTTAATGAAATAAATTTATTCACTACATTTCACTACAGATACAATTTAAATAAATTCTGAATCTAGTATTGAATAGATTATACAATTTAGTACATACTGAAAGCTACTATAAAATATTAGCGTCACAATGATTTCATAATGTATTTGTTCAACTGGCTAATATTTACAGAAGCTCACAACCCCAGCATTTATTATCCCTTTCAACAGCATGCAGGTAGAAACTTTGGCTCCCTTGATGTTTAGGACTATGATTCCCATAATATTTTACCACTGGCCATGCTAGTTGGGACCTTGGAGAGTTGAGGTCCAATGAGCTGAAGGGTAAAAGTTCCACACTCCTTTCTACAATTTGTAGATCAGGACACATGGCCATTCTGCTTGTGGTTAGCTCCTCACCTGCATGATGACCTTGATTTCCATGTGCAGGACTGTGTGATATGAAAGAGCATTCAGAGTAGTTTTACCTGTTAAATGTGGAATGGCATAATCTAGGACAGTATGTGTTTTATGGCAGTTTAGCTTTTAAAAGCCAGAAATATGACAGCTCATCATACAATGAAGACAGTCAATCTAGATGAAAGGAAATTATTTGACTAGGAAGAAGCTTGCAGAAAAAGGCCCATGAGGAGCAAAGGGAAAAATAAGTCTTTAAGCTGTTTACTTTGAAAAATATTATAGTGTGTGAAGGTGGAATTATGGTTGTGTAGGATCAGGAAACTTTTAAGATTTTTTTTTACCTTTTTGGAAAGGCCTTGAGTCTAGCCAAGATGAGAGGAAGGGCTTTATCTAAAAGGGAACTTTGAGTCAGAAAGGTTTAAGGATACTTTCCTCTATTTAAGAGAAATGTCGCATGGTGGAATATTTTACCCAACAGCTACAGGTTGAAGCTATACAGGCCACACAGATTATATGGTTTTCAGAAGATAAGACATGAATATATGGCATTTTACCAAACCTGTTGATGGAATGCCCAATGGAGTGCTGTGGAATAATGAGCACACAAGTGAAGAAAACAGCTGCACTTTATCCACAGTGAAATTTGAATGTCTGAGGACAGTGAGAACAATCTTCTCCTTTTTGGAGGCCAGTTTCATCAGCCTTCTTAAGTAAAACCACATGAATGAAATCAGTCCTTTTCTGTTAATATTCTGGCCAAGAACCTTTTATAAGAAGTTTAGGTCTTATTTTCGAACCAAAATCCTTACAGAAGATTTTACATGTCTTAAACAAGATGGCTTCAGGGGAATTGATTATGAGCATTTTACAAACATTGTAGACATTAACTTCAGCACTCAGATGTAGCTAAAATTATAGTTTTCCCTGTAATTTATTATTATATTATTATTTTACTAGAATACTAGCTTTATGCTAGAATACATTTGTAAATAGTGTACATCCAACCTGTGGTCTTGTGCACAAAACAGTGGGTCCTTGGTGTCCACTAGGATTTGGTTACAGGACACACCCCTCCACCCTCCATAAATGCCAAAATCCATGGATGATCAGGTCCCATTACAATCGTCCCTCCATATTCACGAATTTGACATTTGTAAATTCGGTTATTTGTGAGGTCTCTCCTGACCCCTCCCATGCCTGAAACAGCTGATCCAGGCATGGGAGGGATCAGGAGAGACCCCATGTGGGCTCTTCTCCCTGACCTCCCATGCTTGAAACAGCTGATCCAGACATTGGAAGGGAGGGAGCCTTATTCGCAAATTTTCCATATTCGTGGGGTGCTTTTCCCCCTAACCTCTGTGAATATGGAGAGATGATTGTATATACAATGGCATAGTAAAATGGTGTCCCTTATATATTTGCTTTTTGGAATTTAATTTTTCCCCCAAGCCATGGATTATTACAGAATCTGTGGATATGAAGGACCAACTGTACTTAGAAGTACCCCCACTAAACAAATTGGGACTTACACCTGAATAGACATCTAGATGACTTGAGTGGCATAAGGAAGACTCTTGCCCCTTGAAATCAGGTGAAGAAAAAGTACTTTACCAAATGTGTCCACATCCCTTTTGGCCACATCCTTCACATTATACTTAAAGGGGGTGAGGTTTGAAGTGGTAAGTCTGTGTCTATACAGAAATACTTTCCCACATAATTCAGAACCCTAATTGCACAGGACCCTGCAGAGCTGGATCTTCATTTCAAATCTTTGACCTCAGTATAAAGAGAAAAGACCACCCATTGAATGCAGACTTGCTCTCCCAGCCCTATGATTGTTTTCTCTGGAGAGGAAAAAGGTGCTTAAGTCAATGAGACTTCAGCAGCACAAGTAACCAAAATACAATAATTAATGGAAAAAGTCAGCAAGGGGGAAACACCCTTTAGTCAGCCAACTTTATAATGTTATATGGACAACATGGCTCCTTTCTCATACATAAAAAAATGAACAATGATATGGAAGTATATTTAATTAATTTTAGACTAACTCTGGGGGGTTGCAGACTGCCAGAAATAGTACAAATTGAGTCCACTTTTAGGGTTAGGGTTAGGGAATCATGGGAACTGTATTTTATTGTGGCACCAGAACCCTCTGACAGAGAAGGCTCAATGTCTCAGAAAAAAACAATTCCCATGATTCCCTAGCACTAACCCTAACCCTAAAAGTGGACTCAATTTGCACTATTTCTGGCCAATCTAGGAAAGACTCTGTTGTATGCAGTATTATGAAGGACAGTGTCTCAACATATGCACAGACAATGCATAAACCACTGAGGTACATTGTTTTGCTTTAAACGTACCTTCCCATGAAATTTTGTTTTACACTTTCCTTCCCATGAAATTCTTTAAATGAAATTATACACTGGAAGCAGCATCAATTTACAGCAGTTAAAGGATATTTGCAGCCGATAGGACCAACTGTGGGGCAGGACTGTAAATAGAAGATATGATAGATGGTTCCTTCCATATTTTATTTTTAAAAATAACCTCCAGTACATTATCTTTCATTATCACCACTCTTCCTGCTCTTTTTTCTAAGTGAAAACATTTGATAAAATTAATGTTATTGAGCACTGCACTGGGAAAACAGAAAATTTAGTTCCATACTTGTAGACCAGGCTCATAACTAGCTAAGGGAAGAACAGACTCCTGAGTATTGTATGACATAGGAGTAGTTGTCACACAGAGAAATAAGTTTTCTCACTTTTAGTAACCCAGACAAGATCACACAATAATCTGTCATCCTATTGTTGTGAACACCAATAGAAAGATTGTTTCTATTATTTAGGTGCCTCCAAGGATTTAGGATTCAGAACTGAGTGAAAATAATGCAGACTCATATCTCTCCTATAAATTAAGAATCCTTTAACCACAATGAGAAGCAAATTCTACACTCCATCCCCCTGTCCCTAAAGTCTCACTACCACTTGTTTACACCCTCTTTCATTCACCATGGGCCTTGTTTTGTTGAGTTCATGCAGAAGGAAGAACAGCTCATCTTCCTGGACAACTGAGGAACCAAGCTGGGTTCTGAAGTGAGCATGGCAGTAAGCCAGGATTGTGATGCCATGTGTTTGTGTTTGTCCTCTGTGTGATTAGATGTGTATAACCTCTATGCCTTTTATTTTATTATGGCAATATTTTAGTTCTGATTATTTTGCTTAATTAATTTCTTTCCCTCAAATGGTTTTAGCTTGCCTGTTTGACTCTAAATTTCAGATTCCACTAGTGTGCTACTATGCTTATAAGAAGAATGGAATCCCAAGTGTATCAAGAAGGTGCTACTGTTGATCAAGAAAGGACAGAAGGTCAAGCACCCTGACGTGAACAATTCAAAAGCTCCATACCTACTCATAATTAGCCAATATTATACAAATAAGGGGTCTGTGCTTACACAGTTTACTGTCTCTTGAGACCTAACTAATCTAGATCTCAGCCTAGTCAATGAAGTTCCTAATTCAAATTCTAAAGTCCTAACCATGGTTTAATTTTACCAGCACTTACAGCTTACATTGAAAACAAGATGATTAAATAAGTGATAGTTTAAATAACACATTTTTAGACTGCTGTACAGACTTTAACTGTTGCAATTAAAAATGATGAACAAATTCAATTTGAAAAATATGAACAGCCATAGGAAACAACATTTCATCAGTCCTGTGACAAAAAAACCTTGCTCTGCAATATCATCATCCTTTGGAGCCAAGATACCAGAGTGTTATGAAGACATTTTAATGAAGGGTGCTGTAATAGAGATTAAGGCACTGTGGGTTTATGAGTTCCATCAAAAAGGATGTTATAAGAGAGCAATAAAATAATAGGTACAATGAAAAAGATCAATTTTTCCTTTCTAAACTATTCTGAGCACACTAAACTGCTGTTAATCTCAGTACTAGACCATTAAAATTCACTTCATCTACAGGACTAATTTTCAGACATGTACAGAAAACTGGAGTTTCTTCAAAAGAAGAATCTTTTTGAAATGTTAAATATCTTAGTAACATTCTGCTTTTAAACTAAACATGATAGGGTACTTAGTGGTTGATGGCTTCCATGTTAGTAGGGCACTGAATGCACTCTGGATTACCTCTGTTAATGAAGTAAATGAAGTAAATGTATTCATTGATATGATGCTACTTCTCTAGCTGAAAATTTGGTACCAGAGCCAGAAATAATATGGAAAGAATAGGGTTGGGTTCCTACACCACAAAAAAGAAGAGCAATCTTTTTCATCAACTTTTTTATTCAAAACTAATAATATGCAACTGTGAAATGAAACAATTGGGTCAGGTAAGCTTTGCCTACATAAATAAAAACATTGTGACCCTTCTAGAGACCACTTGAATGCATCTTCCAAAATACAGTCACCCCTCCTTTTTCACGGACTTAAAGTCTGCGGTTTTGCATATTCACAAAGGGATGACCTCCATGAAAATCAATGGGGGGTGCACTCCATTCAACCCTTGAATATTGCTGAATCTCCATTTTTGTGGGGGGCTCCAGAATGGATCCCCCGTGAAAATGGAGGGCCGACTGTATGTCCAGGGATAATTTTTCATAAGCCTCCACTTTTCTTATGATTTGCATTTTTGGTGGTCAAGTGTCTATGTTGTTATTGTTGTTATTGTTGTTGTTATTATTATTATTATTATTATTATTATTATTATTATTATTATTTAATACTAACAGTACTAGTGAGGCAGGCTTATCTGCTCCCTCCCCTTTTGCTGTTCACACATGCTCATTAAAGATTTTGGAGGCAGCTGTAATAGACATACACAGCTGGAGTAGAATCAACTAGAACAGACTCTCCCTCTTTCCGAGCTCAAAGTTTATTACATTGCTTCCTACAGACAAGCAGCTGCAACCCAGCACTGCCTCTAAACTCCTTTCTGAGCATGTGTCTCTCAAGTCTTTCTTCACCATCTTCCTAATGCTGATGTTGCTAAAAAAAAACAACCAACCTCTTCCAGCTAGACAAAATACAAACTTTTTAAGGGGCAGAGTACAACTTGGGCTTTAACATTTGTGCTAAACCTAGAGTAGAATTACTGGTCAATAAGATGGAAGCCACTAGCCACTACTGCCTAGCCAGATCTGTCTGTGCCAACAAACAGGCATCTGGAGGTCATGGCCAGAACCATGCAAGATATCTGTGGAGTCCTGCTCTATCTTTCTCTACATATAGATGCTACATCTGAAAGGTGTCTGAATGGAACTCATGTGAACAGATGATGGACAGCACTAGTCACACTAATATGTCATCCTGTTGCTGAGATTGTGTAATGCATAGAAATTCTAGCTTTCTCCAGTCTTTCTCTATGTACAAACTAAATGAATGGAAATGGAGCAGCAGAACAACATTAGAGGTCATGCTCCTAATCTTTCTCTCTCATTTTGTGCACATTGAGCACAACCTCCTTAGAGGGTATTTGTATGTGTACAGTCATGTATACTTAACTAAGGACTCCATACAATGTGGCCCTGATACATACTATGTGTTTAGGAAGTGTATAGACATCTGATGCCAATGGGTCATACATTTATTTGATCATAATTGGTCCTAGATTCAACTGATGTTAATTTAATTCAGGTTAATTGGGTGGAAGGGTGCCTACTCGGTGTCTGCTCCCAGGCTTTGGAACTCTCTCCCTCAGGAGACTAGAGGTTTTAGTTCCATGTCATTCTATGGTGAGTAAAAACTTCAGTTCTGACAGGATTTTTAGGAACTAACCATAAGGGCTTTTAACAGTATTCTATTTATGGTATATTCTGCTGATTTTTATCTTTTGTCTTTCACTGCATCTGATTCTAAGGGTTTTAATTCTATGTATTATTTAACTGTATTTTAATAACAACTTTTTATATGTTTTCCCCTCTCTTCTTTTAACTATAATAATAATAATAATAATAATAATAATAATACATTTTATTTATAACCCGCCCCTCTGCCAAGCAATTGAGGCAGCTTACAGCAATTTAAAACAACATACAACTTTAAAATACAATCCCAAATCACCCAACCCTCCCACCCCTTAAAAAAAAATTAAACAATTTTAGCGTTAAAACAAATAGCTAAAACATAATTAAAACAATGTAGTTTTAAAAATGTTTGCAAGCTGCCTTGGGCCCCAAAGTGGACAGGGGAGGGAGAATATGGAGTATAAATGATGATGATGATGATGATGATGATGATGATGAATGGTTTTTTTTGGCAAGTTTCTTCAGAGGGAAACTTGCCATTCTCTGAGCCTGAGAGAGAGTAGCTTGCCCAGAGTGACTCAGTGTGTTTCATGTCTGAGTCAGGATTCGAACCTAGTCCTCCAGCTGTAGTCCAATGTTCAAACCACTATACCATACTGGCTCTCCAACCCGTACATCTGCCACCATCAAAATTCCAACTGAAATTTATGCAGCATACAAGGGGATATTGTAAAGTAATAATCACCAGGAAGTTATTATGGTATATTGATGAAATTATGTCAATGTCATCATTGATCCCTAAGTGCATGATGTTGAGAAAATCAGCTCATTGTGTTTTTGTTTCAGGTTGTGCCAGAAGTGACTAAAGTGTAAGATGTAGAAGATTGGGGCTTGCAGCATGATAAAGTTCCTGCATTTGAAGGGTAATAGTGCCTGGCAAATTCATGATGGGATGATAGTCGTTTATGGAAATGATTGCCCATCTTATGACACTATTGTGAGGTGGAAAAGGAATTTCCAAACTGGTCACATGTTCCTCACAGATGAGCCAAGACCTGGAAGACCATCACTGATGAAAAATGTGACCACAGTGAGGAAAGTGGAGTGTTTAATCCTGGAAGACAGATGAGCAGCCATCCAAATGATCATGAATGAAACTGGTCTCAGTTATGGTAGTGTGTGGAAAATTATTCATGACAAACTGCACATGTCTAAGGTGTCTGCACACTGGGTTCCACGTTTGCTAACCCCTTTCCAGAAACAAACACGGTGTGATCTTCCAAAACAGATGTTGATACTGTTGGAACAGGATGAAGAGGATTCTTTTGGTCATCTGGTAACCATGAATGAATCTTGGATCTATCAGTATGAATCAGAGACCAAAACCATGAACATGGAGTGGAATCATGCCAATTCCCCTCCGCCTACAAACGCAAAGTTGCAAAAGTCAGCAGGGAAGGTCATGCTCTCATTTTTGGGGGACTGTTGTGGTGTCATTCTTACAAATTACCTTGCAAAGGGGCAAATCATCACTGACACATAGTACAGCAATCTTCTGGACAAGTTGTAAGATGCTCTGAAAAAGAAACGCTGTGGTATTCATCTCCTAGCTGACAATGCGCCAGCTCACTCATCTCAAGTTGCAGTTAACAAAGCAAGGGCATGTGGCTGTGAGATCTTGCAGCATCTGCTTTATTCTCCCAACTTCGCACCAAGTGACTTTTTCTTTTTCAAAAAATGAAAAATCAGTTGTGGGGTCACCGATTTGACAACACAAATGATGTCATTCATGAAGTGGAAGAGTGGTTTAAGGCACAATCTGCAGACTTCTACAATGACAGTATTTGGAGGGTCAAGAAACACTGGGGAAAATGTGTAAATCTGGATGGTGACTATGTAGAGAAAAGTTAACAACTACAAATCAAAACAAACTTTCTGTCAATTTTTAAAGGTGATAATTAAAACTTTATGATACCCCCTCGTATGTCCAATATATCAACATGAAGATGAAGATGACTAGCTTTTCACACTCAAATGTTTACAATGCAAGGCATATATGTAATTCCACTGACATATTTTTAACTCATTTATTAGAAATGACTGATTTATTACAGTTAAATTGACTTCCAATTATGCATAATTAGAATAATTTTTGAGATCAAGAAACAAAAAAAGGTCCAGCTACAGTATCAAATAATGTTTATACAACTATATACCAGATAAATAACCCAATGAGCAATATGAAGCAATCTATAACACACTTGTATTTACTTGTGTTTAGCATGGTTGGGAAGTTCAAATAATGTGGAACACTATTAGAAATTATTCTGCAAAAGCAGCAAAAAGATTAAAAAATGATGTCAAGGAATCTTTTTGTAATTTGCAGTTAGAAAGTGAGTCACCAGAATGCCAGACCAATGCAGGCCAATCAGTGCTTCAAAAATGTCATGGTACTTGTCTCACAACACAGAAATTGATTACTGAAATGATTAGCAAACCTCTTTTGAACGTAGATGTTGTATAATCTATAATACTTCATCTTTAGCATGTACATTATCTCTGCCTCTAATTTAACAATGTTTGCTATTGTTTATAGATTTTGCATTTGTCCTCAACTATTATTTGCTTTGAAGTTGTGTCAAATCCCCCAGATGGATTTCACTGCTCAGAATCCATTATAAATGTTCAGGAGAAAAAGTGGATGCCTCAAAAACTGTACTACTTTGATATATCACTCTTAGTTAGTTCTGAAATAGCTTTGAAGCCCCTGGCCGCTTCCTGAATTGACTCAGGAGATCTGACAGCAGTCATCAGCATGGTCAACAGAGAATGCAAAACCAAGGATGCTTATCTGTTGTTACTGGCTGGAAATATAAGGTTTATTATTAGAAAGAATGATACAGTAGTCTTACTATACCAGCACACCTCACATTCTCATACTGTTTAAATAGAAAGGTTTTAAAAATTATTTTCAGCTTTGGAGACTCTAAAAAGCTTCCAGTCAGCTGAACAAAATGTAATATATCTATTGCTAAATAATAATAATAATAATAATAATAATTATTATTATTATTATTATTATTTGTATACCGCCCTATGGCAAACCAATCCGGGTGGTTGACAACAGTAAATAACAAGAGTAAAATATAACATTAAAACATTATAATCCCTCCCCTCCTTAAGAAAGTATTAAACAATATGACAAATTAAAAACACAATATCAAAACATAAAACCATAATTAAAACAAACAAAAACCCTGATGCCCCTCTGGGGATCCTCAACCATCACTAAAGATGGGGCCATGGGAGGAATGAGGGGATCAGGGAGCCTGGGCCGGGATGGTTAATCTGGAAAGGCCTGCTGGAAGAGATCCGTCTTGACAGCTTTTTAAAAGCTGTCTAATGATGTCAACTGACGGATCTCATCCAGCAGGTCGTTCCAGAGTTTGGGGGTGACAGCAGAGAATGCCCTCTGGGAGGTCGCTGCAAGCCTAGATTTTAGAGGCTGCAGTAAGTTCCTCCCAGAGGACCGGAGAGCACGGGGAGGATTGTACGGGAGGCGGCGGTCCCTGAGATAGCTTGGACCCAAGCCATTTAGGGCTTTAAAGGTAATAACCAACACCTTGTACCAGGCCCAGAAGCTAATAGGCAGCTAGTGGAGGGACCTCAGAACCGGAGTAATGTGGTCCCTCCTAGATGTTCCAGAAACAAGCCTGGCTGCCATATTTTGTACCAGCTGAAGCTTCCGAACCAAGCACAAGGGTAGCCCCAAGTAGAGCGCATTACAGAAGTCCAGGCGTGAGGTTACCAGTGCGTGCACAACAGTTTCGAGATCCCTTACTTCCAGAAAAGGGTGCAGCTGGCGTATCAGCCGAAGCTGATAGCAGGCGCTCCTGACCGTCGCATTTAACTGATTTGTCATCAGGAGCGACGAGTCAAGGAGCACCCCCAGACTGTGAACACAGTCACTGGAGGAGAGTGTGACCCCTTCCAGGACTGGAGGTTGCAACCCAATTCTTGGTTTCGGGGCCGCTACCGTGAGCACCTCCGTCTTGTCTGGATTCAGTTTCAATCCGTTTTTCCTCATCCAGCCCATTACTGCTTGAAGACATTCATTGAGAGAAGAGATGCCATTGGAATTCGAGGCTGATGAATGAGACACGGAGAAATAGATTTGGGTGTTGTCACCGTACTGATAACACCCAGCACCATAACTCCGTATTATCTCACCCTGCGGCTTCATATAGATGTTGAATAACATCGTGGACAAAATAGCCCCCTGAGGAACCCCACAAGTGAGTTCCTCTTACTGGAGCTACAGTCCCCGAGCAGCACCCTCTGGGACCGACCCGAGAGGAAGGACCGGAACCACTGCAAAGCAGTGCCTCCGATACCTAACCCCCTCAGGCGGTCCAAGAGGATGCCGTGATCTATAGTATCGAAAGCCGCTGAGAGGTCTAGGAGCACCAACAGGGTCACACTACCCCTGTCGATGCTCAGACGCAGATCGTCGGTCAAGGCAACCATGGCAGTCTCAACCCCAAAGCCTGTCCTAAAGCCAGTTTGAAATGGGTCTAGATAATCGGCTTCATCCAAGACATCTTGGAGCTGAAGAGCAACCACCCTCTCAACCACCTTGCTCAAAAATGGCAGCAGTGACACAGGCCTATAATTTCTCATATCCAGGGGGTCCAAGGAAGGTTTTTTCAGAAGCGGCCTAACAGCCGCTTCCTTTAGACAAGATGGAACATATCCTTCCCTGAAGGATGCATTGATGATATCCGTGAGGAATCTCATCAATGCATCCCCTCCCGGACGGCCAGCCATAACAGCTCTTACAAAATAACAGTTTTGTAAGAGCACTTCAGACATTTATTTGCTGTGTTCTTGAATAAAAATATTAGCCATGATTCAGAGGGCTGCAAGCAGAAAAAATATACAATTAACTCAGTTTTGAGGGTCAGCTTCCAAATCATTGACACAAACAATGCATATAATTGGATTGTTAACAATGCTTTCTCATGGGCTACCCTAGAATTAATAGTTTCTCAGTGATGTGTCAATTATTTTCTTAATGCCCTTCCAGTAAATTCTCCACACCTTTCCAGTGAACGCACATAAGGGGGAGCTAGTCATACCACCAGTAGCAATAACTGTAGTTGCATGTTCTTTAGTAATACGAAAACAGGTCTAAATGCATAGGTAAAAAAGAGCTGGTAGTTATATATTGCCTATACTATCCAACAGATCTATATACCAAAACTGAGGGATTATGGGAGTTTGTAAAAAAAAAATCTGTAGTGCCACAGTTTCCTTCTCCCAGCATAGGTTACTTCTCACTCGTCTGCAGGAACCCTATAGGCACACATCTCCATAGAGGTTATCTTTGTATTAAAAATGACAGTGGTGCACCAGCAGCCCTTTCACATTACAAAATTATAGCACCATAATTTCCCTTTAACTGTCATGAAATTTTGAATTCTCAAACCCCAGGTTTACATAGGATGTTACATAGGATGTGTTACACAGCAGTTAAAGTGGAATTATAGTGCTATAATTATGTAGTATGAAAGGGCTCCAGGGGACATTAGGAATGGGCACAAAAACCAGAAGAATGGGTTCTCCTCTCATGTATTCATTTAATGTGGAGTGAGGTTTTTCTGATATGACCATTATTTTTCCCCCTTGCTAGACCTGCCAGGTCCCAAATTTGATTTCTGAACCTTGCATCCTTTCAGTTTCCAAAATGAGAGACAGAGAGAGAGAGAGAGAGAGTCTGGAACATAAGGAATGCCATATTCTAGGTCTTTTGCCAGACTTTTGCTTCTGGGCAACTTCAATATATCACAGGAGACAAGTTTGTCAGGTGAAGCTTGGAATTCATTGTATCCATGACAAACATGGGCCTGTATACCAACTGGCAGGTCACACCCTTTGTGCAGTTTTTTATGGATCTGTGGGCAGAGGTAATTAATACCTCCATGTTGTGATGGCCAGATCATATTCTGGCCAGGCTAGCATCACAGCTACAACACACACACACACACACACACTGTCCCCACATGGTCTGCTCTTGAAGACTAATGCATCCCTTGCAATTCCAAGAGGCCTTGGAGGCTTATGCATCTGGCATCACAGACAACCCTATTGAAGTCCTGACAAATGGAACCAAAATCTAACCAGATCTATTAACACCCCAACATCCTCTCTACCCATTTGCAAAGAAGCTCCTTGGCATACAACTGGGAACTGAAACAGAAAGGATGATGGCTAGAATGCAGATGGTGGAAAAGCTGACTTCTGTGTGACAAGACATGATATGGAGAAAATCTTTGTTCCTACAGAGTGGCAATATGTGCAGCAAAGAAAGCTTTCTTTTCTGCACGTATTGCATTTGCGAATTCATGTCCAGCTGAGCTGTTCAGGGTGGTGAGAGCTCTAACTCGGGCACACACACCCCTTAACCCAAATTAAAAAACTTCATTAGCTTTCCATGTGGCATTTAATAACAAATAAAATAACCATAATAATGGTTAAATAATAACCATTAGACAAAATCTCTCACATAAGAGCCAACTTAAATCCATTCACTGGAGAAGAAGTCAATAATGAGGTGTCCAGCAACTGTGAGTGGGATAATACTGGATCACTTTCAGTTGGTGAGTACTGTTGATGTGCACAAGCTTCAGTTGGTGAGTATTGTTGATTTGAACAAGCTGATGTGGACAACTTGCTGGGGCAAGTAAGGAATACAACTTGTTTTGTTTTTTTTATCTCTCTTCCTCTTGGCTGGTCATCCAGGGAGGAGATGCAATTAGGCTTCAAATACAAAATATCATTAATGCATCTCTCAAAGAGGGGAATTTTCCATCCTGTTTAAAAGAGGCAGTGGTTAGACACTCCTGGGAAAAAAAACCTGGATCTTCTGGACCTTAATAATTACAGACCAGCATCAAATCTTCCTTTTTTGGGGTAAGGTGATCGAGAAGGCAATTGCCTTCCAATCAAGGCAGTCTTGGATGACACACACTTCCTCTACCCATTTCAAACTAGCTTCAGAGGAGGAGTTGAGACTGCTATGGTTGTCTTAGTGTATCCCTGTTGGTGCTCTTGGACTGCTCAGTGATGTTCAATACCATTTGCCATGCTATCCTTCTGAAACACCTGAGGGGGCTGGTAACTATGCTGCAATGGTTCCAATCCTACCTCTCAGGAAAGTTCTAGATGGTGGTGTTGGAGGATATCTGCTCCTCAAAAAATGAGCTGTTATATAGTGTATCCCCAGTGCTACTGACCCATTTGATCTCCTTCCTTGGAGGCGTTTAACCAGAGGCTGGATGGCCATCTGTCGGGGATATTTTGATTGGGAGTTCCTGCAGGGGGTTGGACTGGATGGCCCTTGTGGTCTCTTCCAACTCTTTGATTCTATGATTCTATGATTCGATGATACTTAACATTTACATGAAACCACTAGGAGAGATCATCTAGAGGTATGGGGCAGGTTGTTATCAATATGCTGATGACACTCCAAAATATTTCTCCATGCCTTCAAAGACAGCTTCAGTGAAGGATAGTGTGTCTCCTTTGAATGAATTTCAATAATTTTATTACAGTCAAAGACCAGCAAATAAAAAAAGACACATAAAATAAAATAATACATATAACAAGCTACTCTGGTTTTAAAAAAAGGGGGGGGGGACAAAAACTTGCCAACTGGAAGATTAAAATGATTACATTTACACTGCTGTAAGAATAGATTCAGATAAAATATCAAAAAAGTAATCACATTCAAGCAAATAATAAGAAAACTGATGACATACTAGCAGACAATATCTTAACAAGATCTGCTATCCGTGGTTTATTATACTTTTCCTGCAAGTGATAGTAAATGCACAAGATTGTGCTACTTTATATGTGATCTGTGAATTCCAGTTTGATAATAAATATTCTTAATAAAAAGCTTTGGATCTCCTGGTTTTCTTAAAACAATTGAAGTAATTAGATCTTTATGGGAATCATGATAAAGGGGACATTGAAATAATACATGGGCAACAGTTTCCATACTTCCTGTGCTACAAGGACATAATTGCTCCTGAACAAGGCTCTTGCTGTATCTGCCCTCCAGGAGTACAACTGGTAGAATATTTAGTCTGGCTAATGATAGATCTGACATATAATTTAACATAGCAAATAGTTCTACACAACCCCAATAATTGGAATAGTATGCAGACAGACTCAGATGATTTTGAATTTCAGTATCCCTAATACACTGGATAATAGCTGTTCTAGCTTTTGTGTACCCCATATTCCAAAGGACATCAGCCGGAAGTCCCAGCTTTAGCAATTTTGTTGACAGTGTCTTTTTCCATTTAGACTGAAATGCATCTGTCAGAGTTAATGGAGCAAGGCCCACAGACAAGATGGTCTCTTCTGCCCTGGGAGACCGCTGAGTGAATGTATGGACAGGTAGTGGGTTGAATGAAGAAAAATAAATTAAAACTCAATCACCCTACGGAAGGCAATGGCAAACCTCCTTTGACGCAATCTTGCCAAAAAGCAACCAACCAACGAAACAAAAAAACACCCTATTACAGGGTCACCATAAGTCAGAGTCCACTTGAAGGTAGTTGCAATAACAAAAAGAAAAACAGCAATTTAGAGATGCCAAGTACTGAACCATGTGCCCTACCAAGGAGTTACAGACTTCCCCTTTTTTAAACAGGATGTTTTGAATAAGTAAAAGAATTAAAGGACAATTCTAAATTCTTCCTTCTTCATCAGTTCCTGCTATTTAATCATTAACTTTTGAGCTGAAGGTAAGCTTTAATTTATGACTATATTTCTCCCCTAAACATTTACATGATAATTTTTTGTGACAGTCCTCCTATTGATACTAAAATCATAAGTTGCTATCTTCCAATATGGGCATGTGAATTTGACTGTCTGCTTCCTTATAGGAAATTTTATCTTAGCCAGTCCAATGAAAAACCTCACATCTGGCATCCATTCCTCTTGCCTATTGTGGGTAGGTGGGTGGGCAGATGAAGTCAATGCTTCATTCCCAACTGAATGTATCCTTTTACCTGTTTGAGCACTTCTGATAATCATACTAATTGTGTGTGGGTTTTTTTGTTTCACTTTAAAAATATACCTAGCTGCATTCTTTCCTTTTTTATAATCTGTGTGATCACATGTTGATCTCTCTGGAATTTTGTGATGTAAATTGGTTTCCTGAAACAAACAGAAAAAAATATTTTTGAACTATTACATTTCTTTGTCAGAACAATTTAAAAACCAACTACTCTAAAACAGTTGTTTGACATGAACACTAAAATTAAGTGAAATCTCATGTCTGGGTAATCCTGCTGTATTCCTAGGGAAGGCCCATAATGTAGCATTAGCCTCAGTTATCCTGCATGCATCAGGCTCCATATTAGATTCCTGCCTTCCTGGGCTTAAAAGGTCAGGTGGAAAGTTTGTGAAAGACTGCTGGCCTATACTTTGTGGGCACAGTGGACTAGGGAGATGGAATAAAGGCCTCTTGACTCAGGAAAAGGATTGACTCAATCAGAGCTGGCTCTGCCATTGGCCTGAATGTGGAGTTTATCTGAGAAAGTAAGATGTCAGAAATGTAGTCTTAATTGTTCACCAGAAGCTCAGTTGATATGAAACCTGGTTGACCTCCCTGTTGAAGGGGGGGGGGGAACAGTCTTCCACAACCAAGGTGTTGCTACCATTGAAGCTCTGTTTCGTGTATTCACTGATGTGTCAACTTGGGGTGGTGGGTTAAACTCGATGGGGATTTGTTTAGGATCTGAGATTCTTAGCAGGCTCATATGCAAGGATGAGTCCTTTGTATATCCTTGCACCAGCCTGTTTATGTCAAAACCAGCACTCTGAATCGAGCTTAGAAGCAAAGTGGATGTCTGTGTCATCAGTACAATATAAAAAATGTGGCTTGGGTATCAGGGAGATGCTTATTATGAGAGAGAACATTCATATGCAGGCATGAATAAATTCATGCTCATCAACAATGACTTTTAAAAATAAATTAACCTTACTCACTGTTATACTTGTTATTATGTTGCACTGTAATGTTTGACTATCTTATAAAGACTTGAAAATCTTTAAAAATAATTTTTAAAAATCAAAAAATAAATAAAGGTTGTACATCAGTTATGAAACAAAGAAAAGAAGTGAAGTCTCTTGGTGGAAATAATATACAGAGCTAAGCATTAATGGTTTTAAATGCAATTGCTTGATGGATTGCCACATGAAACACTTCAAAAACTGAAGGGGCTGTCAATCATTATTACTTAAAGAGATATATTGTTTTGTGTTCCAAGCACTCAGGATATGTTATGCATGGGACAAGAAGCATGTCAAAAAACTAGGTTGGCAGCAGACTCAGTTCCTAAAATGTATTTTGGACAACAAATGCCACTCTGTGTACTAGGCCAATATGTTTGCACAGTGAAAGATTTCATTGTATGAGGTCATGGAAAAGCACTCAGCTAATGTTAACTGATGGCTTCTCCAATTTATGGCCCTACATAAGGGTCATGAAAATCATTACTTGTTGAAAATTTAATCCCTGCTAGGGGATGGTTTGCACCAATCTGAAGCTAGCTATACCCAGAGAATGCCTATACTGTTGGTTTGCTCACATTGTTCTAATAGCTATTGGTTTATGTGGGAAATGTTTGAAAAGAAAAATAAATTATTACTAGCACATCCAGGGAAAAGAAGAGAAGAGAAAGGATCTTCCTGAAACAGGCTTTGGCATAAAAAACTAGGGTGCCATGCACATATACAACAATTGAAGGACAAGACCAAGATATTGAGGGAGCCACCTCAGGGTGCAAATTTTGAATACCACAAAAGAGTATTGTGATTTTATTTGAGATTTAATTTGTTCATGTTATCTTTACTGACTTGTTGATTTTTACTTAAAGAAATGGAGAGATAGAAAGTAAGGAATTTTCTCCCTTTGGTGCCAATGTAACTTGGCTGGTTTGGGGTTATATGTATCTTCACAACCCTGCCCCAGGAAGCAAAATCTCCTGGGCTGGCTCTATTTAAGTGGCATTAGTTTGCATACTTTTTAAATAGAATAAATTATTATGCATTTTCTGATGATAAACATCATGAGAAGGCGTGGCTCACTAGAACAGACAACATTTGGAAAAGTGGAGGCAGTAGGAAGAGAGGAAGACCACATACCAGGTGGATAGACTCAGTGAAGGAAGCCATAGCCCTGAGCCTGCATGACCTGAACAGATTAACTGAGGACAGGAGGAATTTGAGATGTTTCATTCCTTGGATTGCCAGGAGTCAAAACCAATTTGTAGGCAGTTAACAACAAGGCAACTTAAAAAAACTTTTAAAACCCTCAACCCTCAAAACCCTGCTGGAATAAAAAAAGTCTTTGCCTTGTGACAAAAGGGCAGCAAAGAGGGGACCATTCTAGCCTCTCATTGAAGATAGTTCCAGAGCTTGCAAGCAACCATCAAGAAGGACCTCCCCTAGATGTTTCTTTGAGGTTGCACCCACCTAGGGCCACCAAAAGTGGTTCCAACCTTGAAATAGTCAATTGCCTGCCTTTTAAAATGACTGTCCATGATTGCCTATGATTCAGGGTCAGGCTAAATAATCAACTGGGACTCTAGATGAGACTTTGAATTTTTTTTCTGTCTATTTAGGGGGGTTGCAGACTGCCAGAAATAGTGTGAATTCAGTCCACTTTTAGGGTTAGGGTTAGAGTTAGGGAACCATGGGAACTGTATTTTATTGTGGCATCAGAGTTGTCTGACAGAGAAGGCTCAATGTCTCAGAAAAATAACAGTTCCCATGATTCCCTAGCACTAACCCTAACCCTAAAAGTGGACTGAATTCACACTATTTCTGGCAGTCTGCAACCCCCCTTAGTTGCTTTTGTTAGCAAAACTCAGCCGATGCTCTGTACTGCAGTCAAGGTACTGATAAGGCTGCAGACTTCCTGTACTGTAAACATGTTCTCTGTCCAACATAAGATTCTCATGTTCTGTAAACAAGAAGTGATGAATATTGTAAAACTAGTTAACCAAGGGGGTGGGGGGAGAGTTGCTCTTTACATCTGTGGGATCCTATAAAAGGATGGTCTGTTGTTTAGTTCAGGGCTCAGCATCTCTGGAAAGTAATTTCCTGCTGGGCCCAGCTGCCGTTACTTCAATAAACACTCACTTTCTTTCAGTCCGTGGTGTCTCTTTGTGCCATTTTCCTTCAACAACCCTAGTTATTTTTGCCTAGAGAGTATGGTGGAAAATAGGTTTGAATAATTCCTTCCAGCATCTTAATTACAAAGATTAAAAAACAGAAGCTAGGAAGTTCAACTTCATTGCAAAATGTCACCCAGAAATCCAGAAATTATAATTCTTACTGTGTGCCTTCAAGTCATTTCCAACATATGGTAACCCTAAGCCAAACCCATCATGGGGTTTTCTTGGCAAGTTTCCTTAGAGGATGTTTGCCATTGGCATCTTCTGAGGCTGAGACACTGTGACTTGCCCAAGGTCACCCAGTGGGTTTCCATGGCCAACTTGGGATTCAAACCCTGGTCTCTCAGTGTCCTAGTCCAATGCTCAAACCATTACACCACGTTGGCTCCTTATGTTATTTTTTTTTTTTACTATTGATATTTTATTACACATATGACACAAACAACATATATACAACATATATAACAAACAGTGCCAATGCAAAACATTGTAACAGGACATATACATATCTAAACTTAACCCAAACTTGGGGCCTTTACAGACCCGCCTAAAGGGGCAGCACAGAGCCACCCCTGGGAGCGGCAGATCGAGGCTACAGCAATGGCATGCTGCGGCCCCAATCCTCCCTTTTGACACCTCCAAAAGAGCAGCAAAATGCTGCTCTTTTTAGGGGCGGCAAAAGGCCTCCCTAAGAGCCGTTGCTGCAGCTCTTCCATGCCCTTTTGGTGTAGCTGCACCAGGAGGGTGTCATGATGCTATGTGTCATGCGGATGGGTGTGCGGCATCAGGACGGCATCGGGATTGAGTTGGGGCAGCTAGCATGTGGCTGCCCCACTCCAACTCCACCCCCAGGCCGGCCCTTTAGACCGGTCTGCATAGCCCCATAGACAAAACAAGTGACTTCCACTTCACATCTAATTGGTTTGTTACTGAAAAAATGTTTCTTTAAATTAGTAACAGTTTCTTTGTTTTTTAAAATTTTTCACAATGTAAAGAAAATTATTTTTAGTCTAACTATCCTATTATTGTGAAGTCGAAGGCTTTCATGGCCGGCATCCATAGGTTTTTATGGGCTGTGAGGCCGTGTTCTAGAAGAATGTATTTGTGACGTTTTGCCTGAATCTGTGGCTGGCATCTTCAGAGAAGTACCCAGTTTTTGAAGTATCCTATTATTTTTTCTAGTTTGCTCAATTTCCTAGAAATTGAATAGTATAACTCCCCATCTTAACTTCCAAAATAGTATTATTTCAGTCCATTCTTCTTCTTGGTTATAAAATTTACCCTTTTTAAGCATCATTGTTAATTTTTCCAAGCTCAACATATCATATAATATAGATGTTAATCCTCAAGATTTCTAAAATTATAGTATGAAGTCCAATATTTTTTAGCTTTGGGCATTTCTACCACATGTGGTAAAAAGAACCTGGAGTCTCATTACATTTCCAACAATTGGGGTTTCTATTCTTCTATATTTTAGATAATCTCACATGTGTACGATACCACATAAATAGCATCTTGTAATAGTTTTCTTTTAAATCATAGCATAAGGTATATGTTCTAATTAGTATTCTAATTTTATCTTATGCCCAAAATTCTGTGCCCACAAGATCATTCTTTCTTTATCTGTCTCTTGTTCAGTGCTCCATTTATGCAAAATTTTATAGAATTCTTTGATCTTATGTGAGTCCTCATTCCTCACTATTTTTTCCAATTCTGTTTTTTCATGTTCAAACCCGTACAACTTAATGTCCATCAGGAATCTTTCATGCAATTGTCCGTATAGAACCCACTGGCATTCTTTTAACTCATCTCTTGTTTTAAACATCAGATTTTCTTTTTCTCATGTTAATTATAAACAGAAGTCCAATCCAGCAACAGTAATTTTGGGCCTAAGCAGACTGCCAGAAATAGTGCACATTAAATTGAGGCACTGCCCTGACTCAGTGCTAGGGAATCATGGGAACTGTAATTTATTGTGGCACCAGAGCTCTCTGACAGAGAAGGTTCAGTGTCTCAGAAAAAAATGCAGTTCCCATGATTCCCTAGAACTGAGCCAGGGCAGTGCCTCAATTTAATGTGCACTATTTCTGGCAGTCTGCTTAGGCCCTTTGACACACAGAAAAGATCCCATACAGTTCCCCAGTGACACAAGTGTACTAGCAATGTAGACTCTCAAGGCATAATAACTGGCATCCTGGTTTTTGTACTTGCTTTACTTTTTAGGTAGAGTTCATTCCCTATCCTCTCCTTCCTCCTATTATATTACTATATTAATTTGCTAGGACAGCAGTAGAATTCAGAGACACAGCCATATTAATCTGGAATGTTAGTATGCAAAGAAATCTTGTAGCACCTTTGAGCCAGCCAGAGTGGTGTAGTGGTTTGAGCATTGGACTACAAGGGTTCGAATCCCTGCTCAACCATGGAAACCCACTGGGTGGCCTTGGGCAAGTGCAGCAGTGGCCTTGCACAGCTTTCTACAGTGCTCAGGATTCCCAGAGACAGTTATATTTTTTGCAAAAATTACAACTGCATATTAAAGTTTACATTGCACTTGGAGGAACTGTATTTCTGCATTTTTAGCACAGTAAAGATTGTACAATGTCAGGTCATGAACTTTCAGGAAGGAAGGTAGGAAATTTGGTTTTCTTCTTGAAAAGGGCACCGAAATCTGGTGTGCTAGATTGTATCCTTTTTATCCCATTTATGCATTGTTTTCTTAATTATTAATCCTTCATATTACTGAGGAATGTCAACAAGTAAGATTTTGTTCAAATACATTTAAGTACTGCTTTTCCTATTCTGTAAATGATTAGCCTGTATTGTTCTTGCTTGTCTGTGCAAGAGTTTTTTAACATGCAATAATGGAAAAATTATGATTGTTCAGTAAGAGGCTAGTGTGGTGTGCCAGTTATCAATCAGCTGAATTACCTCAAAAGACTATTGCAAGGGAAATATAGGCTTCCTTAAATATTCTACAGGAAATGAATGAATGAATAAACAGTGCCTGTAACTGTTTTTCAGATACAATTTATGGGTTATGACATATTCTGCATCATTTCAGAAATGATGATAGGCATGGGGCTACCCTTGTGCCTAACCCGGAAACTGCAACTGGTGCAAAACATGGCAGCCAGGAATTACAGGAACATCAAGGAGGGAGCACATAACACCGGTGCTTAAATCCCTCCACTGGCTGCCGATTAGTTTCTGGGCACAGTACAAGGTGTTGGTTTTAACCTTTAAAGCCCTACATGGCTTGGGCCCATCTTATCTCAGGGACCGCCTCTTCCCGTACGATCCCCCTCCGCACACTTCGGTCCTCTGAGAGGAATCTGCTACAGCCAATAAAAACAGGCTGTCTCAGACCTCCCAGAGGGCCTTTTCTGCAATTGCTCCCCGACTTTGGAATGGCCTGCCGGATGAGATCAGTCTTATTACTACCCTTGCTGCTTTTAAAAAGGCAGTGAAGACGGATCTTTTCCAGCAAGCCTTCCCAGAATAATAGCTGTCCTTAGGGAGATGAGTTTTCATCTTGTTTTTATATCACTGATTCCTGTTTTATTGTTTTATCATTTATTGTTTTGTGGTATTTTTAACTTTTCTTAGTTTAATTCTGTTTTAAGGGGATGGGAGGGTTGGATTGTGGGATGAGGGAATGTTTTAACTTTGTTTGTTTTAAATGCTGTAACCCGCCCCGATTGCTGCGCAGAGGGGCGGGCTATAAATAAATTTATTATTATTATTATTATTATTATTATTATTATTCTGTTCCCCTAGCAAAGATCACCTGCTAAGCTTTCTTTGCTTAGATATTGTTGAATGCTTTAGTCCAGTGCATTCAGAAGCCAAAAGGGCATGTACTCTTTTGGTTAAAGATATATGAGATAAGCATCATTGTCTGGCAGTACATACTCACATATCAGTTAACAAAACCTGTGATGAATAAGCATCTTTTTGCAAAGTTTTTTTATGCCTACCAATATGCCCTTTCCCTCCTTTTCCTCTGTTTAGCTGAAAATTTTTTAGCGTCATCAACACTGTCATAGTGTTGGAGATCTGTAGAAACACAGGCTTTCAGAATCAGGTTGCAGCATCATGTCTTCAGTAAGGCATGCAATAGAAACTGAGCCAGCAAAGAATGGGATTACATTACCTAATGCTAATGTAACTATGAGTCCTGCCCTACAACAGGCAGGATAAACAGCTGCTGCCACCAGAATCTCTTCGTAAGCCTGTGTGAACAGCAAACCTGAGAAAAGGAGAAAACAGATAAGCCTGGCCCACCTGCTACCCACAGCATATTAAAGTATGACTCTATAAACCTGACCACTAAAATGGAAATCATAAGAAAATTGTAGGCTGGTGACAGAAAAAAAAATATCCCTGGCTGCATTTTGGAACAAGCTTTCAAGTAGCCTCTAGAAGTAACTAAATGTTTTTGTATACTTATGTAAAACTTACCCGAGCTTGTTGTTTCATTTCACATGTGCATATTTTAAGTTTTAGATAATACATTTGCTGAAACATATTGACCTGCTCTTCTTTTTTTATGGTGCAGGAACTTAATACTATTATTTCCATGTTATTTCTGCCTCTGGTACCCACAAAAACTAATTCCCAACTCCTTTTCCAAATTCTATGCTATGTTACCTGGTACTTCACAGATTATCTACTGTGGAGGAATAGCAAATATTTGTTACCAGTGTACTAGGAAATTTGTGTCCATTGACTACAATTATTTCGTTTGCAGAAAACCCACCAGAGACCAGCAGGATTGGCAACCAATACTAGTCCAAGGACCACCACTATGAATGGCACTGGAATAGAAGATAGACTATGCTAATGCAAAAGTATTGGGACATTACTATACCCTTCTACCTCATTTTTCCAGCACCCCCTGTTTAACATTGCACCTGTGAACAGTGCCTTTGCTGACGATCCAAATTAAAATCAAACCTTTCAGAAATATTAGACCAATAAATAATATATTAGGTCACTTCCTGTTACACTAGGCAGCAGACTTTTTCAGAGAAGAAAATATTTATATTTCCAGCAGGGGAAAAAAGTTTACAATGTTCTCATTTAGTTCATAGTATTGCAAACAGAATACCAGACGGACAGATGAGCCCCTGAAATCGCAGCTGGCCACCTACCTTAAGTCATAAACCAAAAAAGTGCACACATTAAAAATGCCATCACCTTGCTTTACTTGCTTGACCTGTGAAATTTCTGATTACGCTTAAGTCAAAACAGCCAAACTAGGTGATGTAATTTTGCAGAAGGCAAAAGTCTAGTAGAATGGCTGTGGAAGGCCATTATGCATCTTTTGTAGTTGAGGGTTTTATAGAGTTGTTTCTAGTTCTTGGAAATAATGAGAGAACTCGCTGTGTTATGCAATGTGGTCTATCCAAAATAACTA
The DNA here is from genome assembly GCA_026167975.1 of Phrynosoma blainvillii. NCBI lineage: Eukaryota > Metazoa > Chordata > Lepidosauria > Squamata > Phrynosomatidae > Phrynosoma > Phrynosoma blainvillii. The sequence goes on from JANUYF010000004.1 coordinate 51,987,908, forward strand.
GGTCTTTTAGGAGTCCTCCCTGCAAACATTTAGAGCAATATATTTTAATTTAGACATAAAAGTCAATTTTCCTGTTTATTGTTCTGTCTGCACTTATTTAGTATTCACTGAACCATTTTGTATAACTATGGGCCTTTACAGACTGCTAGAAATAGTGCAAATTGAGTCCACTTTAAGGGTTAGGGTTAGGGTTAAGGAATCATGAGAACTGTATTTTATTGTGGCACCAGAGCTTACTGACAGAGAAGGCTCAATGTTTCAGAAAACAAACAATTCCCATGATTCCCTAGCACTAACCCTAACCCTTAAAGTGGACTCAATTTGCACTATTTCTGGCAGTCTGCAAAGGCCCTATGTCAGTCATTTTTCTTTTACTTTGTTTCCTAAAACACCACTGAGGATGTGCTTCTAGGAAGGCTGGCTATTAGTTTCCCTTTTTAAAACAACACCAACAAATTAATAAAAAAAAATAGCCAGCAACATAATGCATAGATGAAAGAACAGCAGCTAAAATTATGTATGCTCATGGGTAAACTTTTTCACTTAAAAGGCTGGACTTGTCAAATCTTCAAAACACTATTTAAAACAACCAGCAAGGAGTCAAATGCATGGAAGAAAATACTACAAGGACAGTGCCATCACTGAATAAACCAAGGGATGTAATGGCTGGCAGTCAGAAGCAGGGCCTCTATGACTGGTGCTTCTGGGTGGGTTCATAGAGGTGCAGACACTTTTTCAAACAACCTGGTCTTATTCCACTGAAAGCTTAAAGGTAGCTACCAATACTTTAAGTTGAGCCTGGTAGGATGTCAGCAGACAGTACAGTGGGACATAATAGATGTAATATGTTTCAGCTACTGGCCTTAAATGTCATGCTGGGAATGGGTTTTTTTCGGGCTGTGTGGCCATGTTCTAGAAGAGTTTCTTTCTGACGTTTCGCCAGCATCTGTGGAATGGAAGGGAATGGGTCTATATATATTGTGAGACCCTGGATAGGTTCTATATGGTTCTATATAGACCCATTCCAGTTTTCTCTGAAGATGCTAGCCACAGATGCTGGTGAAACGTCAGAAAGAAACTCTTCTAGAACATGGCCACACAGCCCAAAAAAACCCGCAAAAACTATGGATGCCAGCCATGAAAGCCTACGACTTCACAGTTGGGAATTACTTTACCATTGGAATTGTTTTCACTTTTTATTTCCTCAGATAGCCAACACCATGCATGCTACCACTCCACTTCAGCATTTGATGAAAATTACTTCTTTCTTTCTTTCTTTCTTTCTTTCTTTCTTTCTTTCTTTCTTTCTTTTAGGCTCAGGTGCTGGGGAGGTAGTCTGGGAGTGAACCACCTGCCCCAGCTGTTCCCTCACTAGGTTACTCCCCCTAGCTGTTTGGAGATCTCGAAGAAATATGTTAAATAGGTTGTGTTAAAGAAAGCTGCCCATTTATAACCCAGTTCTCTGTGTCTGGACTCATTATTTCCTGGGTTGGTCAACAAATTGCTTTGCACTTTGCACACATAAGCAGCCTTGATCACAGTTCTGGACAATCTATATGAGGTAATGGATGGGACAATGCAGCCCTATTAGTTCTCCTGTACCTTTCATTGGTTTTAGATCCATTTTGACCATGGCATCCTGAGGTATGACTGAAGGAAATGTTTTTATGAATTTAGTCCTTTCTACAGGATTCAGCCCAGTCCTTTGGAGTCTCCCAGTGTTTCATTTGCCTGCCCCAAGCTAACCAGGAGAATTACCAGCAGGTTTGGGTAGAATGTCATGAATATATGGCTGACATAAAGTTCTATCTATCATTTTCATTTACCAGTCCAAGAGATGCTGTAGAAATCCTGCTGGGGGTAGTTTAGTGAGAGCAAACAAACCAGGTAGCTTTCAGTCTAGAGAAGGTGGTGATAAATGCTGATGAAGATGGAAGTTGCTGATGAAGATGGAAGTTGCTGATTTAGATAGATATGTGTGATCATTGTTGGATAGGGGCTGCAGCCACATCAATTACCAAGCTCACAGTTTTGGGGTCTTCTGAATACAACACCTTGAAAGCACAAGGAATATTGGTCACCATGAGTGTTTTTTTTAAATCATCTTCAGCTACTTTACTCGCTGCATCACTATCAGGATAAAGTAGGATTGGCCATAGTCAATCATACTCTGGTTATTTCCACATTACAAAGTATAACACACTCTACCTTGGTATTGAAGCTTCTGTGCAAAGCATAGTACAGCTGCTATATTGCTTTTAATGTCAGCATATTGTAATGTAAAATTAAGATCTATAGAACTGCACAGTCATGATTTGTATGTGGTATGTGTGTCAAGGCCAAGACATCTGGTGATAAATGTCCTTGAGATGGCCAAACACCTAAATGTGTATTGAGCACTGCACCTGTGACTATATATGACTCAGCAACATGATGTAATGTATTATGCCATGTACTGGAGAATTGCATCAGCCAAGTGTATATAAGGCTGTGACTAATGTAAACTATTGTAGGCTATTGAAGAGTTGGTTAGAGTTGGTTGGAGTTGTGGAGAGTGCAGTTGCAGTTTGTCAATGAGTATACAGAGAGTTCTAGTTTAGCTCTGTGTGGCTGTGAGCTAAACTGAGGAGAAAGAGTGTGTGTCCTTCCATCCTGGAGCTGTGTTCTTTTCCAGCTTCTGTAAATAGCATCTCCTTATCACCTGTAAATAAATATCTTCACCGTGAGCAGTCTGGTTCCACTTCCTGATTTCTTCAAGGCATCTCAAGTTCTGGCTAAGATACTGAAAATCACATTCATGTCTCATTAAACATTTAAACATTTAATTTTTTTAAAAAAAATTAAAAAAAATATGCATGCACACTCTCTCAGCCCCAGAAAAGCCATGGCAAAACCCCTGTGGGGATTTTGCCAAGAAAACTCCAAAAACAAGTAAGAACAACAATAATCAATATCATCATGGCAGGCAGGGGCGGCAGCAGGGGCGGCAGCGGGGGCAGGACCGGCCTGGGGCCGGTCCAAAGGCCTCGTGGGGCCACATCCGGCCCCCAGGCCTTAGATTGCCTACCCCTGCATATTAATGGCTGGAAATCACAAAGGATTTTTGCCTACTTCCTCCTAGGTCAATTTTACTCTGTGTGTTTCCACCTCCTGCAAAAGATGTAAATGCCTAACACTATTTGGATTATTACCTCACTTCCAGGTAGAAATCTTGCCTCTGTGCAGCATTCAATCCACCAGGCCTTCCTCTTTTCCCCATGACTGCTCATACTGGTGAACCACCCCTCTCTGTTTTCTTCCTGTCCTGTCTTTTAACACAAGGAAAATATAATAACAACATTTTGAATAGTGAAAGTATAATTTGAATGATTTTTGTGTTTCCCATATCAAATGAGCTGGGTGGATGAAAGATGTTTGGAATTTCTGCAAACAACTTTGGGGTTAGTGCATTTTCCTTAAGGTTTACAACAACAGTTTGGAAAACCCATAATATTCATCTGTGAAGTTTCAGATTGACATGTCATCACTATTACTCTGTCTGCCATTTTACTTGAATAGTATATTTTTGTGCATATAAATATTTGAACTCATACACTTCTAAATGTATTCTTCATTAAACATTAGAAAGAAAGTATATTGTGATATGCACAAAAGTAGCAATATTAGGTGGCTGCAGGAGAAACACCACCAGCATCTTCAATTTGTTAGTCTCTAAGATGCCATAGAGAGAGGCAGAGTGATGTAGTGGTCTGAGTGCTGGACTCTAGGATACCAGGGTTCAAATTGTCACTTCAGCATGAAAACCAACTGAGTGGTCTTGGGAAAGTCAAAATCTTTCAGCCTTAGAGGAAAGTAATGGCAACCCCCCTCTGAAAAATGTTGCCAAGAAAACCCCATGATAGCTTCATCTCAGGGTTTCCATAATTTGGAAATGACTTGAAAGCACACAGCAACCATGGACGTTATCACACGGGGTCTAAAGCAGCCCCATGCCTGCACCATCGCTGCATCATTCTGGATCCTTTGCCCCTGTGATCAGACGACGTCACAGCAAACCCCGCCCATCCCTGCATCATCCCTGCATCATCGCTGCATCATTCTGGATCCTTTGCCCCTGTGATCAGACGATGTCGCAGCAAACCCCGCCCATCCCTGCATCATCCCTGCGCCATCGCTGCATCATTCTGGATCCTTTGCCCCTGTGATCAGACAACGTCGCAGCAAACCCCACCCATCCCTGCATCATCCCTGCATCATTCTGGATCCTTTGCCCCTGTGATCAGACGAAGTCGCAGCAAACTCCGCCCATCCCTGCATCATCCCTGTGCCATCGCTGCATCATTCCAGCTCTTTGTAATTCCTCTTTCAAAGAGGAATTACGGCTGCACGACCAGAATCATTCCGGCATGGTTCTGAATTGATTCCATGCTGCTTTTCTTGCTGCTTTGAGACCCCTGGTGTGATAACGTCCCATGACATAGTGAAACAGGACTCTGTTATACTATTGCAGAGGCAGTGGATGAAGTTGCTTCTTTTAGATTTGCTTTCAGCATTGCTTTTTGATACAATAAAGACACGTCAAAGTGATTTTCATCCATATCCTTTTCATGGTGAACCTTTATTCATTTGTTGGCATTGCTCCCCATGTGGCATTTCATTAGGTCATCAACAAAAAAATACAAGGGAAGGCTCCCAAACACAAGAACTCATACTAAATAGAACCATAAAAATATCTGTAACACACAAATGAAACAGCATGTGCTGTATTACATGCATATGCTTAAATAGTATCCCAATGTGATAGTATCAAAAATATGAAAATGTATACAACCATCAATGGAACAAAATAAAAAATCCACATATGACATGAGTAACAAGTGGTAAATCCTAATTAAACATTTGTATAATGTTGTCTGTATGCATTTTCAATGTTTTTATGTTATCACATTGTGATAGCATTTGTTCATATATGTTTAATACATTATATATTATTTCAATTGTTTGTTGTAGGTATTTTTATGGTTCTGCTTAGTATAAGAATCTCAGATCTGTAGGATAGCATAAAAAAATGTTCCAAGAGTTGTCTGGTGTGGATATAAGCTCCATGTTACATTGAACTTGCCTATAAAATAGAACCATTCAATACTGTCAGTTTATCCAATTGCTTCCTATCATTCCTGCCAGCATCATTCATCCCCAAGAGCTGATCAAATCACCATAAGCCTCTCTTACTACATCAGAATTAATTGGAGATGTGTTCATAGACTAAGGTTGCAATCATATACACACTTTCCTGAGAGTACTTACTTTTCAACAGAGATGTATAGGTTTGCAATGTAAGAGCAAAATTCTTAAAATCATAATTTCCGGTAGAAAATAAGATATTTGCAAATCATAATCTGAGCAAAGATTCTACTAGTAAGGATGTTTCTGTCCACCAATACTTTGTTAAAGAGATTTTTCTCATGTATCGTCTTTACAATCAGATGTTCATGGTTGAAGATATTTTTTTTAATTTTGAAGCCAACAAAATAAACTTTTCAAAAGAGAGAGAGGTATAAGCATGTGCTAATTTCTGAACCATTTCTAATTATGAAAAGACATGTTATCGTGTGTGGTTGGACTAGAAGACTAAGCTCTTCCATAGTCATATCTGAGAAAAACTCGTGTGTCTCTAGGCAGTGATTGCTAACTCTGTTTTCTGTCACATTTCAAACCAACCCATGGTATATTTTTAAAATCCTAAACTGAACTTTTAAACTTTTTAAACGTTTTCTTCTCAGAGATTATTTTTCCTTCCATGACCTATGATTTCATTCTCCACTAATATCTGTTAAACCCAAGCTTCATGTAGGTATTTATTCAGGATCGCCTGCCAGATGTGCTTCTTTAAGCACATGGGACAAATTTATATTCACATGTTTCTCTGATATGATTCATAATAGGCTTCTATCCAATCCACCTTTCTAAAAATTAATAAATAATAAACCTTTCCCTAGGTGCCTTGGGGGCTAGTTACAGTACAGCTATATAATGTACTATAAATTATATGCTAAAATAAATAGCCCCATTTTCAGTAATAAAATTGACACAAAGCTGAAATGTTTTTTTCAAAAAAATATGCCACAAAGTAAACATTTCTTAAGTTTAATCATTGAAAAATACCCTCCCTGCTTTTTACACATATTAGAACAACCTGCACATGTGCTCAAAAAGGGCTATTACTATATCTCTAGGTTCCCAAGGGACAATTTAGAACTAAAAGCAACAATATTACATCAGTACAAGACAGCTTAACCTTGAACTACCCTTGCAATGTTTTCCATCTCCACCCTTTAAAAAGATCTTACAGCCAAAAAACCCATCTTAATTCTTGTGTTCATTTTTGACCATATAGAAAAAGGGTAATTTCAAGGGTGCGTACATATAAAAAGCCTCCTTTACATAACTACAATTTGAAATTAAGGTATTTGTGGCTGAAATCTTATTCCCACTGACTGGTGATGGTGGTGGTGGGGGCTATATAACTCAATGAGTATTTATGTCACCTGTTGCCTTGTGTCTTAGGGATCTTGTTATTGATGTGGTACTGTTTCCTCAAGGGACTATGCAGTTATTCATTTGGGAGCTTGGTATCATTACTGATATTTCTTCCAGCCATGGTACAGGAATTGGTCTTTAGGAGCATTTTACAAACACTGTTGAATCTAAGCAGGTAGGTATTGGGGGTCCCATGTATCTGGGGCTGGCTTTGAGCCTTTGGGCCCAAGGAATTATTTTGGAATGAGAGCATAGCCTTGGAAATTGCACATACCTACACATATGCACACACTACATTACATAATCATGTGTTCTTGTCTCCGCCCCAACCACTGCAAGCTGTTTTAGAGTGGCTGCTATACACTGTTTTCTGAAGCAGAGCCTGACAAACATTGTTTGTCAGCAGAGTACAAGTCCTAGGTTTTCTTATAAACATGCATTCAAAGGTATTAAAAAGCAGAATTGGGAAAATATGTTTTGTCTTGTTTTCTGTTCAATGCAGAGTCGGGAAAACTGAATTTCCAACCAAAGAAGTATTTTCTTATTTGTTAAAATTAAGGTTCATTATTTGAATGATATGGTCTGAGCAACTGTGGCTGAAGCTGAAAGTATCATATTTAATTACATCAGCAGGGCCTTTCCTTATGAGAAGAGGGGGCATCCCTAGGTCTCAGGTATGAAATATTAGGCCCTGGGATGCTCCTGACTGCTATTCCTAGCAGGCATATGTATTTCAATATCTGGATGGAGGAGGACTTTTATATACACAACCCTCCCCTTTCAGAAGTTCTGTGATTTCACCCATACTGGTATTCAAAAGGTCAAAATGGCCTTGACAGGTTGGAGAGCTGACCAAAACTAACAAAATGAATTTCAGCACGAATAAATGTAAGGTACTACATCTAGCCAAGAAAAATGAAATGCACAAATACAGGATAATTGAAACCTGGCTTGAAAACAGTGCATGTAAAAAGGATCTAGGGGTCTTCCTAGACCACAAGCTAAACATGAGTCAACAGCTTGATGCAGTAGCCAAAAAAAGCCAATAAAATGCTGGGCTGCATCATTAGGAGCATACTGTCCAGATGAAGGGAAGTATGGTGCCACACTATTCTGTTTTGGTCAGACCTCACCAAGAATACTATGTCCCATTCTGGCCTGGGCACCATGTTTCACGAAGGATATTGGCATGTTGGAATATGTTCAGAGAAGAAATGTATATCTATTCCATTCCCCATGCACATAATATAGATCATTCCAGACCCAGTTCAACCCCTGGCATATTAGGACTTTTGCATGGCTCTGGGTGCCCTGGCAGGGCCCACTTGGCTAATGAATTGCCAGACCTTGCCAACACATAACTCCAATTGGGTTCCCTGAGTTATAATTCTGCAATTGCCAGTCTCTTGCTTCCTATTGGCTTACCCCATAACAATAAACTGGAGATCTAGTAGTTTAGTGAAAATTCTTTCTTTTTTTGATAATATGGAATAGCTAAGATACATTATGACTTCCATGTAATAAAGAATTATTATTATTATTATTATTATTATTATTATTTGGAATGTAACTATAAATTGTTTTCATTCTTCTTACACTTACAGGAGATCAGTGGTATCATTCAAAATAATTAACAATTGGTTCTATTTATTTATTTTTTGCCAAAATAGGTACATATTAAACCAAAATGTTCAATTGTTGTGATTCATCATTGGAGAAATGTATATGGAAATATGCTTGCCTGCAACAGAGGAGAGGAGAACGCTCAGAACTGGGTGCTCTTTGGATAATCCTCCCTCCTTCCTTTCTTCTTTCCTGCCTGCCTTTCTCTCCCCAATGGGAACTGCTTGAAAGATGGCAGTCAACTCCCTTTAGTCTTCTTCCATAGCCTTCCTTGGTGGCATACACTGCAGAGCTGGGATTGGCTGGGAAAGCTTTTGGCTTGCTGCTGTTGTTGCCAAAGAGGGCAGTTGGGAATGAAGCAAAGTGTGTGCCTGTGACAAGGGGAGGGGCACGGCAACTTTTTTTTCTGTTTGTAAATCGAAGGGTTTGGCTAACCTGACAAACTATAATGCAGCTTCATTTTTTAATAACCATTTTGGGTGAACCACTGCAAACTGATTGAATGACACTGTTGCAGGGGATACAGCCTCACTTTTTTGTTGTGTGGCTTTAAGACATTTCCAATTTCCAAATTATGACAATCCTAAGGCAATTCTATCATGGGGTTTTGTTAGCGAGATTTGTTCAAAGGGGTTTGCCTTCCTCTGAAGCTGAGAGAGTATGACTTACCCTAGGTCACCCAGTGGGTTTCCTTGGCCAAGTGAGGATTTGAACCTTATGGTCATAGTCCAATGTTAAAACTACTATACTATTCTAGCATTCATTATCTAACTGCTTATGGTCTGACTACTTAAGTACATTAGTACCATTGACTAGTGGCTTGTCGCATTCTGATATTTTAAAAACTAAATAAAATCATTTAATTGCTTATCCTTGAACAACAAGACAATAAAAAGTTGCTTTAAAATCAGTAGCAGCTCCTGAAATCATGAAAGAAACACAAATTGGATTGGGAACTTTAATAATTTTTTTTGCAAAAACAATGGGGAGATAAGGCTGTTCTAGGGTTGATCTGAAATATGAATTATTTGATCTATATTATGGTAATACTAGATTTTGCATTATTGTGATTCATAGATAAAATGAGGTGAAGAACTTATTTTCAAATGAAAAAAAGTTGTAATGCTACAAGAAAATCAATCAAGGAAGGAGTTCAGGAAGTCAAATGTTTGTCTTACTATTTTTTAGTTTATGATAGTGGGGAAGAGAAATATATAGTTATATGTATTGTATTATGTTATGTAAATTTATGTAGTGGTTTGTTATATAGTGTTTATCCGAATTTTATATTGTTTTGATTTTAACAACTGAATAAAATAAATTTAAAATAAAATAAAATCAGTAACAGCAATCAACTACTTTTTTGTGGGCTGTGAAATGGTAGTTGTAATTAATTACTTTATTGAAAGTAATTTTCCAAGCTCTGATGTTTCCATAACAAAAGCAGAAAATAGAGGGAAACTCTATAATAAATGGGTAATTCATAAAAACACATTTATTGAATTTTTTAAAAAATCCTTGAAAAAGCCCTTGCTTGGAAAGGCCCATGTGCCAATAAAGTGTTGTGAACTCCACAGTGCCAAAGTACTTCAGCTTTATGTCAAGGCTGATATAAGCATTGCAAAGAATGATATAGTCCATTTTCCCTGCTAGCTTACAGAAACTGGCCCTTGAGCCTTTAGGGATCAGATGTGAATAGCAGCATTTGTTTAAAGTCTTAAAATGTGACTGAGACCACTGAAAATTTAAAATACATGTTCTTTATTACCTTGTAAATATCCCATTTAGCATTCACTTCTCTTTTTAAAATAACACATTTTATATTTAGCTTTCTGTTATTGCGATGAAATGAATAGATAAATCATATTTAGACTTATTTCATGGCTCTTGAATCCAACACCAACACGAATGCTTCTGTATAAGTCCCGGTAAAATGAACTGAGGCTGGTTAGCAGGATTGGCTGGAGAATACCTATGGTATTAGACAGGGAGAACAGAGAAAAAGCAAATAAAATGGGGAGGGGGAAAATTAAACCAAAAACAAAATATGTGGGTAAGGGAAAGAAGAATAAAATTTGACAAATATAAATCAGGATACAAGAGATTACAACTGATACAGCCACAGACCATGTGCAATTTCCAGTCTTCAAGTAAATATAAAGGGGTCAGTTTGACAAATGTTACTTTTTAAAGCGATAGCTTCATTTATTTATTTTAGCATAAATAACAACACAAAATCTCTACTTATTTCATTGACTTGAGGAGATTGTATCACCTATAAACAAAAATCCTAAATTTTATTCTCTCCCCCTGAAACAAAACTGAAGATCCTTGTTATAACATCTGTCCTGCCCCATATTATGATTTGTGTCTGCTGCTCATACATTTTTTTGGGGCGGGTGGTGGTGGAAATCCCTCCTCAGTATTGCCAATAGATTACTTTTGGTCAATGAAAAGGAAATCACAGTAAGATATTTTGGCATTGATGGTATGCAGATGGCATGTGTCCTACGTAAGGATACATAGGGTGATTGTCTACTGAATAATGAATAACAGCATCTTCTCTTTTGCAAATAATTCTCATAACAATCAGCTTCAATCATTTTTTTTCTAGTGGTGCTTAATCCCATCTCTTTGCCCGAAGAATGAGGCTGCTGCACTTACACACACACACACACACACAATGGGGCCTCGTTATCTGTGGACTTGCCATCCATGGATTTAAGCATCCATAGACAGCAAGTGTCCATTGTCCTCACACAGCCAAGCTGCCATTAGGGACAATAATGGTGGCCTGGCCATGTGCACACACTGCCATTGGAAACAACGGGACTTGAAGTCCCATGTTTTTTGGTATGTGTGAGGTGGGTCCAGAATGGATCCCCGTGGATACCAAGGTTCCACTGTATATACAGCTGGCTGATTTTGATGTCAGCATTTGGCACTATAGGTCCAGTAAACCAGGAAAATATGACATAGAAATGCAGTGGTGGTACAATGCTAAGGATATCTATTGAGATAAGACATTTATCTGAGCAGTTAGCCTTGTACACCACAAGAAGCCTAAGTGTGCTTACAATGTGGTGAAAGCATTGTGTTTTCAAGACGGACCAAAATTTGGTGGGAAATATTTTACTTTTTGAACAGTACAATTGATGTCATTGGGCTTTCCAACTATAAAAGCTACAACACCTTCAATTCATAAAAATGGACAAGACAGCAATCTAGTCTTCAGCATATGGAAGATGTCAGAATCAGCCTTGAATCCAACAAGACCCCTTCTCTGTAAGTGCATTGAAGACCAGAGCCAACTATCAGGTTAACTTTTATAATCATGGGTTTATTACATTTTCAACTAATAAAGTGTTAAAAATATAAAATGTATAAGAATTACATCATAATAGGATCATACCCAATGTTTACAAGCAGAGTAATAAATGCCAGTTTCCTTTGCTATGAGTAGGGCGCGCAGCTTACTTACATAGTCTCTTTATTTTGGCAGGCACAATGCTGTAAGCAAAATTTCTCCTTTCCTCTGCTGAAAACGTACACTTACAACAGGTGGCAGATCCATACCACCCCTGGTCTTCCAAGGGAATCAAAGTCCCTTTCTAAGTTTTTTTATTTGATCTGGGAGCCAAAGAGATGGGTAAAAAATATGATATTAATGGACATAATTGCTTCATATCATGGAATTCATGCAATATTTCTTTCATAGGTTGTTCTTTTCAATGGATCAGCATGTGTCAAAGAGATATTTATGTATGATTCAATATGCTGAGTCGCAACAGTGATTCAATATGCTGAGTCGCAACACATTTTACCCACCAAAACAGAGAGTTCTAATGATGAACTGGCCCTCTGTGCCTCCACTCACAAATATTGCCATCTTAAGAAGTCTTAAGAAGTCCAGCTGTAGCAATCAGACACCTGTTCCTATTTAATCACTTCCCTTGCATTCATGGTGGCCATTTATATGGTAGAACCTATTCGTACATAATGTATTTTTATTCTTTGCCATCAAGTTGGGCTTGGCTTATGGTGACTCTAAGAATGAGAAACCTCTAAGAGCCCTAGCTATCAACAGCCCTGCATGGGTTTTACAAATTTAAAGCTGTGGCTTCCTCTTTTGAATCAGTCTATCTGTACTTTGGTTTCTCTACACCAAGAAAGGAGAATTGAGCACACAAATATTGCTTTGCATTGTGGGCGTCCTTTGACTCACTCATAACAACTATCCAGCACATATAAACCATCTCACGAAGCCAATTTGAGTTAAAATTTATCTGGAAACAGTAAGTGATTTGTTTCTCAGAAAATATGGGCATGAGACACTGGTTTTTCTAATACAATTTGTTGTATAAGTGAGGAATCCAACAATAAAGTTTAGCTCCATATCTAGGATTCCTTTAAAATGTAAGCCATTTACATCTGAAGATATTGTTCTTCTTCCCAAAGCTATTGTGGCAAAAGTTATTTCTCAATGAAATACCAGATTTATCTTCTTCTTATTTTTGTGCAGGGACGGGTGCCTGAAAGTTCTTCAGTTTGAACCATCAAGTGTATGACTCAATTATATGTTACGAAGACACATGACTTCAGCAAAATTCCAATCAGTCCACTACATGCATTCTGATAATCCTGGAAGAAAGGCAGAGTATAAATCCAATCAATCAATCAGTCAAGAATATAGCTTTTTTGCTTGTGTCACCAACAAAACCTTGATTTAAAAAAACACTAATATATATATGGAACTTCTCAATGCAGCTTTAGTAATTTCATAATTTATCAATCAACTTTGTTTCATGCTAATATGTTAGATAACTACCATTTCATTAACATCATTCCATTATTTGTAATCCATACCAATTACAGCCAATATCATTGTGTTTCCTTATCTGCAATGATTCTTACACATTTCTGACTTGTAACTTTTGGAGTTAGTTTATTTGCACATATAAAAACATTTTTATCCTTCATGTCCCATCATATATGGGATTCCCAAGGCAGTGCTATCTTTAATACAAAATGGTCAGAAAGAATGTTCCTGATTGTCACTGTTAGAAATGCATTATGGTGATTAATCAAGAGCCAAAGTCAGACAAAACCTGAGTACAGATTGAGTCTGACCTATTTGAAATACAGTGCACCCGCACAAGTGCGGGCTTGCCATCCACGGTTTGAGCTTCAGTGGATGGCAAACCCCAGCTTTCTAAATGGGTGCACATGCATGTGGTGCCACAAGTAGGAGCATGTGCCCATTGAAAACAGGTCTCACATTTTTTACTATCTGCACTGTACTTGGGACCATTTTTTTACTATCTGCACTGTACTTGGGACCAGAAGTGTTTTAGATTTTGGATTTTTTAAAGATTTTGAAATATTTGCATATACATAATGAGATATCTTGGAAATGAAACCCAAATCGAAATATGAAATACATTTATATTTTGTATACCCATAGCCTGAAGGTAATTTTATACATATTTTAAATAATTTTGAACATGAAACAAAATTTGTGTACACTGAACCACCAGAAAGCAAAGGTGTAACTCTCTCTGCCACCCATGTGGACAATTTTAGAGTATTTTGAAATTTTGGATAATACCTATACAAATAAATTAAGTTCATGGTCCTTCATTAAAAGCTTGCCTAAATAGAACAACCTTAAGATGAGACCTTAATATCCTTGAAAATCTGTCCTCTGGATCTCATGGGGAACTGTGTGGTCCATATCTGCTGTGAAGGCCTTGCTGTGTGTGTCTATAATCATTCCTTGAACAGGAGGAGGTACATGGTGAAGGACTTCCTTTTTCATTAGAATCCTCATATGGAAGGAGACAGACCTTTACATATCCCAATTCTAAACCATTTATTAACACTTTAAATCTATCAACCACTGGTTTTTGTCATTATCATTCAATTCTCTTTTCCTTTTCTGATGTGAGATGTGATGAGAACTTCTGTGGAGTGAGAATGTGAGAATGTTTTTATTTTTACATTTTCCCCCATGTACTTTCAACAGCCAAGCTGCCCATACACAGATAAAGAGAATCTCATTTAAATATGTCAAGTCTTGAATGCAAACTCTTTGCTTTAAATTGAAGCTGATATATTTTTTTAAAATATATATAGTGAAAACATTCTATTCTTGTAATATAGATAGCTGGACATAATACTACTCAGAGGAAATGAGTTGCTTGATTTTGTTTTTAATTTTTTTGTTTTAAAATCTCCATTACTGTTTAAATTCATGTTTCTTGTAAAATGTCCCCAATGAAAGTGGATCTATTCCAAATCAATATGAGTGTTCTTGTTATTTTAATCTTCACTTATTCACAAGACTTGACATGACACCAGACATCACACAAAGTATTTGTTTATTTCCAGTATTGGTTAGGCAATGTCTTGGCCATTTGGATCATACATTCATTGTAAGTTATCTGCTTTTCTATGTCCAGTTCTCATCCTAAAGACACAACACACACACACAAATTATACCGCATATTCAAGCCACAAAAACAAACACAGAGCAAATATTTCTTGTGGTTACTTCCTCTGCTGAAGATATGTCAAAGCCTCAGTCTGAGCACATTTCCAAAAGCTACATCAGAGTGGCCTCAAACACTTATGAAGAGGGTGTGTGTGTGTAAAAATGTGGATAACCAGAAGATAGCATCACATTCACTTCCTGTTACTTTAGGGTCAATGTCATGAAAAAGGTTCTGTAAAGTAAGACTTTATTTTCATTGGCCAATGCCTGTCAGAGTTAAGCAGATGCATAGTTATTTTAATTTCATATAGAACTTTTAGTCAGTTTTCACAAGTATGTATTGACAATCCTACAAGTGAACAGTAACCTAAAACCAACGTCAGCATTTATTAGAGTAACTTAATATTGTCAGCATTTTCCCAATGCATGTGGAAGTGACAATGCATTGTTGATCATGAGGTCCTACTTTGGACATAAATGTTAACAATAAATTTTTATATCTGCATTTCTTAACATTTCTTCTGAATCCTGTTGGTTAGTCCCAACTAAATAGATCAATATAGTCAATTAATTCGTGGTGAATCTACACAGAGGTAAATCTTATTGATGCAAAGGGTCTATTCTAGTCAAAACTAGCAACAGGACTTTGGCCAATATACTCTAAGTCAGTGATTCCCAAAGTGGGTAGTACATCCCCCTGGGAGCAATGGAATGATCTGGGGGGGAGTAAGGGGGTGGGGCTGGCAAAGGGTGGTGAGGGAAAATGGGGGTTGGGCCTTCTGTTAAGTATTAGTGCACAAAAAAGACAAGGGGAACCAACGACCTTTAGGACCATGGTGGGAATGAAAGTTCCATGAAACTTATTTTAAGTGTCCCTTAAAACCACCACAAAACTTTATTTTGTGTGGTGATGTCTCCGCTCTTCACCTGCCCACATGAGCTCACTCTCTTAGCCTCTCACTGGTAGTGGTGGAAAACTCATACAAGGCTTGGATACAGGGCATCATTTCTGTGGCTTGGAACAGTACAATTTCAGGACAGACTGACTGAACCAAGGAATTAGAGCAAGTGGCAGTGAGGAAGAACTGATGGCAAAAAGGCGCTTTCAAATCGGAGACCCTGCTTAAGCTTTGTAAGCTTTGCTGGGACTTGGCTGGCAGGCTGGAGCTGCACTCCAGCCTGTCTGGCTTTCTTTCATTGGACAGGTTGAAGAATGGCAGTTTTAAATTTGCAGGCTGAGAGAAGAAGTGTGGTGGGGGGAAGACATGTCTCTGGGGGGAGTAATATCTGTGGTTGATTTTTGGAAAGAGCCCTTCACCTTGGAGCAGCTCCTGAAGTTAAAACATGTCTCTTTCCCTGTCCACACCAGTCTCCAGTCCAGAGCAAATGGTCTCTGTAAACCCACTATACACACACTGACTCTGCCCCTTTCTACCCCAACATAGAAGGATCGAGAGTCCTTCCTTGCTGGAGAGAAGCATGTCACTTTGCACCTGGTCACCTTGGGAGCAGCAACTAAGCAGCTGGCTGAGCAGTGACCGAGAAGCTTCTTGTCTACACTGACCATTGCCACAAGGCTGGAATGGGTGAAAAGTTTCTCGGTCACTGCTCAGCCAGTGGCTCAGTCACAGCTCAGCCAGGGTGACTAGATGCAAAGGAAGCAGAAACCAAGAATGACTGTTCTAAATTTGCAATAGAACAGTAGACCTAATATCAAGAAATTGGCATTGGGGGGCACTAGAGTTGTCGTTCAAGGAAAGGGGGTGGCCCAAAAATGTAAATTGTGGATTAGGATGAGACATATAAGTTAACAAGCAACATTGTCTCCTTGCAAGCAGCCATAATGCATTTCTAACAGTGACAATCAGGAACATAATGTCATCAGTACAATATAGATAGAATAAGTGAAAAGGCATAGCAATGGCTACCATCCATTTCTATAACTGAACAAAAATATTTTACAATGCTATGCTTTCTGTATCAGTAACACTCTAACACACTTTCTTCTGAAAACTCTGGAAAAAATGGCATATCAGAAAAATGAAGCACTTTTCCTGTCCTCAATATGAGTAATGACGGTACTTAGTCCAGCTACAGTGTGCTATTTCACCACTTCCCATCATATAAAAAACAAGCTCCTTAAAAATGAGTGCACAAGTAATATATATCTCTAGGGCACCAAGTCAACATTTATTCAGGAAGGCACTTGAGGTTGTTATTACATCACATCATACAGTGTCACTCAGTGACAGTGTGATATGCCCCAGCAGGAAGAATTCCATGTTGCCTCCAGGCTATCAAGTAGAAAGACAGATACAATAAAGTTATGGGAAAATTGAAAAAGAACTGATGTGATTATGTTCCTTGTCTTTCCTCCCATAGAGGTTCACATTTCCAAGGGTTACAAGTTCAAGCAAACAGACTGTGGAAAAAAAGCTCAATCAAAATTTCATGTTTCATCTCCCTTCCCCTCCTGCACCTAGTATAGATGCTAGTATACTGCATGATTTCAATGGTTTATTCCAATTAACAAAATGTACAGACTGAGATAAGTAGTCCTTTTGGATCATACCATTTTTACAACTAATAAACTACTGTATGTTGGTTTGTAATGAGAGCCACAGAGCCACATAAGACAAGATACACAGTCCTGTTGTTCAAAGAAAACTTTATGTTTCTTTAAAGATAGAACTTACATTTTCAAAATGGCTTTCCTAAGGTATTTCAATATTACATTTTTAATAATAACAATATATAATAAAATTTATTTATATCCCACCCCTCTGCAAATGCAATTGGGGGAGCTTACAAATAGTAAAACATCACAAATATACAGTCCCAAAACCCACCCACCCCTTGAAACAGTATTAAACATGAGAGCATTAAAACAACAAGAAACAACAAACATTAATTTAAAGTTAAATTAATGAAGAATGCAGAAAATCTCCAGTTTATTTGTTTGCATAATGTTTATACATGTTTGTGTAAGTTTGTCTAAATACCTATTCAGTAGCCAGTGTTGTGCAGTGGTTTTAGTATTGGTCTGGAGACCAGGCTTCGAACACTGCTTGGTCATGGAAACCCACTGGGTCACCCTGGACAAGTCACACTCTTTCTTCCTCAGGGGGAAGCAAAAGTAAACCCCTTTCTGAACAAATCTTGCCAGGAATACCCCATGATATGTTCACCTCAGAGTCAACATAAATCAGAAACAACTTGAAGGCATACAGCAACAATTAACACCCCAAAAGCAAAAAGTGTTCTAAATTGGACGCA
Source organism: Phrynosoma blainvillii (assembly GCA_026167975.1). Taxonomy (NCBI): domain Eukaryota; kingdom Metazoa; phylum Chordata; class Lepidosauria; order Squamata; family Phrynosomatidae; genus Phrynosoma; species Phrynosoma blainvillii. The sequence continues at coordinate 52,005,840 of JANUYF010000004.1, forward strand.
GAAGGAAAGGAGCATTTAGAGTGTGTTTGCCCAGTGATTAGAAATTTGATATCACTTTTTTCACAGCACCATACTACAAAATCCTCAGATCTATAGTTTGGTGAGAGGCTTAGAATTTTCTGCTAGAGAGCTCTAGTGCTGCAGTTCAGGGGAGTGCAGTAGAATTTCTCTAGCAGAGAATTTTAACTACCTCCTCAATTTACAAATTCCAAGACTCTGTAAGATTGTACTATGACAGTTAAAGCAATATACTACACTGCTAAATCTGTGTAGTATGGATACACTCAGTGTCCATTCATGAAGTCATTTGAACTGTTACCAGGTAATGGGAAACTGCAGACTCTTCTGCAGTATATTGAAAATCTTTTAGATTGGTTGCCTTCTTGTTTGATTGTTGAATTCATTGCCAAGTACTATTTAATATGTGCCTTTGCAATCCTCTCTCCACAGATAATCACCAATTCCATAGTGTTTAGGTGTCTGTGTGGTGTAGTGTTTTGAGCGATGGACTACAGCTCTGGAGATCAGGATTCGATTCTCTTCTGACCCACAAAGATCCACTGTGTTAGGAAGGATCTAATTAGGGGAATTTATAATTAGCTCAAATTGTGCAAGAGTGGGGCCCTAACAATACTCCGCAAGACCGGAGTACCATTGTGTATACCAGAGGACTACGAGATCCCACAATGGATAACGCTGAAACAGGCTTATTCAATTAAGGTCTAAATGTTTATTAAAAGGGGAAAAGTGCACACATATAAATATAACACACGCACTCACACTGTACACTTAGAAGTAAAGGAGTGAAAGTGAGAATAGACTGAGATGGGCCAAACTATAGGAGATATTCACTTCCAAAGGCTTCTCCAGGATCTGCTGTGGATGGGGATGGTGATGGTGATGATGCACACCGCCAAAATGTAGGAAGGGATGGCTGAGGAGCTATGATCAGAGTGCAGACTGACGTGGAGTCAAGATGCACTCTAAGGATAGCACATTGAGTCTACAAATCTAGGGGTTTATATAGGATTATCTAGCTTCTGGCTATAGACTTGATGGCTTGGCTGAAGCCTGCACAAAGGCGCTGATTGCCTGGGCTTTGTTAAGCCAAGGTGTGAGGATGACCTAAACAATGCACTTGGGTCTTGACGCAATCAAGGAGGGAGGCTAAAGAGAAAAGGGCACAGTTAAATCTAATCACTGCCCCATCAGGAGTAAGACTCGGGACAAATAAGCACTATTATGTTGACTTTGGGGATAATGGTCTTTCCTCTTTAGCAACTCCCAAACCTGTCTGGTAGGGAATTTTCCAGTTGTTTGGGCAGGCTTTTCCCTGTGCCTACCTGACTTACCATCTAGAGGCTTATGGCTGACGTCCCACAGAGGTCAGTTCGAAGTCATATGTCCCAAAATTTTATTAAACTCATATTTGCTAACAACCGGGTGACCTTGGGTGAGTCATACACTCTCAGCTTCAGAAAAAAACATGACAGATTAATAATAATAATAATAAATAAAATTTATTTAATACCTCGCCTATTGGAAAACCAATCCAGGCAGCTTACAAATTAAAATCGAATACAAACCCCACAACAATCCCTCCCTCCTTAAAACAGTATTAAATCACAACAGCTTAAGAACAATATAACAATTAAAACTTAAAATTATACAACACAATAGACACTCCACTATGGCCCGTGGCAGTGTTCCTGTCCATCCCAGATGGGGCCACGTAAGGAACAGTGCAGGTTAAGGCTTGGAAGAATTAATCTGGAAAGGCCTGCCAGAAGAGATCCGTCTTGATAGCTTTTTTAAAGCTGTCTAGCGATGTTAACTGACAGATCTCATCCGGCAGGCCATTCCAGAGTTTGGGGGCGACAACAGAGAAAGCCCTCTGAGAGGGCGCTGCAAGCCTTGATTTTTGGGGCTGCAGCAGGTTCCTCCCAGAGGACCAGAGAGCGCCGGGAGGATTGTATGGTAGGAGGCGGTCCCTGAGATAACTTGGACCCTAGCCATTTAGGGCTTTAAAGGTGATAACCAACACCTTGTACTGGGCCTGGAAGCTGATTGGCAGCCAGTGGAGGGACCTCAGAACTGGAGTAATGTGGTCCCTCCTAGATGTTCCCGACACTAACCTGGCTGCCATATTTTGTACCAGCTGTACTGCCACACAAATAATTTTGTACCAGCTGGCTGCCATATTTTGTACCAGATTCACCTTGGGGTCACCATAAGTCAAAAACAACTTGAAGGCACACAGCAACAGTGACAAAAACACTTACTGCTTTTATCAAGCATTTTCTGGTTTTAGTACTTTTTTTTACCACCCTACATTTTGTTAATGAAAGTTAGGACACACGTATTTTAAGTAAATTTAAGTTAATAATAATAATAATAATACAAATAATTTTTATTTGTATTTCCCACCTCTCCCTGTGGATCGAAGCGGGATAACAAGTAATATAATGAAATAGATAATAGCAGGAAGGCATGAAGAAACATGTCAAATGAAACTTTTTTTGAAATGTAGAGAAAGTGATGGGAAAACTAGAACTCTTGTAATTTTGGTATGCAAGTCTCAATATGCATAACACCAGTAATACTTTGCATACCAGTGCTCTTCTGTATCTTACCGCTCATCCAGCTATAAAGAGAAGTGAAGACTCACAAGGAAATGACAATAATGTTTAGGGGTTGAATTATTCTTTTAGATAATTAATGCTTGGATTGGTTGTGTAACACATCAGATTCAAGGGATGACAGAATGATAAATTCAAATTCAATATCCAGGTATTCCCAGAAAAAGGCCTTTGCAGACAGCCAGAAATAGTGCAAATTGAGTCCACTTTAAAGGTTAGGGTTAGTGCTAGGGAATCATAGGAATTTTTTTTTTTCCCCCTGAGACATTGAACCTTCTCTGTCAGAGAGCTCTGGTGCCACAATAAAATACAGTTCCCATGATTCCCTAACCCTAACCCTTAAAGTGGACTCAATTTGCACTATTTCTAGCAATCTGCAAAGGCCCAAAGTTACCATAGCCACATCTCAAAGGAGGTTTCCAAAAATCAGGTTGTGTTGCTTTATCCATGTTAGGAAGCCAGTTCTAGCCATTTTTATCTACACCAGGAGCAACTCTTTAAACCAATAGATCTTCATTGCACATTCAAGACCATTTTTTGTTCTGATGTGTATGCAATTTCTTGGCAAGCTTTATTCAGAGGAGGTTTTCCCTTAGTGAGAGAGTGTGACATGTACAAAGTCACCTAATGGTTTTCTATGACTGAATGGGGAATTGAACCAACTGGACTCTGCACTGCAGAAATCAAGTAGTTTGCCACCACATTAACTGTAATGGCTCCATTCTGTGGAATCCTGGATTTATTATTATTATTATTATTATTATTATTATTATTTTGTAGTTTGGTGAAGTATTCAGCCTGGTCTGTCAGAGAGAGATCTGCTGCCTCAAAAAACTACAAATTCCAGGATACTGTAAGATAGAGTCATGGCAATTAAAGTAATGTCAAATTGTACACCCTTAGTCCTACACTGAAACTACTGTGCTACTCTGGTTCTTATTCAAGACCATGTCATCCCCAAATACTGTTCATTACCACAGGGACAGATAATAACAATATAGTGTTTCTGAAAAAATTATCCCAACACCAGTGCAGCACCTCTGTGAGCTCTGACACCTACTAGAACCAAGAGAGAACAACACAGAGGGGAGGAAAAAAGGCCAGCTGATGTAGATCAGTATTAGAAGCTATGTACACATGAGCTTTGGAGTGAGTGAGTGAAAGTAGGGTAGAAAGGAGAAAGAGGGATACCCCACTTCCAGCTTTCTGTACCCAGTAATCACTTTGCCCATATCCCCTGTCCTCTGCATAGGTGCCATACCCATCTGGATCATGCCTCCAATAATATCCATTATTTCCAATAATATCCACTTTTAAAAGCAAAAGATGAGGCTTTTGTAACAAATGTTCACACACTATGTTCTGTCTATAAAATTTGAATTTAAGTATACGTTTGTTGATAAAACTGCTTGTTGTCACGATCCTGATTGAAGCCAACTCTGCTGGGTTTTTATAGGTTCCTGGGCAAGAGACCCATAATTATGTTCTCCACACCTTTATTCCCCCCCCCCCCAAAAAAAAAGCTTTGGGCCATGATGTAGTTATGAACACTGCTGCTAGACATGCCTTGACACAACTTGTACAAACATTCTGCCTTTATTAGGAGACCAATTTTGTTAATTTATCCAAACATTGCCCACATATTGTTAAGAGGAACTGACACTGCAGACTGCACAGCCTTGTAAATGTCTGTGCTACATTGTCAAACAAAGGTTGCCTGATGCCTTCACAGGAATATTCAGTTGTTGTGACTATCACAGCAGAGAACCAAACTCTCAGAACTCTTCGGAAGCTCGCTGTCTGTATATACACCAGTTCTGAAGATGTGACATTCTTGCTATACAGATCATTTACACAGTAAATGATGTAAACTCTGCAGGAAGAAAAAAGAGTCAGTGCATGGGTGTGTGTATGTGAGAGTGAATGTGAGAGAGTGTGTGTGAGAAAGAATGATCTATTGCATAGGCATCTATAAAAACCAAGGTTAGATGGCTCCAGAAAGATTAGTCAATTTCCTTTTTAAAAAATAATAATAATGTGTCTAAACTGCTACTAGACACAATAATTAAACAGAAACTCCAAGTCCAGAGGAAGAATATTTCTGAAAAAAGCAACCGGGCAGAGTTCTTGCTTTCATGACTTGAATGTGAACTTCCTTTAAACAAATAGAACACTGAATATATCAGTCTGATATGTCTAATTCTGTTCTCTCCCCACAAAGCTTAGGTTAGCACAGTGGTGAGGAATCTTTGGTTGTCCACAAGGGTGTAGCTATGTGGGGGGGGGGGGGGGGGGGAGAGACAAAATAAGGGCATTAGCCCTCCAAACAAAAATTCTTTTCCTCCCCTCCATTACATTTTTCATCAATCTCTGCTTCTAGCAAAGAGTGAAACATTGAAAATTGTTCATTCCTAGAAATCTTATAGAATCATAGTTGGAAGAGACCCCAAAGGCAATTCAGTCCAACCAATCAAAGCCCCCTGGGACAAATGGCCATCCAGCCTCTGTTTAAAAACCACCAAAGAAGGAGGCTCCACCACACTGTTCCACTGTTGAACAGATCTTACTGTCAGAACATTTTTCCTAATGTTGAGGTGGAATCTCTTTTCCTGTACTTTGAATCCATTGCTCCAGGTCCTATTCTCTGGGGCAGCAGAAAACAAACTTGCTCCATCCCCCATATGGCATCCTTTCAAATATTTAAACAGAGCTATCATATCACCTCTTAAACTTCTCTTCTCCAGGCTAAATATACTCAGTTCCCAAGTCTCTCCTCACAGGGCATGATTATATTTGCTGTGTTCACATTCCCTTGGTAACTCTGTTTTCACTTTTTCTGTGGATGCTTAAACAGTATTTCTAAATGCTCAAGTGAAGTTTTAAGTTACTGTAATTCAAGAAATTTGGGGACTAAGGGAAAATTGAGGGGGAGAGAAGTTTGTGGGGGAAGCAATGCTCTTATTTTGCCTGCCCCCAATAGCTATAGAAGTTTTGGATTTCAGCTTCTGCAATTTCTTTCCACTAACTATACTGAAAGTATATGAACAGGGACATATAGGACAAGGAGTCTTGTAATGTCTCATCCACAAGGTTGTCATGGGTCAAGATCAACTCGAGGGCAGTTAACAGCAACAAAAACTATACTGGATAGAGCTTCAGGGAAGACTGCCTGTTCCTTTATAATTATATACTGCTTTCCCCTCAGAACTGGGATCTGCAACAAGATTAAAAACTGGTACAGATCAAAACAGACAAAAGCAGGTCCAAATACAAACAAGTATAATAGTTGCAATGCTAAAACAGATTGAATTAAATGCCATTTTACAAAACACAAGTTTGGCTATATATATATATATATATATATATATATAGCACCAATTCATTAATGACAAATATCCCAACTGACACCCAATTGCTGAAAGCCTGCCTGAATAAAAAGGTCTTCACAGAGAATTTCATCACCTGGGAGCAACCACCATGAAGGTCCTTTGAAACATCACCATCACCATACAAGTGAGAATAGTGGGATTGAAATAAGGGCCTCTTGCCCTTTTCAGACAGATCAAGTTGAAATCCAAACAGCCTAAAGGCCAATATTTCCCATTCTTCCATTTAGTCCTTCAGTGCTCACTTTTAACAGCTAGGTTCAGTAGACATGGCTCAGCTGAGCTTTCAGCAGTTGATGCTCCTATTTAACTTTCAGTGGTCCCTGGTTGCTTCAATGTTGTGTTTTTATGCTTCACTTTTATATTGTTTTTACTTTTGGATGCCACCTGACATGGCCCCTAAGTTGAGAGGCAATCTAAAAATGTGCTCAGATAAATAAATAAATAAAACCATATTCCTAAACTGCAGCCAAATAAGAATTAAAGAGAAAAACCTGGCTGAGGAAGGAAGCAATTCAGGTTGGACAGAGTTTTTCCTTTCATTTTGCATTCTTCTGCTGTCAGCTGCCTTTTGCTGCCTCATTTCATATTTCTGAGTCTACAGATCGGGGCAGATGAACCAAGCAACAACAGGAGCGGGAACAAAAACAAGACACAAATTGCACGAACTCATTCATATCATGGCTCCCTAGGGATCCACACTACAAGAAGATGAAACCCCATAGGAACTTTTCTACAGTGAAGACAACTTTTCCATTCAGCTGCTTCTGCCACTATTGTCTCTTGTTTATTTCATCTGTGGATCTTCTAAACTCCATGCAAGCACCTCTTTGCAGACCCAGGACCAAAGAGAGTGCATACAGATTCTCTGGCCAGGATGTGCTACAAAAACCTCTGGAGTCTAGAAAGTAAAAGCAGGGTGTCTGTGTGAGGTGGAATTCTGCCAAAGATGGCAAGACCAAAAGGGATTGCTCTCTTGTGGGAATATGAGGGTGAGAGCCCATCTCCCTGACTGCAAAAAAGTGGAACAGGGTTAGTTCAATTGATGAGATTATCACATTAATTTTAAAACCAGCTTACCTGATCCAGTTTAAATTTTTAATCAGGTGGCATCCTGATATTATCAGAAGGATTTTGCCACCAAAGGATTTGCCACTCAGATCCATCCCCACTCCCAGGGCCACTCTGGCAGCCATTTTCTTAAGCTGGAAAACTCCCGGCTTCGAAAAGAGGCATGCTGAGCACCCCTGGGATCAGGAATGGACCCAGGATGGACCCAAGAAGTGATTTCAGCAGCTAAATCCTTCTGATATCAGGATGCTGCCCGCTTTAAATTTTAAACTGGATCAGGTAAGCCAGTTTTAAAATTAATGTGATAATTTGAATGTGTGTGTTTAGAGCTGCAGTAGCTGAGGTTGCTCTTTGATGGTGGAAGTATGTGTTTGACATAATGAAGTAAAACAGACTTGCCATTATACAGAGCTGCAGAACATATGGTGTTGGAAGATAATTATGGCACTATGGGAGAGGGAAGTGCAATAAGGTGCTGGTTGCCCCTAAATTATTTGAACCTGAATTCTCAAATGTTAAGTCTGGCTAAGTGTGCATTCATACAATTAAAGCAAGCGTACCAGCTGAACTATTCCTGAAGATTTTAGATCTGACCACATTATCACTTGCCGTAGGAGGGAAGCAGACCAGGGCATCGGGGACGCCCTGGGACGGTGCGCTGCGGGACCGCGGCAGCCGCACCGCAGCGCACCGTCGGTGCCTCTGAAAGGAGTGCAAAATCAGGGAAAGTGCGCCCTAAACACGTCGGGCGCACTTTCCCTGGCTTTTCTGCAGCAGCGTGTGAGGACGCTGCGGCAGGAGGTTGCCCCTGGAGCGCCGGCCATGCGGAGGGCCGGCAGCTCCGAGGGCAACCTCGGGAGGAGGAAGGGGCACCGCTCGTGCGGCTGCCCCTCCTCTTCCTTGCCTCGGAGACGACCCTATTGGTCATCTGCCGAGGCCCTTAGTTATATCCCATTTGGATTATTGCCATGTGTTCTACATGAGGATGCCTTTGAAAGAGTTTTTGTAAACTGCAGCTGATACAAACTGTTTCAGCCAAACTGTTGACTGGGGCTGGCTACAGAGAACATACTGCTCTCCTGTTACAAAAGTTCGCCTGACTACTGATCTATTTCTGGGCACAACTCAAAGTGCTTGTTATGTTCTCTAAAGTGGGATACAACTTGGGTCCAGGCTATCTCAAATACCATATCCTCTCATTTAAAAGACAACTTTAAAGTCTTCAGGAGCGGCCCTTCCCTTGGTCCTTCCATCTTCCGAGAGTACACTTGGTGAAGCATAAAAGAGGGTCTTCTCAGTGGCTACTTCCAAATTAAAGAACTCCTTTCCAAAAGATGTTCACCAACTTCCCTTCTGTTTTGTCTTTCTGCCAGGAAACACAGATCTTTCAGTTCAGAAAGGACTTTATCAAACTCAGGAGCTTTAAAGGGATGGGTCAGATTTTTGAATATTTTAATTCCTGTAGTTTGTTTGTTTTTTAAAAAAAATATTTAATTTAATTTTTATTTGTTGCTTTTTTACTGGAATTTTAAAAATTTCTGTTGAAAGACACCTTGCATCCCAGCCTTGAGAAAAAGATAAGATATAAATCAAATAAATAAATTTGGCTTTTGGGCCATGGGTATGTGAACTGCCATAATAAGCACATACACTTTACAATTTATTGCTACACCATTGATATCAGCCACACTTTATCTCCTGGTTCTTTGCACTTTGTATTTCTGTGCAGGAAGGGCATGGAACACAGTTCATGCCGAGAGTCCTACAACCCAAAGTGACAAGGCTAGAAAACACTTTGTTTCAATCTGATCTTCTCAGAATGCAAAGGCTATGAAGTCTATTGTTTATTTTGGCTCAGGTGACTTCTGAAATGTTTAGATGCTAGAGGTAAATTGAGCTGAGTTAATTCAATACCTCCAACTATTTGAATAACCTTGCTAGTGAATTGTTTGCTTATCTACAAGCAAGGTTACATTTCTCTTTTAGTTGGGGATTATTTCTTCACACAAAGTACCTCCAAAAATGGAATTTAAGGGGTCTTCCATAGCTTTGTGAAGCCATCTTGTTTTTCATGGAATACTGCCAAAAGCTGTTTGTGATTTGGATGATTAATATGCTACTGAATCTGACATTGAAAGCTTTGGATAAAATTAATTTTATTTTTCAACTTATATTTTATTAAGCCAAATGAAAGACAGACATTTTAACAGTCAATGAAGATTATAGAATCTAAAGCACATTCCAATATGATGATAACTGAATGTAAGCTATATTCAGTCATTTACATAGCATAACTATAATATGATTATTTTGGAATAAAACAACAACATAGTACTCTATTTCAGGTCTAAATTAAACTAGACAACTCTAGAACATTGACGGGTCATATTATAATATGGGACAAGTCTTTTAACCCTATCTACCCATCCATCCACACCCCTTGGAAGTGTCCATAACATACTTAGCGTAGGCCCACTGTATATCATTTTTGTTGTAGATGCAGGAAACATTATTATTTATGCACTAAGCATTCATCAGCAAACTGTGAGTGGCTACAGCTCTCTTTTGCATTTTTATGTAGCAACGAGACTTAATTTAGCTTCTTCATAATGTCTAAAATTTTCTTTACAATTATCTCAATTCGCTAAAACCATTTGATTGTTTAAGTTCACAACTCTCCCAAGATTTCTTTTATGTTCAACAAAGTCATCCTAGGTTTTTGTTTTCTGAGTCAATATTTGATGCAGAAGTGGCATTATTTAATTTTCCAGTGTTTTAAGAAAGTGTAATTGTTTCAGAGTCAATAGTACCAGTATATTTGTTCATTTGTAAAAAAAAATTAAAAATGTTGCATCCCCCAAGCACGGGAGCCAGGTCCCATAAAATCAGAAGTTGTCGATGACAAGGATGATGATTTGGTAGCATGGATAAAGACATCACACACACACCCAACACACACATTTCATCAACAATTTAGACCTCTTTGTTTCCTCTTACTTTAGTTGCAATAGGTGGGATGGAATGAATTTTCCCAGCAAGAAATGTGATTCTTGTTAATATACAACAGGAGTTGGCAACCTACAGCCTGGGAGTCGGCCCCGGCCCCTCAAGGCCTTTGGACCAGCCCCAGCCCAGCCCTTCCGCCACAGCTGCCGCTGCATGCGCCACCGCCACACGAGTCGCGGCCGCCATTTTGTTTTCCGAAATGGCGGCCGTGACTCATTTGTGCATGTGCTGGAGTACTGCGCATGTGCAAATGAGTCGTGTCGTGGCTGCCATTTTGGAAAACAAAATGGCGGCCGCGACTCACTTGTGCATGTGCAGTACGCCGGAAGTACTGCGCATGCACACAAGAGCATGCACGCTCATGCGAAGTACTTCCAGCATACTGCGCATGCATGAGCGAGTGAGCGAGCAAGAGTGTGCACGGGGCTCCATTCCCCCCCCCTCGGCCCACAAAAGAGCTCCGGACCAGTGGACCAGCCCCAGGTAGGTAAAAGTTGCCTACCCCTGATATACAAGGTTGCTTTGTCTTGAATTAGCAATCACTTCAAAGTGTATGAGTAGGATTGGATAATAATAATAATAATAATAATAATAATAATAATTTTATATACCGCCCGGTGGCGGACCAATCTAGGCGGTTTACAAGGCTAAAAATATACACAGCTTAAAATAACATAACTCCCTCCCCACATTAAAAATGAATTAAACTAGATATCAATTAAAAACAATAACTATTAAACAACAAAAACAATAAAACCAATTAAATAAGAGCAACAGACCTCGTATGTTTACTTCCCCAAAAATCTTAACATTTGATGCATCATTGTGTTTCATTTTAAGTCCAAATTGAAATGTACAATTTTAAGACCACCATCTATCTTCATTTTAGCATTATATCAGTTTGACAATACTTTAACTGCCATGGCTCCATTCTATGGTATTCCAGGGTTTTTCATTTGGTGTATTATGGTATTCCAGGGTTTTTCATTTGGTGTATCACTTTGTATTTTCTGCTATGCACCTCTAGTTTAGAGGAATATGCTAGAGCTCCCTAGAAGAAAAATGGAAATGCCTCACTAAATTTGAGGATTTTGTATGATGAAGCCATGACAGTTAGAATGGCATAAACCTGCTATAACTGTTGAGCATCAATACACTCCAAATTCCATTGACATTTTATAATACAGGATAAAAATGCCTATCCAACATTTCTCCAGGAGAACAGAATATCATATAGCACTAATTTTCACTTGCATGGTAGCTTCATAGGACCAGGCAGAGAATGGCAGAGAATGTTCTGCCACAGGCTTGACGCTAGTGAGAGTGCCATCTTTTGCTGTCAACAATACATTAGGAACACTATCTCATGAAATTCCACCTGAGCATTTAGGCCAACAGGCTTCTAAATGAAATGATAAATGCCTCTATAAGAGAAAGCATTTTTTCTACTTAAAAGTAAGAGCTTATAGAAACTTTTTGCCACCTCATATTATATAATTAAACCCTTTGTCACATCATATTAAATAATTAGGCTTCCCCCAGCCAATACTATAAATGGGGACAGTTTCATCCAGTGCAGTTTTTTATAAAAATTTGCTTGTTGAATAATTGGAGGGTTTTTTTAATTTAAAAAACAAAACAAAAAATGTCAATGTGAAAGAAACCAAAATGGACAGAGTCATCCATCAGACCCAATACTTTCCTCACTTCTTAAAAGTCAGGTTTTCATTCTGTGCACATTCAGCTATGCTAGTGCTGAATTAGAGTTGCACTCCTCTTTTTTCCTCCCTGAGAGGCTCCATATCTTTAGTACCTATAAAGCATCCAAGTACAACATTGTTTTATTAATGCTAGAAACAGCCATACCTGCTGGATTCAGCTGGATAATCACCCAGCTGGTTATCACCATTGAGAATTAATGGGATATCTGCCATTTTTCAAATTTGGCAGGGAAAGAACCTGAGGTTTTAAAGGTCAAAATGTAGAAGAAAGTGATTGCTGGATTTTCCCTGCCCCATCCCCTCCAATTTTCTTCCCTAGACAGGTTTCATCTGTGCTGTTTGTCCTCATCCCAGCCCTGAAATTACCAGCTTCAGCACAGCTCTAATATTAGACATAGGCTTAGAACCAAACTGTATAATGAGTTTCATTTGCCCAATGGAGCCATGGATATGCAGCTCACCATGTCACATGAAAAAGCTCTTTGCAACTTGAAGGCAGATTAAAAAGCAGTTTGAAATATGAAACAGGAGTGTGCCGCTGCAAATGAATGTGTTGGGGGAGAATTCCCATCTCTTTCATTTTTGTGTTAAAATAGTTATTTGGATCTTGGCCATATTTACATAACTCTGCAAACACTGATTTTATTGTTTGTTAATAAAACATATAGACATCCACAGTGCCATCTTGGACTGGAAATGGGGAGACAGAATATTATTGATTCATCTACCATATGTTCATATAAAATCAACATAAATGGGAGGAAAGTCAGTGATTATCAACATCTGGAAGAATTGTCAGCCTATCTGATGCAATATTTTTTCAAAAGGGAAACTGGATGAAATAAAATGATTATTTAATCAATTTAAATTGGAATTTATTACTACCAGCTGACTATATAGTATGTAGTGCCTTGAAGTTAGTCTTTGTGACTTAAATAATTTATTGCTGGGGACAATCTAAGACTTCCATTGAATATTCTTGCCACAAAAAGGAGTTTGGGTAAGGCTGGGGAATGCTCTGAAAGACACCCATCTACTGCAGCGCTCACCTTTTTTTCACCAGTTCATTGCCACTCACAATACTTGGAAGCTTTAGTGTTTTGCTGCCATTATTTGTTGAATGGCTGGAGTGGAGTGGAGTGGGTCAGGAGGGCAGTCATATCAAGTGATATTGTCAAATTACTTGTCCTGTTTGACTATGGACTGACATCACTGAAGACAGACAAAGCTAAATCAGATGGAAGCAGAGGTCCCTTATGCTGAACTAGCTTCCCTTGTGGTGTCATCAACGAGCAAAACATAACCATCACTGGAAGAAGCAGCACTCATGGCCAGGACATCTGGAAGGCTGGTAGAAGAGAACTTATAGCCTCATACCACCCTTAACCATTTTTTTTATTTATTTTTTTGCTGCTGCTGCTATTATTATCCATAGAAAGACAGAGTTCATCCATAGAAAGACAGAGCAGAGAGGCAGCAGAGGCAGCAGCAAGGCCACTGGAGGACACAGGGCCTTGGCTGGTGACATCCCTCCCCCCTCCCAGCAGGGCTTAAGAAGCTGTACCTGAGGCCAAGACTGCAGAGGACTCGGGCTGGGGATAAAAAACCCGCCCAGGCAACATCTCCTCAGCAGAGAGGCAGCAGAGGCAGCAGCAAGGCCACTGGAGGACATTTGGAGGATGCAGGGCCTTGGCTGGTGACATCTCTCCCCCCTCCCAGCGGGGCTTAAGCAGCTGCACGTGAGGCCAAGACTGCAGAGGACTTGGGCTGGGGATAAAAAACCCGCCCAGGCACCATCTCCTCAGCGGGAAGTGGGCGGTGCTTAGCACACCCTATTCTATTTCCCTAGTACAGCAGCATTCTTGGCTTTGGATCAGGGTGCGCCTTCTGTTCTTAACCCTACGCTCCCCCTAGGGAGCAATTTTTAAGGGAAATTGGAGGTTCGATTATATCATTATAAGACTGGAGGAGGATGTGGGTTGGATAAAGTCATCAGCCACAAAGTCTCTTGTTATCTGAGATGAGGTTAAGGGACTTGGGTCATCCTATGTCCCTATTACTCCATTTTGCCAGTGGCTTTAAATCTTCTTACCTTACCTGAGGCCAGGAATGCGACAGGGGCTGCCATTGGAGTTGTGCTGGGGAATGGGAGATATAGTTGGAATAGAGGGAACAAATGTTACAAAAGAAGACGGGATCGCTGTTTGAAAGCTATCCCGCCTTCAGTTCCCCCTATTTCTCAGAATGGCTTGGAGAGCAAATCAACCATTCCACAGAACCTCACCCTGCTCCTCTGCAATGCCAGGTCGGTTAAAAACAAGACTCATATCATCCATGACCTCCTTCTGGATGAGGATGCCGACCTGGCTTGCTTTACAGAGACCTGGTTGGGGGAAGATAGCGCAGTTACCTGGGCACAGACCCTCTCAGCCGGGTTCTCTGTTAGTGAGCAGGTGAGGGGAAGTGGGCGGGGGGGTGGAGTGGCTCTGGTTCATAAGAACCACCTGACCTTGACCAGGATACCTGTCTGGAACACGATCCACTTCAAGTGCATGTACCTTAGCCTGAAGATCAGGGATAGATTGGGGATCCTGCTAGTCTACCAACCACCCCGTTGTCTAGCAGACTCCCTGACCGAGCTGACACAGCTGGTCTCTGAGCTGTTGTTGGAGACTCCCAGACTTCTAGTTCTGGGGGACTTCAACATCCCGCTCGAGACCAGTTTAACAGGCGCGGCTCGGGAGTTCATGGAGACCATGACAAACATGGGCCTGTCCCAATTGGTCTCTGGGCCCACACATTGTGCAGGTCATACACTCGATGCGGTCTTCAGTATGGAACAGGAATATCAGTGGGCAGAGGTGGTAAGTACCTCTGCATTGTCATGGACGGATCATTTCCTGGTCAAGATGGAACTCAGAGCCAATATCTGCCCCACCGGGGGTGGTGGACCTATTCGAATGGTCCGCCCTCAAAGGCTTATGGAGCCAATTGGATTCCAGAAAGCCCTAGGGGGTTTAATGGTTGGGAATGCCGGCGACCCTGTCAATGCTCTGGTCAATACCTGGAACACCGATCTTAACAGGGCTATCGACACAATCGCTCCCAAGCGTCCTTGCCATCCCGCTTCAAACCGTAGGCCATGGTATACGCCTGAGCTTAGGAGGATGAAGCAGTTTGGACAATGACTTGAGCACAGGTGGCGGAAGACTCGACTCTTATCTGACAGAACATGCCATAGGAACTTTCTTTGTTCCTATTGGGAGGCAATACGTGCAGCGAAGAGAGCTTTCTCCTCTGCACGTATTGCGTCTGCAGAGTCCCATCCAGCAGAACTGTTTAAGGTGGTGAGGGAGATGACGCAGGTGCCCCCTGTGCCAAATCCTTTACTTAACCCAACAACAGTCTGCTGTGACGTGTTTAACAACTTCTTTGCAGATAAAATCTCTCAGATAAGAGCCGACTTAGATGCCACTATTGAAACAGAGTCTATAGGCGAGGCGTCCAGCGACTCCGCCGAGGTAGTTATACTGGATCAGCTCCAATCCGTGAGTACCGAGGACGTGGACAAGCTGCTTGGTAAGGTGAGGAAGACAACTTGCCCTCTCGACCCTTGCCCATCATGGCTGGCCGTCCGGGGGGGATGCATTGGTGAGATTCCTTATGGATATCATCAATGCATCCTTTAGGGAAGGACATTTTCCATCTTGTCTGAAGGAAGCGGCTGTTAGGCCGCTCCTGAAAAAACCTTCCCTTGACCCCCTGGACATGAGAAATTATAGGCCTGTGTCATTGCTGCCATTCTTGAGCAAGGTGATCGAGAGGGCGGTTGCTCTTCAGCTCCAAGCTGTCTTGGATGAAACCGATTATCTAGACCCATTTCAAATCGGCTTCAGGACAGGCTTTGGGGTTGAGACTGCCATGGTTGCCTTGACCGACTATCTGCGTCTGAGCATCGACAGGGGTAGTGTGACCCTATTGGTGCTCTTAGACCTCTCAGCAGCTTTTGACACGATAGACCACGGCATCCTCTTGGACTACCTGAAGGGGTTAGGTATTGGGGGCACTGCTTTGCAGTGGTTCCGGTCCTTCCTCTCAGGTAGGTCTCAGAGGGTGCTGCTTGGGGACTGTAGCTCCAGTAAGAGGGGTCCCTCAGGGAGCTATTTTGTCCCCGATCCAGTAAGAGAGGTCCCTTGTGGGGTCCCTCAGGGAGCTATTTTGTCCCCGATGTTATTTAACATCTCTATGAAGCCGCTAGGTGAGATAATACGGAGTTATGGTGCTGGGTGTTATCAATACGCTGACAACACCCAAATCTATTTCTCCATGTCTCGTTCGTCGGCCTCGAATTCCAATGGCATCTCCTCTCTCAATGAATGTCTTCGGGCGGTAATGGGCTGGATGAGGAAAAACAGATTGAAACTGAATCCAGACAAGACGGAGGTGCTCACGGTAGTGGCCCTGAAACCAACAATTGGGTTGCAACCTCCAGTCCTGGATGGGGTCACACTCTCCTCCAGTGACTGTGTTCACAGTCTGGGGGTGCTCCTTGATTTGTCGCTCCTGATGACAAATCAGGTAAATGCGACGGTCAGGAGCGCCTGTTATCAGCTTCGGCTGATACGCCAGCTGCGCCCTTTTCTGGAAGTAAGGGATCTCGAGACTGTGGTGCATGCACTGGTAACCTCATGCCTTGACTTCTGTAATGCGCTGTACATGGGGCTACCCCTGTGCTTAGTTCGGAAGCTTCAGTTGGTCCAAAACATGGCAGCCAGGCTTATTTCTGGTACATCTAGGAGGGACCACATTACTCCTGTTTTGAGGTCCCTCCACTGGCTGCCTATTAGCTTCTGGGCGCAGTACAAGGTGTTGGTTATCACCTTTAAAGCCCTAAATGGCTTGGGTCCAAGCTATCTCAGGGACCGCCTCCTCCCATACAATCCTCCCTGAGCTCTCCGGTCCTCTGGGAGGAACCTGCTGCAGCCTCAAAAACTGAGGCTTGCGACGACCTCCCAGAGGGCTTTCTCTGCTGTCGCCCCCAAACTCTGGAACGACCTGCCGGACGAGATCTGTCAGTTGACTTCCTTAGACAGCTTCAAAAAGGCTGTTGACGGATCTCTTCTGGCAGGCCTTTCCAGATTAATTATCCTAGCTCAGGGCTTCCCGGTCCTCTCGAGTCATCCGGCCCCCTTAGTTTACCCGGCCTCCTCTTCCTCTCATGGCCCCAGCATTCATTCTGATGGATGAGGAAGGTTTCAGAGGTTCCCCGGGTTTTATTCTGTTCTGTTTGTTTGTTTTGTCACTCTGTAGGTTTTTTAATGTTCTTATAAATGCTTTGACTTTTTAATCATGTAATGTTTAATACTGTTTTAAGGGGGGTATTCTGTTTATTGTAAATTGTGTTTTAGGCTGTAAACCACTTGGATTGGGTTACCATTGGGCGGTATATAAATAATAATAATAATAATAATAATTATTATTATTATTATTATTATTATTATTATTATTATTGACTGTAGTCCACACTTGCTCTGTTTTTGACATTTCTATTCTCTTTCACATTTCATTTTTTTAATCTTCTGTTCTACAACAATTCAAAATGACAAGCTCAGTTAATATTCAGAATTTCTAAACACACACTCTCTCTTTGTGTGTGTGTGTGTTGTGTGTGTGTGTGTGTTAAAACCTTCTAGGGAAAGCAATGATAGTACAGTAGAACTATATGGATAAAGATACTGCTTTATAATAAGGATGGCCAATCTAGAACTACATGTAGGAAGCGTTCAGCCTAATTTCAGAAAAACTTCTGCAAGTGATCAAGTATAATCTGCCTTTGCCTTCACAACCTGCTGGTCAAAGAGAGAGAGATGAATGAGGGAAGGGGTGGCAGAAAGAGAAGAGTGGGCTCAGAAAAGTAGTAAACTACAGTCCAGCTACTACTGCCAGTAATAAATTTGCTCATTTATGGTGTGGCTCAACCACATACAAACTCCTACAGGGACAAAAACAAGTTTCCTAACTGTGGTTTAAAGGATGTCCTTCAATCTATACCAGGGGTAGGCAACCTTTCCCCTTTAAGGGCCGAGGGACTTCAGTTCCCAGAATCCCAGGAGCTATTGGCCAACATGGGACTATTGGCCAACATGGCTGAGGCTTCTGGGAGCTGAAGTCCCTCGGCCCTTAAAGGGGAAAGGTTGCCTACCCCTGATCTATACAGATGTAGCATGCAAGGCCTGTGCCCTTATACATCCCTGTTCAATTGCCTTCCTACAGTTGGACAACCTCCACTATCCAAGCTCTCCAAGGTTTCAACTCACATGGAGAGCCCCACTAACAGGAGGTACTCTCCTTGTCAAATTCATCATCCTCAATGTGCTGAGGTTCACATATGGGAGAGGATGCAGTGCTACTGCATTTTATGTATTTATATTTTATTTATTTCATTTTTGTGCATCTTTTTCCCAAAAAGGGGCATCTTTCATTGCATCTTTCCCCCCACCCTCTTTCTGTTTTTAAGTCCTTTGGAGAAGTCAACATCCTAGGTCTCACATTTGCTGGGGAAGCAGAGGACCACTGACCCTGACATGTGTTTTACTCAGACCATTTTATTCAGCACGTCATTTGCAGTCCCAAAATAACTTTTACACACTCTTGTTTCAATGGATCATGAAGCTAAACATGTGTGTTGATTGATCCTAGTTCAACTTGACTAGCACATCTTCCCCAAATATTTTTCCTTCAAGGCACTCTGCTGGTTTTGAAATTATGAAATTCTTCAACTACATGGTGTTAGTTAGCACCATACCCTGCCTAAATCATCATTGTCTACAGGACCATATTAGAGAGATATTCATAAATTAATTTTAATATATTGGCTGTTGCAAAAAAAAAAAAAGGCTTATAGCTACATCTGGAAAGGGTATGGCTTCAGCTACTGATCTGTCAATGACTGAAGTGAAAGATATTGCCCTGATGTGATACATCTTGAAGTTTAGGGAGATAAGAGTCATGTATGTAGATGTAAGAAAATGGAACAATATTAGAGTTGCTGGTCATAAATCACAGTTATAATGATGACCTTTTTTTCTTCTTGTACAGTCCCATCAGCGTGCATGCACTTTACAGGGCATTAGAGGATAGGTCTTTGCCCCAAGCAACTTGCAATCTAAAATTCAATCCAAGGAAAATGTAAAGGAAAGGAAAGTGGGGTAGGAGTAAATAGAAAAGGAAAGGTACAATTGTTTTGTTACATGTGCTGAGATTTAGGGCCTTTGCAGACTGCCAGAAATAGTGCAAATTGAGTCCACTTTAACTGCTTTGACTCAGTGCTAGGGAATCATGGGAACTGTAGTTTATTGTGGCACCAGAGCTCTCTGACAGAGAAGGCTCAATGTCTCAGAAAAAATACAGTTCCCATTATTCTCTAACACTGAGCCAGGGCAGTTAAAGTGGACTCAATTTGCACTATTTCTAGCAGTCTGTAAAGGCCCCGGTGTACCATTTATCCCCTATTAGCTTACTTTTATTTCTTGTCTGTTTTAGTTGAAAAATTCATAAACTATCTCAGTTGTTTTTAATTGGCTTTTGCACCCATGGCTCTTTTCTGCCATAGTTTACAATGTAGTTAGCATAAAGTCTACATTATTGCATGCCTTTTTCATCACCATTAACACCATTTATTTATCACAAGAGCTTCTTTGGTGTTAAGAAAAATAGGTTTACCTTAGAGAGATCTTTATGAACAGTTAGTTATACATTGGAGTATTTTGGTGAAATGTTTTATAAAAAGCTATCCAATTAATCATTTTGAATCCTCCATCTTTTTTCTCTCTGAGTGTTTTTGTTCTGGACAATTAGCTCACTGAAGTTTGTTTGTATAAGGTGTGTGTAATATGTTTATAGAGCATGGCGGCTGACATTATGTCATTTTTGGCAAGCCATTGCATTGCCTTCCCACAAGTAACATTTTGAAATGATAGTACAACATTCAAATGAATAGCTCCAGTACAACATTCAAATGAATAGCTCCACATCAAGATAAGAAATTGGAACCCACATTCAGCATTAATATTTTAATCTTTCTTGTTAAAATCTTTCATAAGACATAACTATGTGCAAAATGTTATTTATCTGAACTTAATTCTTCAGCCAGGATTTGGAAGCCAAAAAATATTTATGCTCTAGCCTGTTTACTGCTGTGTAAGAGACATTTTCATTAGTCTGAATTAATTAAAGACTTCAATAAATTAAATTGTTTTAAGGTCTGAGATATTAGGAGATTGAAATACACTTGAAATACTGTTGAATACTGACATTGAATCAAAGCTCTGTGTTCAGATATATATGCAAACATATATTGAGCCATGCTCAAAAGTGACTAATTATATCAAAAGATTCATATGAATTTCTTGGTTCAGTGATAGCTAGCATGATGCTCCCTGCAGTTTCTAGTGTATAATCTGTCATCAACTACAATTCTATTTATGTACTCAGACAACTATCTCATTGGGCTAATACTTATTTGAAAATTGTGAGAATATTTTTCATTGGAGAAATGGGCTTGATGGTTGGATTTACATATTACATCCCCTCTCCCACTTGTGTGAAGCACAATGAATGTGAAAAGACCAGATCTAGAACACTTGTCATTTTCACTATTCAGGGTTACATACCAGCTATCCTGCAGTGCAGTTTGGCAATATCTACAAGTACCTCATGACTTGGTGCCCGTATATGAACCATCAGCTCTGAGTGACTCAGCTGCTACTCTTATGTTAGAAACACCAAGGGTATTCCAGAGAGAACACAGTTTATAAATTTTTGTTGGAAAGGACTAAAATTGATGTCAATTAGGTTAGAAATGAGTCAAATAAAAAGTTAGCACATCATATGCAAATCAACCAAAGGAACATTGCCTTTGCCCCAATATCTGAAACAGTTTTTAAAACCACATTTGGTTCAGAAAAAAAATGATATTTTATATCAGATACCACTACAAATACTCTAAAGCAGGGGTAGGCAACCTGTCCCCTTTAAGGGCCAAGGGACTTCAGCTCCCAGAAGCCTCAGCCATATTGGCCAATAGTCCCATGTTGGCCAATAGCTCCTGGGATTCTGAGAGCTGAAGTCCCTCGGCCCTTAAAGGGGACAGGTTGCCTACCCCTGCTCTAAAGGCATCAAATCCCATCTGATCTTGGAAGCTAAACAGGTCTGGTTAGTACTTGGATACAAGACCACCAAGGAATACCAGATGCTGTGGGCTGTATTTCAGAGGCAGGAACTGTCAAAATCACCTCTAATATTCCTTGACTAAGAAAAACCTATGAAATTCATGGGGCCACTGTATGTTGACAGGCAACTTGAAGGTGCACTCATGCATGCACAGACACAATTTTAGAAAGAAATTGGCCACTTCATCTAAATACTGGCAATGTAATGCAGATAATGCCTTCTTATGACATATTACAATGGACATGCTCAGTGGTTATCCCTTCTGGCTGGATGGACTACACAATGGCTGGAATTCATTTAGGGACATATGCACATATAGGTGTCCCTTATGCATGATGATGTGCTGTGGAGGTTGTTACTCCCTTCCTCTCTGTGTAGCAAAGTGCACCTTCTCATGATCCAAAGACATGTCACACAGCCATTCTATACTTCACACTGAGCAGGCAGGATCAGACAAGCACCTGGCAACTCCACCTCCAGCCAGATGTACAATGGTTATAAAAGCTCTACGATCCTTGGAAGAACCCCACGGATTTCAGAGCTGATATCATAATTGTGTGTCTGCCTATGGGGAAGGGGGGTAGCCAGAGCTTCTCTGATCCTGATTGCTTACCAAGAAGCATGGAATAGCCATGTGAGGTGGCTTTGAAGCTTTACAATAAGTCAGAGGAGTGTTGCTATATGGCTCAGAATAGCATAAATTCACATGTCGATATTTACACTACACTGAGGGGATGCTGGATTGAGTAATAATTTTTCATTGGAAAAATAATTGATATTTGTAGAGTTTTAAAAATTATATTCCTGTGACTTGAAATTTAACTGATGGTTGGTGTAGCTGGATCCCAAGTTCTCTTACTGTAGCTAAGGCCTCATTCCCACTACAATGTACAGTGAATTGTGAATTGCTGTATATCTGCCTCATTCCCACTGTAAGCAGGTTCAGAAGTGACTGCAATCATTCGTAATCACTTTGAACCACTAAAAATCCAAAAAAAAAACCTGCACTTTTTGAGGAGTAGTTTTCTGGTGCATTTGGGAAAAAAAAACTATTCAGAACCGTGTTCAGCAAGTGTGAACGATGGACCTGAATCACATTGTAATGGATTGTAACACTGTAACATTACCGAGGCAGAGAGGCTTCTTCTCAGGGACTCTTGCTCATGCTCAGGATCCCTCTTGCCAGCCAGAGCTGGAGGCAAGGCCAGGCAGGCCAGTTGTCCGGGGACTGATCTTCTTTTCTTCCATCATCCCAAAGCCCAGCTATGCCTTTCCCCTCAGGACTAGGGGTGGAAGAGTGCTGGGGGGGGGCTTGTGTTCCATTGGCTTTCCCCCTTCCTCCTCCTCTTCCTCCTCCCTCTTTCCTCTCCTCCTCCTCCCTCCTTCCCTCTGGTCAATGGAAACATGTCAGGCATTTGAAGCCCTCAGGATGCACTGCACTGCCGTTCGCTGCTCAAGAATGGAGGGGGCACGGGGGGAAGCCCAGACACAGCAGCCTCAATGTGGAGCCTGCGGCAGGTGGGAGGGCCCCTGGGAGCAGAACAGGAGGCTGTAGCCCTTGCTGGGGGAGGTAGATGATGTGGGCTTCCCTCCCTTTCCCTCCCAGGGGACTCCAGAGCCCACTGCTCACATCCCACAGCCATTGAGGTGCCACTACATTGAGGAGAGAGGGAAGAGGTCCCTTCGTAAGTGGGAACTACATGAAATAATGGCATGATTCGCTTCCATAGTGGGAACTAAGCATCACTCTCAATTGAATCAGCCACCCGGTGTCAACACGATTCGCTAACCAGTGAAAATGTAAGTGGGAATGACCTCAAAGACAGTCAGACTTCAAGACTGAAATGTCAAAAAATAATGCAATTTGGGCATCTCACAACAAGGGGCTTCACCAGTCCTGTATGAGGGCTGGACAACAAGAAGAACACCATTGTTTGGATGGAGCAAAGTTAAGGGCACAACTGTTACCTGTTTCTGGTGAATGCCAAGTGGGGAGGCTACTGTCCAGATTTAGGCAACTGGGAGATCAGTTCACCTGTTTGTGGAATATCACAGGGCCTTTGGTAGGACATGAAAGGTTTCAAAGTGATAATGTGCTTTCCTTCCCTCTAAGTAATTAATTTCTGTCTTTATTTTGGTATTAATTTGTTATCAATTAAATATCAGTTAATTAATGGGTTGTACAGGAGGGTTTGGGGGTATGCGTGCATGCTGTATTTTGTTTTTACTGTTGGGTTTTTAAAATGATTTTGTAATGTTTTAAATTAGCATGTTTGTCTGACTTAATGTTTTAAAAATATTTTTATTATGAGTTTTTAATTTTAGCTTGTTTTGGCCTTGTTATAAGCCATAATTCATAACAAGGGTCCCATCTAAGCAGAAAGTCAGGATATAAATTAAATAAATAAACAAGAAAATTCAATTATTGTTAGATTATTATAGTTAAGCATTAATTTAGAACTGATTGTCATTCCATTAGCAAGTAACTGTAGTGCTACCATATAATGGATTGCAGTGAATTGAATAAAACCTTCTATTTCCCAGCTGGGTATGGGTTTCATCTTTCCTGGTTTCAAAGAACAGGAAGGTTGGTATCATTTGACAATCCTTTGCCAACATGAGGTGGACAAAATGGGATATCAAAGTACTGCTTTATTATTATAATGTATGGCTCCATTTACTAAGTTATGCATCACAAAATATGCACAACCTCACCTGACATCCACAGTTAACAAATCACAGATACGCTGAAAATGTGAGTAGATTCATGGTCTTTGAACTCATTTTCAAAAATTTGCAACCAGTACAGATGTCACAGAATCAAGTCTATTTTATATTCCATCAGTTTCACATTAGGAAGAAATTCTAGTTGGAAAATCATTGGGGTTTTCAGTCTTCTGAGGTTTGTAATGTGGCTATGCTTTAACACCAAGAATGTTTTCTTTAAAGTTGGATATCCACACTTATTCTATTGGCAAACCACTTGGTTGCTGAATTGAGATTTTATTCACCACTGGAGCAAATATCCTACAAAGGATACACTTACTCAAAAGCCACATGACAGAACCATTTACAGGCAATATCAAAGGCAGTTACACTGTCTGAGATCTGTTGTTGTTTTTTAGGATGTGTGCTCAACCTGGAAAATCTGTCTTTGAAAAAAGGATATATATATTTTACTTCCTGCTGTGCGTTTTGCTAATTACAGTCCAAGAACTACTACACTAGATCACCTAACATAGAGCCTGTCAAAACTGAGGCCTATCCTGAGGTATTTCAAATAAGTTCTTCTTTTTAAGAGGCATTACTGGATTTGGAAGAAAAACTCACTGTTATAATGAAGTAGCGAGGCAGAACCAAAACCAGAAGAATGTGACAAGACGATACTTCCCCCAGAGTATAATTCCCAGACTGTATGAATACTAATATTGCTTGCGCCCACATTCACATTTTTAAATCTCAGCTTCTTCACATCCCAACTATGATATTTTTTTAAAAAAAAAATGCCCATCAAAAATAAATTGAAACAAATCCTCACTCATTCCTACTCTAGACAGGAGGACTGTCAGATCAACCATGTTTTGTTTTTTAAAAAAAAACCTAGAATTCTATCAACAAAATAGAAACATGCTTTTTATAATATTATAACATGATAAGTCCAGAAGTGCTACATGAACTTGCAGCTATAAATGCATGCTCTTACTGCTCAGCTGGCTATTTCAGTGAGTAATGCTTAAACAGGGTTTAAGCCATAGCTTGTTTTATTCCCAGGTAAAACAAATAGTTAAGTTCCTAATGGTACTATACAACCATCCAGCTTGGTCTTTCTTCTTCTAGCAATATCCACAGGGAAGCTGTGATACACACCTATAACATACATCCTGTTTCTGATAATGCACATTAGATAGAACTTTCTTCATTTTGACAAGAAAATTAGAAACCACACTAGTCTGATCATTAAAGGAACTATCCAAGGTGCTGAATACTAACCTCCCTCCATAAATTCAGCACCTTGGATTGGTTTGGGTTAAAACATTCACCATCCCACCTGTTAACTCAGAGAAAAGAGTCAAAATTCACATCTTTTTTCCAGACAGCTGACTGCCTATTATCATCAAAGTTTCTAACTGTGCTGGTGTCTGGGTAGGTGGGTGTCATCTGTCAGTCAGTCAAACTGACCACTGGATTGAGGATTATCCTAGTCAACTGGGAATATTTGACCAAAGCTTGCTTTTGTACATGCATGTATTCCAGGTGCATTAGCAGTGAAACGATATGTTTGCCGCCATGCACCGTATCATCTTCACCTTTATTTATATCCTGCCTTTTCATTAAAACCAGGAATAAATTGCCATAAATTGTAAATTACTTGAAGGCACACAACAACGCTATTTAAAGCCATAAACCATAAGACTCTGCTGGCATATGCGTATATGGATAACTGAAGCAGACACCTTGGAAGCAACTGAGGCAGTTTAGCTGGTAGCTTCCCAGTGTGGGGAAAGCAAATCAATGGCTGTTCTGGTCTTGGGAAGGGCACAGTTGTGTGTTAATGCTGATCAGCTTGTAGGATGGTTGGTTGTGCTTTGGGGAAACAAGAAACTGCTCCATCATGAGAGATATCTCCTTGAACAAGTTTGCAAAAATCCCAACAGCTGATGCAGTCAGGAGCTTGGCTAGTGCAGTACCCCAGCAGGAAACCTGACCATATACTATGGAAAATTTAGGCAGGTGTGTACATGCCAGACATGAGCTACATTTTGCAAAGTCGTAGGCTTTCATGGCCGGCATCCATAGTTTTTTGTGGGTTTTTTGGGCTGTGTGGCCATGTTCTAGAAGAGTTTCTTTCTGACGTTTCGCCAGCATCTATGACTGGCATCTTTTTCTCTAAAGATGCCAGCCATAGATGCTGGCGAAACGTCAGAAAGAAACTCTTCTAGAACATGGCCACACAGCCCGAAAAACCCACAAAAAACTATGAGCTACATTTCTTTAGATAAATTAAAATAATGGTGAGATACCTAGAAAAGTTTAATACTAGAAAGGTATAACAAAGTTTGTTTAGAGATTAAAAGAAGCACTGAGGCTTTACAGCAGCTGTAGAAAGATGTGTAATTAAAAAGGCAGATGAGATTTTATCCTTCATTTACCCTTTTGCCAACCTGATTCAGAGTAAAGGAAACCCAATATTTCATATATTGAAGATATGAGCTAAACATTTAAATTGGTCAATGTGTGGAGGTGTTCTAGAATTGGGAACACAGATATCATTGGGAACAGTTTAGGGATCACCCCATCAAGCAAATACTGTTTCTCTAATGGAAAACCCATATATATCTAAAGGTCTACATAATTAGCCATTTCACCTCCACAATTAACAGAAATTTCAGAAATGAGAGATTTGGAAAGAGATCTAGGGAGAAAGTTAAGCCATACCTACCCATATCTCCCATCCCATGTCATGCTTGGTTTTGCCCTGAGAATTTCACATAGGTCTAATTAATAATGTGGACTAAAGCACTGCTATAACAAAGTAGTGGCCAATGGACCAATGACTGTCTGTGAGCCACTGGCTACCTATGTGTGCAGAATTTCCAGGAGGGAAAAAGAAATAGTTGTAGCCAATAGGAACAAATCTGGTATCAGTTCCTGGCACTTAAAAAAAAATGCTGGTCCCTCACATCAGATAGCCTGAAACACACTACTCTAGAACAGTCATCCTTAAATTGGAGATACTACAGACTACAGTAAGAGTGGTGAATGTGTGGTCCTTCAGGGATTGCTGGGTTACAGTTTCCGTCATCCCTCAGCATTGGCTACAGTCAGCTGGAATTACAAACCAACTACTTCTGGCCACACATTCCACAGCCTCACCCAGATAAAGTAACCCTTTTGGCTTTGCTCTTTTTACCATGCAGGTAACTGGTATAAGAAATCCAGTTTAATATATCTGATTGAAATTGCAAACCTAGGGGAGCCTAACTGAGGCTAATGAGATTAACTTCCAAGGAAGCATGAATAAGAGTGCATTGTCAAATCAGCATCTCTTCAATAGATATACAAATTCAGAAGTTGTTTTTTTTTAAGAGAGGATGGCATTCAGTCAAGAAATTTCCATCAAACTAAATGAGCGTAATAGTATGTGTAGTAGCCAGAGCTTTTTTTAAAAAAAAAACCAACACAACCCACAAGCAATTATTCCAGAGGCAACAGAGAAACACAATATCTTTTGCATTAAAGCTTTACAATTAACGCATTGTCTTGATTTGTTGTGAGCATGTTTACACAGGGATTTGAAAGTCAGAATGAACATGTTAGTTGAATGTAGAGATGACTTTGCTATCAGGTGCAGGTGTGTTAAAGGCAAGCCTTTTGTTTATAATGCTGTGATTCATCCCATTTAAAGACACAAGAAACCTCTGTGCATCCTGTATATAATCCCTACAGGAAGAATGCCTACATGGTTTACAAAAACTCTTTTTCATCCATTTTAAACTTCCTGAATACTGTTTCATTAAAGATGAACAACTTCCAAAGAACTCATTAAGAGGCTGTAGAAAGTGTTTATTTTCTTCATGTTGTACAATGCTGAGGTGAAGAATTTATCCTTTCACTGATGAAAACAGGGGAAATTCTGTCCCGTGAACAATGGTGGGTTGGGGGGGAGGCTCACACTAAAAGAATGCTTGAGATATCCTAACACAGTAAGTCCTGATGTGATCGAGAACTGTCTTTATCCATACTAACAAATATGATCCTGCAAATTGGCATGATTTTTGCACCTCCTGGAATGCTAAGATATAATTCTTTGTTTAAGGAAGCTACTGAAAACATACTGAAACAAACCAAAAGGCATTTTGTAATTCTATAATTTTTACTTGGTGTTTCAAGAAAAAAGAGAAGGAGGAGATGGGGGAGGAGATGTATATATACATACACATAGTGGTGTCACAGTGGGGTTTGCCAGACATCAGAAAGAAAACAAGGGGGGGAGGGTTGCAGACTGCCAGAAATAGTGCAAATTGAATCCACTTTTAGGGTTAGGGTTAGTGCTAAGGAATCATGGGAATTGGTTGTTGTTTTTTTCTGAGCCATTGAGCCTTCTCTGTCAGAGAGCTCTGGTGCCACAATAAAATACAGTTCCCATGATTCCCTAACCCTAACCCTAACCCGTAAAGTGGACTCAATTTGCACTATTTCTGGCAGTCTGCAACCCCTCAAAGAAGGAAACCTAACATCACTTGGAGCAGCCAGCGAGAAGGCCCTCTTCTGTGTCCTCATCAAACATGTTTTTGATGGTGGTGGAACCAAGGGAAAACCTTTTCCAGGATCTCAAAATTTGGGCAGGCTGAGATAAAATGCATTTATAAGGTTTTAAAGCTACTGAAGCCTTGTCTTTCTTGTCTTCTTCTTGTCCCCCCACTTCTTTAAACTTTAATTCAAGCCACTTGAATCTGAAAAAACTTGTCAAGAAAACCCCATTATAGGTTTGCCTCAGAGTCGCCACAAGTCAGGATAGACTTAAAGGCACACAACAACAACAACAACAACAAATAGTGACTTCCTTTTAAGAGATAGCCCCTTTCTGCCTCTCTCCTTTTTCTTTTCAGTTCCCTCTTCATTGTCTCAGGGGCCAAGCCAAATTAAATGATATCCCAGTCACACAATTAGCTATTTACGAATTGCATAAATGACTTTTTAAAAAATAAATACCAGGCGTAGGCCCCACTTGTGGATTAAGTACCTAGAACAGGAATGGGGCTTTAACTTTTTGGCACCACAATTTAGTTTTGATCCTGATCAGAGGTCCCTTTGTATTTGGGTGGAGCGTCAGTTGGCATGAATAGAAGTTTTTTCTATTTCCAATACAAATAGTAGGTATGGGCCCCTCACTCTAGTTTGCAACTATGAGAAGGGTGCAAAGGGTTAAAGCTCACTTACACATTATCCATCTATCCTGATTAGAACTCCTATGCCTGTGATTCTTCTTCATTATATGAATGTACTTCTCCTGGTTTAGCCCCGAGTCACAATCTTCACCTTTGTCAGTAGGGAGAAGATAAGAGAACAAACCAATAGTTTACATTTAGCTCTGAGGATTTTGTGGGGGGAAACAATCTTTGATTATTATTTCTTAAAAAAATATTCTTACAGTTTCTTTGTTTGAGATGCAATAAGATGTTATGGCTGGAATTGTCTACCATGTTCAGCATTTCATAACTTTACACATATTTCATAGCAGAGGTGCTAAGGAACCCTGTTATCAATGCATATTGGAACACTGGCAAAAGTATCCCAGCTAAAATATATTTGCAATATGCAATCTAGACTCAGATGGTTTCTTTTTTCCATTTACTCTTGTTCATCATACACAGAGGAAGAGGCGGAGGTGAAGGGACAGAATAACTGCAAAATGATTTTGACTGGCAGTGCCTGAAACCCATACTGAAATGATACTTAAGACAAAAAAACAGATGGAAACAGATGCATCTGCTGTTTTTTGGAACACTTGGAATAGTAGAGCTTGAATATTATTTTTAAAACAGAAGTGTCACATGTATCTATATTGCACAGATATAGCACTTTGATACCATTTTAACATCATCATTTCATTCTACACCATCCTGGGATGCTTAGAATTTTTGAAATATGTACGATGGAGTATTGTAAAGTTTTAATTATCACCTTTAAAATAATTTGACAGAAAGTTTGTTTTGATTTGCAGTTGTTAACTTATCTCTATGCAGTCACCACCCAGATTTACACATTTCCCCCAGCGTTTCTTGACCCTCTGAATACGTGAAATTGTAGGAATCTACAGATTGTGCCTTACAAGGGGGTATCATAAAATAATAATTATCACCCAGAAGATATTATGGTATATTGATGAAATTTTGTCAGTGTCATCATTGGTCCCTAAGTGCATGTTGTTGAGAAAATCAGCTCATTGTGTCCTGTATTTTTTGTGACAGGTTGTGCCAGAAGTGACTAAAGTGTAAAATCCTCATAGGGCACAATCTTCAGACTTCTACAATAATGGTATTTGGGGGAGGGAGGTGTGTCAAGAAATGCTGGGGGAAATGTGTAAATCTGGATGGTGACTACATAGAGATAAGTTAACAACTGCAAATCAAAACTAGCTTTCTCTCAATTTTTTTAAAAGATGATAATTAAAACTTTTCGATACCCCCATGTAATTATGTACTGGAGATACATTGGTTAACTCAGGAGAACAACTAAAGGAAAAGAAAGAAATAACCATCAGCAATGATACCTTATGATGCACCAGGCTATCTAGTATGCAGCATGACTTTATAATGCAGGAAGAAACTCTTTCTATTTTTAAATACGGTTTCAGAGACAAATGCATTTGAAATTTATTTATTTATTTATTTATTTAGCTTATAACAGCTAATTATGTGCCATTTTATTCACAGTTCACACTGGAATCAAGCCAAAACTACTGACTTCATTGGTCTGCTATTCAGGAAAGAGGAAATGGTGGCTGGATAATGTGATATACAAGTGCCAATAAAAAGCAGTTTTCTGTCAGCAATTTCTTACTGCTGTAATAAATGGTCATGTAGTAATAGAAACACTATGCATCATTTTACTACTATTGTTTTCATCTTTCCCAGTCAAAGAAAGATATGCCTTACAAATGTCAATGATATGCAAACTACACATTTTTGTGGGCCTTTCCAGACTGCCAGAAATAGTGCAAATTGAGGCCACTTTAACTGTCCTGGCTCAGTGCTAGGGAATCATGGGAACTGTATTTTTTTTTTCTGAGACATTGGGCCTTCTCTGTCGGAGAGCTCTGGTGCCACAATGAACTACAGTTCCCATGATTCCCCAGCACTGCATCAGGGCAGTTAAAGTGGACTCAATTTGCACTATTTCTGGCAGTCTGCAAAGGCCCTAAGTCATATGGCATCTTTGAGATACCATATAGTAACAATACATGAAGGCCACTCAGAACCTTAACACAGAAAACTGTAATATCAGAGAAAAGTAGACCTTAGTGAGCTGAGGAACCAACTGGAACAAGAGGCTTTCTCACTGCTTCCTCACAGTCATTATTGGCACTATCTCTTGTAACTGTGTCACAGCTTATTTACTTATTCAAGTGTCCTCAACTTCATTCCTCAAAGACAATGTTATTAAGGCCCAGAAACACTGTTTCCCAAATAATGGGTTCACAATCAAAACATAGCTCACAAAAAATCATGGGAACATTAGAGTAACTTCAATAAATTTGCAGCTGTAGATTATGGGACAGGAGAATCCTAAGGAAGTCCACTGATTAAAATATGTAAGACAATTCTGCATTAATTCAGAGTGTCCGAACATGTGGTACCCAAAGTATAAAAATATTGAGTGTTAGGATTTTTTTTTAAAAAAAACAAAAACCTATTACTGTCTACAGTTGGAAGGAACTATAAGAGCTCTGGTCTAATTATCTGCTGTGCAGGAATACACAAATTAAGCACTACTGAGGGATGACCATTCAACATTGGTGTAAAAAATTCCACTGAAAAAGAGTCCACCATCCTCCAAAGAAGTCCATTCCACTTCTGGACAACTCTTACAGTCTAGAATTTCTTCCTAATGTTTAATAATAATAATAATAATAATAATAATAATCTCTTTCTCCAATTTCTCTACTGTTTTATCAGAATATCTCTCTTTCTCTAGGCCCAATCAGATTCCTTATCTGGCCCTCTTCCTAGAACTCTCACTCAAGAACCTTCCCTGAACTAGAACCTTCCCTCAACTCAGTTCCTTTCAACTCTCTTAAACTCCCCCTCAACTGAACTCACAGTCACTCACTCCTGCCTTTTATATCTACTTCTTCCCCTACAGCCCCTCCATCACAGTCAGCCCGAACCGTGATTGGCTGTCAGGAAACCAAGTCTGCTCTGGACATGTTGAAGCATGTCAATATCTTTCTTGAACTGTGGTGAAAAGTGTTCCAGATGAATTATGGAATCAGAGTTGGGAGCTCTATCTAGTCCAGGGGTAGGCAACCTTTCCCCTTTAAGGGCTGAGGGACTTCAGCTCCCAGAAGCCTCAGCCATGTTGGCCAATAGTCCCATGTTGGCCAATATCTCCTGGGATTCTGGGAGCTGAAGTCCCTCGGCCCTTAAAGGGGAAAGGTTGCCTACCCCTGATCTAGTCCATCCCCTTGCCATACAGGAATACATAACTAAAACATTGCTTGTTGAAAGATGTCCATCCAACTTTTTAAAGACCTGCAAAGGAGAGTCCACCACACTTCAAAGCAGTCTATTCCACTGTCAAATAAATCTTACAGTAAAAATAGTTCTTCCTAATGTTTCCTAATGTTTCGAGGGAGCAGCAGAAAAACAAGCTTACTCCATCTTGTGCGTGACATCCCTTCAGATATTTAAAGATGGCTATCATGTCACATCCCAGTCTTCTCTTCCCCAGGCTGAACATACCAATCTCCCTAAGACATTCTTCACAAGATGTGATTTGAATTCATTTACAGTAGCTAGATATTCCTTTCTGCTCACAGAATGATTTTCTCTGTTTTCACCAAATGAAGCACTGTCTTCCTTTGTGGAGAAGACTGAGGCAAATAAAGTATCGAACAATTTCACTTTCTCTCTATCCCCTGCAGATTCATGATTTTCTCCACTCAGTAGCCCTGAAGTTTCCTTCTTCTTGCCTTTCTTTGCTTCAAAAATTGCACTACCACCACCACCATCATCTTTCTGATGTTTCTAGTCTCTCTAGCAAGCCTGAGCTCATTCTGAGCTTTAGCTTTTTGTCACCTTCCCCCTAGAAGTACTGGCTATTTGTCTTTATACCTCTTTGGTGATTTCTCTCTTCTTCAGTTTCTTATAGATGTCTCTTTTAAATTTCGGTTCATCTGAAATTTCTTTGTACATTTACTCTGGTTTCTTTAGTTCTATTTACTGCTTTCTGTGAAAGAGTTCAGAAATTTCTGACTCCAAGGTTCAACTAAGCATGGTTACCTGACAAGGATTACTCCAATAAATCCTAACTAATTTTAGTTGTTGGGTTAAACAAACATTTGGCATAGAGAAAAGAGAAAAAGTGTAACACTCAATTCTGCACAGATGCATTCAGCAAGCATAC
This sequence comes from Phrynosoma blainvillii, assembly GCA_026167975.1. Lineage (NCBI taxonomy): Eukaryota > Metazoa > Chordata > Lepidosauria > Squamata > Phrynosomatidae > Phrynosoma > Phrynosoma blainvillii. The sequence continues at coordinate 52,039,023 of JANUYF010000004.1, forward strand.
ATATCCACATAGTCCATGCCCATGCCTGCATTTCATATTATAGAATTATTTTGGGGAGAAGGAGGGGGGATGAGAACACCTAGGGCACCATAGGTTATGATGATTGTTGTTGTCATCAATTCAACTAAATGATACAAATAAATGTTTGATGGCAACCACGTGGCTTTCTTTCCATAAAGAAGCATTCCTTTAAGAAAACCATGCACGTATGCAGCCTTTAGGTTTACTAATCCAGTTTTATCTCTCCAAGAATCTGGATTATCATCATTTTTTTACACCCTAGTGTGAAAAAAACCATACTATTAATCTAATCCTAGCGAACAAGGGATTAATTAAATGACATCCACATGGACCCATTTATGAAAATCTAGTTGACGTTCATCTTTATTCTGTAATCTATTGAAAAAGTTGGTATTATCAGTGAAATCCCTCTCAAATGCAAATGGTCATGAGTCCCTCTATGACACAGATACAAATATCTGTCAAACAGTTCTCTATAGTTTAGATAGTTGGCTGGCAACATTAGGACAAACAAAAGGAAGCCTTTCTTTTACCAAGCCTTTATTTTTCTATAGATTAAAGCTCATTTGGCCTTTAATAAGGTCCAGCTGAGGAATTAAAGAACAGTTTAAACTTTATGTTATCAAATTTACAGAATACAATTAAGAAGGAAACAAAAGCATCTTATATCACTGTCTGTAAACTAGAATTTTCTGTTTTACAAGCCAAGATAAAACACATGTCTGATGGTACAACTCAACCTTTTAACCAATTAATTGATAATGAAAAAATTTAAGAGAACCTGACTGTGCAAGAACATTTAATAGTCATGTCTGTATAAAATGACTAAGCACTGTCTTTAAAACGTAGTAGGCCTGGCACTTTAATAAGGATAAATTAAATTAAGTTTTTATTTGAATGTACTGACATATACATCTTATAACTTTGTAGGGTTTTCCCACTATCAAATCAAATTGTACTATCCAAAGACATAAAAAAGTGAAGAATCATTCTGAAATCTGATTGAACATTTCCAAGAGTTTGTATCCTCAGGCTCTGGCTGTGGACTGGACAATGTTCTTTTTCTGCACTGTATGGTTTGGATTGGCAGCTTTTACAGACATTTCCTTTCTGTTCTTCCATTTTTTCATGCATCTATGAACTTTAGTTCACACTCTGCCACTTTAGTTGTCTCTCTAAAGCTGAATTGACCTTTTTTGACAGGGTAATGAGTTGCTTACCCAGGTAACTTCCTAGACTGAAGTCTTTAAAAAAAATCAGAAGCCACAGTCAAATGCCAATTCAATTTTCATTACCGTAATTTGAAATAGGCATGCAAGAAGAAAAGTGTAGTCTCAGATTGAGAGAGTGGATGGTATAAATGGCTACAGCTTCTCCTGATGTGATGAAATTTTAATCAAGCCAGTAATACCTCTGAGCCAATATAGTACTTTCCTGTCATATGAACCATACAATCTTGAGGTGTATAAATTTATTTATTATTATTTTTAGAAATAATGGCAGGTATAACAGTCTGATGGTGCAGTAACATATGGTAATGTCTGGAAGATAATTCTACTTCAACAGGCTGCTTCCTTTTCTAAGAACAGCCTTTTAGGTCTTAGAACAGGCCTGGAGAAGTTACAAAATGGCATATTACCAACCTTGCCTTTTGAAGATTATGAAATAAGAGTTATTGAGTGTGAAAGCAAATACAGACTACTAAGGTCTGGGGATAGGTACAAATGGTCCTTAGTTTCCCACCCTGCTGTATAGCAAAGTGATTTTCTCTTTGCTTTTATTATACTCATATCCTGCATCTCTTCCAACATGCAACTCAAGGTGAAGTTTCAGATAATCTCCCATTCAGGCAGTGACTTAGACCTAAACATACTTAGCTTAGCAAGAGAAGGCTGTGCTCCAACCATTACATGTGCCATATACATGTCACATAATGTACCTTCTATTTTGCTAAATCCATCTGATAAAAAATATTAACTGATTATTTTTGCCTGCACTGAGTCACAAGGGAGAATATCAGTTTTATTGCATTTACATGTGGATGGAGGAAAAGAACATGAATGATAGCGGTGGCAGCAGTGGTGGGTGACAGGAGGCAAGTCAAAAGGCAGAGGGCTAAAGAAAGAGCACTGGAGCTAAAGAAAGTGTGACCACTGGGCCACACATGGCTCCACACCCATTTTAGAGACCTCTGGGCCCCAAGATCCAAATTGTTTTTTGAAAGACATTATGAGGGGGAGGCCCAAAATAGCCCTGAGTGCCTGCTTGGGGCATAGGAGCTATTTCACCATGTTTTTGGCCTCTCTCAAACATGTTGAGCCCAGTAGAGTCTATTTTTCCAAAATAAAGTGACCCAGAAATGACCTCCTGGTCCCTTTCTCTTAACTAAACAGACTCCTGGGCTTAAAATGTCCCAGAGAGGACCTAAACATGGTGAAATTGTCCCTATGGCTGCAACAAGGGAGAGTGGCCCTCCAAGGTCTCCTTATGGGCAAGTGCATCCCCCTAATTCCTGATGGTTTCCTACTCCTAGTCTAAGGATACAGCTACCAAAATGCACCTCAAACAGACGGCCCAAAAGGGCTGCCATTGGGCCAATCCCAGGTTGGAACACGCATATGATGCATGCCCCTGGATTGCTCAGAGGCCACACCAAAGCTGCTCTGGGGCCATCAAATGCAGCCCAAAACTGGCCGTGAAAGGAGCAGTTTCTTGACACTCCTTGTTGTGGCTCATTCAGGACTGTGGCAGTGGTCCTGGGGCGATCAGGGAAGGATCAGCCTCTGGCCGCTCCTTCTGCTTCACCCCCTAATTGGCTAAATAGGTATCAGTATCATTCTTTTCCTAAATTGGTTGGAAATAACTCATTGTAAAATCTTATAAAAGTTCAAAAGCAAAGGTAAAAACCAACTCTATTTTTAAAAAGAAACAGTTGAAAACATAATAAAAATATAAAAACACATCACACTCCGTTAAAAGAGTTAAGAGACAAAAGCTTGCCTAAATAAAAAGGTCTTTGCCTGTCAGTGAAAAGAATGTGGGGGGGGAGCAAAGCAAACCTCCCATGGCCTGTTTCTTTGCAATAAGAATGCATAGCATGAGGACTTGTTCTCAAAATCAAGAACTCACTAAGAGCTGTATGCGTACATTTCTAAGCCCCAGAGCCACAGTTGTATGATCTACAAGTCCTAGGGAGAAAACTATACAGCCCTCTTGATACTGTTTAGCTGCAGTTCCCAGAACACAGTGTACTGGGTAGCTACGCCTCATCGGAAAAACTCAAATTATTTGCCAAAAAAATGGAAAGAAACCTAACTGAGATTAAATCAGCAGTAATTTTTGCAATTACAAATTTCTCCAAGTATGGATGAAATTTCAGGAAGAGCAACCAGTTTTTTGTGTGAGACTACTGTTGAAAATAGGCAAAGAACATTTGTGAATTCATGTGTATGTGTGAATTCCTACAAGAATCCAGATGTTTGCCTCCTTTGCATGTTATATCCAAACATAAAACTTTTAAAATATATATCTTCATGCACTGAAACATATCTTGGCTCAGAAGCATGTGTGGTAACAAGTAGCCACCATCCATCACATGATAAAAAGCATCTGTAACCACCAGTGCCCATTTAAGGCAGCTCTTTAGCTCTTGACCAGAGACTAGGGGCCTTTACAGACTGCCAGAAATAGTGAAAATTGAGGCCACTTTAACTGTCCTGGCTCAGTGCTTGGGAATCATGGGAATTGTATTTTTTTTCTGGGACATTGAGCCTTCTCTGCCAGAGAGCTCTGGTGCCACAATAAACTACAGTTCCCATGATTCCTTAGCACTGAACCAGGACAATTAAAGTGGACTCAATTTTCACTATTTCTGGCAGTCTGTAAAGGCCCTAGGACAGGGGTAGGCAACCTAAGGCCCAGGGGCCAGATGCAGCCCCCCCGAAGCCTTCGGACAGGCCCCAGGCCGGTCCTGCCGCCACCACCCCCCGCCACCCCCCACCCCCACCATGATGATACTGATTATTGCTGTTATTACTTGTTCTTGAGGTTTTCTTGGCAAAATCTCCACAGGGGTTTTGCCATGGCTTTTGGGGGGCTGAGAGAATGTGCATGCATATTTGTTTTAATTTTTTAATTTTTTTTTTAATTTTAATTAATTAATTTATTTATTTTTGGTGGTTCGGCCCCCCAATTGTCTGAGGGACAGCAACCGGCCCCCGGCTCAAAAAGGTTGCCTACCCTTGCCCTAGGACATGAAGCAGTGGATTGAAACTCAGGAAAAGAGATTCCACCTAAATGTTACGAACAATTTCTTGACAATAAGAGCTGATCCTGTTAGGAAGGAGTCCCAGGGCTAAAATGTACAATGTGGGGAATAACAGCAGCCATGATGACACAGCATTTGATCACTGCTGAGTTATGGTGACTCATGCTGTGTCATAGGATGTGACATCATGGGGATGGTCACCTGGTGCTGTAAAGCACACAAAACTGCTGCAAAACTGCAGAGTCACTCAGGTGAGTGACAGGTGCCCAGGAGGAAGAGGCAGGGCCAGAAGGCCATGTGGAGCCATGGCTGTATAAGGCAGAAGCCTCTGTTCACACATGTGGGTGTTGATCGTGGATGTTGTATAGTGGATTGCGTTGGATGATTGCTGTAAATAGCCTTGTATATAGAGGAACTAAGATTAAAGCCTCATCTGAGAGACGTCTGTCTGTAGAGTCTCTTTACTCTATCTGGAAGGGGACAGGTGCTTCTCCAGCTGACAAGCTACCTGCTGCATCTGAGAAGTTTGTGATCCTGGTGCTGCACGTGGATCTTCATGTGCTGCATAACCACGCTAACAGATCCACAGTGGAATATGTTGCCTCAGAGAGTGGTGGGGTCTCCTTCTTTGGAGGTTTTTAAATAGAGGCTGGTTGGCAATTTGTCAGGGGTGCTTTGATTCTGTGTTCTTGCATAGCAGGGGGTTAGACCAAATGGCCCTTGAGGTCTCCTTCAACTCCATGATTCTATGATTCACAAGACCAGTCTCTTCTGGCAGGCCTATCCAGATTATTTTTAAATAATGGTTTCCAAGTATTTATTGATTAATTTTAATATGTATTGGTTTTACATATGTCTTATATTATAAAACTATGTATATGGTTTCATATTCACAGGGAGACATGGTAAATCATCATCATCATCATCATCATCATCACCACCACCACCACATCCTCCAACATTTCAAAGGAAAGCTGAAACACATGTGGCCAGGCAACTTCAGAATGCATTCAAGATTAATGAGGAAGAACACACAAGGTAGAAGAGGCTACTGCAGTCTGAAGATTAATTGGAACTGTCCATGCCAAATAGGAGCAGTTGGAAGGTTTGTGGAGTAAAGGGAAAAGACTGCAGTAAAAAGAAGTTTCTCCAATATACTTTACACCTTTTAATTGGACTTTCTCTCCTTGCTGCCATATTACTGGCAAGTGTCCAGGACCAGTGAAGGATCAGATATACATTAGGAAGTATAAAAACAGCAGCTTTCCTTGTATGAATGCCACTGCTCAGCTAATCCACCTCTTAAAGTAAAGAAGCATCACCATAAAAGTAGGATAGACTAATGTGTGGTAATAGTGAGCTGTCTTCAGAAGTAACATGAACATGGTACATGCTTGTAAGATGTTCCTTCCTGCAAGACAGAATTACCTTCTTATCCAGTTTCACCACACTTCCTTCATTTACTGAAGTAACACTCAGCCTAAATGTGTATATACTGCTTTTAAAAGAATTACTACTACTACTACTACTTTATACTCTGTCTTTTCCCTGCAAGGGAATTAATTTTCCAAGGAAGGAAGGAATCCACTTTCCTAACAAGTTAAAATACATGTATTAAAGGGGAACTATAAGTCAGCCCAGGCAGACACTGTGCTGAAAAGAAAAAAGCAAGGTAACAAAACAAAAGAATCTCTGCTAAAAAAGCAAAATGCTGCAATACAGATGAAATGGTTTTACTGACTTCACAGTTATTTACATTGGGTCCCTACATGATAATCCACACTTTGGTAAAATAAAATGTATATTTTGTCTATAAAGACTGAGTGGCAAAGTTTAACAAGTTAGGTCAAATCCTTTTCTAGTTTCCACTGACAGCACCTTTTATAATCACTGAGAAAGTGGTCATTTTATCTTCTGCCTCCTTTGTCATTTGTTCTTAAATTTTTTAGTCATCCACACTTTTGATTATGATAAATACTGTGGATTGACTCTTCCAAAAATACTGTGGATACTGTGGATTGACTCCTCCAAAACAATTTCCAAAGTATCAGCAAAGAAATGGAAACGAGCCCATTTATTTTTTGTATCTAGTTCACCAAATTCCCACCTTCAAAAGATTAGGAGTCCACAAGTTAAAAACAAGTTAAAAACTCTGTACTTTCTGATATCCTAGGAGATCCTAAGACTCACTGAAACCAGATCTTTTCAATCCAATTGAAACAACACTTTTATAAATTAACAAGAACCTACTGACAGCCTCACATTCTTACGGTACCTTTGAATTACTCCTTTATTACCAACTCACAGTCAAGCATAAGCAGTAGCATCACTGGGGGGGGGCGGGGGGGGCACACTGGGTAACACCCCAGAAGGGGGGTGACACCAGGTTGGCATACTGTTTTGGACTGGCCAGGGGCTGTTCGACCCCACATGGAGGCTTCTGAGCCTGGATGGGGGATCCTCAGCCCCATGTGGAGGCTTTTGGGCCCAGGTGGGGGCTTTTGGGGCCCAGGCAGGGGGCACGCCACCCCACGCAGAGGTGCACAGAGACTTTTGGGGGCTCCTCTGCCCCATGCAAGGGCCTTTTGGGCTGTGCTTGTGCCTTTCAGGGCTGTGCAGAGGCCACAGGGTGCCACTCCGGCACTCACGGGCGCACTCCCTGAAAACCCCGCTGAAAATCCCAACCCTCAGAACCACCGCATAGTGGTGTCACCCTGTGCAGGAACACCACTATGCATACAAATTCCAAATATCAAGACAAAGCAGAATAAAATACATCAAGGATTTTTTTGTTGTTGTGTGTGCTTTCAATTCATTTTGGACTTATGGTGACTCTAAGGTGAACCTATCACATGATTTTCTTGACAAGATTTGTTCAGAGGGGGTATGCCACTGCCTTTCTCTGAGGCTAAAAGAGTGTGACTTGCCCAAGGTCATCCAAGTTGGTTTCTATGGCTGATTGAGGATTCAAACCCTGGTCTCCACAGTCATGGTTATATGCTCAAAATATTATACTATGCTGATGCTCTTATCAGTCTTTATTATAGGATTATTAACTATACATTTTTTCTCTTTGTTCATCTGAAAATATTCTTGCCAGTTGCTTTTCTTGAGAATATAACTAACTTAGGGGCTTGACAGATGGCCCCAAAGGATCAGCTTCCTGCCGACCCTTTCATGCCAGATCAGGGCAGTGGCAACCACATGCTTCAGCCCTGATCCAGCGCTTTGCCAGCTCTAAAAGAAGTGGCAAAACACTGCTCCTTTTTTAAATAGCAAAAGGGTGTTCTTACCACTGCAATTACACTTTTCAGTGCTCCTTTTGGTGTTCAGCATGAGGTTGCCACACCAAAGGATCACCGTAACACCACCTGCCATGTGGTTGGTCGGGCAACATAACACCTCTTTGGAGGTAGAGTCGGGCAGGTGACAGGCTGTTACCATGCCCCCACTCCACTCTGACACTGGCCCTTTTGGCTGGTCTGTAGAAGCTCTAGGACTCAATGTGATTCCTAGAGAGAAGTTACTGCGATAAACTCAGCCTGACTGAGTGTGGGATCTCCCAGCTTTGGGTTCCTGCATGTGCAATCCTTCCTCTACAATCCTTCCTCATCAAACCCATTCTGGGGTTGAATAAAGTCTGACATTTCTACCTGGGGGGGGGGAATTCACCCCCATATCAAGGAAACTCTAGTTAAGAGTTGGGAATTATTGAACTTGCAGGCTTCATGCACCCTTCTTCCCAGATCATTTTTTTACCCCATGACTCCTTCTGGATCTTTCAGATGTACCTTGCTTGGGAGGGGGGGGGGACAATAAAAACAAACAATGATTTCTCAGAATGAGTCAGAACACACCTACTAACAGACAGAATCCCCATAAAAGTAGTTACTGGATATACTCATGTATAAGTCTAGATATTTAGGTAAAAAATTGACCCAAAAAACCTGAGTCGACTTATCCATTCGTCAAAGTACTGTACTGTTACTCTCATTTTTTTTAAAAAAAGGAACCTTCTCCTGGTGAAAGGCAAGAATGCAATCTATCTTGGAAGCACTGACCCCACTCTCCTCTCTCATTCATCCAGCCTTTAGTATAAGCACAAACAGTTATGCCTGCTGGAATTTTGTTCTTTGGCATTGTTTTCCTTTGCTCCATTCTTTAAATCCTTTGTTACATGCCCCTAACCCTCAATGTGTCTATAAGTCATATCAAAATCCATCATTTTGGTCCCAAAATCTGCCCTCAACTTATACATGAGGTCGACTTATAGTCGAATATATATAGTAATTACGACCCTGATGGTTTCAGGCCAAAAAGGGAACACATGTCCATCTCATAACTACAAAAAGTAACTAGGGTCCAAAATGACATGTCACAAGTAACACTTTACTTCCAAGTTCTGCTCATTTATAACTAGGCAAATGAGTCAATTCATTTGGTTTCAAAATTCAGTTTTCAAGTATCCATCAGTGTTTAAAGTCCAGCTTTTTTACTTAAAAATTTGTTATAAAAATTCATAAACCATGCACAAACCAAATATTCAGTAAGCCTTTTTAGCATCAACTATTACATAATTAAAACACCCTGCCAACTAAAATTTGTATTATGTAGTTTCCTTCTAATATTTTTAAATATTTTTCCAATATATCTCATGACTTTTCTGAACCCATATGATTTTACTTACTACTTTAAATTTCTTCACCCACACTTTGAGATGATTGGAAATATTTATTAGTATTTTAAGGTGAAGGTTCTTTGTTACATCATTGCATTGCCAGATTTATAATAGCCAATGAAGTCATTCTTACAGCTTCTCATAACTTCTTTGTGCACTAAATGTGCTAATGTCCCATTATTCTTACTTTCCAATTACAGATACAGCTTATGGACCAGTAACCTTTATCTGCAATTCCATATATTTAATTTATCATAACTACAAAGAATGTGCTGTAATGACCTTTATTGAATGTGACAAAATTAAGATCCATAGACCTGAAATATGTTTCAGACACAGCTGGCTGAGAAAATATTAGAAGGGCCAACATTTTGCTAATTGCTCAACAATATTTTTGTAGATGATAACTCTAAATCCTATTAGCTGGCTTGCACATTTGTACCATTCATCCTTTTTGTAAAATTGCAGCATTGGAAGAACATCATACTGATGCAGATTAGACCCTCTGTTTCTGAGGCCCAGGCATATTTCCCAGTGTCCATTTACTGAGACATATTACCTAATTTGCAAATATTCTTCCCCAAAGGTGTGGTTTTGTATTTTTTCTTAATTGTACAGACTTTAGCCTTTCACATATTAAAGTGTGTGCTTTGTTCTGAGAAAATGTTATTTCTCTGATATGAAAATTCTTCAGGCAAGGTGTATTTTGTCTTGTAATGAGTCTCAAAAGATATTAAAAGTTGCTTTTGCCAAGACTTTTAAATCCAACAAAACTCTTTCCCATAACCATAATTAACTTACCTGATCCACATATTTCTAAAGAAGATTGAATCAAAATACTCTGTTGTAGTTGCAATGACTTGCATTCTGAGACTGCAGCATAGCACTAGCTGCAGCCAACATTTGCTCTTGTTTGATGGTCTCCAATGGAGATGTAAGCTTTGTAATTATTCTTTCTTACCAGCCAAAATGACTGACTCATGCAGGCAGTCCCCATTTTGACAGACTCCATCAAAAGTGTTTTCGATGAGTATTAACATTTTCAAGGAGTATTAACATGTCAGGACTTCTGTGCAAAATCAAAAGATTTGCTGCTCAAGAAATATATTTGGGTGCACAATAATGAGGATTTCTTTGCAATCTTCCTGTGCAGAGACTCCCCTTTCAACACAAAAACATGTTTCTTGTGCCAAAAAATCTAGATTTCTGCTCACATACAAAATGTAGCAGAAGATACCCTACTGGCAAAGTATCTTGCCATGTGGACTCTTCTTGTCAGGGTTTCCCAACTGTCTACCAATCACATTTTTTGTCAGTGATTTGGCTATATGTGAATATTCTTTCCATCTCTATCTGTAGTGCCTACATTTTGGCATTGATTAGCCATCATTCTGTCAGCAATTTACACCAATTTGCACCCTGAATCTGCCTAGCATGTTTTCTGTGCTAGACGATTCTAGGAGAGGAATAGAGTTGCTTCCTCTGTTTGTGCAATGGAAGATGCCCTCATAATGAGTTATTGACAATCTGTGGATTGCTCAGAAGGAGGTGTGGTGTTTTGTTCTTGTTATGTTGCATGGCTGTAAATTGGGAAGGTTTGTTCAGAAGATAAAGATTACTGAATAAATCCATGGGTTCTAGGAAGCAAGCAAGAAGACAGCATTGGCCAGAACAGGAATGTAAATCCTCAAAGATTTCATCTTCCATGCAAGAACAAATAATTATGGTAGTTTAGTCTCCACTGTGGGAGGAAATGAATATTTATTCTTTATGTATTCAAACATGCTGAAGACTTGTGGAGGAATTAGAAGAAAAGACATAGGTTTTCAATTCCACCAATGCTCCCCTCCAAAAACAAACAAACGCGTTTTCTCCACAGAATAATTCATCCATAACACATTGGGACTTTTGAATACCAGAAGAAAACTGTACAAAATTCTCACAGATCTATTATGCTTCCAAATTCAGTTTCCCAACTGTCAGAAAAACCATATTTTTCAACTTGAGAATGAATAATTTCTCATGTTCTTTCCATCCTCAATCAGAATTATCACAAGACAACATGTCGGCTACTGTCACTATACCATTATAAGGACATCATACTGGCATAGCATGGAGTGTCAACAGCCACAGGATTTTCAGCCATTATAGAGCCAATTATATCAGGAACAATCTAGAGACTGAATAGGAGAGAAGAGGCTAGGTAGACAAGAAATAAAGAGAAGTTCATCTCTTATTGATAACAAATGTTTGGGAATTGTTGTGTTAGGGTGAATGTGGAAGCACTCATGGCTAATCAATCACCCACAGAATGGGCAGGACAGGATTTTGCTGAGTCTTACGGTACTTAGAGGCCAGTACAACTTAGAAATATAAGTGTTAAGACGCCAATTTATTGCTATTGCAAGCATCTTTCCATATCTTAACTTCTTCCTTCACTTACTTCTCCACAACTCTTTAAGTTTTTAATTAAGTTCCTCATTTACCCTCAAGATAAGTTCAACTATAACCCATCATCCCCAGCCACTATAACCATTGATTATGCAGACTAGAGATGGTAAAAGTGATACACTGGGCTCTTGGTCTCCACTGGGGTTCAGTTCTCAGACTCCCTGAGTGCTCAAGTCCCATTATATGCAGTGGTATAGTAAAATGGTGTCCCTTATATAAAATGGCAAAATCAAGGTTTGCTTTATGGATATTTAAAAAAAATATTTTCAAGCCATGGATAGTTGAATCCATGAATGCAGAATCCATGGATATGGAGGGGAGATTGTAGTCCAATGTACTTGAAGGGCATTGATAATAATTATTTTAATGAGTGATGTGTTTTAATGATGGAATAGTTTAATTTTATTTTAATGCTTACTTTTGAGATTTTAATTGCATTATTTTAAATTGTAAGCTGCTTTGAGTCCCAGTTTTTTCTTGGGGGGGGGGGGAGTGATATAAATAAATGTAACAGCAACAGCATCAAGTTAGTCTGGCTATCCTACTGGCTAGACTGCTTAGGCACTACTTATGCCATTCTTTACTTTTCTTCTTTAACAAAAATAAGGAAATAGTTATTCATGTTTTAATCTAATCTAATTTAAATTAGAATGTACACAACATGTTGCTGCCCTTGAAACGTATTCAGAAACTAGAGCTAGTGTAAAACACAGCAGGTTGACTTTTGCCAGGAACTATACACATTGGACCACCCTTCCAACATGCTTATTGTCTTGCTGGATTTGACCAAAGCCCTAAACCCTTTGGTTCTAGGATATCTAAAGGACCACCACTTCCTATTGTAGGTGGCTATAAATAAAATAGTGTATCACAAGCCATGCAGCAAGCCTACCAGCTGTCCTGATTCAGAAAGTAGGACAAAAGACCAGCTAGAAATTAGCAAGCATCAGTAATGGATTCACAGGCTGGAAGGCATTCAAAGCTCCTAGCAAAAGGTCAGCCTGAGAAGCAAAATCTGAAGACAGTCCAAGCACAGGCAGACCCAATAAACAGTTAGGTAATCAGGGAATACACACCTGGAAGCTATTAAAAAGCCATTGTTCCAGCATTCTGTGCCTAGAACTGAAGGCTTTTAAGCTCGAGCCTTCAGAGCTCCACCCAAAGCACAGCTGCAGGTCATCAGTTTTACTTGTGGAACTGGTTCACAAATGAGTATTGTCTTATCCAGGACTAACCCTTAACTTACAAGAAAACCTTCTGTATATGGGGTAATTTCAATGGCTGGCAGCTGACAGGGTCTGTAACTTAAAGTCTGTGCTTCCTGAGGCAGGCATCTGTTTGCCTTATCCTCTAGTTTAAAGTGGGGACTATCCAAACCTTGAGAGGAAGGCTCAGCAAGAAGCCCAGACTCCCCTCATCTGCTTCACTGTCTCACAATGTGAGATGTTTGTCTGGAATGTTTAGTTCCCAGAACCCCAGGTTATTATTCATTGATAAGCATTCATCCTATGGAATATGACAAGGTTTAGGTTGGCAGGGCCTTCCTGATTGCTACACCACAGCTATGGAATCCCTTCCCAAGGGATGTGCAGTTGGCTTCTTTCTTCTCCTCTAAATGGCCAATAAAGACTGCCTTGTTCCATCAGGCTTTAAATGTTGAATGTTTGTTGTTGTTGTTATCTGCCTTTGAGTTAACATCAACTCATGGCAACCCTATGAGTGAGACTTCTCCAAGACCTCCTATTCTCAACTTCTTTGCTCAGGTTCAGGTCTGTGATCTCCCTGACTGAGGGCCTTTGCAGACTGCTAGAAATAATGCAGCTTGAGGCCACTTTAACTGTCCTGGCTCAGTGCTAAGGAATCATGGGAACTGTAGTTTAGTGTGGCACCAGAGCTCTCTGACAAAGAAGGCGCAATGTCGCAGAAAAAAAATACAATTCCCATGATTCCCTAGCACTGAGCCAGGACAGTTTAAGTGACCTCAATTTGCACTATTTCTGGCAGTCTGTAAAGTCCGTGAGTCTACTGTTCTTTAATTCAAAGGACATTTACAAATATACAACCAGCCCTCCATATCCACAGATACAACCATCTATGACTTGGAAATTTTAAAAAACAAAACAAAGCAAACCTTGTTTTTGCTATTTTATATAATTTTGTAAAGAATGGGAGCTGAGCATCCATGGATTTTGGTAGGACTGGAGGTGCAGAAACGAAAACCTATGGATACCAAGGGCCCGCTCTATTGTTTTGTTCTTTGGGTTTTATGTGAAATTTTCATATTTTTATGGTGCCTTTTCCTGAGTTGCTGGCAACTGAAGAGTGTGTAAATCTAATAATGACATACTATATAAATCAAAAGGATGGTGCTGACAATGTAGCCCTCAGGACTATTGGAGGGAGAACACCAACAGGAGAGCGTTGTTGCTTGCATGGCACAAAAAAGCAAAGCACGGTTTGGAAACATTACTTTGAGAACTACAATTCCCAGAATCTGACAGGCAGCATGTTCACTGGCCATGTTGCCACAAGCACTCTGGGAATTACAGTCCAAAAACTAACCTTTCTAAACTATGACACAGATGACATAGAAGGAATGAGAATTTTGCATGCAAATGCCACTGATACCGACCCATATTACCAACTAACATGAGCATATTTTAGCCCTTGGATCTAAAGGAATAATATAAAGTGGGAGTGGAATGATGGAGAGGCATCAGTTTAAAATAGGCTGACTTGCATACTTGACTCCTGGCATAATATAATCTGATCAATGCAGAGGCAGTAGAAGCATTTTATAAGACCTCAAGGGAGGGAGAGAGGGAGGGAGGAGGAGATCAGATTATGAACAGAAAAATTCTACTAGCCCCTTGTAAACCAGAATTTTTAGAATAAACAATGAAACTTCATTTTGCTATAGAAGTTCTGGAACCCTTTTCTTCACTGCTCTCTGGAATGAACCGAGAGACAGAAATTAAATTTTGAACTGTCCACCACAGTGTAGTTAAAGAATAAGCAAGCTATACCCACTGGAAAAGGAATTGTCTAGAAAATTCAGGTTTTCATTAGCATCAGAATCTCTTTTAGTATTAACGATTCATTTAAGTTGCCCTGCCTTCATAGCTACAGAGCTGAACTGTGTGAATCTGTGGTGCATGTTTCCTGTACATAGCAGATATTTATCAGAGAGGCATTTTCCTCCCATAGATCATTTTAGAGTTAAGAGAATCTGAAGGATTGCTCCTAATCCCACACATGTTCTGTCTTTGGTGGTTTTTAAATGACCAGAAGAACAAGAGAATATTTATTCTACTGCCTGTCTGCATTTATGCTGGAAATTACAAAGAATGTTTTTGAAGTGAACAGATAATTCATGGCTTAATATCCTGAGAACGGAAAAGGGGAAGGAAACAGCTCTAATAAAATGGGATAAATACAGGCAAAAGAGAATGTGAACCACACAGCCACAGGCAAGAAATAGAGCCTAATTACTAACCAGTAGTTATTATCCATATGCCCAACACTTTAGCCTCCTTCATAAGTACAATTCACACGCTGTATCAGTGTACAAGCAGGGACTGAGCCTAGCAGCCCAACTCTTAGTGCCATGCATTCAGACTTGATCCATCACTTTCATTTGTATATACAGAATGTCTCTGCAGCAGGGACAGCTATACAGACAGTGGCTTCCACATGCTCTGGAACTCTCCATGGTCAGGGTTCTAGATCACATGGACACTAATGGTACAGGTGCAGAGAGTGAAGCAAGCCAGAATGTCTCATCTCAGAGGTGGAGTGAGTTGGTGTAGCACTGCTCATATGTTGAAACACTGTGTGAGTGATACTTCCCCATGCCTTGTTGGAAGGGAGAAATTAATCTTTTTTTAACTGCACATGGCAGGTGGATGGTTGTCCTCAGAGAGTTTCAGGGGGGAATTGGTCCTTGGGCCTGCCAAAACGACTTGTCACACAGCTTTTCCCCAGGCTCTGAAGACTGTCATGGTAGAATTACAGAAACTGCCTGCTCTTTAGAACAGGAGTAAGAATAATTCAGTGTTCCAGATGTCATGGACACCCATGCATTTATTTCTGTTAGCTATGCTGGCTATGGCTGCTTGGAGTAACATTTGCACTGTACAATAGAGATGGAAAGAATATTCGCATTCATCATTTACAGTATTATGCAGAGAAATAATGTGGATTTTGTGCAAAAAACAAAACAAAATATGTTTTCTGAACAGAAACTGGGTTTCTTGTGTAAAAAACACATTTGTACAAAGAAAAAAAATGTGTTTGGGCCTCGGCAGACGGCTTATTGAGCCATCTTGGAGGCCCAGAAGAGGAGGAGCAGCCACACGCGCGGCGCTCCTTCCTCTTCCTGAGGTTGCCCTCAGTGCTGCCAGCCCTCCGCATGGCCGGCGCACCAAGGGCAACCTCCCGCCGCAGCGTCCGGACACGTTGTGGCAGAAAAGACAGGGAAAGTGCACCCTACGCGTTTAGGGCGCACTTTCCCTGTCTTCTAAAAGGAGCGCCAATTTGGAGCTCCTTTTAGGGTCACCGCAGGAGCGCCGCGGTGCGGAGGCTGCGGTCCCACGGCGCTCCGGACCAGGGTGTCCCCCACGCCCTGGTCTGCATCCCCGCTTTGTCTCCTTGTAATAGTTCCTCCTCAGCACTCCAAAACTTTTAAATATGAAGATAAAGCCAAAGAGAAATTTTTGTTTTCTTCTGCGACAGTGAGAAATCTCCAGCCATTATCTGTCCTTGGATGTGAGACCAATATAGTCAAGTTACATCTCTGCTGTACAATATCTAAACTCCACCGTTCCCACCCTGATTATAGAACTGAAATCTAATTCTCTAGCTATCATCTATCTCTCCATCCACTCATCATCTTCCAAAATAATTTACTCCCTTCTTTTCTGTTAAAAAGGCAGAAAAGATAATAATGAGGATGATTTGGGATAAAAAAAAAACATGACAGGGTAAGATCAGACTAGTATAGGAGAAGGTCCTGCACTGTTTTCCATGTCCTGATTGCATTTCTTTGGGATGTTCCACTGACCAACCTAATGGTTTTCTTTAATCAGTTTTTAAGTTTTCCCAGAAATTATGGTGGTTTTTATTAACCTTCAAATATATCCGGTTCTGACTGTTCCTGCCAGGGACCACATTTTCTGTTTTGTTTTGGGGCGAAATGAGATTTATGACTGACGTAGGTTTTTCCAAGTACTCATTGTTTGACAGACTGTAAACTTGATAAAAAAAATGTATACTTCATGGAAGATGAAAATAAGATTATTTTGGACAATTGTGCAGGGAAGCAGATTTGTCTAAAATCACAGTTTATTCAGAAAGCTGATAAAATTTGTACTATGGTTGACATTTTTATTTTGATTTATAGCTTGCCTTATTGAAAGGCTTGGGTTGTTGCCACAGAACAACAATGTGACGTGGTTCATAATCACTTCAGCATGACATACTGTGACTTATACATATTTCTTCCCCACTTCGTATGAGTGCAAACCCTGTTCCAAGGACCAAGTTCCATATTACCCTTAATGCATAGCTCACAGCCCCTTCACTGGTTTTTTTGTCTTACTCAAAAGTAAGTGTAAGGAACCTAATCCAGGTCAAGATCCTGACTGTGGGAGGGGTCTTTAACAACCCCATATGACCTGAAACAGGTCCCTTGTGCCTTCAGTTTGTTTGGGAATAGTCATCACCATTTGCTTCAACAGGAGCTCCTCTCCTTCCTTCAGAATGTAAATTTGGAAGAGCCAGGTCTAGTATGCACTGCAGAAATAATGAAGTTTGATAGCACTTCAAGGGCCATGGCTCAACGCTATGGGATTTGTAGTCTGTTCTGGCACCAGAGCTCTCTGACAGAGAAGGCTCAATATCTCACAAAACTACAAATGCAATAATTCCATAGCACTGAGCCATGGCAGTTAAAGAGGTATCAAACTGCATTATTTCTGCAGTGCAGTTTAGACCCCAGAAACTTTTCATAGTACACAGTTGTAGTGCTATGATTCTACTGTAACTGCAACCATTTCATCCTATAGAATCTGGGATTTGCAGTTTAGGGGGCAGCATTTAGAACTCTCATCACCAGGGGCCTAGTACCTCATCAAATTACAAATCCCAGGATTTCACATGGTAGTAGAATTATTATTATTATTATTATTATTATTATTATTATCCCTCTTTATTAAAAAAAAGTAGAAGCTTAGCGCTATAAATGTTGAATGTAAAAGAGCCTTCCTTTACTTTCTGTTCTGTTTACCACAGGGGTCAGCAACATTCTCCTACCTGGGGCCGGCCACTGGTCCCCAGGTCTTCTGCTGGGCTGGGGGGGGGGAAATGGCAGCGTGTGCGGGCCCCCCGCCACCACCACACGCATCACGGCTGCCATTTTGTTTGCCAAAATGGTGGCCGTGATGTGTTTGCGCATGCGCAGGAGTACTGCGCATGCGCAAATGAGCTGTGACTGCCATTTTGGAAAATGCCGAGTCACGACTGCCATTTTGGCAAACAAAATGGTGGCCGCGGCTCATTCGCGCATGCGCAGGAGTACTGCGCATGCGCAAATGAGTTGCAGCCGCCATTTTAGGAAAAAAATGGCAGCGATGGCACGGCGGCAGCGCATGTGGAGGCGGTGGCAGGGGTCAGTGGGGGCCGGTCGGCGGGGGTCAGCAGGTGTCCTCAACTACAGCCAGCCTCAGTTCCCACACCTGCTAGGGATGGAAAGGGTGAGCTGCAAACAGCAAGGCCAGCCACAAACCTTCCTGTAGTTGAAGCACCAGCAAAGCAGAGTCCAGAAATCAGCGTCAGTCAGTCTAAGGTCAGGGCAGGCAGCAATCAGCAAAGGTCCAGTCCGGTCCAAGGTCAAGGCAACAGAGTTCCACAAGGCAAGAGCGAGAGGCACAAAGCAGGAAACACGGAGCCACACTGACCATAGTCTCCCAAGGAAACTACAATAAGTCTTGGCACTGAGGAAGCCTCTTGCAACTGTTTAAATAGTCAAATCCTACCTCAGTGCCAGCTGAGGCTTGTTCAGCAGCTGCTTTTCAGCTAGTCTCCTGGACCTGCAACTGCCAGCACCCTCAGCTCTCCTCTGCCTAAAGGAAGGCACTGGCTCTGCTGTATCCTCCTGCTTCTCCCCACTAGGCAGCTGAGCCTCCAAGGAAGGAGCACTAGGACCTGGCTGCTCTGGGGCTGGGAGAACCGGGCTTGGCTCAGACAGAGCAGAATGAGAGCCAGGTGGAGCCTGTATCTCTTCCTGCTCTGGGGCTGAGAGAGCAGAATGAGAACCAGGTGGAGCCTGCATCTCTTCCTTCTCTGGAGGAGACCCATCCTCCTCCTCGTCCTCCGAGTCCTCCTCAGGGCTGACCATGACATCATTCCCCCCCTCATAACGGTCCCCCTCCAGTGGCAGGGAACATGGCCTGTCTGGACAGCGGCGGTGGAAAGCCCGAACCAAACGTGGAGCATGGACATCCACAGCATCCACCCAGGAGCGCTCCTCTGGCCCATAGCCAACCCAGTCCACCAGGTACTGGAGGCGCCCCTGACGGCGACGAGAGTCCAATATCTGGGCCACCTCGAACTCCTGCTCCCCATCCACCAAAACCGGCTCTGGCGGACACATCAGGCCAGCATCAGGCCGAACCTCCGAGGCTGGAATTAACAAGGAGCGGTGGAACACCAGATGAATCCGCCATGTCGCAGGCAGCTGGAGCCGGAACGCCACCGGATTCACCCGGGCCACAATCTTGTAGGGCCCCACAAACCGTGCGTCCAACTTCCGACAAGGCCGCTGCAGGGGCAGGTGACGCGTAGAGAGCCAGACCGAGTCCCCCACTTGCAACGGAGGCCCCTCCTGACGGTGCCGGTCTGTGCCCCTCTTGTAAGCCTCCTTGGCCACCTCCAACTGCTCTTGCAGCAGCCACTGTGCTGCCCGGAGCTCCTGAAGCCACTGGTCCACCGCAGGAACGTCCGAACTGGGCACCACTGCCGGGAAACCACGCGGATGAAAGCCTCCCATGGCAAAGAAAGGTGTCTGCAGGGTTGAGGCATGCACGGCGTTGTTATAAGCAAACTCGGCCAATGGGAGCAAATCCACCCAGTTGTCCTGGCGGTAGCTCACATAGCAGCGAAGGTACTGCTCCAGGGTGCCGTTGGTCCTCTCTGTCTGACCGTCCGACTCAGGATGGTGAGCCAAAGACAGGTGGGGCATGACATCCAAGAGCCGGAGCAAACTGGTCCAGAACCGGGTGGTGAACTGGCTGCCGCAGTCAGACACCACCCCCTCCGGCAGGCCATGGAGCCGGAAGATGTGGTGGATAAACATCCGAGCCGTCTCCTTGGCCGTGGGAAGACCTGCGCACGGCACAAAGTGTGCCATCTTGGAAAACAGATCCACCACGACCCAAATGGTGGTGCAGCCAGTAGAGGGGGCAAGTCCGTGATAAAGTCCATGGACACCACCTTCCAGGGACCCGATGGCGTTGGCAGTGGCATCAGCAACCCCGCTGGCCGACCCAGATGGTCCTTCGCCCGATGGCACACTGGGCACGTGTCCACATACTTGGCCACCTCTGCCCGAACTCGAGGCCACCAAAACTCCCGGGTAAGGAGGTGCAGAGTTTTGCAGAAGCCAAAGTGTCCTGCCGGCTTGGAGTCGTGGCACAGCCGCAAGACCGCCTCCCGACACGGACCTGCTGGCACATACAGGCGGCGCCAGTGGAGGAGGAGACCATTGCAGACGGTGAACGGCGAGGCCTCTCCATCCTCCGAATGCTGCGCCACCAGTGGATCCTGGCGCTGAAGGTCACGGATCTGGTCCACCAGCGCCGCCTCCCTTGGAGCAGCCGCGAAGTTCTCTGGACGGAGGATGGTGGACCGCAATTCCTGCCCTGGTCCCGTGGCATATTCTGGCTTTCTGGAGAGAGCGTCTGCCTGCCGGTTCTGGGACTGCGGAATATACTGGAGCTGGAACTGGAACCTTGCGAAAAAGGACGACCAGCGCTGTTGCCTCTGAGACAGCTTCCTGGCCGTCTGCAGATGCTCCAAATTCCTGTGGTCTGTATGGACCACCACTGGGTGTGCCGCCCCCTCCAATAGATGCTGCCACGTCTCGAATGCTGCCTTGATTGCCAACAGCTCCTTCTCCCAGATGGTGTAGTTCAATTCTGGAGAAGAGAGCTGCCGGGAGTAGAAGGCACATGGTAGCAAATGCCCCTGGGGACCCGTGGGCTGGAGCAACACCGCCCCGATGGCCACATTCGAAGCATCAGCTTCCACCACAAAGGGCGTGCGAGGATCTGGGTGCTGCAAAATCGGGGCTGACGTGAAGTGCATCTTCAGGGCCTCGAATGAAGACTGTGCCGCAGCCGTCCACTGGAACCGGCCCTTCCCCCACAACAGTTGGGAGATAGGGCTCGTGAGGTCCGCATAGTCCTTGATGAACTTCCGATAGAAGTTGGCGAACCCCAGGAACCGCTGCACATCCTTCCTGTTGCAAGGGGGCTGCCAAGACAGCACCGCCTCGATCTTGGCAGGATCCATGGCCACGCCCTGTGCCGAAACAGTGTACCCCAGAAAGTCCACCTCCCTGAGATCAAAGGCACACTTTTCCAGCTTGGCATACAAGCGGTGGTCCCTCAGGCACTGGAGCACGGCACGCACATGGGCATCATGGGCCTCCTGAGTTGGGGAGTAAATCAGGAAGTCATCTAGATATATGATGATGAACCGATCCAAATAGTCCCGGAACACGTCATTGACAAAATGCTGGAAGACGGCGGGGGCATTACAGAGTCCAAAGGGCATGACTGTGTACTCATAATGCCCATAACGAGTCTGGAAGGCCGTCTTCCACTCATCCCCAGCCCGGATCCTCACCAAGTTGTAAGCCCCACGAAGATCCAATTTGGTGAAGACCTTGGCATGGCGGAGCCGCTCCAGCAATTCCGGAATCAATGGCAAGGGGTAGCGGTTCTGGACAGTGATCTTGTTCAGGGCTCAATAGTCGTTGCAGAGGCGCAACTCCCCCGACTTCTTGCGGACAAAAAGTACCGGTGCTCTCGCAGGAGACTTAGAAGGACGAATGAAGCCCTGCTGCAGATTCTTCTCCAAAAACTCCCTCAGAGCTGCCAGCTCAGGCTCCGAGAGAGAGTAGAGACGCCCCGCCGGAATAGGGGCTCCTGGCACCAGATCAATGGCACAATCATAGGGCCGGTGCGGGGGAAGCCGGTCCGCCTCCTTTTTGTCGAAGACATCTGCAAAGTCCCGGTACTTCTCCGGCAACATCACGGTACTGTCCTGAGCCCCCGCCACCACCGCAGCTGGGATCCTTTCTGGCCAACAGTGCTCCTGGCAGTACTCCGAACCAAAGAACACCTACCGCCTGGACCTGGAAATATGCGGATCATGCTGCGAGAGCCACGACATGCCCAGCACTAGCGGGAAGTGAGGAACCGCGGCCAGCAAAAACTGCAGCTCCTCAACATGTCCTTGGATCTCCAGGTGAAGTACTGGAGTCTGGTGCGTCACAGGGCCCGACCGGAGAAGCCGTCCATCAATGGTCTCCACTGTCCGGGGCTCGAGCAATGCCTGCATTGGGATCCTGTGATGTTGCGCAAACCCCAAGTCCATGAAGCAGTTGGAGGCCCCCGAATCCAACATAGCCCCCACCGGCAACAGTTCCATGGATGGCAGCCTCAGGTTGGCAGCGACCAGCAAGGGGTCCCTCCACGAGACCGAGATAGCAGAGGTGGGTTTCCAAGCAGTCCCCAGGTGCCCCACCCGCTCTACACCTGGGCTGCATCGTTTCCCGCCGGCTTGGCTCGCCGTCCCTTGGCAGGACAAGCCCTTGCAAAGTGTCCAGAGAGACCGCAATACAAGCACAGGCCTTCCCGTCTCCTCCGCTCCTTCTCCATCCCTGACAGCCATGGCCGAGCTCCTCCCAACTGCATTGGCTCCACTGATGTCCCAGGAGCAGTGGCCTCAGGAACAACCGCAAGAGAGGACAGCACTGACTTAGAAGGAGACGGAAGGCCAGCGTCTCGAGCCTCCCTTCGGGCTGTCAAGCGGCAGTCCAGGTGGATGGCCTGGGCAATCAAGGCTGACAAGGTCTGTGGTGGTTCCGAGAGGGCCAGCTCATCCAGAATGGCCGCTGACAGACCATGCCGAAACGCAGTCTGCAAGGCACTGTCTCCCCAATTCACATCCTGTGTGAGGAGGCGAAAGGCCACGGAATAGTCCGCTACCGAGCCCTGGCCTTGTTTCAGGGTCAAAAGCCTGTGTCCCGCAGTCTCAGTCTTCACAGGGTCCCCCCACGTCTCTTTAAACTCACGTTCAAAGGCTTGCCACTCAGCCAGCACTGGGCTCTGGGCATTCAGGTAGGGTGTTGCCCATTTAAGAGCGGGACCAGCCAACAGTCCAATGACAAAAGCCACCTTATGAGAATCACTAGGGAAATCTGCCTCCCTGATTCGAAAGTGCAGCTGGCACTGTGCAGCCAAGAAGCCATCCAACAAAGTTCGGTCCCCAGAAAATTTTTCAGGCAGGGCAGTCAGGCATTTAACCCTGGGCCTGGGCTGGGGGGGTGCAGCGGCTGAGGATTTGCCTGGAGTTCTGAGACAGCCTGTGTAAGCATTGCAACTTGAGCAACTAGCTTTTGATTCTGCTCCAAGAGCTCTTTGATTAAGGCTCCCTCCACCATCCTGTAGCAGCTTAGATTATGGCCAAGACTTATTCTGTCCTCAACTCCAGCCAGCCTCAGTTCCCACAGCTGCTAGGGATGGAAAGGGTGAGCTGCAAACAGCAAGGCCAGCCACAAACCTTCCTGTAGTTGAAGCACCAGCAAAGCAGAGTCCAGAAATCAGCGTCAGTCAGTCTAAGGTCAGGGCAGGCAGCAATCAGCAAAGGTCCAGTCCGGTCCAAGGTCAAGGCAACAGAGTTCCACAAGGCAAGAGCGAGAGGCACAAAGCAGGAAACAAGGAGCCACACTGACCGTAGTCTCCCAAGGAAACTACAATAAGTCTTAGCACTGAGGAAGCCTCTTGCAACTGTTTAAATCAGGGGTAGGCAACCTTTCCCCTTTAAGGGCCGAGGGACTTCAGCTCCCAGAATCCCAGGATCTATTGGCCAACATGGGACTATTGGCCAACATGGCTGAGGCTTCTGGGAGCTGAAGTCCTTCGGCCCTTAAAGGGGAAAGGTTGCCTACCCCTGGTTTAAATAGTCAAATCCTACCTCAGTGCCAGCTGAGGCTTGTTCAGCAGCTGCTTTTCAGCTAGTCTCCTGGACCTGCGACTGCCAGCACTCTCAGCTCTCCTCTGCCTAAAGGAAGGCACTGGCTCTGCTGTATCCTCCTGCTTCTCCCCACTAGGCAGCTGAGCCTCCAAGGAAGGAGCACTAGGACCTGGCTGCTCTGGGGCTGGGAGAACCGGGCTTGGCTCAGACAGAGCAGAATGAGAGCCAGGTGGAGCCTGTATCTCTTCCTGCTCTGGGGCTGGGAGAGCAGAATGAGAACCAGGTGGAGCCTGCATCTCTTCCTTCTCTGGAGGAGACCCATCCTCCTCCTCATCCTCCGAGTCCTCCTCAGGGCTGACCATGACAGCGGGCTGGGTGCAGCCCGCGGGCCATAGGTTGCCAACCCCTGGTTTAGGATAACTTTCCCCAATTGGCTGTCTCCAGAACTACAACTTCCATCATCCTCAATTAGCATGACCATTGGTTACCATGTTCCAGTCCCAGTATGGCGGAAGATGTCTAGATGGTCAGGCAACCAGAGCTTGGAAGTTGCTCACTACAAATAATGAATTACTTGTAATTAATCCCTTTTCCCAGCTACATTAAAATCACATTGCCGTTGCAAAACTTAAAAAAATTACTTCACTTCTTTTAAGATATAACTGCAATTCGTAGTTTACTTTTAGAATTACAGGGATGTTGTTGAAAATGTGACAACACTGAATGTTTAAAGAGTTAAAAGTATCTTAGAGAGAGCAGCTGTGGAATGGATAGTAAATGTTTCAATGACCTAAAACCTCCTCATGTCTTATCCACCTAACCCAACATCTTAGACTGATATTCTTTGGTGACAGTATACCTCCTACCTCCTTTTTGCGCTTTCTCTTCTCCAAAAATAAAATTAATTTAGAACATTACTACATGAGCCTTGTTTTTGTCATGATCATGTTAGTTAAAGAAAACAGAAACATACCGGTTTGGGAGAAGCCGTCAACACACGTCTCTACAATAGTGTGACTCAGACTGTTCCTGATATCAAGTCCCTCTCACTCTTCCACACTCTCCCTTAATCCTATCTTTTTGCCCTATTCTCTACCCAGCATGCCTTTTGGCTTTTAAAATTTTAATTATATTCCTATTTTATACACATTTCTAGAGTTCTGCTAATGAAGTTTAAATTTTAAAAAGAAGAAAAGAAATAGAAAAAAATAATATAGGAAATCAGCCTCTTTGGTAATAGTGAGGAAGAGCGGGAACGGGGGGGGGGGGGAGAGGAGGAGACACTGGCACCATGTGACTGCCAATATTGGAACTCCATGGCAGCGATGTTTCACACCTGAGGACTGATGGGACTACAGCACAATTGAAGGCTTATTGATGGGTTTTCCCATTAATGAAAAGGGATGCTCTAACAATGTCTAATAGCAAAGTAGCGATGAGATTGGGATGTTGTGCAATAAGTATTACCAAAGGGTCCATTCTGTAGTTTTAATAGCAGTTTTAAAGCCATGTCTGATAATCTCATCAATCCTTTTCCTGTTCTAGCTTAATTTATCCTAGCACCTTAGAGTGCTTTCCTATCTCTATTGGATTTCCTATAAATTTTTTAGTTTATTTCTTATGGCCATTGTTGTCAATGTTCTTTAATCATAGTAGCTAGCCACTGCAAACATGCAGTCTCTAGCAAATGTGACCTCATTAAATAAAAGAGAAAGAATATCACATTGTTCAAATATGATGATGATGATGTATTTATACCCCACTCTTCAGCCAAAAGGCTATCAGAGCGGCTTACAAATGGTTAATTAGACATTTCCCTGCTCTCAGGCTTACAAACTAAAAAGACAAAACTCAAAATGCTGTTGAACAAAAAACATCAGCTGTTCCAACTTGGAATTATAACTACAGGTTGTGTCTCCCTTATCCAAAATGCTTGGGACCAGACATGGTCAGGTTTTTTTTGGAGAACAGATTACCAATATTTGCATATATGTACATATGTAGACCCAAGTCTAAAAATGAAATTTATTTATGTTCATATATACCTTATACACATAGCCTGAAGGTAATTTTATACTTTTAAAAAATAATTTGGTGTATGAAACAGCGTTTTTATACATTGAACCACGAGAAAGCAAAAGTGTTACTATCTCAATCACATTTTAAAAAATGGGTTTTGGAATAATTTGGATTTCAGAATTCTGGATAAGAGAATTATGTACCTTTGTTTGCTTTTAGAATTAATTTTAAAAGTTCTGAATATACTGAATACCATTATTGATTTCCTTCTTCAGGTGGCTTTGTCAGTAGTATGGTACATGAGAATAAAGGAAAGAGTTGTTTCAGAAGTAGCAACTTCCCTACAGAGGCTTTCCTGGAACCTACTTTGCAGTGTTTTTATCAGTGCCAAGCTAAAACACCCAGCTATTTGACCATGTGTATGTTTTAATTATTAGTATGATCTGTAGTGGTGATAGCAGATTGCATACCACCCTGACTTTTTAAATGGAATGAAGAGTGGTGTAAGTGTGCTTTAATATGTGTAAGTCTTAAGAATAGTAACTAAATGGATTACTGACTGACATCCAGTAGGGAAAAAATATTCCAAAATAATTATAATTTTTTCTATGACTGGCTACAATTCTCTCTCATTGTGTTCATTCTTTTCCTGAATAAACTGGCATAACATCTTCTTATGATACTTCAGGCATTAATTATTTAAATACTGTGTATATTTTAAGAGAATTTCATACTCCTACCCTATATTTATGTTTCTTCTCTGATTCCTTCTGCGTCAACTACAAATCTTTTTTTAAAAGATAGTATCTTTTATTACTTAGCTAGATTGGAGAAGAAAGAATGAGAAATGAAATAGATTATTATGCTGTCTCACATTATTCCACTCCCACCCCCGTCACATTATTCATTCCATTGATTTCTAAGCAGTATAGGGGAAAAACAAACACACGCTCACAGCATAGCAGGGTTCTGCTATGTAAAATTGTGTTTAAATTGCTAGCTAAACACCATTGCAAGGATCAAAAAGAGGCCTGAACAGTAACAGCAGCTCTGTTATTTTGAAATTTCCTTGCTTGTAAACTTCAGACAAAAACTCTTTTTGTTTATTGATCTCAACATTTTAACAGGAAACAGGAGTTCAGGCACTAAAAAGCAACTTTTTCCTCCCTCGACATAAATTTTGCCATTGTGTGGTGATTGACAGCCATCCCACTGTCTATAAACAATCTACAAACCTCCCAAATTGACCATTCAGACCCTGCGTCCAACATCTCAACACAGAGCAGTTTTGCGCTCAATAAAATTCCTTTTCATTTCACCCCGGGTTGCCATGTCTCTTCAAACACAGACAGAAAAGCAGTGCTCTGTGTCCAACAGATTTTAATTTTCAGTCCTCATCCATTCGTACAATGTAGACACAGTCAAACAAACCCTACCCACAGCCTAGCAACGTGTGGTTTAAACAGTCTATGTGTATGAGCTGCCAGGATGAAGGCCTGGACCTGTTCACACATGAATAAAGAAGATTAAGATTTCCTTTGAAAGACGTGAAGCTTTTTGACAGCCAGTGTCAACAGTGCTGTCTGCCTCTCAATGTGAAACAGTCTTCTATCACAGGTTCCCACAGGGAGGTCCTTCTTATTAGCATGCTTTACACTTCCATTCCTTGTCAGTGTTTAGTTTAAGAATAAGGGTGCAAAGTTTTGCAAACTCTTACTTACCCACAAAGAAAGGATAACTTACTAGAAACACTGAAAGGAAATATCAGCTAATGCGAACACCTACTGGGTTTATTTTTAGATGAGGAGAATATGAGGGTAGAAAAAGAGGTGGGAGAACATTGAATAAAGCAGTGGCTCCTATTTCCTAAACTATATGGGTATTATTAATAATCAAAGCAAATATTGGAAAGGGGAGTTGGTCTGTGAAATACTAGTGATATAAGCAAGGTAAACGTCAACATAATTTCCTATAAATGTCTATTAAATAAGATTTGGATTGCAGACAAAATTGTATGTGCACTTGTACACATACTCCTGTGACAGAGGCTTTAGCAACATGAATCATAGTCTGGATCAAAACAATGTACAAATGTTTCTCCTCAATTAGAGCTAGAAAGATTTTCTGTCACCCAAGAGGTTTTGTGCATTTTGAGACTGTTTCTATGCATTTCCTGAAATGTGGATTTTTTTTAAAAAAAATGTGGAAACAGTTTTCTTGTTGCACAGTATGAGTAGATGAATTGTTCATCTTTATGATCAATCAGCCTGTTTTTGGTGCCTTAAACAGGTGGGTGACTGTGCTTAGTTTCATAAAGGGAGAAGAAGGTAGTTTTGCACAAATTAGACATTTTTTGCATAACTTGCAGAACACAGAGTGGAGAAAAAAGTTTTTGGACTTTCTCTCTCATCTTATAGGCTATAACTTTCATTGGATTTGACGTATCCCTGAAAGGTTGACTTGTGTTGAGATGGCCTGTCTTGACCAGATCTGACCAATTGGAAGATTATTTCACATCCCTAGAGGCAGCTTAAATACACTAAGAAAAGATATGGGCAAGATCCAGGTTGCCTACTCCATTCTTCCTATGCACAACCCCAAAGGATTTTGATATGTTCACTGGGAAATATTTGTTTTCTTCTGCCAGTCCCTTGCATCTCATGGGATGGTGTTCTGGGAAGGATAATCCAGTAGTAATGGAGCTTTTTCACAACATATGAAGGCCTTCAAGAGGATGGAAATGGGGACCTGACATGGTGCACACTACTCTAGACCATGACAACATAATATTTAAAAATTACAAGAGCTTGGATAGGTTACTATTTTGGATTACAACTCCCACAATCCCTAGCTCGGTTTTTGTTTTTTTAAAGTTAAGCCACTTTTCAGCAGATTTCTACATGCAATATATGATTGTTTTCCATTCCAAGGGAAGCAGCAACTTGTGATTTAATCTCAAACAGATTGGGAAATATCAGCATACTCAAACAGTGTGGAAAGTGTGACCACAAAACTACTGGGTGAGTTTAAATACAGACTAGCAGCCCCAAAGGAAGAGGAAAGTAATACCCTATTTTAAAAGCAAAAGAGGTGTGCTCTGCCTGGATACCCAAAGAAAATTTCAGTTGGTACCTTGAGACCTAGCAACTTTAAGAATGGAAGATGGCCTTGGTTGGAAGGAAAACATTTAGGCAGTTAGACGGCTCCCCTGCCTAACTGGTTTTCTCCCAAGGCAGGCAGATCAGCACTGGCAGAGGAGAAAGCTTTTTGCATGTGAAGTGGCTGTAAAGATAGGTGCAGCTTTTTAGGTATTTTTAGCTGGCACCAGGGTTCTCTGGTTCAGTGTGAAGGTGTTTGCATGTATATTTCACTTGTTCATTGTACAAAAGACCCAAGAGTGAGGGGAGAAGACTAATGAGAGCTAGTAGGTGCACCTCTTTGAGCAAGGTAAGGAGAGAAGTTCCAGTGTCAAGATTCACAAGCCTTTTTCTTGTACCACTCTAGTTATATGAGGCAAGATTGAATTACCTTTGCTCAATAAGGTTGATTATTTTCTTGCAGATTATTTGTAGACAGAAAGCAATATAGAGCAGAACTGTGCAAGGCAGCAGAATCTAATGACTGCATAATAGTACATTTAATGTTCTCTCAGCCCACCCTGCCCATGAAAGTTACATCACAAGAAACTATGAATGATAGACTAGTTTAACTTCAGTTCTATCACACTATTGTACTAATTACACTATTACACTAATGCCCAAGTGTCAAAATGAATTAAATTCAACCAGTGTTTAATTTAAACTGGACTGAAACAGACCTGCAAATGATAAGCACTCTTAATTGCCATAGGTCAGCATTGGAAAGTGCAAAGGAGTGAGATAAAGTGCACCTATAACAATGTTTGGGGTCACTTTCTTGTCTCACAGAAGGAAAGCCAGTATTATACAGTGATACAGTGTTGGGCTATGACTCTAAAGACCAAGGCTCACTCAGCTGTATTCTCTCTTTCTGGAGTCAGAAGATTCAAACACAGAGCAATGAGATTTCCAGGAATTTACGCCTCCTGATGACGGTGACCTCTCCAAGTCTGAGGAGCTGGGGCTGAAGCAGCAAGGCTCCTACTCTCCAGCAGCAGGTGGCAGATACTGAGGACAAATTGCCATTCTTTTAAGACTTGTTGAAGAGATAAGGAGAGACTATGCCAATCCCAGAGGCTATTTCATCAGAGACTTTGACTCATTAAGCACCTGGTGTCTTGTGGCAACTGCCTGTAAATCTCCCAGCAGCTCCTTGGTATCTTTGTTGCTTGCAACCCTTCTGTCTTGGTGACAGGCAGGACTCTTTGGCATTAGTGTTTTCTTAATTTTGGACTAAATATGATTGACAGCTCTGTCTTACTCTTTGCTGGTTTCATTTGTCTGGTCTACTGACTTGCTGTAACAACTTCTGGATGGGCTGACAACTATCCTCTTATTTTTCCCCTTCATCTTGACTGGATTAACTGCTTTACATCTCTTGCACTCCAACCACCTGATTCTTGGCTCACTTGCTGACTGGAGCACAGAACATCAGCCATGGAAACCCATTGGGTAGCCTTGGGCAAGTCAGACTCTTTCAGAAGCTTATCACATCATTAAATAAATTTCCTGATCCTGCTTAAAATTTAAATTGGGTGGCATCCTGATATTATCACAAGGATTTAGCTGCCGAATTTGCCACCCAAATGTAGCCCAGATCCATCCCTGCTCCCAGGGCTGCTCTGGAGGCCATTTTCTCAAGCTGGAAAATCTGGCTTGAGAAAATGGCCACCAAAGTGGCCCTGGGAGCGGGGATGGACCTGGGCTGCATTCGAGCAGCAAATTCGGTGGCTAAATCCTTGTGATAATATCAGGATGCTAGCTAATTTAAATTTTAAGCTGGATCAGGTAAGGCAATTTATTTATCGATGCAATAAGCTCCTTAGCTTCAGAGGCCCCCTATCAAATCTTACTGAGAAAACCTCATGATAGGGTTGCCTTAAGGTTGCCATAGATCAGAAATGACTTGAATGCACACAAGAATAACGAACTCAGAATCAATCCATACAAATCTGGAATTAGGATTTAACATGTATGATAATGTGCACCTACAAGTAAACATGAGCATTTTCTCTTTTAAAGCAGAAGCCAACCTGTGGTGAAAAAAAGAATTCTGCTGGTATCACTCTTATGCCATCAGTGGTAAGTGAGTCCTTGACCTGACTGGCAAAAATGCTTCAGATTTAGCAGGAGTTGTACCTGAATGTATCATAAGGTTCAGACAGATCTGTACGATATATCTCATGGTGTGGTTTATTTCTGGTGAATTTCCAGGATGACATTTGAAACCCAGAGTAGGAGGTATTATGGGGTGAGGGTAATCCCAGGAGATTCTGACACAAGGAAGGTAATTGTCACACCTGGTTCCATTGCCTCAGTTCCTCCTTTACTTCCAGAAAGTCCCACTGATGATGAGTTAAATGGGGGTGAGCTTCTCCTCTGATCTTATTTTCTCATTACATTTCTGGAAAGGAGAGGAAATGCTGTCTATACAACATCTAGGGCAGGGGTAGGCAACCTTTTTGAGCTGGGGGCTGGGTTGCTGTCCCTCAGACAATTGGGGGGGCTGAAGCACCAAAAATAAATAAATAAATAAATATTTTTTTAAAAATAAAAATAAAAATAAAAAATATGCATGCACACTCTCTCAGCCCCAGAAAAGCCATAGCAAAACCCCTGTGGAGATTTTGCCAAGAAAACCCCAAGAACAAGTAATAACAACAATAATCAATATCATCATGGCGGGGGGGGGTGGCAGCAGGACAGGCCTGGAGCCGGTTCAAAGGCCTTGGGGGGCCGCATCCAGCCCCCGGGCCTTAGGTTGCCTTCCCCTGATCTAGGGGTAGCCATGTTGGTCATATAGCAAATCCAATAACATCCAAACAATGATACTTTTATTGGGCCAACCAAAATGCACAATTACATGTTGCAAGCTTTCGAAGTCACACTGGCTTCTTCATCAAGCAAACAGGAGAAAAAAATGAAGATGCTAGTCTTAGGCCTGCATTTTCTGTTTCTAATCTCAGTTCAGATGTTAGGGGAGGGCTATCTGCAGGATGGCTCCTCCCCCTTTGGCCATGTGGTCACTGGAAAATTTTGTAAGCCCATGAAATTTAATGTCCATTTGCAATCCAAAGACGATGTTTCCTTGGAATCCAGCATAGCTCTTTCCTTTGTGTAGCCTCAGGCTCCTATGCAAGTAGAGAACGTTGAATTTCAAGAAGTCTTCATGTTTTGCATCAGGAAAACTTTAGGTGATGTAAGGGTAAAGCATGCCAATCAGTCCCAATATTAGAAAAAAAATTGCTTTACCTTTGTTGGAGGCAGAAGCCTCAGATAGCAAGGTTCCAGTGCATTGGTTGTCTCTTTAGGATTCCCCTATTCAAGCAAGAAGGAAAAAAGGAAGGGAAGAGGGAGGGAAGGGCCTGAGTGGATGGAGTAATTGCTATAAGTCATGCAACTCAAGAATATATTAGCCCTATATTTACTGGGACTGTTGGGTGATCTGGAGGAGCCCTGAGTAGTAGGACCTGGACAAACTCGCTATCAGACAAGTGACTGGAATGATTTCCTGTAATGTATTTCATGGGATCATGTCTTCAGAAACCTGAGAGAAGGATTTCAAGCTTTGGATATTGGAAATCTCAGACATAGGGGCATGATAATTGTAGTGTATAATCATCAAGTCTTGAACCTGATTTAACCTGATTGGTAGAGATCTACCAAGTGCTTCTTTACAATATGTGATGCGGGAACTAAAAAAGCCAATGTGATTCTAAGGCTGCATCAATAGGGGTATAGTGTCTAGATCAAAGGAAGTAATAGTATCACTCTATCCTGCTTTGGTCATAACTAACCTGCAATATTGTGTCCAGTTCATGGGCAACACAATTCAAGGGAGATATTGACAAACTGGAACATGTCCAGAGGAATGTGACCAAAAGGGTGAAAGATCTGGAAACCGTGCCTTATGAGGAGCAGCATAGGCACCTGAGTATGTTTAGCCTGGGGAAGAGAAGGTTAAGAGGTGACATGATAGTCATGTTTAAATATTTGAAGGGATGTCATATTCAAGAAGGGGCAAGCTTGTTTTCTGCAGCCTCAGAGAACAGGACCTGGAGCAATGGATTCAAGCTACAAGAAAATAAATTCTACCTAAACATTAGGAAGAATTTTCTAATGATAAGAGCTGTTTGACAGTGGAATACCCTGCCTCAGAGAATGGTCGAGTCCCCTTCTTTGGAAGTTTTCAAACAGAAGCTGGATAGTCATATGCCATGAGTGCTTTGATTGTGTCTTCTGCATGGCAGGGGGTTGGACTTGATGGTCCTTATGGTCTCTTTCAACTTATGATTCTATGAAAACAAGGGACTCAACTCTAAATCAGATATTTAGCCCCAGTTGTGACTTAAATATTTAGGGACTGTGAATACAAATCACTTATGGATACATAAATCTAGATCACACATTTGTAACTGTGATCATAATTTCCGGTCAAGATTTCATCTTGACTTTCCCAGTACAGAGTTGGGGAAATTCTGTGTTTCATAATGTCCTTTGTATAGCATATGGAACCTCAGACCCTGGGTCAAATCCAGAATCCAAATAACTATTGTGTTCATGAAACAGCAGGTCTGAATCCAATCCAATGCATTTAAATAACACAAACATCTAAAATGGGAATACTTATCCTAATACAAAGCACTTTGAACTAAAGTAGGAATAAAATGATGCACAAAGGTTGACATATTCAGAGGAGAAACTATGGAGTAGAAATGTTCTGAGAAAAAAAAATCCACCATTTAGGCATGGGCAAGATGAACCAAGATGAACCAAGACTTTCCCTAAAGGATTCACAATAAAACTTTTAAAATGTTTATTTCTATAAGGTTGCATAAACAAGTATGCCCTTTAGATAATGTACCGTAGTAGGAAGTGAAGATTGCAGATTTGTTGCTTTTAAGTCTGGAGTGGGCAGGAGGACTTGCCAGTGGAAATTTAAGAGAAGAGAGTCATGCTTAAGCCATTGGGTCTTGAGGAAAGGACCAATTCTTTATTCCACTGGTTGACTGTCAAGTAGGATGGCTGATTTTGGCAGATTTACAAGCATGGATGGGAACAGAAAAACATCACATGTGATGTGGTGATAGTGGGAAGATACTCATGATCCTTTGATGATGATTTGCCTGAAATCTGTGTCTCTTTTATTTTCCATTTTACTTCTGTTTTCAGGAAACATTCAATAGTTCAGTTTGAATGTTCCCTGATCAACATAAGGCTCACTGTGCAGTATCAAAGGGAAGAAAAAAAGAATTATCTTGGCTGGTTGGAAGCTAACAAGATAAGAAAGGCTAATTAGGATTACATGGAACAAAACTGGAAACTTCAAAGAACATTTTCTGGAACTATATGCTGTTTTCTGTGTGAGGAAAAATATTTTATGTGTCTCTAACACATGCTGCTTAAATGTATTTCTTAAACCATGTGAAATCATTGACTGAAACCAGTGGTATAAAGTTGAGTATTCAATTATCTTGATTAAATTCATGGGAAAATAAGGTTCTGGTTTGTTTTTATTTACTCCTCTCTGAGTTAAATTACTTGATTTCTGCAAATTGAAACATGAGTCAACATTTATTACTGTCAAACAAATATGTGATTTTGTGTGCGTGTAGAGTGGAGTTATAATTGGCAATTTAATTGGTTATGTTCACAAAGCTACATATTTGCCTAGCAGAAATAAATGTCATCTCCAGTTTTAATCTCTTAATGTTAAGTTTGTCTAGACATCCAGAAAGGGGAAAATGCATAGGTCAGAGCAGAGAGATAAATAAATAAGGAAAATGCACAAATACAGCTGACACATCTTGATTGTACTCTTCCAGTGTTCGTTATTTATAAGTATTGAGTTTAGCCAGAACATTACATTATAGCTGTGTTAGCTGCAGGCCTATAAATATGGTGACATTTCAGCCATGAAAGCAAAAGTGTAAATAAAAATCCACCTTTTAAAAAACTCTTTCTCTGTGTGTGTGTTTTAGAGTGTGTGTGTTTGCATTCATGCACACACATGCATGCATATGTATCTGTGAGGGGCAAGGAACTGTAACCTTGGGTATATGTGTGTCTATAGTGAATGTAATGCAGTTTTTTGATTGTGCATGTGACTATACAGGTTTCACATCCAGCCAATTAAAAGATATATCATGATTTACTAGAAAATTTATTTCAAAATATTTATATCCCACACTATATCCAAGGATCTAAAGATAGCACAGAATAAAATAAATTTAGAACAGTTTTAAACAAAAGAATAATTTTATTAGATTAAAAGTATATTAAACCATTAAATGGTATCCAAGTCCCAAACTGTTAGGGTTAAAATGTTATCATCAGCACCTTGAATCACACTGGAAGTGTATTGGCAGCCAGTACAATTCCTTTAAAACTAGTGTTATATGGTTTCTGCATGGGGTTTTGGTCAGCATTCTAGTTTCCGCACTTAGCATGACCTGCAGCTTTGTGCCATTTTCAAGGGCAGCCTACATAGAGTCATTGTAGTAGTCTAATCAGGAAGTCCAGGAAAGGTCATAGCTGGCAGATGTTAAAGCTGACCCAAAGCACTCTGAGCCACTGAGTCCTTCTAGCCTCCAGTGACAGAGGTGACTCCAGGACTACAGGTAGGAGTGAGACCACCATAACACATTGATACCTAATTCCATCTGATAGAGACAGTGTGAAACAAGACTGAAATGGGGCCAGATAATCTGTTTCCTCCAAGAATGCCCAGCCATCACATGATCAAGCAAAGTAAAGCAAAGCAACTTCATTTATATACTGCTTCATACCCTGCTATGCAGTATCTAAGTGGTTTACAACTGTAAGCTCATTGGCCCCCAACAGCTGGGTACTCATTTTAGCCACCTTGGAAGGATGCAGGCCTGAGTCAAGCCTGAGCCCTGGCTAGTATTGAACTCGCAACCTTGTGGTTTATGAGTGAGTGGCTGCAGTACAGTCATTTAACCACTGCGCTGTCCAAATTAGAGTTGTTAGCAGTAGGGGTTCTTTTTGCCTCTGGGTCCAGGGAAGTCTTCTTCAGGAGATTTGCTATGAAATTTGTAGCACACATTCAGGGAGAAACGTTATGTCCCCATATATAGTTGTATCATTCTGCAGTTTGCATGGCAAAAGCTGCAGTTCTATGAAGTCTTAGGGCCTTTGCAGACTGCCAGAAATAGTGCAAATTGAGTCCACTTTAACTGCCCTGACTTAATGCTAGGGAATCATGGGAAATGTAGTTTATCATGGCACCAGAGCTCTCTGACAGAGAAGGCTCAATGTCTCAGAAAAAAAATACAATTCCCATGATTTCCTAGCACTGAGCCAGGGCAGTTAAAGTGGACTCAATTTGCACTATTTCTAGCAGTCTTCAAAAGCCCTTAGTTGGGGAAAAGGCCAATTAATTCATTTGGGCATACTTCTCCATAAACATGCATTGCATTATTACTAGGTCAAAATTATATCTGTCTGCTATCTATCTATCCAGATATAGAAAGAGTGAGAGAGCACAGATACTATATAAATTCAACATTTTTCCAGTGTGCTGCAGCCCACAGAATGTTAATGCATGTGGGTAAATTTAAGCATATCTCTTTCAAAAGTCTCCAAAGACAAAGTAAGGACAATGCTTTGCCATGGAAGGCAGGGATATATTAATTTATTCAGTCTAAATTTTGTATGAATTTGCTCACTTTGTATTTCTGTAACTTATATGCAAACTCGAACACACTTGCTAAAATGCACATTTGGAATTTTTTTTCAGTACTCAAATTTCTAGCACTGCAGTGAGTGAGACACTGAAAATTGTTCATATCAGGAACCCTTCTATTTGCTGAGTTTGTATTCCCTTGGTCACTTTGCCCTTTCTTTGGATGCCTAAACTCTATTTTTAAATGTTCAATTGAAGTTACCACAATGCTAGAAATTTGTGGACTAAAAGAAAATTTTATTGGGAGTGGCAGAATTCTTATTGGGGAAAACACACCCATTTTGCCCCTCCTGTAGCTACACTCCTGCCATCAGTTTCATACCACTTCCCACAGCTAGGTTATAGCTTAGTAGTCATACTAGTGCTCTCAAGAAGATCATTTTAAATACCTCACCAAACTATAGGTTCCAGGATTCCATTGGATAGCACCATGACAGTTACAGTGGGATGAAACTGCTCTATGTATGTGTTGTTGTTGTTGTTGTTGTTGTTGTATGCCTTTAAGTTGTTTCCAATTTATGGTGACCCTAAAACAAACCTCGTGGGTTTTCTGGGTCTGAGACTGTGTGACTCACCCAAGGTCATCCAGTGGATTTCTATGATCAAGTAGGTAATCAAACCCTGTCCTCCAGAGCCGTAGTCCAGCTCTCAAACCACTACATCATGCTGGCTCTAAGTATGTAGTATATATGCGTTAGTGTCTGGTCCATTCATTGCATATAAGGCAGCGTAGAAAGAGCAGGTGGAATCCAGAGACCTTCTATGAACATTCTTAGTACTGTGCGTACCATACTGCATGAACAGGAGAGAAAATGCCAACATATTTTTGTTTTGTTTTTTCAACTAAGAGTGTGCAAAAATATTGAGGTTTTCTTGGGAGAAAAGTATTTTGCCAAAGGAAATAGATGAATGAAACATTCAAAGTAGCTACTATTTTAGGCACTTTTGGAGAGGTAGTGAGGTTTTAAAGAGTGGATCTTCAGAGAGCTACAAATTAGCAAAATTGCTCCCATATGCAATCTCTGGGAATTAGAAGAAAGACTATTCTGACCAGATGGGCAATTTAATATGAATTTAATTGTTAATACATGTACTTCATTTTTCATGGCATATGCAAAGCTGATGATCTAGTTATATTTCCTTCAAACTGTTTCAAGATTGTAATTAGAGATGAATAAACCTTGTTTCTAGTCCCCAAATAATCTGGTCCTACTGGGGTTGCTTTTGGGCCAGAATGTATTATATTTCAGGAAATCATTGTATTAAATATGAAGTTGTAGGCTTTCATGGCCGGCATCCATAGTTTTTTGTGGGTTTTTCAGGCTGTGTGGCCATGTTCTAGAAGAGTTTCTTTCTGACGTTTCGCCAGCATCTATGGCTGGCATCTTCAGAGAATACTGGAATGGAAGAGAGTGGATTTATATATACTGTGAGACCCTGGGTAGGGAGGGGTGATTCCCATGTAAACTGTGTATTGTTCTGTGTTGAATAGGTTTTGTTTTGTTGTTAATGGCATGGCTTCAGGGTGGGAGGATATGGGGGGATATGCAAATGGGAAACCAACCAGGGTCATAGGCTTTCCCAGCAGACAATAGCAGACAATATCCTTGTTTGCATATCCTCCCACGCTGAAGCTATGCCATTAACAACAGAACAAAACCTATTCAACACAGAACAATACACAGTTTACATGGAAATTACCCTTCCCTACCCAGGGTCTCACAGTATATATAGATCCACTCTCTTCCATTCCAGTATTCTCTGAAGATGCCGGCCACAGATGCTGGTGAAATGTCAGAAAGAAACTCTTCTAGAACATGGCCACACAGCCCAAAAAACCCACAAAAAACATTGTATGAAATGTTTCTCATTATGAATTTTAGGAGGAAAGAAGAGTTTCAGGAGCTTGAAAAATTATGTGCTCCCTCATTTCACTACCTGTTTGCTGCTGTTGTTGCCATCACTACCACCACCACCATCATCATCCATGATCATTATCATCCTCAAATAACCTGCATACCCAGTGGTCATCTTTTGAATCTTTCTTCTTGACAGTGTGCCACAACAACTCAGGTATCATGTATAAGATAGGATGGCAATGAAAAACTATTGAGCAAATGAAATTGGGCACATGAGAGCATCAGTTCAGAATAAGGCTATGATTTCTGGTTCATCAATGGCTTATTTTTCACTTCACAATGTCCACTCATTTAAAAAATCAGTTAAAGGGGGTTGTGCATTTCTTGGATGCTAAGAGCTTTACACTCACAATGTGCTCCCCACTCCCACTCCTGGAGACAGTCCATTTCTTCATAATATCCAAACAGGGAACTCCTTGCTAGGCCCTGGTTGAAGCTCTATGATTCCTCTGTTAACCTCTCAGAGGTAGTGACAAAAGTGATGGTTCGCTGGATTTAAACAGAGTTCTGTGTTACAGAGTGTACAATGGCACTGATCCACTTCAGAGCACTGGGTCTGGATTGAAGGCGAAGAACACCATGAAACTTCAGTCCTAACAAAGAGGGAAGAGCTTGTCCATTTTCTTTTTTGTCAGTAATGATATTGGCAGAGTGACAGTGTTGGCCTAAGCAATGTCAGTCATCATCATTGCTGCTAGCACTATGTTGGATTTGGTCCCAGGCCTGGCAAGCCAAGATATATCCATGATGTCATCACTTTACATCAAGAAAGCTCAGTTTTGGCCTAAGAAGACCAAACATAAGTAGATGTTCTGGAACTTTTCCAGACTCTTTCTATATTTCACATAATTCCCTATGAGTACTTCCAGAGTCTTTGTGGGTGGCCTCCAAAATCTATTACCAAAATAATTTCTTAAAACCTTTTGGCAGTGGAATGGGATAGTATTTTGTCAAAATCCTAAACTATGATTGTTTACAGTTACATCTTTATAGACAATGGCTCTTTACTAAGCAAGAAGTCTGCAGTAAGATTTGTGTATTAATAAATCTACTTAATGCTGTAAATACTTGTGGGTTTTCAAAAGACAGCAGTGACTGGAATAGTTTCTTCAGACTTTTATTTTAAAGTTAAATTTGCTGACCATTCCTGAATAAGGCAAAGCCTTGACCAACATGCTATGCCTCAGTGACTGATCAAAACATGTAGTCACAACCAGGTGTAGTTGTACCATTTACAAGAGGAATAGGCTACGGATTGTTAAGACAATTATTAGAATATCATTTGTGAGGTACATCATTACCTGTACAAAATAGTTTCAAGTTGGGCAATTTGGTCTGAACCCACATTTACAGAATTGTACATGTGGATTATGTTTTATTTATTTTTTACTGTGAATTCCAGAACGTCTCAGTCAGCATGTCCGATGGCTGAACTTTTCTGTATTTTAGTTTGGTGTATGTAAAACCAGTGTATGGAAAGTCATTCAGACTATTATTTTATTTATGTAAGTGTTTTGAAAAGCGGGACAGATGAGTATAGGTAGCATACCTCTATAGCTAAATCGGGGTGAGTATGTGTGAACCTCAAAATGTTATTAGATAAAACTCAAAATTTCTTTCAGTAAGGCTATCCTGGCCAGACTGATGGGAGCTGCAGTCCAGCAGCAGCCTAAATCTAATTGTTAATCCCAACTACAGTAAAAACACTATAATTAAGGGTAATGTAAATCAACAGTGTGTGGATTTAGGCCAATATCTTTAATGGAAGATTTTTTTAAAAAAAATATCTAAAATACATAATGTAAACATATATATTTTCAATAAGTGTATGAAGGTTAAGTAATTACCTTTCCTGAAAGTAATTACCTTCCCCAAAGTACAATAAAGTTCTACTGGAAATTCTTCAAATAATTTCATATGCTGAGTATTTTTAGTTCAATATATGTATATTTAATGCATCTCTATTTTAAGTAAATTAAATGTTATGTCCCCTCCAAGTATGCAAAACTAAAAATCTATATACGTACATTTTCTTTTTAAAAAAATGCAATGCTGAGTACATATAATATTTGACCTGTTTTGAATATTTTCAATACATGCACACACACAATGTGGCCTAGGCTATTTTTCTTTGCTTGTTTTATTTTAAGGCAACTGAATGGCATTACAGAAAGGTGTGGCTCAGATGAAAGCATAGTTTTCATGTGAATATTATAAGTAAAAACGGGCCAAGAACTTATTTGCCAGCATCATTATGCAGGTAGGAAAGGAAGTGAAATTATACAGGAAAGGAATGTAGTAGCTGTGATGGCAGGGGAATAGTGGTAATAACCATTCTTGTCAGCAGATAAAGACTCATCAGTTCCTGAGGTGTGAGATTTCCACCAGTGTGAGTCATCAACAAGATTCCAGAGGGAATCTTGGATTAATGAATCTTGGATTAATTAATGGATATTTTATCCATTAATGTGCACTGTATGTTCAAGAGATCTGTCTGTAGTATCATTATTGTGGAAATAGTGCTTCAATCCCATATGCCAGGGCCCTTTCACAATATCCAGTTATGGTACTATGTTCCACTTTAATGGCTATGACTGCATCCTTTGGAATCCTGGATTCCATCTTATATAGAGCTTCTCTAGTCAGCAAGGGTCTAGATTTTCTGGCTGAGAAATCCAAATAGCCCTCCCTAAACTACAAATCGCAGGATTTCATTAGATGTTGCCATGGCATTTGCAGTGGAATTGTAGTATTCTAAGTGTGGAGTGTAAAAATGCAGCTTCAGAACCACATATAATCCCCAAGGGCCCACAATTTGGCTCCTAGCTCCCCATGCCTCCTCAATTTTTATTTTTTCCCCTTTAAAAACATACCTATTTAGGAGTAAATTCCATCAATCTCAATGGGAGTAGAGATTATAGGGTTACTTTATGCCCTACTAAACCACTGCCTATTTTTCAATGTTACAATTAGTCTTTTATTTAGACAATTTGTTTTCATAGATTGTATGAGGGGGTATCATAAAGTTTTAATTATCACCTTAAATTTTTTTGACAAAAAGGTTGTTTTGATCTGTAGTTGTTAACTTATCTCAATGTAGTCACCATCCAGATTTACACATTTTCCCCAGTGTTTCTTGACCCTCTGAATACTGTTATTGTAGAAGTCTGCAGATTGTGCCTCAAACCACTCTTCCACCTCATGGATGATGTCATCTGTATTGTCAAATCAGTGACCCTGCAATGGA
Organism: Phrynosoma blainvillii; assembly: GCA_026167975.1. NCBI lineage: Eukaryota > Metazoa > Chordata > Lepidosauria > Squamata > Phrynosomatidae > Phrynosoma > Phrynosoma blainvillii. The sequence goes on from JANUYF010000004.1 coordinate 52,080,731, forward strand.
TTTTTCATCTTTGGGAAAAGAAAAAGTCACTTGGTGATGATGACACTGACAAAATTTCATCAATATACCATAATAATTTCTAGGTGATCATTATTATTTTACGATACCCCCTCACTTCTCCTTTTTACACTTTAGTCACTTCTGGCACAATCTGTAACAAGAATAAAGGACACAGTGAGACAATTTTCTCAACATCATTCACTTAAGGACCAATGATGACACTGACAAAATTTCATCAATATACCATAATAACCTCCAGGTGATAATTATTACTTTGTAGACTGGAGCCAGTTTTGCAACATGCAGCCATGCATTCAAAGCACCCTGCTTCTTGAACATGTTACTATTGTTGTATTCCTTGAATGCTAACCATAAGCCCCAAAGTTTGAATTACTTCACTTCCTGCAAGAGTACTATGGCTTCATCAAGCATTTCTCCCCAACAATCATGACATTTCAAAATAAGAGATTTTTTTTGGTTGCCAAAAGACATTTATCATGAGATACGAGACCAACACTTGAATTAATGTATCTGCAAACAGTTAACAGCATTCAGTATAAAGCCCTGTTCCCAGTTTTTAATGTCATGTGTAGTGGTTCCAAGGTTCCTGCAGTCTTCGTGTGCCCAACTTCAAACATAGCTTATTTTGGCAGTTATAAAACATCTGCTTAGAATAGTGTGGGAATGCTTTAAACTAAGGTTTCAAAAATTATGTGTTTAATTCAGATTTAATAAGGAAATAATGTTGGTAAAATAAAAATCAGACATTAAAAACACATTTCATAATGATCAACAATTACATTCTAGCAGTCTGCTTACTGTATTGTCCCCAAGTATTTGCAAATAAATTTTATAATGAAGTATAGATTTAATAAAACTAAATGTTAAAGTTTAGTGCATAATACACATCCCTAGCACAACTGGCTCTGCAATAATGCTCTTATTGGCATTTCATAGTAATACATTTGTGAAGCATTAGTAAATGGAAATATGAACAACTGTGAATTTATTCATGATTCTGAAAGTTAATAGAAAACCACTGCGCTCTCCCCCACCACTCATTTCATCATTTGGCAATTGCAAGCAGCTGGATCATGTATGTTATTGTCCATGTCCTGTGCCAAGAGGGTCTAAGGGGCATTCAGATTTACTCAACTGAACAAACAAGTTTTTCAGTTATATCTTGTACCTGATATCCATAAGACTCTAGGATGAAGAACTATTATGGTCATCACATGGATGAGATTCAGATCATCCTGAATCCACCCAAAAGCCACTCAAAAGACAAATTGTCAACTGTCTCACAAAAGCATGGGCACATGACAAACAGAAATGCTGAACTGTAGCTTCTTAATACATTGCTTTTCTAAATATACTGGTGAGTGTGTCAGCCTAGTAAATCCTGACAGCACAAATGTCACTGCCTTTAAACTTAACATTGAACATGAATTATTACAAACATTTCTCTGACCAGCATAGTTTAAAGTTGGTAAATGGTGGAAGGGAGATATATTGAGTTCCCTTTATTGAATCCCATTGTGGGAGAAAGGCGGGATATATATCCATGAATTTAAATAAATACGCCTTTTCTGAGTGCCCAAAGATGCTCATTATTTGATCCATAACAAGAGTATTGTTGAGAGATGCTTGGGGCTGATACAGATAGCCTGTTTGGGCAGGCAGAGAGTCGCCCTGGGGAGCGGTGGATCGGAGCTACGGCAACCCCACGCCATGGCCCTGAGCCTTCCTTTTGCCATCCCTAAAAGAGCAGCAAAATGCCACTCTTTTTAGGGGCAGCAAAAGGCTGCCCTAAGAGCTGGCGCCACAACTCTTCTGTGCTCTTTTGGCGCAGCGTGTCTGCACGCTGCGCTGGGAGGGCGTCCTGATGCCGTGCTCCATGTGTACGGCCACATGGCATCAGCACAGCGTTGGGGTGAGATTCAGGTAGCCAGAACTCAGAACAGGCAGAAGGTCAGTGGTTCACATTAGGGTTTTAAGTATTTCGTAGCACCTCTGTCTATAATAAGCACATTTAGAGGAACCAGGCCAGAGTTAGGAGCTACATCTTGTCTATTGGCTGTTCTATTCATCTGATCTGGCAGGACTAGAAGCTCCAATATACCCTCTAGCTATTTTGACCATGGTGGTGTTACAAAATAGCAGAGTCAGGACAATAATGCCCTCTGGTGGCAAAATACAGTGTAGGAAGTATGGTGTATTTGTGTCCTACTACCAGAACATCTGTTTCAAAATATTCAGCACCATAGCTGTCTAGATTTCCCATTCATGAGACTTCAGTAGCTGTCTAGAATTCCCATTCATGAGCCTTCAGTAGACAAGTTTTTCAAGGGAACAAGGAATGCTAGGCTCATACACCAACATATTCAGCTCAAGGCTTTTTGCTAAGAGAGGTACAGGAGAGGGCACAGATGTCACTTCCAGGTGGATGCAAAATGAGAACTGTGCCCTTCCAAATAAGAATCCCCCCTCATGAAATTTTTCTTCACTCCTCTAATTATTAGGATTCCGGAGAATGAGATATTGAACATAGTTCACAGCTAGAACTCTTCTATTTGACGTGTTCTTATTCTCTTAGAATTTTTGCTTGTCTCTTTTCTTTGAATTTCTACACTGTATATCTACTCCAGTGCTAGAAATGTCCAAATTTAAAGAAATTTCTGTGGGAGGAGATTCGTATTTAGGTCAATAGACATACAGCACATATAGTTCTATCTACCTGACAGAGAAGAGTAGCTGGCAGAGACTTAGGGTGAATCTACACTGTGAAAATAATGTAGTTTTAACACCGCTTTAGTGTTGTATCTTCACCCTATGGAATCCTGAGATTTGTAATTTTACAAAGTCTTTAGCCTTTGCTGCCAAAGAGTGCTGGTGCCTCACAAAACTACAAATCCCAGGATGTATGGCACAGATCTGTCTTCCTTCCTTGCAAGCAGTTGTCTCACTCTGCCTAATGTCAGGGCCTTCCATTTGACATAGTTTGGGGGGCCTTTGATTTGATTATGCATGAAGGCAGGGGCCTATGTAACTGCGCACAAAAGATGAGCTAGTCACTTTCAGATCAAAAATAAGAAAAGGAAAGAAAGTAACAAAAACAAATGACCCAATCTGCAAATAACATTTTCAGATCTGTGTCATCTAGGATGCTAAGGATAGTATATTGTCTTACAAAATTAACAGCAATTCTACTGTCCTACTGTAAAAATACTTATAAAAATTAGTGAAGTGATCCATGTAAATAAACTTGCTGGCTAGAAACTTGGCCAATAGATGTAAGAATACCTGGTATTATCACAAAATATGTGTGCCTCCAGTTTTCAAGCTTTCCCATTTTTTACCGATATGTATCATCAACCATTCAAGTCTTATTTTGGGCAAAGTTCTCATGGCTTACATTTTTATCATACTTTTACAATAAATGATGTGTGATGGACTATCCTTTGCAGAACTCAATACTTGACCAGGAAAAACAATTGTTACTTCATCAGTGTCAATGGACAGGAGACTATCTCCTAATATCTGAAATCTCTTACTAGCATTTGGAATTTGGAGACTTATAGCCATGTTAGAGTCTGCAGAATCAGTATGCAAAGGGATCTTGTAGCACTGTTGAAACTAAGGAGCTTATCGCACACCCAAAAGAGGTGTCTTAATTCTTCTGGGTTCAATCCTCGATCAAGGATACACCCAGATGCTATCACACATAATTCGCCACCGATTCTGCTGTGATGCTCCCGGCCACATCCAGCCCAGTTTGAAGCTGCGCTCAGCCGGCACTTTTTCGAAAATGGAAGTTTTCTTCCTTTAAAAATTGGCCGGCTGAATGCTCCTTGGATCTGGGCTGGATGTGACCAGAAGCATCACAGCAGAATCAACGGCAAATTATGTGTGATAACGTCCGGGTGTATCCTGGATCGAGGATTGAACCCAGAAGAGGTAAGATGCCTCTTTCGGTGTGCGATAAGTTTATAACTGTGTGAAGAAGTTGTAGCATAAGCTTTTGTAGATTTGGTCTACTTCTTCAGGCCAATTCAGTCCATGCACCTGAGGAAGTAGACCAGTTCTATGAAAGCTTATGCTATAACTTTCACACAATTAGTCTCAAAAATGTTACAAGATCCCTCTGCATACTAGCATTTGGAATGTGATACCCACCAGAGCTTAGAGAAGATTGACACCCCACCCCCACCCCCGCCCACCTCCAGCTGAGGGAAGGAAGCAAAGAGACAGTTGACAGTTTGGACACATGGAGAGAGAGTGAGAGAGAGCGCTGAGTGCAGTGGAAACAGAGAGGCGGTTGTGCAAGTTAATTTCTTGGGATCTGCTGCTTGCTAAATGTGTGTTTATTTGCTTCCAAATGCTCCATTTGTATATTTGTAAATAAAGCTGAAACAGCAGCTCAGAATGTTCTCATCCAAAGGAACCAAGACTCTCTACAACTTGCTCTGGGATATCTCACTTCTTGTAATCAAGGAGTGTGTAATGTTATTATATTCACACTCAACTTGGGTAAGGATCTCCACAGTAATCATTTCTCTTGAGCTTTTTTTGGTAAGAGATGTTAATTCACTGGCTTTCACTGTACCTAATTGCAAGGTGTGGGGGGGGGGGGGAGGGATTAAACAAAATCAAAACTGATTTCCCTGTGTTTTGGAATCTATGTATCTCCATTTACCAGCCCACTAATCATACCAAATGTGAGCTCATATATACATTTTCATCATTCATCACTTAATTTTTGACCTGCACATGTGGAACAGCTGACTCCTATGATCGTATGTTTCCATAAGTAAACTACTTGCTATGAGTTAGCCCCAAGGTGTTCCATGTATGTTTTGGCCTACAGATGTGTGCAAACAATTTGTAGACTTATATCAGGGCTGAAGAAATTGGTGCCCTCAAGATGCTTTGGACTACAACCCCCCCCCCCATAAGTTCTAGTCAACATCCTCAGGTGTCATGGAGTATGGGAAGTGTTGTCCAAAACATCAGATTGACTATCGTTGCCTTAAGTGAGGTTAATTAAGATAATAAATATCTGAACTGCATGTTTCTGTTTTAAGAAGTCCACAAACCTAAGCAGCAAGTCTTTATTTAATGGACAAAGTGGGTATTTTGACGACTCTGCACTTGTATTTTTTTCCACTAACAAGCAGACATCATGTCACACACGGATTTTTATCACCTCTGTGTGCCTCTTTGGTACACTTCAGCCATTCATGAGCTTTCTGAGTTTTATGAAGAAAGCTGATGTCATTTTTTGGCAGTTTATGGGAGAAAAGTCTGGAAATGGAGACTGCAAAATTAGAATGGGTTTATATGTATGAAGATGCAGGACTTCTCCTCTCTACCCCCACCCAAGGTAACATTGTCTCAGTCATACCTCATTGGCCTTCTGCATCAGCCCATAAGTGCTCATAACCCAGTGGGTGAGGAATAATGTTGGGACTATGTTTACAGCTGCATATCAATACATACATTTGTTTTTAAGAAAGAAAGAAAGAAAGAAAGAAAGAAAGAAAGAAAGAAAGAAGTAATTTTCATCAAATGCTGAAGTGGAGTGGTAGCATGCAAGATTACACTGGCGTTTCAGTAACATTATAATGTTTCTTCCCTGGGCTCTTTGCCAGGTGTTCCCACCAGGTGAGTGCTGGCAGGCAGCTATGAGGGGAAAGGGCTTTTCAGAACTGAGCACTGCAGTTGCAGAATGGCTTCCCAAGAGTCATCACCTGGTGCTTACTTTGTTATAATTTCAGTGAAGACCTTTCTTTTCAAAAACAAAAGTTAACATGGAATTAAAATCTGTTTGAAGCTGCAAACCAACAGTAATTGAAGGGGTGTTGCAAAGGCCATAGGGTGGAGCAGAATTCCCTCTCTCCCAACACCCAAACACACGGAACCCCCCACCTCCCCAACACACATACACACTGCTTGGATGTTTGCCTGTTGTGGATGTGAAACTCTCAGCTTCCCTTGCCACTTGCTACTGATACTATGTCCCCAGGAATGACAAAAGGAGAATGTTATGCTTTACTATTTTGAACTGGTTGTATGTTTTTCCAAAATCCTTTTGAATGTGGGCAGCTGAGAGAAGAGAAGGTAGCAACACAATGAAATGTATCTCTCTTGTTCAGTCATCATTGCTATTCATTGCCAAAAAAATTTCTACAGGACTCACTGTCTAGGTTACAAATGCACTCACCCACCACCCCTTGGCACTATTCAACACAAAACACAAAGCAACTGATTTTCAAAATCAGAAGTGGACCTTATAGATACCTTTCACATGCACTCTGTCACTGAGATCTGGCCCCTAAAGATGCCCATATGGGCCAGAATGAGAGCCAGTGCAGTGTAGTTGTTTGAATGTCGTACTAGGATTCTGGGAGACGAGGGTTTGAACCCTCAGTCAGCCAAGAAAACCCATTGGGCAGCCATGGGTAAGTCATATTCTCTCATCCTAAAAGGAAAGCAATGACAAAGTTTCTCCAGATACATCTTGTCAAGCCTAGGATAGAGTTACCATAAGTTGGAGTTGACTTGGATGCACATAACAACGACAAATGTGCAGGGCTCGGTGTAAGAGTGCATAAGGGAAATCCTGGCATTACTAAGAAAGACTCATGTCTGAAAACCCAGAGAGCTTCTGACATTTACTATTGAGAAAAATGGACCTATTTTATTAGGATTATTATTGCTCCAATTAGGTAGCTTTGTCTGTTCCAATATTCAAATATAGAACTAGAACAGGTCTATATTTAATCTCATGGCAGCAGAAGTTGATGTTGTAATTTAGCTGTTTATTTTTATCATCTCTAAGCAGGGGTGAACAACCTGGATTGGTGGGTGGATGAGAGAATTTTCTGCCCTGAATCTTCTGAGGGAGTATGGACTGCTAAATGCAGCCACCACTATCCAAAACAGAGGGAGAACAAGACTGTAAGGGGCTATACTGGGCCTCTACAGACTGGCCCAAAAGACAGCCTGGAGGCAGTGACGGGGCAGGGCAGCTGCATGCCAGCTGCCCCAACCCCATGTTGACGGTGTCCTGATGCCACACACCGTTATGCATGGCATGCGGCATCAGGATGCCCTCCCAGTGCAGTGTCCTGATGCACTGCTCCGGAAGGGGCAACAAAGAGCCACACGTTGGCTCTTAGGGTGCCTTTTTGCCAGCCCTGAAAGAAGCTACATTTTGGCACTCTTTTTGGGGCAGCAAAAGGGAGGATTGGGGCCATGGCGTGGGGTAGCCGTGGCCCCAATGCGCTGCTTCCCAGGGTGGCTCTGTGTCACCCGTCTGCAGCCCCCCACAGACAGGCAAAAAGAGGTGCTTTCAGGCTGACTTGGAGGTGTGGTGTTTAGATGACACACGCCTAAAAGCAGGCAGGAAAGCACCCTCTAGGCACTGTACACCAGGAAAAGCCTCTCTAAAAAGGAGCTGCTTTTTTCTCCTTCTTCAAAAAGACGCGCATCTTCACATGTGCATATGTATGCAGCAACACCAGTGCACCAGAAAAAGGACACTGGAGATCTAAAATGACCATATAAATGCACTGCCACACATGCAGCAGAAATTGAATTGGCGATCCAGAGCATGCACCCTATGATGCAGGCTTTAATTTAAAGCACCCTATGCTTCCAGGTGTGGATGCACCAGTGCAGGTGCGCTTTAATATTAGAACCCTAACTCTAACCCTTATTGTAACCCTATGCATGCGCCTTAGCAACCGTTCTCTATTATGACAATAAATGCATTCTGTTGCATGTACACTTGCTGTCAGCATGCACAGTAGTTTGCATGAAAGAGGCTTTTGTGACCTCTTCTGCACAGGTGTGTAGCTGTGCATAAAACCTGCACACCACTTCCTGGCATTCTTGGGGGGCCTCCTAGAGTAATGTTTGTCCCTGTGTCCTGTTGACCATGTCCCTTGCATGACCACCAGCTACATGTATCAAGTCTGTCCACACAAACCTCCCTTGCATGTACTTCTCCCCTCCCCCCTGATCTGTGTAGGATGTTTTGTGGAGGACAATAGAGTAGGTGTCTTTTCAGTTGACAAACTCATTTCTTCACCCCAAGGGTGGTACAATCAAACAGTGTTATCTGTCTACTGCACCCATTCTTTGGGGCAAGCCAGGCTCAATGAATCCTTGTATGATCTGTAGACGTATGGCAGGTTCTGCACAGGTGCACAGGCATGCTGAACTTCAGTCATCTTTGTACACAGAGAATGACAGACTGTATACCACCCTATGACATGTTCTGTGCAGGTGTGCAGAGATGTGTTCCTGCACACGTGCACATGCATCTGGGAGAATGGAAAAAAAATTAAAGCAGCCACTGCCGGCCCACACGGTTGCTCCATTCCCATTTAGGGCATCCTCAGGATGGCACTGCAGTTAATGGGGCTTCAATACAATTTCAGAAAAGCCACATTGACTCCCCCTCACCAGTGCAGATGCTCCATCCTCATTTAGGGCATCCTTGGGGCAGGCAGTGCAGTTGCTGCAGCTTAGAGAAAAAGCAGCTCCAGGTCACCTTTTCCTGCCCATCTGTATAGCCCCTAAGTGGCTGGGGCAAGAATTCTGCTTCTGATAAACATTTTTTTCAAAAGATGTTAAACACTGCCATTGGTTGGGGTGTTGCTGCAACCAACTGAAGGGATTAATTGCCTTTCTGTTGATCCACCCAACTTCTTTTTTTTATCAGAAAAAGGGCAGTCAAGTGAAGTCTAGGAATGGTTGGGGGGTACAAAAATAACTTTGGAAGCATTTGTGGCAGAGGTATTGCAACTAATGGGGGTGCAAAATGGTTCCCAGATAAGAATTCTGCCCTCAGTGAAATTTTTCTTCAGTCCCCATTTTTTTAGCCCACAGTAATTTAAAACTTCAGTTGAGCATTTAGAAATACAGTTTCGGCATCCAAAAATGAGGGTTTGGCAAAGATACCAATGGAATAAGAACACAGCAATGTTAGAAATGTCAGAATTCTGGAAAGTGAAGGAAAATGTCATGGGGGAGGGGGGATCCTGATTTGGAGGAAAAGTGACCTCATTTTTCTCCCTTGTACCTACATCCTGACATGTGGCCCCACAGCTGCATATGTGGGTCATTCTGGCCATAAAGTGCCATACAAACTGATGATGATGATGATGATGATGATGATGATGATGATGATGATGATGCATTTATGCTAAGTCTGATCAAACCAGAGGATTGTCAACTTGTCTCAGATATAGCAAGCAATGTGGGCAACACCTGATGCACATATACAATGCACACACAAACTAGGCAATAGACACAAGGTCCCAAATCAGTTCAGGCAGCTCAAGACTGACACTGACTTTTATGTATAGTACAATTTACAACAATTTACATACAGAGGCCACATTTTAAGTTTAAAAGACTACCTGTCCCCCTGCTTGAGGAACTCTCCCTCATCCTCTGGGTGCTCCCCCTCCACTGACATAGCCATTTAGTGGCCCTGAGAGGTCAGGTGGTAGTCAGCAAGCATCCAGCTAGTTCCTACAGCTGGATGCACAATACTGAAGGTATCCTTCAGGAATCCCCAGGGGTCCTCCAGACTTCAAAAATATGTTGATGTTTTAGTGGTGCTTTGCCTTGCACTTCTGCTAGGAGCTTTTGTTCAGGGGGCAGAGGACAGTTTCTAAATGATGTTTCCAACACAGGTCTATTTAGCTGATGCTACAGTTTTCTGTTCATGATATATGATACTGAAGAACAAACCAGAAAGAAAAACTACAAGGGAGTTTCTACAGCTATTACAGACACAGGAAATATAAATTAATAGCATTTGGCTTTTGTCCTAACAAAATATTTGGCTAAGACAGATAATAATGTTATGAAAATCAATGATTTTATTGCAACCAGAATTCCCAAATGGAGAAGAAAGACTCAGTTAAATTGCAAGACCACATTCTTCAATATATTGCCAGTTTGTAGATCCCACTGGAGCAAAAAAAACCTTTAATGGAATAAGTAATTAAAATGGGACTGAATCCTGAATAGAAATTCATGGAGAAGCTCATTTGTAGTATTGAGGTTGGGGAGTTCAACACTGAGAGAGTCTGAAAATGGAATACAAACTGAGAACACTCCTAGCTATGTGAAAGACACTTCCTATAGAAATTACAGTCCATCTACAACCTCTCAGGGAAGCTATCTCAGCCACTATGGATATGGAATCCCTAAAGATGAACATCCCAAACAAAGCTGTCAGGAATGTCATTCCAGATTGGACCATAGCAAACCTAGCCACAAAGGTGACCACTTTGTTCTCACATGCAACTACTTCACTTTTGATAATAACATATACCTTCAAGTCAATGGTACTGTTGGTAACATGCATGGCACCACAACATCTTCATGACTCATCTGGAACAATGCCTCCTTAACCTCTGCACTCAGAAAACTTTTCTTAAATGATATCTTCATGATTTGGACTCATGGAGAAGATTCACTCAAGAATTTAAATTCCACCAGAATTTCAGCAACTTCCACCGTATGATCAGTCTCAGCTTGGAATCATAAACAGAACAAGTTCACTTTCTGGACACCACTTTCACTTGTTCATTCTCTATTATGATATATACCATCCTCTGTCAATAATGCCCTTCATTACTCTAGATTGGGCAAACAGACCAGTCTCTGTGCCAGATAATAAATTGTTATAAATCAGACAGTAGGAATGGGAATACACAAAAACCGGTTGCAGAACATTTCAAGCTTCCTTGTCATTTCATCCTGGAATCCAGAATAGCAGTTCTTGAACCTACAGAGCAGATTGAAATTGGAATATATCCACAAACTTCAGTCCACTGGCAGTGGGTTGAACATAGACAATGGTTTCCTGGCACACTACACATATTATAACACTAGTTAACACCCCAGCCTCAAGAAAGCTGTCTCCATCAGCTTATGAGATCTCTTTTTTTATTCCCAACCAGCATCACACTACATTCCAATAACTCCTTTCACCATTCATATGGTTTCTACTCACGTTGACTTTCCTCTTACCTTTGTCCCCCAATGATTCTTTACCATTGTTTAAACTGGTCATGTATCATCATACCCACAAGTTTTGCATTTCTATTGCTATTCACACATACAGCCAGCTCATTCATAGCAATTGAAGGCCTGTTAAGTCTATGAAAGTTTATATTACCAACTTCTTTCTCTTACTTAGTCTCAAAGGTGTTAGAGGACCCCTCTGCATAGTGATCCAGGCTAACACAGCTATGTCTTTCAATTCTAGCTCAACCTGTGACACATTAGTAGCTAACAGAATTTTGTAACTTATCATGGCAGAACTTTGTATGGGAAGCAACATGGCCTAACTAAGAACATTCTCATGTCACTTTAACCAGTTAGATCTTTAATCCTTTCCCCAGCCTTAAAGCCATGGTAAACATGGTTAGCTTTGCACAGGCGCCTAACAGCCACTACTTTTAGACTCTTTGTAAATGTACAGGGGGATTTCCATTTTGAATCTGCATCAGGATGGTTCTAGCAGGTAAAACTAGTAGAAATTTATCTTGGAAATAACCAGTTATCTATTTAATCTTTCATGGATTTAATGGAAGAAAGATTTGCTTGGGTAGGCAAAAAATTAATGGTAGAGAATGTTGGAAACTTGTCAGAATATTTCTGCTTTATAATCTATTAATAATAATTTCTAAAGGCTAAAGCTGATATGATTCCTGGACTTTTGTAAAGCTGTGTGGTCTCATACTAGAAAATCCTTGGCTGGCATACTGATCATAAAGTTTACATAAGCTTCCTGGCAACACTGACATAGTAGATCTACAATACTAATGTGATTCACCAAATGCTGTATTTGGGTGTTATTTCTGCATACATTATTTGCCAACAAAGAAATGTGTCAACAAGGACTGAGCTAATATTTTTGTAGTCTTTTCTCACATATTCACATATATAGAATTGTAAGGATCATGTGGCTTATCAAACATAATTGTCTGCCTAGGGGACCCACACAAGGTACTACAAGGTTCCATTTTCTCTTCTATGTTCTTTTAACTTATATGGGAATCTTGATGTGGGAGCTCATCTGGAAATGAAGGCTTGTGCATCTCCAAAAAGCAGATGATGCCCAACTCTCTTATTCCCAACTACCCAGGGAGGCATTGAGTGTATCTGGTTGTAGTTTTTGGTGCAATCAGTGTCTGATTATTGCTTTTGAACTCAGAAAAATGAAGCTTGATTCACAGATGGAAGAAGTACTGTTGATCTGGGGCTCTAGAGAGCTAGGAGTAACTACTACAATTATTAAATACTGTAAATGAAGTTATACTACTCCTGAAATAGAATAAGAGAATTCCCGAATCTAGCTCAAAGTTTACATGCCCATATGGCAGTATTCAGTAGGAGAGCTCTACAACAGAGACATTGTATCTATATGTATATGGAAGGTATTAGTTTTCAGATGGATTTCAGGATCCTGGTGCCTTGTCTAGCAGAAGTCTCGTAAGAACTCTAAAAAGTTACTTTTTTCAAGACTACAAAGAAATTATAGTCCAAAAGACAACCTCTCAGCTCTGAGCCATCTTCATTCAGTGGGTAATTATGTCAGAGAGAGCAAATGACATTTCCCATGTTCACAAAGGATTCTAAGACACAAATGTAGTCATGTTCAGCTAAATGTTTACTGAACTCTGCACAGTCAGAAACCTTGAAAAGACAAGGATTCTAATGATCTGGAATTCTTTTAGTACAGTCAGATAAACAGAGGGGGGTTGCAGACTGCCAGAAATAGTGTGAATTCAGTCCACTTTTAGGGTTAGGGTTAGAGTTAGGGAACCATGGGAACTGTATTTTATTGTGGCATCCAAGTTGTCTGACAGAGAAAGCTCAATGTCTCAGAAAAATAACAGTTCCCATGATTCCCTAGCACTAACCCTAACCCTAAAAGTGGACTGAATTCACACTATTTCTGGCAGTCTGCAACCCCCCAGAGTTATATTTCCATGTCATACTTCCCTGAAAATTCATGAAGTTTGCAGGAAAGGGCTTGCTCACATGTAAGCAGTAAAAGGAAGGATTGCAGCCTGTGTAAATGAATATTTACCTAGCGATATGTACTATGATGTCAGGCTGTGCACACTGACACTCCCCTCCAAGCTTGCAGTTCTGGAATGCCTCAAATACACTTTAGGAATGAATTCCAATTAAACAGTTTTCAAATATGCAAACTGCAATATAATTCAGTGCATGAACATCATAGTGAAAGCCCTAATATGAAAAATTTCCAGGGTCAAAACCATAGGTCAGTTCAATATACTAGATTTTCAGGATTACATTGCCATCTATCTCTGATCACTGATTAGAGATAGCAGAAGCAACAACTTGAATGTCAGATGGGGATACCCAATAGGCCACATCTGGTCAGGAGCTGAAGGTTTCCCATCACTGGTGTAGAGGCTGCACATATATATGTAGAAGCCCATTCACATTTTCTTATCCAGCCCTCATCTTTGTGGCTTTAAAGTCTAGTGGTTGCCTTCTTGAGGTGTAAGGACCCTCAATAAATTAACAGTGTGATTTTACACAGTCTACTTGGAAGTGATTGTTATTGAGTTCAGTAGGCCTAAAGTGTACTTGAGGCATTCCGGAACTGCAAGCCTGGAGTGGAGTGTGAATTGCACAGCCTGCCATCATAGTACACATCACTAGGTGAATATCCATTTACACAGGCTACAATCCTTCCTTTTACTGCTTACATGTAAGTAAGCCCTTTCCTCATCAAATGCAAACTTTATGTGTTTTCAGGGAACTATGACATGGAAATGTAACTCTGTTTCTATGCTTATGTCAAGAGGATTGTAGGAGAGGAGTTGAATTGTTTGAGCTTCTTACCAAGGCTTGCAGAATGCCACTTCCCTTCATGTATCCCCCCACTTGCTGACTTGGATTCTCTTACATGTTGCACTGCAGTTCCTTGACTGCCAGTAGGTTTGACCTTTTGATCCATCTAGCTTGAGTGCTGTTCCTGAACAACAGAAACACCAAACCCACCAAGTGCTGAAAAGGGGAAATGGATCCCCATCTGTTATTGCAAAAAGTATCTTGGCAGCTGCCTAGCATTGCCTCATGATTTGTTAACCCTCTAAGAACAAGAAATAAGAGGCATGAAAATGACCTTTGAATTGGAGAGCTTCTATTCTCTAATTTTCACAGAACTTCCAATGTATATTAAATGTTTCCTCTTTACTCTCCTTCAGTACTGTAGTGGTCAGTGTTAGAAACAAACAAACAAAAAATCAAAATCTTGCAGGGTGTTCCCTGCAAGTTGAACACTTAAATGCACTTTTGTAGATATAAAACTACCAAATGCCATTAGATAGGAATAGGCTTTAATGACATGCAGTGGTATTACTATCAAAGCACAACAAAACTTTTGAAAGCAAATATCTCTATCTTTCTATACTTCAAACCCTTTCCCACAGTTTGCTTCACTAAAAATGAACCTTCAGGGCATTTGCAGATGTTTAGCAGACATCTTATTTTATTGCCACATTCAGCATTTCTGTTTAATATCATATTTAGATCTTAAGGAGGGTGGAGCATATCCTGTGTTCCTGAATATACAAGTGACTTATAGCAAGGATGGCAGAATTTGTGAAACTGGTAAGTGTCAGGCCAAACCTGATCAAAACTGTCTTGTCTATCACATGAGTGCAATAACAGAGTGGTATTTTCCCCTGCTGGACAGAATAAGTTAAATCAGACGTGTCACATTTAAGTTTAAAAAGACCTATACTTTCATGTGACAGTTTTGTGTTAATACTCTTTACCTTACTCTTCTGAAAGTTATTTGATGACTAATAGATACCAAATAATTTGACCATAGATTATATTTAGTTATCACTTAGGAAAGTCAAGACATTTTAAACCACCATGCTGTTAATTATGGAATGAATAGTGAAAAAGAAATGAAAGGGAAATTTTAGCCAAAGCATAGCAATGACATGAAGCAGTTTCTCCTTCATTTATTCCTACAGTGTTCACACAGTCTTGATTTTTTTTGTGGGAGAACCCGAGGGATTCTTCCGCAGACTGGAGAATACTGTTTTTGATATGTTGCCAAAGTACTGTGGGAGAAGGATCTGTAGGGTGGTCTTCAAGTTTTGTTTGCAGATTTGCCTGGAAGTTGTTTCTTATGGTAGCTTGTTGAAGATTGTTGACTTGGAGTCTCCTCTTTAAGATGCCACCCCTCTTATATTTGAGCTTAAGATGAAGATTTAGCTTACATCTTACGAGGCGATGATCTGTTTGGCATTCTGCACTGGGCATCACTCAAATATGACAGACATCGCGAATGTTTCTCTGGCGGACTAGAACATAGTCAGTGAGGTGCCAGTGTTTGGATTGGGGATGCATCCAGGTTGTCTTCAAGCTATCTTTCTGCTGAAAGATAGTGTTTCTAATAGTCAGCTGTTGTTCTGCACAGAACTCTAGCAAGAGATGTCCGTTATCATTGCAATTTCCAACACCATGCTTGCCTAAAACACCTTTCCAGGCTTCAGAGTTCTTTCCTACTCTGGCATTGAAGTCACCAAGGATAATAATTTTATCTTCTACAGGGACTTTTTGTATGAGGTGGCATAGGTCTGTGTAGAATTTATCTTTCTCTACAGGGTCGGCTTACATAGTTGGGGCATATATACTGAAGAGAACAACATGTGGGAGGCATAAGGAAATAATGTGATCAGAGTGACCTGTTGGCAGAGTTTCGAGTTGGGAGGCAATGGAGTTTTTAATCATTAAGCCTACTCCTGAAAGATGTTTTTTCAGTTTTGGGTTTGCCAGACCAGTAAAGTGTTTTGCCAGCACCGTGTTCTTTAAGGCTGCCTTCCTCATGGAGATGAATTTCACTAAGAGTAGTGATATCAATATTAAGTCGTGCTAGTTCATGGGCTATTAGAGCAGAGTGATGCTCAGGACGTCCACTATCTGCAGAGTCTTGTATGGTTCTGATGTTCCAGCATGCAAGCATCAGTCTATTTACACCTTTAAAGGCCAGTGTGTGCCTTTGTTTCTTTGTCTTTGTTCGACCACATCAGAAGATGCCCATTGGCCGCGGCTAGCCAACCGGGTAGATGGGGATGAGCTTTCATTAGGCCACCTTTTCTAGGCCCCTCTCCATGTGGAGCAAGCAATGCTCTCCTTAAAAAAGGCTCTTGGTCATTCAGGATGATGCCGAACAAGACTGTCATCTCCTGGGTCAGCCTCAAGTGACCAAAGTCCTGAACTGCCTGCATGCAGGTTTGGGTCTGCAGCTTCCAGTGCATCTTTACACCTGCCATTTCGTCCCTCGCCTAACACTACAGGGCTTTTTCGGAGATTGGATTTATCCTTCGAGCCTGTGCAATGGATTTTTCTGGTTGAGCACAGTGTGCACAGAACTGGCCTCACCCTTTAAATCAAAGGTTCATCTGCTGTGGTCTTGCATGCATGGACAGTGGCAACAAGTTCCTCGGGTCGTAGGTTTGGTTAGAGTTTCCTTCTCTTAGATAGTTGACCTTACAGGGTTAGACGAGCACCATCTGCCCGGATTTGGGATTAGAGTTTTCCTTCTCCTAGGATGGTTGCCATAAGGCTAGAGACCCCATCCTGCCCTTTGACGCTCTTTGTCAGACCCTTCGGTTTTGACCAGTCTGGCATGGGAGGCCCTACCGGTGGCTGTTATGCCACCGCCAGCCTAGCTCAAAACTTCATTACGATGTGCAAGCCTATCCCCCACGACAATGGGGTGGCAATGGAGAGAATTTAACATAAGTGTTAAATTACTAAGTTCCTTTTTATTCAGTGAATCTACTCAATAATAATAATAATAATAATAATAATAATAATAATTTATTTCTATCCCGCCCCTCTGCAACACAATCGGGGTGGCTTACAGTTTAAAAATTCCACAATACAGATATCCATCAATATCCTAACCCACCTTCTAGTTGGGACAAATTGAATTAGTGGCAGTTATCAAGCATGGGTTTTCATAATCCCTAAGTGGAGCACTTGTTCAAAGCTCCACACAAGGAAAATGCTCAAAAGGTGTAAGGGAAGCACCTACCCTTCCTCTATAAAGATGACCAAAGCTGGCCTAAGTGCATAAGAAAGAGCCCTGTTAGATCAGACCAAAGGCCTATCAAAATAGACAGAAGAATGTGAGAAAAAAGGACAAGAATTGTGCAGAATATAATAGGTGCAATTATAAGAATAAGAATATTATATTCTCATGGGATGACTTCTCTTTTTTTCTCACAAATTTTCTTCCATGTTAAACAAAAAGGTGCCAATGGGGAACCACAAGCAGGACAAAAAGACATCTTCCTCCCTGTGTTTTTCATCATCTGGTATTCAACTCTGATCCTGTAGATGCTATAGAAGTCATCATGACTAGAAGGCTCTTCATCTAAAAGCAATTGCTTGTTGCAGAATTGGAACATCTTCATTCTTTGTTGAGTGGTCCATGGCATGGCCTGATTGCTTGTCTGAAGCCCATGTACTGACCCTGAAAAGGCATTCATTGGAATTCCCTCAAAACTCTCGATCTTCATCACCACAGAGGACCTTGGTTTCTCCCTCCTTGGGATTTGACTATGAAACTGGTCCTAGGGTTAGCCCTTTTTATGCAGTTCATGAAAGGAGATCTAATCCTCTCACTCTCTTCTTTTCTTGATCACTTGAATTGGGTGGGAGCAGTTCATTGCAGCTCTGTGGGAGGAAAAGTAGAAATTAATTTTGATGTATAGGTTTTAAGAAAAAGGGAGGTACCCTGTTGCCACAATATTATCTAAATTGCTGCAGAATTTGGTTGGTAATGTATCAATCAGTGTGGTGTAGTGGTTATAGTGTTGGACTCAACTTTGGGAAGTCCAGGTTCAAGATCCCACCCAGCTGTTCATCCACTGGGTAACTTGGGGCCAGTCATTCTTTCTCTTTGCCTGACTTATCACACAAGAGTGTTGTGAAGATAGAATGCAAAGGAACAGACCCATGTATATCATCTTCAACTGGAGGAAAGCAGTGGGGAGGGGAAATATGTAATATAATTTATAAAAGATAAAAAATTCCTTTGAAAATTTGTTTATCTCCCACACCTAAGGCAGTGCATCTTATTGCTCAAAACTGTATTTTCCAAAGACAAGGTAATTGTGTATGAAGTTTCTAATTATATTTCCTCCAGTGATGATGATGTAATGCAAGCCATAGAATTGTCAGCTATGAAATATTCACAGACTGAAAGGCAACAGTGTACATTACATCATTATAATAAATGAACAGCACCATAAACTAAACCATGCCCATTTGTGAAATGAATGAATGACAGGCTTCTTGTTTTCATAGCTCCTGGACACATGTCTAATTTACACTTAATTTTTAAAGGTGGATATTAAACTTCAGCAACATGTCTAGCCTCACTTCAAGGCATTTTAGTTCAGACTCTTAACCTGAAGTAACCAAACAATTCCAACAATAAATTTAGTGGAGAGATTACATTATGCTTTCAGTAATTCCAAGGCATTTTAAAACTGTCAGAAAACAGGCTGAGAAAAAAGGAACCCATAATATTGTTGTGTATTTTGGGTGGTTGTGTCAGCTGAGGTTTTGTGTTGTTTTAAATGTACATTTTCCATAGCAGAAGCTGAGCTACCAATTCTTAGCACACTGGTAACACTTCTTTATGATCCATGTCAATGTGAACAAACATTCTAAGTGGTATGCTTATGGAGTCCTGGTGGTGCAGTGGTTAAATCCCAGTACTGTAGCCACTCACTCACAAACCACAAAGTTGTGAGTTCAATCCCAGCCAGGGGCTCTGGGTCAACTCAGCCTGGCATCCTTCACAGGTGGTTAAAATGAGTACCCAGCTTGTTGAGGGCAATTAGCTTAAAATGTAAACTGCTTAGAAACTGCTTAGTGCAGTATGAAGTGGTATATAAATGAAGCTACTAGCTGCTATTGCTATGCTGATGTGTTTGTAACAAAATGTCATTTACTTGCATAGATTTTGTGAACCAAAACCAGGTAACTTCATTAACAGGTGTTTCTTATGAAAGGGAAGATGGCCAAGGAGTGTGTACAGATGATCATGAAACAGCTTCTTGCTCTTGTATGCTGCCCATTCACAACCAATGGGAAAGAATCTTGTTGGAATAAAGAAACACAACAGAAGTAACCCTGTTGTGTCTCTTGGCACTTCTTTAAACAAAATAGTTTCAAATTTTAGCTAGGTGAAGCATATTATCAGTTACTTTATTTATGCAATGCATAAACGCAGTGCAATGCAATGCATTGCCTACAATGGTTCTCTAGACTTCATAATAACAAAAGACAAGTCTGTTTTATCTAGAATTCTGTTTCTGCATTGGTCAACCAGATGCATATGGAAAGCCCATATCAGTGTCAGCTGATAGATTCCATGCCAGGAGTCCAGTGAATCTACCCCAGGTTTTATTCCAGATTTTTAAGGAATTATTCAGGGGGCTGACTCTTATGCCCAAGATAAGTCCAGCACCTTGGATAGTTTCTTTGAAGTCAGGAATAAAATCCAGAGCAAGTTCACTGAATTCATCCATACCATGAAAGTTTTGGCTACCTGGAGCACCCTCACCTATGTTTCACAGCAACTGCACTTCAGAGGCATTGTTGTTGTTGTGTGCCTTAGGCTATCCTAAGATGAACCTATAATGGTTTTTTCCTTGGCAAGATTTGTTCAGGAGGGATTTGGCATTGCCATTGCTATGGCTTTCCATGGCACAACAGGGATTCAAAACCTGGTCTCCCAAAGTCCTAGTCCAACATTCCAGCCACTATACCACCTTACTTATTTTTTATGATCCTCTTGTAAAACCATTAAAACATAACTACATAAGTGAAGAAGGTAAACAGAAGCTTAACAAAACTCAGAGTGAATCTGCATTCCTCTTTATGTCTTGTTTGACCTTCAGTGCTACTCCATCAGAGTGAAAGCAAGTGGTAAAAAGTTTTTTAAAATACCCTTTTTGGTTATCTTAAGATATTATCATGGGTTGTGGGTTGTTATTTAACTTTTTGTGGGTCCCCCCCCCCCCATTTATTAGAACTATGGCTGAGACCTTAGATCAGCTACTTAAGCAGCATCTCCTGACCTGATCCCTCCATCTTACTTTACTGGGCAGCGGCCACAGTAAGTAAGACTTATTCTCCTGTTACTTGGGGTGCAGCATACTGACTTTTCCAACCCCCTCTCTCCAGTGATCTCCAGCATGACAATCAGATGCAAGATCCCTGTCACAATTCCTCCTTGCACTGGAGATCACTGTCAGGAGTGGATGGAAACATCAGTTTGCTGTGCCTTAATTGATAGGAGAACAGACCTCTGTTGCTTTCAGTGGCTGCTGCCTGGTAAAGCAGGATTGGGAGACTTTTATGAATGGCAATAATGTCATCATAGTGAATATTAGGGACCATAAATGCAAATCATGTAAAGATGGTTAACTCTAGGCTATGCATCTGTAACTGTGATAGTGAAATCCAGCCTCTGTTAATAATGCAGGTAAAGCAAATTATGGGTTGGATCTAAGGTCTGCCTTCCATGATTCCTTTTGTGAATTATGTTCAGAGTGCTGGAGAAGATCTTCATGAAGAGGAGGCGACAAGGAACTCAACTTCCATCCACTCAGTTGCATGTGAGTAAATCTAGGTATGTTAGCAAAGGAAGGAAAGTTGTCAACCTTCAGGTAATGCTGGATTGTAACTCCCATCAGATCTAGCCCACATAACCAATGGTTGAGATCTGTGGCCCTCTGGATTGGTCTGAAACATCAGGAGGGTTGCATGTTGCCATCTTTGTGTTAAACCTGACAAAGCAGATTAGTGAGAGTCCTAATGAAGCTGTCAGATTCTGCCTCCTGCACACTCCAGGCAAAGCCTGGTTGAAAACCAGCAGGAACAACATTCTGCTTTCAGATGCCATGTGCCAACAAGCTTCCCTACTTATAACTGCTTTATGACTTTTAGACTATCTCACTTTAATTACTTAGCACTCTTGCCAAGTTTTCTTTCCTTGTGTCAGTTTACATACAATAAAATGAGGGGCAGAGGAGGGAAATAAGATGGTTTCTGAAATGCAGCTACTGTCTGTTCTGCATTTTTAAGTAAACTTGTGCCAAAAAGAAACTCACCCAGAGCCAGAATGTCTGTATGAAATCATTTATTACCCTGCAAAAATATGTACTAGAGAGAAATTAAGTTCTGAACTTTCACTAATCTGTAATGTGGCTGCCTACAAGAACAAGTTTATTGTTCGTGGGCCAGCACTAAAAATGTAATTAATTCCAATTTATAAAATATGCTTTGATCATAATTAGTACATCTTCAAATGTATCATAATCATTTCTTTAGGGAATAAGCAAGCCTTCTTCTTTTTCAGTGTTCCCAAAGTGAAGTTTTAGATGGGCAATCTGCTGTTGCTGGTGGAACCGGGGTCTGGCAGAGAGGAGGGGAGAAACAGGTTGTTTGCAAGGAAGGATGCCGTGACTTTGCATGTATGAACACTGACGGCCATAAATCTTTGTGAGCTGAAATAAGGCATTCCAGCTCTGTATCACTGATGAAATTCAGATCTCTGAAGGGTTTGAAAAAGAAAGCCTGGTTTCAATCTACCATTGTAAGGCCAAGACAGGGGATGGGGGAGGTTAAACAAAGGATGATGAGATCAGCTTTTTAAATGCTTTCATGTACTGTACAACATAAACTATTCTAACTATTGTGGTTTTAAAAAATATATAAATTCAATGTGTCTGCCTTGGCTTTGAAAGTAACATAGGAGCTTGTTGAAGTTCTGGCAGATAGAGACAAAATGCTAACACAGCAGCAGGAGGGAGAAAATAAAAACAGATTTTAAAGCTTGATTCTAGCCAACTTTATTCCAACTTAGGTAACTCTGTGATCAATGGAACTTACTTCCAGATAAACATGCAATCTTAGGCAGAGCTTGGAAGCATTACTCTTCTGATAACATAACTCTAAAATCTTGCAACCATCACAGCCCCTGTATTTGACAGAAGGGATGGTAGGCTGGTGGAATGCCAAGGAGCACACTTACATGTTAACAATCAATTCCTTCTATTCATAGATATACTCCCTTGGATGGTGCAACATTACACCAGCACAAGAAATAACTTCCCCTCCCACTGATTTGAGTGGCATGGGGAAATTAAAAATAGCCATCTCTCTGTTGGCAAGTACATTTAGAACTTACAAGGGGGAACTCCTGTGAGAAGACACTTTGGAGAAATGACATTCTGTACACCATAGGAGAATTTTACACATCAGTTCAGAACACACAGGAATGTAACTACATGGCAAACACTTCTCTGCCTAGAACACTAACAGAGATCTCACCTAAGAACTCCAGATGCAAAAATCCATGCCAACATCAAACTCTACTCAACTCCAACTATATGGAGTGCCATGATAGATATAAGCAAGGGAAAGGGAATATTTGGTCCAAAACAGAAAAGCTGCAACTGTCCCCATGTTTTCCCATCACCACCATTTGCCATACATGAATACTGAATCTTATATGAGTTACCCAGGGACAGGTCTACATTGGCCAGAATACTCCAGGCTGCCCCAAGAATATTTTGGCCGTGAAACTAACCCCAATCCCTGTTGTTACTTGCACATTCCAAAGCAATGCCAGGCAGCTGTCTACACAGTGTCCCATCGTGACACCCTCCACTGCTGTGAGTTGCTCCCTCTGAGGTCAGAAACAAGGCACCCAGCATTGATCACATAGCTGGGCACCTCATTGTGACCACAATGGGAGTGATCCGTGCTGTCACTGCTGGAGAAGGCAGCATAGTGGGATGCTTTGTAAACAGCCACCTATTATCTCTCTGGAGTGATCCAGATTTTACAGGAAAATGAAGAGGCAAGTTATGATTTTTATAGAACTGAATTAAGGGAGTGATGGCCCTTCCTGTGCAGTCGAATCTGGCCTTTGGCCCTGCACCATGTGGACTTATCTGACAGTATGGAGACTTCCGAGGAATTTACAGTGTTCTATCTATAAAGGGGCCTTGAGTTTTGCACTAGGTAGAACTTAGCCTGGGGTTTCTGGTGAGTTGTGGGACTCTTTTTATTTTCAAATGGAAAACATACTTTTTTGCCCAGTGAATGAATGGACAATGTCAGTGTTTCCAACTTTTATACTCTGTATAGATAACCTATACATCTATATTTGTTGTTGTTAGCTGCCCTCAAGTTGACTTCAACCCATGGCAACCATGTGGATGAGACATCTCCAAGTCTCCTTGTCCTCCACTGCTCTGCTCATTTCCTGTGTCCTCCCTAGTTAGGTCTAGCCATCTGGTGTGTGTTCTACCTTTCCTTCTTCTCCCCTCAACCTTTCCCAGCATTATTGTCTTTTCCAATGAGTCCTGCCTTCTTATGGTGTGGCCAAAGTACAACAACCTCAATTTAATCATCTTGGCCTCCAGGGGTAATTCTGGCTTGATCTTTTCAAGGACCCATTTGCTTGTCTTTCTGGCTCTCCACAGTATCCTCAGCACTCTTTCCAACACCACATCTCAAATAAGTTGATTTTCTTTTTATCTGTTTTTTTCACAGTCCAGCTCTCACATCCATACATAGTGATTGGGAATGCTATGGTTTCGATGATTCTAACTTTGGTGCTCAGTTGTTTATTCTTACTCTTTAGGATCCTCACTATTTCTTTCATGGATGCCCTTTCCATTCCTAGTCTTCTTTTTATCTCTTGACTGCAGTCTCCATTCTGGGCAAAGTTTGATTCCAGGTACAAGAAATCTTGACTATTTCAATTCCTCATTGTCTAATTCAAATTTATGTAGGTCCTCTGAACTCCTAGCACAACAAAGCAAATATGATATAATAGGCATCACTGAAACCTGGCAGGATGAGTCTCATGCTTGGAATGAAGGAATAGAGGGGTATAACCTTTTTAAGAGAAATAGGCAAAACAGGAAAGGAGGAGGAATAGCATTCTATGTCAGGGATATTTACATCTGTGAAGAGATCCAGGACTTAAATCCTGTAAATCAGGTGGAGAGCATCTGGAAAAAAATTAAAGGGGAAGGAAACAACAGTGATGTTATAGTGGGAATCTACTACAGACAACCAAGTCAGACTGAGGAATTGGATGATGCCTTTCTAAAACAGATGACCACACACTCAGAAAGGAGAGATGTAGTAGTGACGGGTGACTTCAATGATCCTGATATTTGCTGGAAGTCAAACTCAGCCAATACTTCAAGGTCTAGCAAATTCCTAACTTGCCTTGAAGACAATTTCTTTGTCCAAAAGGTGGAAGAGGCAACAAGGGGATCAGCTATTTTAGACTTGATCCTAACCAACAGGGATGACCTGGTAAATAGAGCGCAAGTGGTGGGATCCTTAGATGGGAGTGATCATGTTCTCCTGGAGTTTCTTACACAGTGGAAAGGAGAAGCTAGGCATAATCAAACACTCATTCTAGACTTTAGGAGAGCTGATTTCAACAAACTTAGGGAAACACTGAGAGTGATCCCATGGTCAGGAATACTAAAGGAGAAGGGAGTTCAGGATGGATGGGAGTTTCTCAAAAGAGAGATACTGAAGGCATAATCTCAAACTGTTCCTATGAGAAGGAAAAATGAGAGATGTCTCAGGAAACTGGGTTGGATGATGAAAGAACTTTCAACTGAACTAAAGGCCTAAGCAGACTGCCAGAAATAGTGCACATTAAATTGAGGCACTGCCCTGGCTCAGTGCTAGGGAATCATGGGAACTGTAATTTATTGTGGCACCAGAGCTCTCTGACAGAGAAGGCTCAATGTCCCAGAAAAAAATACAGTTCCCATGATTCCCTAGCACTGAGCCAGGGCAATGCCTCAATTTAATGTGCACTATTTCTGGCAGTCTGCTTAGGCCCTAAGTTTTAAATGGGAGATGTATAAGAAATGGAAAAGGGGCAAAATCACTAAAGAGGAATTTAAACAAATAACTAGCATATGTAGGGATAAAGTCAGGAAAGCCAAAGCGCAGAATGAGCTCAGGCTTGGTAGAGGGGTTAAGAACAATAAAAAGGACTTTTTTGGGTATGTCCATAGAAAGAAAGAAGAAGGAAATGGTAGGGAGAAATTCTAACAGGACAGAGAAAAGGCAGAACTACTCAACACCTTCTTTGCCTCAGTCTTCTCACAAAAGGAAAAGGGTGTTCATCCTGAGGAAAATGGAGCAGAAGATACAATAGGGGAAATGCAGCACAGAATAAGTAAAGAGATAGTACAGGAATACCTGGTTAATCTAAATGAATATAAGTCTCCAGGACCTGATGAACTACATCCAAGGACATTCAACGAACTAGTCCCAGCAGACTGGAGGAGGGCAAACATTGTCCCCATCTTCAAAAAGGGGAAAAAAGAGGATCCCAACAATTATCACCCAGTTAGTCTGACATCAATACCGGGAAGGATTCTAGAACAGTTCATTAAACAGAGAGTCTGTGAACATTTAGAAGGGAATGCCACAATCACTAAAATTCAACATGGGTTTCTCAAAAACAATTCATTTCCAGACTAATCTGATCTCTTTTTTATATATATATAAAGTTACCAGCTTGGTAGATGAAGGGAATGTGGTAGACATAGCATAATTTGATTTCAGTAAGGCTTTTGACAAGGTCCCCCATGATATTCTTGCAAACAAGATAGTAAATGTGGGCTAGACAATGCAACTGTTAGGTGGAGTAGTAACTGGTTGACTGACCGAACCCAAAGGGTGCTCAGCAATGGCTCCTCTTCATCCTGGAGACAAGTGACCAGTGGAGTGCCACAGGGTTCTGTCCTGGGCTATTCAACATCTTTATCAATGATTTGGATGAAAGAATAGAGGGAATACTTATCAAATTAGAAGATGACACCAAATTAGGAGGATTGACTAACACCCCAGAAGACAGGATGAAAATTCAAAATGACCTTAATAGATTAGAAAGCTGGGCCAAAGCTGATAAAATGAATTCCAACATGGAGAAATGTAAGGTACTGCACTTAGAGCAAAAAAAAAAAATGCATAGATATAGGATGGGGGACACCTGGCTTAATGTGACTACGTGTTAAAGGAATCTAGGAGTCCTAGTAGACCACAAATTGAACATGAGTCAACAGTGTGATGCGGCAGCTAAAAAGGCCAATTCAATTAATAGAAGTATAGTATATAGATCAAGGGAAGTAATAGTGCCACTCTATTCTGCTTTGGTCAGGCCCCACCTGGAATCCTGTGTCCAGTTCTGGGCACCACAATTCAAAAAGGCTGTTGAAAAACTGGAGCGTGTCCAGAGGAGGGCGACTAGAATGGTGAAGGGTCTGGAAACCATGCCCTATGAGGAACAACTTAGGGAACTGGGTATGTTTAGCCTGGAGAAGAGATGGCTAAGAGGGGATATGATAGCCCTCTTTAAATATTTGAAGGGATGTCATATTGAGGAGGGTGCTAGCTTGTTTTCTGCTGCTCCAGAGAATAGGTCTTGGAAGAATGGATGCAAGCTATAGGAAAAGAGATTCCACCTAAACATTAGGAAGAACTTCCTGATATTAAGAGCTGTTTGACAGTGGAACACACTCCCTTGGAGGTTGGTGGAGTCTTCTTCTTTGGAGGTCTTTAAACAGAGGCTGGATTGCAATCTGTCAAGGATGCATTGATTTGAATTCCTGCATGGCAGGGGGTTGGGCTGGATGGTCCTTGTGGTCTCTTCCAACTCTATGATTCTATATACTCCAAAAAGCAACCCTTTTATTTTGCCATTTTATATAAGGCATACCATTTTACTATGTCACTATGTTTAATGGGACTTGATTATCCATAGATTTTGGTATCCATGGTGTGTGTGGAGGTGGATAGGTCCTGGAACCAAACTCCAGCCTATACCAGGGGTCCAGGCTTTAAGAGACTCCAGCTGAGTCAGGATTGCACCTTCCATTAGTTATATGACTCTGTGTATAGAGTCTGACTCGGTGGATATAATACTGGGATTCAGACTTGAAAGAAGTGGGTTATGATGGGAAAAAATATTTTATTTTGCTGCTAACTGGCAATCTGTTCTGTTTTAAATTTTGTTGTTCCCCGCCCCGATTGCTTTGCAGAGGGGTGGGCTATAAATAAAAAATTATTATTATTATTATTATTATTATTATTATTATTACAGCAACAAATGCCTAATATTTCAGTGGGATCAAAATGCCACAGCTGGAATGCTGACTGGGACCAGTTACTGGGAACATATAATTCCCTTGTTAAAAAAAGCTCCACTGGCTACCTGTTCATTTCCGGGCACAATTCAAAGTGCTGGTCATGACCTATAAAGCCCTACACGACTTGGGTGCAGACTATTTGAGAGACTGTATTTTTACATATGAAGCCTGGTGAGGACACAAGAGAGAGCCTTCTCGGTGGCTGCTCCCACCCTTTGGAATGCCCTTCCATGGGAGGCTAGGCTGGTCCCCTCCCTGCTGGCTTTTTGCCAGCAAGTAAAAACATTTTTATACAGGCAGGTATTTTGTATATAATGCATAGCAGGGCAGTTTTTATGGAGCAGGTGGGTTTTTAGTTTGTTTTTAACTTTTGTATATGTTATGCTATTTTATATTGGATATAGATGTTTTAATTATTTTTGAATTTTATTGAGATTTTAAATGTTTTATCTGTGAGCTGCCTTGGGTCCCTCTGGGAGAAAGGCGGCATATAAATGAAATAAATAAATAAATAATGTATTTATTTATTTATTTTTATTAAATAACTTTATTAATAAGTTAAAAAAACACAATAACAAACAACACAGAACAACACAAAAAATAGAAAAAGACAAACAGAAAAGAACATAGCCTAACAAATAATTATTAAGAAAAATACAAAAAAAGAGAAAAAGAAAAAGAAAAAAAGAAAAAGACATCCATACAACTTCCTGAGCTTCGACTCAGAAGCTCTATCTAATTACCTATAATCATCTCTGATATCTATTTAGTATCTATATACATCTATATACATACACCTCCATATATGGCAGGGGGTTGGACTGGATGGCCCTTGTGGTCTCTTCCAACTCTATGATTCTATGATTCTATGATTCTATATATATATATATATATATATATATATATATGCTATATATACATGTATATACATCAAAGCCATCTTATTCAATCTTGTCCCTTCAGCCGCCTTCACTAACAAGGGGGAAGCAAGTTTAGTGTTAGTCACTAAACAAAATAAACAAAGAGTTTAAGAAAAAACTTATAATGCCCTATACAGCAAATCATGAAATTCACATAAATAATATATTTATTAATCATTTAGGCCAATTAATTTCTTCCAAGAAATCTGATTTTTTGTTTCCTCTTCTACCTTTAGTGCTGTTATAATCTTAATATGACACATATAAAGGATGATATATGTACACCACTGCCTTAATATTTATCATATTTGGAAATTGTTACCACTGTTTTCTATAAGCAATCATTTGGTAATAAACATATCTTTTGTAAGGGAAGGCTAGGGATGTATGGCCAGAATCTTGTTGCGGAAGTGGACTTACATCTATGGCAATTAGGATTGGGCTGTTCCCTAAAGTGTGTATCAAGTAGAGGACTATTGTCATGTTACTATATAGCCACCAAAATGAGCATTGTACAATTAGACTGATGCACAATGGTAGTGATGCACAGCAGGATATGTACTGCATTGGTCCCAATGTAAATTGCTTCAGTCACAATGTGCATCAGCCACTGATGTGCATTGGGCACTCTAACTAGTATCCTGTTATACAGCTTCACAATTTACAAAAGGGTTTCTTAGCATCTCTGCCATGAAACTAAGTATCTGTAAAGTTACATAATGTAGATGATATAGGATTCTGAACACAAAAATAAAATAAAATAAAAAATAAAATATTTTTGTCAACAATGGGCAAGATAACAAGAGTTTTGTCTATTTCTGATTATTTTTTTTCACATTTCAAGACTTTTTGAGAGAAGGGGTTATATGCACAAAATGCAATATTTTGCACAAACTACATTTTTGCACAAAAACTTTTCATTTGCAAAAATCCCTTTGCACAATTTTTTCACCCAGAGTCCTAAAATGCAAAATTATATTGACAGTTGTTTTCGTGGTAACTATGTTGAGACACCCTTTCTCATCAAAAAAGAAAAAAAAAAGGGGGGGGGGGGAAACAGTGAATATTCTTTGCATGCCCACAGAATCTGTCCCAATATTTCTGCTTATTTCTCCATAAGAATTCCCTTTTTCAGCTTGGACAGATGAGAGCTTCTCACTCTCCATGCTTGCTAATTAGTAGCAATGGAGATGTGGTGGGGGATGAAGGTTTTCCAATAATCTAGTCCATTGATTTGAAACATGGCAAAAGTCTTTAAGAAGCACTTAAAATGGTGCACAGCAGTGATGAAATGCAGCTGAGGGGTCACTGTTAGCATTTGGATCTTTGCAAATGCCTGGTGATGCTGACCCCACCCTGATGTTAACTCCAGTTCTTGTTTCACCAGAGCTTCTGCTACAGAAGCTGTAGTAAACCATGCTTTCAAAAATGTAGTTACAACCAATGATACTCAAATCAAATAAAAATGGGGAGAAACTGGAGACCCTTTGAGCTAATCTTTCTGCCAATGATGAGATTTTGATTGAATCCAAAAGAGACAATTCTGCATCTATCTGGGGGGAGGTGGAGATGGAATCATCTTGCAACATACAATTATGGCTTTGCTTCTGGCTTGACAAGAATCAAATCACTATTGAAGGTTTAGTTAGGGCCTTTGCAGACTGCCAGAAATAGTGCACATTAAATTCAGGCACTGCCCTGGCTCAGTGCTAGGGAGTCATGGGAATTGTATTTTTTTCTGGGACATTGAGCCTTCTCTGTCAGAGAGCTCTGGTGCCACAATAAATTACAGTTCCCATGATTCCCTAGCACTGAGCCAGGGCAGTGCCTCAATTTAATGTGCACTATTTCTGACAGTCTGCAAAGGCCCATAGTTAGACCAAAATCATTTGGAATAATTAAGGCTACCTGACTTCACATGTTCAATTTACAGTGCTTAACATTCAAGGAGCTAGACTTTATAATCTGTTCGCAGAACAGACAGAAGAATGATAGTGATATCATCTTAATTATCCTAAATACAATAATTAACTGTAAATATTAGAATGCAATGCCTGACTGTAATGACTGCATATGTTAATGCCTTTTCATTTTGAAAGATGATGGCCTCACCAAATATTTTATACATTCAAATGCAATCAGCTCCTTTTCTTAGTTGAACAAGCCACTGAAAGATTTCAAACTGTGAAATTCTCATTATTCACAAATTTAAAGTATTTCTGTTCCAGTCACCTGCAGTTCTGATATTCCTTCTGCTAAGGAAAGCAAGTAACAATCACAGATACAGTTAATTCTAAAGTCTCTCAGTATGATGAATTTTTTTTATCAAGCTTTATCTTGGACATTAAAAATAATCTTTGGGGGCCAATAAACCTTGAAATTGACCTCAAAAGAAATGACTTAACTGTTTGGCTTTGAGATTTATTTAGGCAGTTTTGGCAGTGGCTTGCTACTTACTTCAATGATAAAGCATAAAAATGAGTGCATCCTATTCTTACTGAATAAAACATTAGTTTTCTGAACAAAAATAAGAGAGAGGGTAACAGCCTTACACCAGTAAAATATGTCTACTAAAGCTATTAGAAAATGTACACTATGCTGCTTGTTCACCATGGTTTTGTTTTTTGTATATGTAGAGAATGTCCTTGCGTTTTACATGTCTAAGACACATGCTGCAATCCTGTTGATGCATTATGCTTGCAAAAGTTCCCCTACTTTTGGTCTATTTGGTGATCGGTCATTTTGGTCTAATATGAAACATCCACATTCTATTCAAAGTTACCAAAGCAAAGTTGCACATGTGGTACCATTGTGCATAGGATATGCATTTGGTTGCACATGGGGTTGCACATTTGGGTGTGTGTTAGTTGCACAATGTTGCCATTCAGCACAACAGTACAATTACTGCATGAGTCTACATGCAGAGATTTATTTTATGTAACCCTCAGTGTAGGACCTCAGCTGTGCAGATCTAAATCATGAGTAAAACAAAAGCGGTAGAAGACCAAGAGATGAAGGTGCATGAGGAAAGTCTGGAGAATTTTTTTTTATTTATTTAACCTGGAGAACATATGTTGAAGAAATTATTTGATATCCATATTTGTACGGTCTGAAGTGCTGTCACATAGCTGTTGGACCATTTCCCCCCCTGTTGCTCCAATGGACAGGAGCCAAACTAATAGATTCAAATTACAAGAAAGAGGATTTTGGTTAAATGGGTCTCCCATTAAACATTTTATGCAAAGTCTGCATGGCCACTTAGGGATGCTATAACGGCAGATTTTCTGTATTAACAAGGGTTAGACTAGAAAATCTTTGAGGATCCTGCAACTTCATGATTTTATGGCTCATTTTCACACATTGGAGCTAAGTAGGGTCAGCCCTGGGTAGTACGTGGAAGGGAGACCACCAAGGAATACTAGGTGCCGTTTGTGTTGGTCTATGATGGTAAAAAAGATTCTATTCTACTAGATAAAGGTAACTGTAGGCTATATTTCAGAAGAAGAATTTGGCAAAACCACCTCTGAGTATTCCTTTCCTAATAAAAAGCTATGAAAATCATGGTATCACCATAGGTCAACAGATGGTTTGAGAGCTTATATCACACACACAACCAGGCCAATATACAAGAACTGTCCCATCCCTGGTCTTGTGTTATTTATTACATGAAAATTCAGGTATATAATAGAATGAACATTATTTATTATTGGCATTTTAAATCAATATGCAAACTATAGTGGATGTTGTCTGGCTTTATCTATAAAATAGAAGTAAACAAGTAAATTTTACATTTTGAAACATATTTTATTAATACTCTCTTTTAAAAATCTCTCCCATCATTTTACAATATATTTCAGGAATACAGGTCCTTAGTTTGTGATTCAATAATTTTGACATAATGGAATGAAGTCTGAGAATCCAGGACTTTGTTCTAAAAAGTTCTGGAATGGTTGAATCACCTGTCTTTCCCACTATCCATCAATGTGCCACATGGCATCACCTTTGGTCTTACTGAAACCATCTGGAAATAAGGTTTACCACTTTGTGTGTGACATAGATTTTCAAGTCAAGTAGGGGTGAGAAATGTCATATGGGGGATATTAAATGGAGGTTGCTGAGCTATAGATCAAATGCAGTTTTTCTAGTCATCACAAAAAAGGGTCAGAGATTACTACTTGTTTTGTTTCTCCACCAGCCTGAATCGTTAGCTAATTTTTCAGTCTCTCATACAAAAAGTAAATAAATGCAGAGAATGTCAGAGGAATAATTTTATCTCTTTAGTTTTACTATCTGCCAAATTCCAGGTTATTTCATGTGTACCCTTTCAAGTTTTTTTTCAATGCCGCAAGATTTGCTAAACGTAATAGTCAGTTTTATTCACTCAATACAGTTGCTAAAAACTACCTTTGTTTCAATACCTTCAGAAGTTCCTCTAACTCAACTACAGCAGTGCATCTTAAGATACTACATATAGGGGACCATCAATCTCTTCTCCAGTGTGCTAGGATCTGGTATCATATTAGTCTCCATCAGCTACAATTTTTCTTTCATTCTTGGACAATTATCAGGGACTGGCAGTCAATGGCTCAAGGACTGGCACTGGTCAGTGTGCCACCACTTTGAGTAGCATTTGACAAAAGTAAATAAATAAATAAATAAATAAATAAATAAATAAATATCCCCTCCTTGCTTCTCTTCAAGGCTTGAGGTACAGCATGTTAAAATGCAATTAAAAACGTATAAAACTAACAGTTAAAATACATTACTATAAAACCATTAAAATATAACTTATAAGAGCACATTCTTTAGAATATACAAATTAAAAGTCATGATTTAAAATTGACTAGGTAGGACTGCCAGTAGAGATATGTCTTTAATGCTGTTTTAAATGCAGCCAGTGGTTTCAGCTGTCATATCTCTTTCAGCAGGTCATTCCACAGGCTGTGGGCAGCAGACTAAAACCATTGCCAATCTAGTCCTGGCCAGCTGAAGCAAACATTTCCCAGAGGACCTGTGTGTGCAGGTTGGATTGTACAAGAGGAGGCAATCCTGTAGGTAACCTAGACCTAAACCATGTAGGACTTAAATATAATAACTTTGTACTTTGCCCGAAAACTAAATGGCACTAGGGGCTCTAATTCTCCCCAAATATGGTCTTGCAGAACATTTTATATAAACATGAAAAGCATGGGTCCTATGCTTTTGATTTAAGAGTGCAAAACACTGAAGGAACTCTTTTTGAACCTCACCCTTCAGTTGTATGTCACTATAGGGTCCTGGACTTTCCCACTATTTGGATGCTATTCCCACTATTTTGACAGTTATTCAGAATGACCTGGGGTTAGGTGGTTGTCATTGTTCAGTATTGTTTCCCTGA
Source organism: Phrynosoma blainvillii (assembly GCA_026167975.1). NCBI lineage: Eukaryota > Metazoa > Chordata > Lepidosauria > Squamata > Phrynosomatidae > Phrynosoma > Phrynosoma blainvillii. The sequence goes on from JANUYF010000004.1 coordinate 52,114,345, forward strand.
AGTTTAATTAGTAGAATATATTTGACACAGTAAATGTAAATAGTAATGTCTGTTTTTTTAAAAATATATATTTTTACATACCCATGCTCGTGTGTAAACACATAAACAGAGGCATTAAAACCTCCATGAGAGAGGGAAAAAAATCCAAAATAAAACTGTCTGCAGCTGAATTCAGTGGTTTTCCAGAGGCTGAACATACTATCTCCACAATGAAGCATTTGCGACATCACCATTTTCTTTGGAAATTGTTCTTTTTATGAGATTAAAGGAGGCATTTCCACAGTCATCCCTCAATTGTTTCTTCAACACAGAGTAACTAATAGATCACATGCTTTTTGTGTAGATTTTATAGCATCAGATATGAGATCCTCTGAGAAGTAACACATTTCAGTATGGAATGGATAGAGTGGAGCTGTCTGCAACAGGAATGTACCAGGTCTGCCACAAAGCCCTGAATACCTGAAAGCTTTTAAGAGGTGACAAATCTTGCAATACAATGCGGAGGTCAGCTGCCTTTGCATAAACCTGCCAAACATCAATTACATGCTTATGTTGCTACAAATATGTTTCTCTTCTCCGCAATTGCATATAATTGCTCCAACCCAAATTCATGAAAAAAGGGTGAAATGCTAAAATTGCCTATGAGATGTACTCTTTACCTGGCATCCTCCCACATCCTGTCCTAGTTTTCCAGTATTTTTTAGCATATTTGCTAGTAGTTTGGGTAAGCACTAAGGGCCAAGATTGTAGCATATCCTAAGAATTGTATGAATTGACCCAAAGGGTACATTTTTTCCCTTTTTGCCTGAAGTGAATAGGAATTGCTCTTCCATCTTGTTAAAGCTAGGGAGATATGTGTGTGCATGGAGTTGCCCACTAACATATGGTCACCCCATGGACATCATAGGGATTAGGCAAGGAGTCCTCAGAGGTAGCTTTGCCAGTTCCTTCCTCTGAAATGTAGCCTACAGCACCTGGTATTTATGGCAGTCTCCCATCTAAGTCCTAACCAGGGCTGGTCCTTCTTAGCTTCCAAAATCAGATGTAATCTGGTGCCTTTAGGGTATTTAGGAGATATACTATCTGATTATTAAACAGCACACCCTGAGGCTTATTATACAGCAGATCTGAGCTTCCATAGACAGCAAGGCTTTTTCAATAGGTGGGCATGCATGCGGCAGCTCACGTGGGTGCAGGAGTGCACACATGCCCATTGAAAAGAACAGGACTTAAGGTCTCATGTTTTTTGCTATCCACGGTGTGTGTGTGTGTGTGTGTGTGTGTGTGTGTAATCAATCTCCTGAGGATAGCAAGGGACGACTGTATAAAATTTTGTGTTAAGTGCAGCTTCACTCACAAAAATGGAAGGAAGTAACATGATTTCTCTGGTTTTCCACTTCATGGAGAAAATATATAGCATGTGGACCTTCTTTTGTTATGATCTGCTCTTTAATAAAAATTACATCACCCTTCAAACAACCCTTAAGTGTGAATGGGAAATCATGGGTGAGATTGATGCTTATACATTTCCCAGAGTACTTATATATTCAAATGTTCCTGGCAATTTCCTCAGCTGTTTCCAACAAGAAAACAAGAATAGAGAAAGGGATTTAAACTAAATTAGCTGTTTGTCCAGCTGCAGAACTATAGGCAGATAACAGGCTCTGGACAGATGAAGCGGTATCACTGGAAATAAGAAAAATGAAGAATGGCTCTGGAATGTGAACAAAGGGCTTGTACCTGTTAAAACCAAAATTATGAGCACTTAGGCATTGGGTTACACACATCAACAGGAAGAGAATGACAACTGCAGGCACTTTTGGAGAGATCTGGTATGTATATAGCATGCCCCAAGGAGCATTCTTTGGCAACCGTTTGAAATGAACTCATGAATTTCTTATCTACTCCTTAGATATGGTTGGGATGATTGAAGAGAGTAAGCATAAAACATTTTCATCATCCCATCTAATATGTGATAGGTATGCATTTCAAAGTAAACATATTAGAAACTTTAGGAAATGATCTCTAATTTTCAATCAGGATAAATAAAAGTTGGTGCTGGGTCTGATGTAGTTAGGATGGCTACTTATATATAATTCTCCCCTCCAAATCAAGAGCATGCAGAATTAAATAATTGCATTAACTTATATAGAAAGATGCTAATTTTATGTGCATCAATTTGTGCTAGTTCATTTGTATGAATGCAAATTTTGAATTAATGGCTTTAATTATACAGTTATTTGAGCACTGGTGTCCAGTTGCTAATTGCTGATGGACAATTTCAAGGCCCTGCTTTCTTTTTTAATGCTTCTTAGTCATTAAACTAGATTTGGGCTGAACAGTCATTCAAATAAAGGATAATCCTTTGCAAAATAATATGCACGGACACTCTAACTTTAGTGTTAGCATATGGCTAGGACAAATGTGCTGCGTTGTTTTTTTTAATATCTGGAAAAAGCCATACTGCACAGGTGGGAAATCTATGTCCCTCCAGCTTTTACTGAATGGCAATTTCCATCATCTTTAATTACTGCAATTTGAAGTTGATGGAAGAGCCACAAGTTTCCTTGCCCTACTCTCTGCCTAAAAAATAATCATTAACTCAGACTGCACCATCTAAAAATGATACTGTCCCAAGGTGGGTTGCATTTAATCTTGATTCTGAGGGCTCTTTCCATTCTAAGGATTTGTTCAGTGTAAGACTGGATGCACCCAATGGTAATAACTTAGTCATATCTCCAAGCACTTCTGTTGACAAGATGGTGAATGGAGATGGTGGCCTTAGTGCAGAAGAGAAGGGATCGAATTCATCTTCTGACATGGAGTCAATAGCATTCAGATGCATGGAATTAATACTGGGGCAGTTGACAATCTAGATTAGGATGTCCTCAACAACTCTTGTTGCTGCAGATGTCAGGGTCAAGAGTGCAGTCAGATGGTAATGAGACATAGACAATGAAACAGAAGAGGTACTGGAGGCACTGTGGTGAAAAACAGAGCCACATAAATTGATGTGGATATAGCCAGAGCCTGAGCCTCTGAAAGCAGGAGGTGAGAGATTGTCATGGATGGGCATAGATTGCAGGTATGGTCTTGAGGCAGTGGTAAAAGAGATTCATATCTTGTGTGAGATTAAATTCAGTAGAATCAGTACATAGATCTTGTAGCACCTTTGAGACTAACTGAAAGAAAGAAATTGGCAGCATGAGCTTTCATAGACTTCAGTCTACTTCCTCAGATGCATTTGGTGGAGTGGAGGCCAGGCACAAACATATATATGTGAGGTTGTCCATTGAGTGAGATTAGTTTCTGCTTATCTCTGCTCCAACATCAATGTGAAACAATGTTAATAAAGAGACCTGTCATAAAATCTATGACAGGAGACCCAGAATACCATTGGAAGATTCCTCCAGTCTGGGTCCCATCCATATCTCAAGCCCCAGCAATCATTAGAGGAGACAGAGTATGGAGGGCACTGGAATTAGTCCCCATATGAAGTCAGATTGAGAATGTGCAGTCTTCTTGATACCACTGAAAATGAGCATGGGAAGGAGTTGGACATTTTAACACCCAGATATGAGCTATTATGAGCAAACAGCAACAGCAACAGAGAGTGCTGACATCCTCGAGTGTACTGCAGCCACTCACTCATAGACCACAAGGTTGCGAGTTCAATACTAGCTAGCCATGGCTCAGGCTAGACAAGACCTGCATCCTTCCGAGGGCGCTAAAATGAGTACCCAACTGTTAGGGGGGGCAATGAGCTTACAGTTGTAAACCACTTAGACATCCCATAGCATAATATGAAGCGGTATATAAATGAAGCTGCTTTGCTTTTGCTTTGCTCGAGATGCTTCATGTCTCTCTCCCTCAGACCATAAACCCTTGCAGAGAACATTGGGAAAATGGAGCCGAGTACCAGAGTTCAGGGTAGCAGAGTAATGAGTAGGCAAAAGATGGAATACAAAGGCATGTCTGATACAAGCACAAGGTTATTAGACAGTACCAAAATAGACAGCTGAGTGGAGTGAAGCCTAGTTTGACCAGAGATACTTGCAGTCAAGCATACTGGAACTGAAGGAGGTTGAGTCATCCATGGAGTCATCGTAATGCAAATGATATCTCTTTTGGCTTCACTTTCACTGTTTTCTTTTTGTTAGCAGCAGTCCCATCTTGCCTTTCTTGGGAGTAGTGGCACTTGTGAATGTTTTCTAGGCTTCTACCCAGCATCAGGGGAGGTGTCACACACAATATCAAGGACCTGGATAGGATGACTGTGTAGCAAAAGCCAGAGATTCCAGGAGTGGAAAGAGCAGAACCATTAATGAATCTGAGATGGTATCTAGGGCCATAGGTTTGCAAGGCAAAGGCCTGGTTCAGGAGGCAATGTATTGAGGACAGGATCTTTGGCCATTTGCCCCAAATCACCATGTCTTCCCAAGCTGTAAGCCACAATTTAATTTGCTTATTTTTGAGAGCTTATTTAGTAAAGCTATTACAAATGGAGCCAACTTGGGTCTTCTGCCACTCATCCAAGCAGTACTATCTGCCTTAAAAATAGCCCTAGTATATTTCCCCAAATATGGACAAAATTATGTCTGGTATCTACATTACTAACTTTTGCTATCCCAACAGAAATATTTAATCCAGGCATCTTAAATCCTGTTGCCTGCTTCTACTGTTTTATCTTCTTTTGTTACTTTAGTTTGTATGGTGTTGTGTGTATACTGTGTATCTTCAAGTTGTTTCCAACTTATGGCAACTCTAGGGCGAATCTATCATGGGGTTTTCTTTGCAAGATTTGTTCAGAGGAAGTTTGCCGCTGCCTTCCCCTGAAGCAGAAAATATGGGACTTGCCCAAGGTCACCCAGTGGGTTTCATGGCCCAGCTGGGAATTCAACCCTAGTCTCCAGAATTGTAGTCCAACATTCAAACCACTGCACCATGCTAGCACTTTTTTAATGCTGCTTTTGCTGAGTTCTAGTCTGGAGGGGAGTATAAAGGTCTGCCAGATATATAAATAAAATATATTCACAGCTTGTGAATAAAAAAAGAAATGAAAAAAGATCATGCTTTTAAGATCTGTTATAGCACATTAATTTTTATTTCTTCCATAACTTGACAGTGTGCATCCATTTTAACAACAACAGGCATTTTTAAAATGAAGTCATAGCTGAGCAACAGAAATCAAAGAGAAAAGAAGGCACTATGCCAAACCCATCCTTAACAGATTAATAGTGCAATCCAATGCATGTCTACTCAGATTAAGGCCCATTCAATTCAATAGGTTATACCTGCAGTTAAATATGCAAAGGACTGCTGCATAATTAAACAAGTATTGCAAATATGCCGTACTTATTCTGACAACACCTGTATTGAAAATCTTTGTACAAATTTCATACCCAAACCCAAAACAGTCAACTTTTTAAAAACTCATATAAATTTGTACAATAAATTGTCAAATGCTTCGGCCATTTAGGATATAGGTAAATAATATCATATAGGAAACCAGTAGAGTTCAAATATGCATGCTGTATTCCACATTAGAGTTCATTTAGAAGATTGTCTATTTTGTAAAAGATTTAACTGGAATGCAATAAAATTAATATTACACTACCAATTATGCACATACACACTTTAACACACACACACACACAAACAGCCCATTCATTACTTTCTATTGTCTCAGCCAACTTCTATAATGATTATGAATGAATAGCCTTCAATCTGTGTTTTTTACTACTATTTACACACCAGCAGATGAGGCTAAATACTTTAGAAGTTTATTGACTTAAAAATGAGAAATGTTTAGAAAAATAGAAGTAGAAATCCTCAGTAATCCTAAATACATCATATTTTTAAAGGACGTTTTATTTTCACCTCGCAAAGTTTAATATATCCAATGTGAATTCAAAATAAGGGGGTATAAATTAAACAAAATACATTGTATTAGGATTATATAGTAAAAAGTGGTTGTTAATCATCTTTACCTAAGGCCACTGTACCACAGTAAGATGTGGAATTCAGTGCATTTTAGCAGCCACACATTAAAATTCTAATTACATTTTACTGTCTTTATAAAAATAAGATTTTATTATACAGAGTTCGTGAAGATGTATTTCCAATTTCAAGGAATATGCTTATGAGAAAGTATTCTTCTTTTTTTCACTGATGATGTTCACTAACCTGGAAAAGAAAGAAGAGTTAGAGATAATTTACCATTAAAGAAAGATGAAAAATAGTAAGGACCTACTTTATATGGGTAGTTAATCCCAATGTTTTATGTAGCCAATCTAAATGAGTACTGAAAGCAAGACATGTTGCAAATTAATTTACATATTATATTATGAGTTACAATATGATACAATATGATGCACAACTCTAACTTTCCTCTACTCAGTGCTACTGCACTGTCTTTCTGCTCATTTCTCTACAACAGAAAAAGTGCCCTCAGAAATCGTGCTATTGAAAGTGGTGCTCCCTGGACTGTCCCACTGCCAGTCCATAAGAGAAAGAAAGAAACAGCTATAGGCAATGGGTATAAATATGGTACTACTACCTGGCATATTGGGAGGGGGGGGGATGCAAGTACTTGGTATCAATTAGCCTGAAGAGCACTGCTCTAAGAAACTTGCTTTGTGTTGAAGCTGCCTGGATATTGGACATTTTGGGACTGCTGCCAGTGGTATTCATCTGGAGTGACAAACAGCATCAGTGTAGTAGGCATGGAATTTATATGGAGGGTTTAGAATAAGACTGTGGGTTGTGTAGTCTTCCAAATCTGGTTGGGCTGCAACTCCTATTGTCTCTCACCACTGGCTTCACTGTACAAGGATGCTGGGAATTACAATCCAACAAATGGATTAGATTGTTGAATATGCATATGTGAATAGTTTTACTAATCTATGGAAAGGGTTGGTACCAAAACATGCCAATGGAAATAGGGGTGGAAGGTAGAAAGGAAGATGGACACAATTCAGTATTCAAGGTTCAAGCCTATTACAGTGTTCCTGAATATAAAGGAAGAAATTGCTGAAACTACAGGTTCAAGGAAATTTAAAATCTCATATGGTATTTGTATTCATTTCTGACATGATCAATTTTATTATGACTAAGTAAAGTTGTCAAAAATCAGTGATGTAATAAATTATGTTTCAACAGAGTTTACAAATGAAGTAAGATTTACAGAAGATAGGAAATGGAAATTTCTCTTCAAAACAGAATACCATTGTGAAAGTTTATTGGAATATAAGGAAGCCCTTTTAAATCGAAATGACAAATTAAACATTTACATCTCATGTATGGTTTATCTTAACATTTTCCTGTGAAATGATATTTGGTGTGGAAACCAGGATGAACTGGGAGCTTTTCCATTACACCTTTAAAGCTGTAAATCAGGGGTCGGCAAGGTTTACATACCTGGGGCCGGTCGTTGGTCCCCAGGTCTTCCGCTGGGCTGGGGGGGGGGAATGGCAGGAGTACTGCGCATGCACAAACAAGTCATGGCAGTGGCGGGGGGCGGCGGCATCAGGGGGTGGCGGGGGTCAGTTTTATTCAATCTGATTTTTTTCAAATTCAGAGTTGAACAATTCTCCTTATCAAAGTTTTCCCCCATCATCCTGTTTATCTCTTGTATAACATCTAACCAAAAATTTTGTACATAGAGGCACTCCCACCACGTATGAATGTATGTTCCTTTTTGTCCACATCCATGCCAGCAATTTGGAGAAAGTTTATTTATCTATCTGATGTGGAGTTTTATACCATTTGCTAATTAATTTGAATTGTTGTTCTCTTACATTTATATTTTTAATTTTACTTATCTGAGAGATCTAAAATGTTAGATCTTCAGTGTTTATCTTTCTCTCACATACTCACCAGTCCTCTGCCTCATTGTGACTTGCAAATGGTATTCACTTGATAGTCAGGGAATAACCTACTTAGTTCTCTCACAGGTATGATTGATGTTTCAGACTTATCTTTAGCAAAGCTGGCTAAACTGTTTTTCAGATATTATTGACTGTTTAAAACTATTTGAACTTTGGCATGAATGTAAGGTATTTTCAGTTCTGCCTCCTTAATTCTAACTTGTTCTAACACTTAGCTAAAAGTAATATGCCTGTTGTTTTTACAGGAGTTTAGATAGATGTTTCTCATTTTTTTAAAAAAACACAGACCTTGATTAAATCAATTTGAAGTGGTCAAGGGAATAAAACTGTACTATAAGGAGCTCAAGCCAACTGTGCCATTCTCTTTTCAAAATACCAGCTGGTAGCAGAATGTCCCCTCAACATCCAAAATTAGCTTTATAAAATTAGCTATTACCCTGAAGCTGAAGAATCTAGTACAGGGGTAGGCAACCTTTCCCCTTTAAGGGCCGAGGGACTTCAGCTCCCAGAATCCCAGGAGCTATTGGTCAACTTGGGACTATTGGCCAACATGGCTGAGGCTTCTGGGAGCTGAAGTCCCTCGGCCCTTAAAGGGGAAAGGTTGCCTACCCCTGATCTAGTAAATATTAGCAGGACTTAATTTATTAAACACTGAGCCAGAGAACACCTGTTATTTTGAAAATTAATTCTACAGCTCTTCTGCTCTCAGGCATAAATCACTTTCTTTCTTCTAAACACTAAATCACATAGTGCCCATGCAGATTTTAAAACTTCATCTAAAAGGGGGGGGGGGGCTGTACATGCTTTGTTCCTGTAGCTGCAGTATATACAGTTGGCCCTCCTTATTCACTGATTTTTTTTATCCATGGCTTCAAGCATCCATGGCTTGAAAATATTTTTTTTTTAAAGTATAAATTTCAAATAGCAAGCCTTGATTTTCCATTTTATGTAAGGGATACCATTTTGCTATGCCACTGTATTTAATGGGACTTGAGTATCCATGGATTTTGTTATCCACGGAGGGTCCTGGAACCAAACCCAAGCTGATAACAAGGACCCACTGTACTGAGAATTGGCACTAGTAACTCTGCCAGGTCTTTTACTGGCTCTCCACTTTACAGAAGTTTCAACACCTGGATGCTGGCAGCCTGCATTTTCCAGGAGTTGTCCTTCACTTGTGAATTTGGCTACGGCAACCACATTCCAGAACCAGATGGCTGCTATTACCCCATATAATTATTTGTAAAAGGCTTATTCCTTTAACCAATTTACCATTCTCAGATGTCACATACAGTACAATATTGCTTAGATCAAACATTTTTTGTTCCCCTCCCATGGTTAAAGTAGTACGAAAAACAGATTACCTTATACAGCAAAAAAAAAAAAAAAAAAAAGCTAACAATGAAAACTGATACAAGCTTTTAAATCAAGATGCAAGTCCAATTACAGCCTTCAAACCCTTGCTAGAGAGTAGCCATTATTTTAATTATGAAGTTTGTACCCCTCTCTGCCTTTTGTATCACAGGTTCAGGCTAAAGGAAATTAGTTTTGCAGATGGTACCAAGCAGCAGCTTGTGTAATTGTAATTCAGTGACCTGAATTGACAATACTGATACTAACAGGACTGTTAAAAATCAAGCATTAACTTACTGTCTTGCACTAGTCTCTGTTTACCAGTCTGCTATTTTGACAGAGATAATTGATTCCAAGAGTTCATATTGTTGAAAATGAAAGTTTTAAATACTGAACAGCAAACACAATTCTTAAGATTTTATACTGTCACAAACTAGAAAACTATAAAATATACAATCGCCCCTTCCAATTTGTGGGGGATCCATTCCGGACCCCACATGAAAATGGGAACTTGCAAATATTGGAGCCCCATTAAAAATAATGGCATGCATCACCATAGCATACATGCAGGGCCATGTGCGGGCACACACCACAATTTTGTCCCTCCCCGCTTGCTGTCCCACGAAGAGCGAGACCATGGACTCCAAGTCCGCAAACAGGGAGGGACAACTGTAGTCATTCTAAAAGTTCAGGAATTATTTTATTATTTAAAGTATTTCTGTATCACCTCTCAGCTCAGTTGTGCTCACAACACGATGAACAAATAAAGACCAATTAAAATAATACAAAAATAAAAATATTTTAAAAAGCAAAATAGTCCTTAAAGACTCCTACACCATTCTAAAAATACCCCTGGAATCCAGTTTTAAAACAGTTTAAACAGCAACTTCAAATATTGAATAACATGTGGAACAGCACTATCTGGGCTGCGCACTGGAAGCTTAAAAGATATGCGGTCAGCCTAACTTCATTAGGTAGGGAATTTCATAGTCAAGCTACAGAGAAAATTCTGTGACGTGTTCCCACCAAACTAACTTTATGAGGTTTTGGGACACATAACAGAGCCTCCTCTAAATTTCTGATTTTTGGCAGGCCACATTTCCGCACTACACTCTTATAGTGCTGATATTCCACTATTAGTGCTCTGGCTGCCTCCTGTTGCATTCTGGGATTTGCAGTTAAGGGGGGGGGAATTAAGAATTCTTAGCCAGGGAGCTCTTAAGCCTCACTAAACTACAAGCCTCAGAATGCAACAGGAGGGAGATAAGGCAGTAATAGTGGAATAGCAGCACTATAAGAGTGTACAGTTGTTCCTCCATTTTCATAGGGGATCCATTCCGCCCCCCGCAAAAATGGAAATTTGCATATATTCAAAGCCCATTGGTTATAATGGGTATGCACTCCCATGCGCAGCTGCACACATGCGCCAAGGGCACGCACACCATTTTAATCCCTTCCCACTTTGATGTCATGAAAAGCAAGACTGCAGAATTCAAGTCCACAAATTAGAAGGGACAACTGTAGTGCAGAAATGTGTTAGTTATATGGGAGGAGATGGCCTTTCAGATATCTTGGCATCAAGTCATTTAAGGCTTTGTAGGTCAACACCAGCACCTTGAATTTATCTTGGAAGTAAATTCAAAGCCAGTGCAGTGCAGTTCTTGCTGGATTGGTGCTATATAGTCTTTAAAATGCACACCTAGCAACAGTATGACTGCTGGATTTGCACTACCCACAGCTTCCAAACACTTTTCAAAGGCAGCCCCATGTAGAATCCATTACAGTAGTTTAAGTAAAGGTAAAGGTATTCCCCATTGACAAGGTTGTCAAGTCGTGTTTGACCATATGAGGCGGTGCTCATCTCCATTACTAAGCCAAAAACCAGCACTGTCAGAGACTACTCTGTGGTCATGTGGCCAGCATGATTACACAGAATGCTATTTACCTTCTCACCGAAGTGGTACCTATTTATCTACTTGCATTTTCATGCTTTCAAACTTCTAGGTTGGCAGAAGCTGGGATTGGTGACAGGAGCTTACCCCATCATACAGGACCTGGGTCTCGAACTGGCAACTTGCTGATCTTGCAATCAACAGAGTCAGCGTCTTAACCACTTAAGCCACTGCATCCAGGCAATAACTAAGGCATGAACCACTGTGGCCAAATCTGCCTTCCTTTTACAAAGAGCACAGCTGGTACATCAGCCAAAACTGGGCAAAGGCACTTCTGGCCACCATAGCAACCTGGCGTTCCAGGACCAACACTGGGTCCAAGAGCATCCCCCAAGCTACAAACCTGATCTTTCAGGGAGTGCAACCCCATCCAGAATAGGCTGTGATCCCAACCCTAATTTTAAACTAAAGCAAGCTGTAAACTGGTTACTTGGGTAACTATGAGACAGTGAGTTTTCGGCCAGGTATATTCAATTATTATATGAACATAATCCGTATAAACAATGATCTAGCAAATCATAGGGAACAGACCCATAATTCTCTTCAGCAAGGTGGGAAACATACAGCTCATGGGCTGCAACAATGTCTTTTTTTGTGGCCTCTTAAAACCCCTCATTTCAACTGAATCCATACTGTTGATTTCATACTGTAAATTTTCAATGGCACAGCAAGTAAAATCCCCATTTTTATGCCCAAAGCATTTACTCCCCTTACACACCTTGTTTTATTAGAGGAAAACTGAAGTTTTCAAAACTAGTATGTCTGGTCACTCTAACACAGCTGATTTTTTTTATGGAGGGTGTAGTCAATTGCAGCATCCAGGATGGTGAAAACTGTCCCTATTCCCACAAAAGTTCCCTGTCTCTGTTCTAGAGTATTATTTAAATTGATCTTCTTCAACTGAAGAATACATCATCTCTTTGATATACATTTGCCTAGCAGCAACACACAGGACATAAGATCAACTTTGGAAAGACACTGTTTTGTATTGATCTTTAGTTTGTTTTGACTACATGAATGTATTACAGTGTTAACATGACACTACCAATGGGTTTGTTCAAAAGGTACCTTTTCCTTATCATAGAAAAACTTGTTTCGAACAGCTGTTTTTGTCAGGATATGCCAGTTTGCATACTAAGTTGTGACTGGATGAAGGTATAGCAAAGTGGCAGGTGGAGTCCATGATAGTAAGCCAGCTCTGGCAATTAATGATGCAGTCAGCCAATTAGGCCAGGTGGACTTGATAGCCACTTAGTAGTGTATAACTGCATTGGGAGTCTGTTGGGATTTTGGAGAGTGTATTACTCTCTATGCTGGTAAGAAGCCTGTTACTGGGAAGTAAGTTTTTCTCCTTGCTATGAAGTTATAGTACTGCAGGTATGCAGGAAGTTATGCTGTACTGTTTTTGTGCCTAGCCATGATGCTGTACTCTTTGTTTTTGCATATATTTTTTGTCTTACACTCTGCTGAGTAAAGCTCTATTTTTGTTGACTCCACAACTCTGCTGTACTATTTTGTAATACACCCAACAGTTTTCTTGTGACTTGAAGTCAAGTTGTTTTGCTTTATTCTTATTTACTGGCACCAGTCAACTCATTCCTACTCTATTCCTCTGTTCATAAAATCAGATAAAATTTACCAATAAACAATAACTTAGTACACTGACCAAAGTTTATTGTTGTCTTAGGAATCCTGTACAAATACCATGCTTCTTGGGTGGTTTTACTTGCTCATCCAAAGGAAAGAGAAAAGAGCAAATGGACTATTTAGAACTCAACATACCAAATTTTGAGGTTATGTTTAAAAGTTTAAATTCTGGTTTGTGGCATCATTGTAGACACGTAGACAGTTAAAAAAACATTTTTGTTTCTTTGGTGTGTATTTTTGTCATTGACACAGAACTCACCCAGCAAATTAATAGTTTCTGCACTCTTGACATTTCTTACTTTAATTTCTATTATTTAAATGTTTTTAATTCTATGCATAGGGTGCTTCCAAGCACCTGGTTAAACAGTCTTTTCCTCTACAGCCATAAAATCTAAAATCATTTAGGAAATGACACACATTTACACTCTGGCAGATCACAAACTACTGTGATGAAAAAAGAAAGAAAAATATAACTATCAAAGAAATTTACATTTCCAGAAAGATTATTCATGTTTAGTTATACTACTATGTTTTTGTTTTGTTTTTTGGTAGCCTTGGTGCTTGGAGATATTTTTTTTTAACCTTTGGTTATTTAGGTCCTTAACGTCTATATCAGGGGTAGGCAACCTTTTTGAGACGGGGGCCGGGTTGCTGTCCCTCAGACAATTGGGGGGCCAGAGCACCAAAAATAAATAAGTAAATAAATAAAAATAAAAATGATTTTTTTACAAAAAAATTAAAAAAATATGCATGCACACTCTCTCAGCCCCAGAAAAGCCATGGCAAACCCCCTGTGGAGATTTTGCCAAGAAAACCCCAAGAACAAGTAATAACAACAATAATCAATATCATCATGGTGGGCGGCGGCGGTGAGGGGGCGGCGGCGGCAGGACCGACCTGGGGCCAGTCCAAAGGCCTCGGGGGGGGCGCATCCGGCCCCCAGGCCTTAGGTTGCCTACCCCTGGTCTATATGATGATCTACAGAAGCAAAATTGGGCCCAGTATAAGTTTTTATTGGAACTGCTCACAAATTAAAAATTTAAAAATCTGGTTGCTTAAAATATAGGGCTGTAGAAGTTCCCACCATAAACAACAATGTTGTGCAAAACAGAACCCCAGAATTCTTTGCAAAGGTCTCTTTGCTTGAATCATCTGGTTGTGTTTCATTATAATCACTCAACAGAATCTGTTGGTATGGCATAATCTTCATGCCTTGTTCTCTATATGGCACACAGTGTATGTTGTTATATCTGAGGGCTAGTCTACATATAAGCAGTGGCATCCTTAGGGTCGGTGCCACCCAGTGCCGGAACTCATGGTGTCAACCCCCACATTGATTTCCTCCCATTTCACACCATACAGAACCCTTGGTAATGTGGGGTTTTTTTGCACTAATATTACTCATAAATTGTAATTGCCATATATCACTGAATGTACTGCTAATAGTTGTGAAAAAACCAAACTGAAGGGTTCTGCCAAAAAATAACCAGGATAAAATACTCCCACTTCCAATTACAAAAAGGCAATAATATGAAAAATTAAGGAATAACTAAATCCTAGAGCAGAAAAGCCAATAAAATTTCTAAAAGGGTAAAAATACCCCACTGAAAAGTATGCAAATGCAGAAATTAAATTTTATAATAATAATAAAAATTTCAAAACCCAAGGCCAAAAAAAATTGAACCCTGGAATAGATAAACCAGTAAAATTTCTAAAAGGGTAACAATACCCCACTGAAAAGTGTGCAAATGCAGAAAATAAAGTAATATAATAATAGTAAATAGTAAAAACTAAAGGCCAGACGCGTTTCGACAACAGTCTTCCTCAGTGGTCTGCAAACATTCAATATATATATATATAATAATTCCTCAGCTCACACAATGTGACTCTGCTCAATTCAAAAGCAAATGTTCTTCTGCTCTCAGAGTCTCTTATATAACCAGCTGAACTGGTGATGGGAACGATCCTGCCAAGACTCAAGTAAAAAACCGAGGGAAAACTTAGTGTGGAGGGACAATGAAAAACTCAAACCAACCAACTTACACCCCCAGGGATTCAGATTTACCAACTATGTATCCATTTGAGTTCCAATGTTTGTATTTATTTTATGTACTTAATATTACATATCCCATCAATGTACCAGAATTTGAATGAAGTTCTTCTCCTGTTCACAGAATCTTTTATGTAACCAGGCAAACTGGAGGACAAATGGCCACAGATTTTATAATACATATCCTCATGGATATTCATGGATACTCTGGTAAAAATGGTGAATTCTTTTTCTAGTCGAGTTTATGGAGTCCCCTTTCTGCAAAAACCCTGAATTCCTCTCAATTGCATGTAGCCTGATCGCAGTCTACTTGATTTTAATGAGGAGTATTTTAATCATGTAGACAAGAGTGTTGAGCTAATCAATTAAGGTTTTTATGAAGGCCAGAAGAAATAGCTAGATGCACCCTTAAGCTATTTTCATCCTACAGCTCCATTTTACCCACCAGTAAAACTAGCCATTCTTTATACCTGTAAACAAATGATAGTCAGTGCTAACATTTCCATTACAAATTTTAAAAACTTACAAATTGGAAGAAAACCTATTGTTTCTGATGAAGTAGACAATATATAATTTAGTCTAATATATCAATGAGTCTTAAAGGTGCTGCTTGATCCCTCTCCTCCTCCTCTCATTTTCTTCCTGTTAAAAAATGATCTTATGAAAATGACATCTCTACTTTCCAAGCTAACACCAATTTCTAACAAACAGGAAATAATTTCTTACACTTATCTGGAAGTGACTCCACTCCTTCATTTTCAGTATCACTTGGCAAAATCCATGGCTGGAGAGCAAGCTGATGTTGTTGCAGTAATTCATCCTGGTAGATAAAAGAATAGATGCAGCTAAAACAGAAATCAGGGCTGCAATATTTAAATCAACTAACGAAACCCGTTACTTGAATAAAGATCTTCTTTCCCCTCTGCTCCACTGGGGGCGGGGGGGAAGAATCATCTACTACAAAAGTCAAGGAAATTTTTCTATTGGTTTATTTGTGGGGGAATCAGACAAATTTTGCAGAGAGTGGAATTGTACTACTTTTGCAATATGTGGTGCTCAGGGAGTTTCTGCACATTTCAGGAAAAAATTACATGGCTGCTCACGGCAACCACAAAACTACACAAAATATTTCCTATACCATTGCATTGCACAGATACAGGATGGGTAACACCTGGCTTGACAACAGTACATAAGAAAAGGATTGAGGTGTGTTAGTAGACCACACATTAAACATGAGTAAATAGTGTAAAGCAACAGCTGAAAAAGTCAGTATGATCCCAGGCTGCATCTATAGGAGTGTAGTGTCTGGAACAAGGGAATTAATAGTGCCACTCTATTCTGCTTTGGTCAGGCCTCACTTGGAATACTATGTCCAACACAATTCAAGAGGGATATTGACAAGCAGGAGCATGTCCTGAGAAGAGAACCAAAATGGTGAAAGGTTTGGAAACTATACCCTATGAGAAGCAGCTTAAGGAGCTGGGTATGTTTAGCCCGGAGAAGAGAAGGTTAAGAGGTGACATGATAGCCATGTTTAAATATTTGAAGGCATGTCATATTGAGCATGAAGCAAGCTTGTTTTCTGATGTTCCAGAACTAGGACACAGAACAACGGGTAAAAACTACAGGAAAAAGATTTCATCTAAAGATTAGGAAAAACGTCCTGACAGTAAGAACTATTTGACAGTAAAATATGCTGCCTCAGAGTGTAGTGGGGTCTCCTTTTCTGGAGGTTTTTTAACAGAGGCTGGATGGCCATTTGTGAAGAGGGTTTTATGTTTTCTTGTATGGCAGGAGGTTGAACTGGATGACCACTGTGGTCTCTTCCAACTGTGTTTCTATGATTCTATGATACCTCCTAAGGAGCTGGGTCAGAATTACAATAGAAACACAACTTCCACTATTACCACAAGACCAGGATGACCAAATGTCCTCCTTTTCCAGCACATGTCCTACATTTCAACTTTCTGTCCAGGGAAAATTCCAAAATGTCCTCTATTTTGAGTATGACTAAGAAGCATGAATTTACATTCATATGAGTGTTTTTAGCTTTTATTTGTTAATGTCCTCCATTTTCCTTGAAGGTCCTACATTTTGCAATAACTTGTCCTCCTTTACGATTAGCACATCTGGTCACCCTGCAAATGACTGTATTTTCATGGCTGTTTAAAAACTGACAGAAGGAAAAATAAGCTTTATAAAACTCAGCCAAATCAAAGTCATCCATTCTCCAAAGTCTCATGGAAGTTCTTCCCCTCTTATTTTCATTTTTGTGTCCCATTCCTGTGCTGTATTGTTCACACTCACACTCAAGTAATATATGGGCAAACACTGAGGCTTTTGGGGTGTTCTTCCTAGTTCTAGCCCTGAATCTTGGAAGAGCCGATTTCACAAAGTAATGGAATATTGCATCACTTTTTTGTTAAGTTATCCTACTTGCCACAGTCAATGGGGGAGTTGCCACCAATGAAGTCAGCTGAATTTCAAATAGCCACAAGCTCTTGATTTCATGCAAGTTATGTAAATTTAATCCAAACTCATGAGATTAATCTTCTAGAGTTTAATTGTTGTGACAACCATTAAGAAGACCTGAGACATAGATAGGTTGATTCTGTGTAGAAAAGTAGCAAATGAATGAATCTTGATATACATTGAACAGATGTAAACGGTAATAAAATCCAGACTTCTCACAGCAAAATAACTCCCTGTTTTTAAATTGCTTGCAGATCAGAAAGGGCATGATTTCACATGGAAGCACTGATGTAATTTTAACACAGGATTGATAAAAAGATTACTTGTGCTGGACACTTTTGTTTGGGCTGCTGTTGCTGTGAAATGATTGAAATAAGTGAAACAAAGTAGACAAACCAATTCCTTGATTAAAAATGAACAATGTGTCAATGAGAATGAGTACTGAATCTTTTGAGAATCGTGGGTCTCTCTTTCGATAAGCAAAAAGGCAGGAACGAAGTTTAAATCTTCACTTTAAAATCTCTATCGAATAGTCTACTTACCAGGCAAATCAGGTCATTCAGTTAGATAGGGTGTAAATTAGCCGAACCTGGTTCCCTGGCTGAATGCTAGGGAATTCTGGGAACTGTAGTTTTGTGAGACATTTAGCCTTCTCTGTCAGAAAACTCTGGTGCCAAAATAAACTACAATTCCCAGGATTTCCTAGCACTGAGCCAGGGCAGTTAAAGTGATCTCAAACTGGCTTATTTCTGTGGTGTGTTTTGGACAATAATCTGGATCCAATGTGTTGTAAACCTAGGGACTTTCTGCACAGACCAAAAGGCCAGGCTTCCCCCTGGCCTCATGTCATCTAGATTAGATGACACAGGCTAACCCGCCTCCCCTTGCCTGTGCAGAAATGGATCTGTAGGATTCAGCCTGACCCCAGGGTAAAGAATCCTTAGCCTGGGTAATTAACCCCTGGTCTTTTGCAGTTTCGAAGAAACTCCATGGCAAAACTGGGCTCCATGCTACTTACATTGCCGGCTATCAATCCGACTGAAAAGCCCCCCAGTCACTGCGTTTGATGTGGAAATGGGGCACCTGGACATGTGGGTGCAGTATGGCACCCTTTTTCCGCATCAGACATGGAAACTGGGGGGGCTTCTCAGTCAGACTGACAGCTGGCAAGGTAAGGAGTGGCACATTGGTCCCAGATGCAGAGGCAGTGTAGGATAGGTGTGTGAACACCCAACCTTTCCCGTGCTGACCCAGGGACCAACTTGGATGAGCACCGGGGCCAGGAAAGCACAGGCTCAACCTGTGCTTTCCTGGCCCATCTGCTCAGGCTCATAGTGTGTATAAGGCACAATGCTGTGAGTAGGGCTAAGGAAGACACAATAGCCTAATTAGTAAAAGTAGATCAAACTAGCAACCTTCAAAGGGTCAAATCAGCAAGCTTCATACTCCACTTAACTATTTTATGCAAACAAATCAAATTATGGGACTAACACAACACAAATGCCACATCCCACACTATCCTTAGCAGGAATATTATTGTCGAACAAAATGGAAGAAGAAGTACCAGATGAAGCCACTATTGCCTGATAGGTGCAGGTGATATTATCCTCTTTCATCTCAGAAGAGTATTAACAAAACCAACTTCTCTGCTATGGCATTCACCAAGTGAAAGATCCCCCCACTGAGATTAGATGGGCTTCCCAATGTTGGATGTTGCCTTCATCAGCTGAATACCCATCTGTTTATCCAGGTATTTCCTCAACTACTTTCTTAATTCAAAGATATAGCTGTGTTAATCTTTAAAATCAGTACGTAGAGAGATCTTGTAGCACCTTTGAGACTATAACTGAAAGAAAGAAATTGGCAGCATGAGCTTTCATAGACCAGCATCTGAGGAAGTAGACTGAAGTCTACAAAATTTCAGGCTGCCAATTTCTTTCTTTGTTAGGGCCTTCGCAGACTGCCAGAAATAATGCAAATTGAGTCCACTTTAACTGCCCTGACTCAGTGCTAGAGAATCATGGAAACTGTAGTTTATTGTGGCACCAGAGCTCTCTGACAGAGAAGGCTCAATGTCTCAGAAAAAAATACAATTCCCATGATTCCCTAGCACTAAGCCAGGGCAGTTAAAGTGAACTCAAGTTGCACTATTTCTACCAGTCTGTAAAGGCCCACATCTCAAAGGTGCTACAAGATCTCTCTACGTACTATTTTCTTAATCAATGTACACTCAACCCTCCACATTTGCTGGGGTTAGGGGCACAGGACCCCTATGAATGTGGAAAAATTGCAAATAATAAAATCTCTATATTTTTTTTACCTGAGAAAACACTTCTCTAACAGTCTCTAGGTCCTCCAGTGCAACTCTGTGGTCAACATCTGCCAGACATTGACTGTAGAATTGCACTGGAGGAGCTACAAATGCCTAGTGGAGTGTTCTCTTTAGGAATCTCTAGGTCCTTCAGTGCGACGTTTGGTTAAAGTTGAGCATAGAGTTGGACTAGAGGACCTAGATATTCCTAGAGAGAACATATTAATAAAATTCGTGAATAACCAAAGCCACAAAAGTCCAAGCCACAAATTTGGAGGGACAAGTGTACTTGCTATCCCTTTTTGAAATGAATGGGTTTAAAAGGATTTTGTTTCAGGGGCATTGCAGACTGGCCTAAAGGGCCAGCCTGGGGTGGAGTTGGGGTGGGGAAGCCACACGCCAGCTGCCCCAACCTCACCCTGATGCTGTCCTGACACCATGTGCCCTTACGCATGGCGTGTGGCATCAGGACGCCTTCCTGGCATAGTGTGTAGACATAGTGCACCAAAAGGGTGCAGAAGAGCCACAGCGTCGGCTGCATTTTGCCACTCTTTTGGGGGTGGCAAAAGGGAGGATCGGGGCTACGGCATGGGGTTGCCGCAGCCCCAATCCGCTGCTAGCAGGGGCAGTCCAGAGCCGCCCAACACGGGCCGTCTGTAGAGGCTCTTCTTTTTTGCTATTGGTTTTATTCCATTTGTTTTCATCGTAAACCACTTTGAGATTTCAGAAGTAAAAAGTGACACAGAAATGCTCTGAAATAAATACATAAATAAATAATCTATAATATAATTTATTGGCATCTTTCTTCTTCTGTATTCTTTGATTCTGCATTGTGTTTGCATGTCTTGTCCAGGTAGTCAATTCTTTCTGTAAGATTGCTTTTATTTGCCTTGAGGAAGGGCAGGGTATATTCAAGCCAACTAATGCACAAACATCAAATTTAGAATTTTTTCCCTACTAGTGCCAAGATGCGCCATAAAGGGGAAACAACAGCATAGGAGACTGATGTTCTTTTCTCCTTTTGCTTCTTCAACATCAGGATGATAAGAACAGGTGCCAATAAATAATGTACCAAACAGATAAAGCAGATATGGCATTCATTTATCATGCTTCATAAAAGCATGGAAGGAAACATTAATAATCTGAACTTCAAATTGATTTGTCTCAATTGAGACTGTGCCCAATTTAGGATTTAATGTCTTGATTTATTCACACTGTAGCAATAATAAAACCATCTATCTATGTTATATTGCTTGTTTTGAATTTGAACTGAAATGGTAATGCAACACACCTGCAAGTTTGCTTCAGCATTTTCTATGCCAGCAGAACCGTAGGCATGTGTACAAGAGCTCAGATCATCAGGCAACTTATAATTCTTTCAGACAGGACCACAACACTAAAATCTTGGACTTTTTACAAAAGAGAAAGAAAGAAAAAACTTCACAGCAGATATGCTAGTCTTTGCCCAATTCTTCAAGAACTGACCTATGCCTATTTCTTTTTATATGCTCCTTTATAATATATATTCCCTTATACATATTATAAGAGAAGGAAGA
The DNA here is from genome assembly GCA_026167975.1 of Phrynosoma blainvillii. Lineage (NCBI taxonomy): Eukaryota > Metazoa > Chordata > Lepidosauria > Squamata > Phrynosomatidae > Phrynosoma > Phrynosoma blainvillii. Next base: position 52,135,575 of record JANUYF010000004.1, read on the forward strand.
GTTTCAAATAGATTATTGTATTAGAAATGGGATGTGGGGAGTGTGTTTTAGAGATCTAAATTGTTAGTCCCCCGTCCCCCCCCAAAAAGCCCCATACCACACCAATTGGCAAAAAATGTACACTGTACATTTCAAATCATTTTAAAGTACTGATTCAAAAAATGAATTACATACGAACTTGTAATGGATTCATGGGTTATTCAGGACACCTCTACCACAGCTAATAGTTGCACCTGACATCTCACACATTCAAAATAAAGTACATGTCAACCATATTGAAAATTTTGTGTGACACTGCTGTGACCCCCAAATTTTTAACTAATGGAGTGATGGGCTGGGATAAACCTGATGTGAAAGTGTCACTTTATGCCTGCTTATGTGAAGTGTATTTATAGTGCCAAAGGCATGTTGAATGTCATGAAATGGAATAATGTGAGGAACTTGGATCCTGCAAAAAGCAGGAACAGATCCAGCTTGCTTTCCAGTATGAATTTTGTCCTCTTCAGCAATCTGCATTTTATTATTTATTTACAATATTTTCTTTATAAACACATTGCATTTTGTCCTAAAATAAAACAGGTAACCTACGGTATTTCCAAAAAAGAAAAATGAACTATTAATGCAGAGTAAAATCATAACAGACTTTCTATGAACAAAGCACTGTAACTTTCAAGATAAAACATGAGACCAATCATCTTGAATGAAATTAAACAGGACAATAAAAAGTAGGCTCTGGGTTCTATGAGCATGATGTCAAAGATTAACTTATATCTATATAAATGCACTGACAGAATTATCTGTTAGTTTTTGCTTTTATTTAATCTTAAATAAGGTAATGTGGAACAAAGCTGAATTGTAAATACCAAAACACAAAGAAGAATGAAGTTTTATGTAGACTTTTTAAAAACTTACTTCAGACAAACTGCTTCTTTGAGTGACATGTCCTAGAGCATCTCCAGTTGTTTCAAGGAGCCCTGCATGAGTGGTGACGTTCCTCCCAAGTTGGTTCTTTGATATCAAAGACCGGCTTCTTTGCATACTAATAATTTCTTCCTTGTTTCCTTGGTTGCTAGGGGAAAGAGGTCTTTGCAATAAAGTATTTGGAGTTGCAGCCCTGTTTGCTAGATTTGGCAGCACAGAAGATCTGGTGGTCTGTGTACTAGGAGATTGAGGCCTACTGGTTGTGACACTGGAGACCTGCAGTCTATTGTTACTGGGTAATGGTGGCGATTTGTTTCTTTGAAGCTGAAGCTGAATATCTTTCCCAGTAAGAATTGGTACTTGAGGTCCTACATCCTGGCTTGGTGTAACTTTAAAATTTCCTTGATGATCTAATGCAACTAAATTAGTTTGTGGGTTGCTCATATTCCTTAACAGTCTTCCTTCTTCCCACAGTGCTAGGTCCTTTGCAATGTCTGCATATAGATACAAAAAAAAGCAGTATAGCAGGGGATGGAGAAAAGGGCATGTATCTCCCTGTCTCACATATGACATATATTTATTCTACTCCAAACTGATTTTTCTCATTCTAGGATGTACAGTTTCTATCATCCCGCATTATTAAGCAGCTTCTACTCCGCTGCTTCATCAGAATTGTTTTTCACCAACATTTTTTTTTGGTGCTGGAAACTTTCTACAAGTGAACTTATTTTGACACCCATATAAGCAATGCAGCATGGGATAAATTTATGCATGAGCTACCTTGGGTACCTTGAGAAAGGTGGCATAGTGCAGTAAATGGTGTTTTTACTCAGTTTTTCTGAACCCTGTCAGTTGCAGTATCAACATTTGCTAGAACGTCCCCATAAAATCACCATCCTGGAATCAACATACATCAATACACTCTTAAGGGAAATTCCAAGGACAGATAAACATACATTTACAGCCTGGGGAAATATCTGATACAAGTTAATGTCATTCTACTTTGCATTCATCATGGAATAACCTTGTTAGAGAAGCATTTAATATTTAATAATATTTTCAGCTGCATAAAAATTCTCAGTTGCTCTGGGATCCAGGACCACTGATCCAGAATATCCCAGTCTTGAAGGCATCCCATTAGACCAGAAAGCTGTAGATAGAAGAAGAAATTCTAGAACAGCAGTCACTTCCTACAATTTCACTTTTGGTTATTGTTCCCCTTAGCCTCTGATAAATTAGTTGTTTGAAAACAAGATGTTTAAAGTAAAAGATATTTTACTTTATGCAGGCCAAATGGGACTGTATTGTTTTCTTTTTATCTGTGGATTTGATTTTAACTCCATGATAGTTTAATCGTGTTTTAAGGGGTGGGTGGTTAGGGGTGGGAGGATGGAATGTTTTTACCTGTTGTATTTTTAATCTGTTGTACGCCGCCCCGATTGCCGAGCAGAGGGGCGGGTTATAAATAAAATAATAATAATAATAATAATAATAATAATAATCTTTCCAGTAGCACAGCCCGTCTCTCCAATACACTTATTTCTGTGTTGTCAAAGAATGGGGGAGGGAGGATATGAACAAAGATGCATCCAGCTCTCTTCCTCCAGCTTGATATGCTGTGACAGATGCCCATCACAGTATATCCAGCTATGAGAAGAGAGCTGGATGGGTCTCTACTTATCCCTCCTGCTCTCTGACAAAATGGAAATGGCCATACTGGGGGTTGTTTTGAGGGGAAGCATTAGAAGATGTAGCTATAGGAGTCATAGGTACATCAGCCAATGCAGGATCTCAGCCTTTGTCTTTAAACAATCAAAACCTCAAATTTTGCTAGATGAATAGTTGTGATACTGTTCTCTCTTGAGACTTTTTTATGGATTGGGAAAGTTGATATTGAAAATGGACAAATATATTCTATCCTGAATGAATGTAAACAATTTTGTAGTGGAAAATCTTTAAATCAGCTGTGGAGAAGTGATTTAAATGCTTTACTTATTGGCAGAACCAATGTATTCTTTCAGAGAACTGAACTTAGGCCAAAATTACAATGTTTGCTGAATCTCATTGAGACATAAATATTACGTATCATTTATCAAACATACCTTCTGCTCTTAGCTCAATCATTTGTAAAAACACAGGATAATTTAATTGTAAAAGAACTCATTCCACATTTGGGTTAAGTTATCCACATTCGCATCTATTAATACAAAAGATTTCAACAGATATTCTACAAATTCCAAAATGATGCACATTGATCCCTACCTCCAAAAAAAATTATTAAATATTTTATAGTGAAAATAATTCCTTTGATAAGGTCATTCTTCCAATTAGATTATTTTAAGATTAAAGAAACAATAAGAAATTCTTATTCTTATGATTCACTTATTAAATTAAAGGTGCCCATTAAATCAATGTACGGTATAATATAAACCATTATAGGACTTTCCGATAACAAAATACTGGCTTGCTCAGAAATTAAGCCTTTTAAAATATCATGCCCTTCAAAAATTAACCTGGCTGCCATATTTTGTACTAGTTGCAGTTTCCAGGTTAAGCACAAGGGTAGCCCCATGTAGAGTGTGTTGCAGAAATCCAGACGTGAGGTTACCAGAGTGTGTACCACAGTCTCCAGATCCCTCATGTCCAGATAAGGGTGCAGTTGGCATATCAGCCGAAGCTGATAACAGGCACTCCTGACCACCGCATTCACCTGACTAGTCATGTGAAGCAATGAATCTAGGAGTACCCCCAAGGTAGGGATGGGGGAGGCATAAAAATGAATTTCAGTACCATGATGACTAATGCCCTATGGCACTGTAATAACGGGGCAGGATGCCAGCCGCTATTATTAACTGTATGTGCATGAAAGCAAATACAGACAACACGATATCCACTGACAATCTTATTAACATTAAGTGATCATGAAGGGCCTCCATGAATAAAAAGGGAAACTGATAGGGATCCTAAAAAAATTATTGACATTTTAAAATAAAGACAAGTATGGTTTCATGACAGAATTGGTCATGAGCATTTATTATCAAGCCCTGTCATGACATACAATGTGATTTCCATTGCTTTCTCCTCTTATGCCTGATAACCAAGGTACTATTTAGTCTCAGTGTCTGCATGGGCAGAAGCAGAAATGGAGGAGAGTGGCAGCGGGATGTGATGCAAACAAGGTGGGAAAATGCAACAGTATTAGAATGATTCTGAAGCATTCTCATACTGAGAATACTGGAGTGGAGTGAGCTTAGCAGGTGAGTAGAACCCCAACTCCATGTTTAGGAGTTGTACATTGTAGAATATACGGAGAATGGGTTTGGATGTATTCACTTCTGGAACTTGTTATCAAGGAGGCTTTGTCATGTTTCCTTTGCAATAAATATTTTATTACTTTATGGACTTAGATTTGTGGCTTTCATAATGACAACTATGCTTAAATAATTACTAAAAGACAAAGCACCTAAGTATTATTTTTTTAGACTATGAAAACAAAGTGGCTTCAGTGTTTGTTTTTTAACCTCAGGGTTGTCTGGAGTCATCTACAAGTGTAGCCTAAAGTAATAACAATAACAATAATTTAATAACAATAATTTATTAACATTGAAATGCTACAAAGCTACAAAAATAAATATGTTGGCTAAATAAATAAATAGGCAGGCTAAATACATATTAACACACTGTCTAATTTATATGCCCAGCCTAAAATGAATATTTAGATAATATTTTAATATGAAAGTACCAAGGAAGGGAATTTTTTTAAAATTAAAATAGCACCTTCTTGTCCTATTCACCCAAACATTTTACTTGTTATTTATTAATTAAGTATTTCCTGCATCTAGTCTACATGCATATCCTAGAGGTTTTTTGTTACAATAACAATACAAACCGGCCAGGTGTTTTTCCATGGTTTGCAGTTCTTTTGCAGCCAAGGAATCTTTTAACAGTTTCTGGGTAGGAGAGTCACCACTGCTGGAACCCATAACGTCTAGATCCCAAACTGGTTGAGTCTAGTGTGATTAAAAACAAGGGAGAGTGTACAAAAATAATTTGTTTACTTTTACAATTATAAAAAAAGGCAGAAACCTGAAATTTCACATGACACTTTCTTTTAATTAAGTAATCAAGAGTGTATGGCATTGCTCATGTGTGTTGGCACCAACTAAGGCAACATATTGGGCCAAAATCTGAAATAGTTTATACCTTGTGTGATCCTATTGACTTCATAGAGTTTTCAGCTTAAATCAACATTGGCCTCAATATCTATATAGTTCACCACCCCTGGGACAAAACAGAATTTTTATTATGTTGTATCATTGCAAAAAAATTTACTCCTTTCAGATGGATCTAGTAATGACACCATTACTACACTTTAGAAGGGTTGTTGGCAAAGAAAATACTTGTTGAGCCATTTCACTATTGAAGACTGCTGTTTTCAGAATTATTTATATTTTTGGAACCTGGTCAACTGAGTTTTAAAAATTGCTTTTAAAAAATGAAATAAACTTGGTAGTTTCTTTATTCAGTGGAGATAATGAAAATATGACTAGCTATGGTAAATTAATTCATGAAAAGAATTAGCCTGAAAGTTAACTCATAATTAATCCGTCCATCCATCCATCATCCATGACTTCTCTATCATGGGTGGGGGGTGGAATAATAAAAACCTATTTGACAATGAACTTTAAAGTCTTCACAGTAACTATCTTTTGGAGAAAATGTTATGCATACTTACATGGGTGTAAGGCTTCTTGAATTAAGTCAGACCGAGTCCTAAGTTAACATGCATAAGCTAAGGCCGCACAAATATCTTGAGAGTTTTAAAGCAGCTTATAAAATTTAGATCATGGGACATTTAATGTATTATCAAGGGTGCATGTATATAATTGTATGCTTCTACAAACTATTTTTAGATGACGTTTATCTATAAACACATAACCTGATGCAGAATCAGGAATGAAAGTATTCCAACTGACTTTGCAAAATCTGTTCTTACAGCAGAATCATAAAATCATAGAGTCATAGGAGAATGCTACACGGAGGCTCACCATGGTTAAAATGTGGCTAAATCATTCCTAAAACACACTGGTGTGATCACCAGTCATGTTGTCTCCCATGGTTAAATCACATCCGCTTTGTTCCCATCATCAAAGTGTTCACGAAGCAGCCTTTTCTTCAATACTAGGAATATAAGTAAAGCTGGCATTCATACATGACCTACCTATTCAGAGTGGATTCCAGTTCCAGTTTTGGCAGACATGCCATCTGTAAGATTTTATAGCAAACAATGTGTAGAAGCCAGGAATAGTCTGGCTTGAAGGAGGCAAGATAATGTAAGCTTGGCACCATTACCAGAGAGTTTTTTTAAAAAAACACCAACAGGGAAAGATGGAAAGCAGGAATTTCCTACCATAAGGCCAAGTTATGTCACAAACCATAAGCATGTGTGATGCTGATGCTGCTGTTTTCTTTAAATAGAGCATAAGTGTCTGGAACATAAGATTGCTGGTGTAAACAGATTGCTGACATTGGGGAGGACACTATAGAAAGTGAGGAAAAGGAGATGTACAAGTGACATATGCATATCTGCCTTCCATTCTTGCTGTATAATGTACAAGATGAATATTATTTCACACCACACTTTTGATGAGACATGAGAATCGAAGCTGCATCTGCTACTAATACAACTCTCTGCATTACACCAGCACAAAAGGCAGATGCATGATTAACTCATCAATCTGTGTTTTATCATATACAAAGCTGTCAGAACTACCAATTGTGCATTCTATCCAGACAGCTTTTTAAAAATATATGTAGCATTCTGAGAATTCTGTGAGAGTCTGAGCTCTCTCTATCACTGTGTGCTTCTACTTTCTAAGTCTAGCTAGTCACAGAGGTGGATCTCTTTAGTCTCTTTGAGTTATCACTGAAATTAGAAATACAGACCGTGAGACTTCAAAGCCTTGTTCAGTTTTCTTTCTTTGTGCTGCAACTTTCTACCTTCATGGTTGATCCTTGAGCAGGTACACTAGACAGAGCAATTTAATAGAGATGCCTGACACTGAAAACCTGACTCCACAGTGACATCTGGTGACAAAAACAAGCTTCTCTAGCTACAGTAGCTGTTGTACTGTTGAGGCTTCTGCGGCAGCCATCAAATTAATAATACAATGAAAATGAAGCAAACTACACCTGTAATGACTCTACGTGTTTCTTTCGGGGAACATTCACATATTTGTGAGTGTTCATCCCATAATGCAAATACATATCCCTACCTCAAGTCATGTCCATTCAGTTGACTTAGTATGAATTAAAATCACACAACACTTTTGAAAACAAGAATGAGAATGTTGGGGGAAAATTGTATAAAGATTGTATGGAAAAGAGCTTGCTTGTGTTCCTCCTATCTACTAGATTCACACACATCCTTAATTCATTACAAACTTCCTTCCTTACAAGGAATATTAACATAGATAGTTTTAAAAGTTATAAACACTACATTTTTCCCAGGATCCCTCAGAGACTAGGTTGGCTGGGATGTTTTGGGAGCTGTAGTCCCCAAAAGTAGTCTGATTTCTCTAAAGACCTTTCAATCATTACAACTACAGTCATAGCCATGAACATCTTTTATGTATTTGTCATGCCTTTGGCTCATATTAACATTTGTGATTGTTCCAATCTTCCCTATTACAAGCTGACAAGACAATTAGGAATGATATCGATTCTCATGACAGGAATGTTTTCACTACAATATATAAAGTGCGTGAGAGTGCACGTGTGTATATACAAACAAGCACACAAAATGTATGGTGTTCATTAACAAGAGTTTTACACTTTTCAGATAAAGGAATTTATTAAAACATCCTTGTCTGTGTTACTTTTGGAGTGGGCTTTTAACCACACTCACCTAACATTGAACTCAGGCAAGGCCTCAGTTATCACAGCAGTGAAAAACTGTTAAAGCAATATATTTAAGATGTACTTGCCAGCAGCTGAGGTCAGCCATATGTCAGTGTTCAAAAGTTTTCCCCCTATGTCTTCATTATTTTTTCACTTACATCGTATTTATTTTTGTCTTTACTCAGGTTATTACAGACAAATTCATCCTGGCATGAAACATTTACAAAAATAAAAACCCCAAATTCAATCCATACGTTAACTAGTTCCTTACATTTTTTGGAAAATACTGTAATTAGGAATGGATGAGGAAAAGACATATGACTTAATACCAATGTCTTTAAAAAACAAAAACAAAATCTGGTATTGTTTTGGTCTAACTGAAACAGCACAATTGATCTGGCATATTTAGGAGAAAAAAACCAACACAATTATCAAAAGCATTAACAAATTCAGAAGCCCAGATTCATAGGCTCAATTAGGTTCTTCATAGATGTTCAAATCTGCACAACTAACAGCACTGAGAACTTAGCAACTCTTAAGAAATCAGTATACTAAAGGACAAAATCCTGTTATCTTTACACAGTCAAGTAGCTTGGCCCTTTCCACTTGTAAATGGTTATACATTTTTAGTTTTAAATGGTTCTATGGTGCACATGAATAACCGAGTGGAGTAGTTACTAAACATTAGGGAGAACTTCCTGACAGTAAGAGCTGTTAGACCAGGGGTAGGCAACCTTTCCCCTTTAAGGGCCGAGGGACTTCAGCTCCCAGAATCCCAGGAGCTATTGGCCAACATGGGACTATTGGCCAACATGGCTGAGGCTTCTGGGAGCTGAAGTCCCTCAGCCCTTAAAGGGGAAAGGTTGCCTACCCCTGTGTTAAACAATGCAGTATACTGGCTTGGAGTGTGGTGGGGTCTCCTTCTGTGGAAGTTTTTAAACAGAGGCTGGATGCCCATCTGTCGGGGGTGCTTTGATTCTGTGTTCCTGCATGGTAGAATGGGGTTAGACTGGATGGCTCTTGAGGTCTCTTCCAACTCTATGATTCTAGTTCTGGTCCCCTCATGACTCTGTATCAGTAGTTCCCAAATTTTGGTCCTCCAGATAATTTGAACCTCAGCTCCCAGAATTCCTGATTGTGGACCAAACTGGCTGGGGCTTCTGGGAGTTGAACCCCCCCCCCCCCCCCACACACACACAAAACAACCCTGGAGAACCAAAGATTGGGACTCACTGCCCTATACAAACCTGAGTTTGCCATGCTGAGAACTGAGATGATTTTTTTCTGCTGTGGTGAAATAAAAAGGAGTGCTCTGCTCATCACACAGATAAGGCTGTCAAACCTTTCAGTGACTAAGAGCAGAGGGGACTTGTGGCTCGATGACAGTGGGGCCGTGACTGGTTTTAGTCTAAACTTCAAAGGAAATATCTGAAGTGCTGAACCCTATCTTCAAAATAGGTTTGGCACTTTTAAAGTGCCTTTAAAGATGAAACTAAAGCCACCAGCCTGCACTTGCTAAGAGTTATGATTGCTATCCATCATGAGTATCAAAAACATTGTAACTTTATATACTAGCACTGAGGACCATGAACCAGAGGGTGGTACCCAACCTGCGTGTTGTTTATGGGATTCCAATAGAAAACCGTAGGAACAGGCAGGCCTGTTGTCTTATTCAGCAGAGCTCTTATTTTCTGACCTAAGGGTCCATCCCTGGCTTTAATGTAATTTTTCAAAACCAGACTTTTAATGTAATTTTTCAAAACCAGAGTTTGGACACATAGGTGGAGGTTCTATATCAGAAATGTGCAACATATATCTCCACATGCAAATGTACATGTTGTTTATGCTATACAAAAATTGCATCAAAAATTGTGTAACCAAATTAGCAGTCAGCTGTCCATATCTATGGGGGTTTGGTTTCCCCTTCCCTCCCCATGGATACAAAATATTGCAGGATCTCAAGTCCTTGTAAGACTATGAATGGCAATGTGCACACATCTGTGTGGCTGTGTGCATGTGCTGCAATTGACTTATATGGAGTGAGGCTCATCATGGATGCTCAAAACCAAAGATAGCCAGCCTGCTGATATGGTGGGCCGACTGCACTACCACCAGTTTCAGCATGGACAGACAATTATGCACTAGCCAAGAAGCAGAGTGGTGAATGCAGTGCCACTTTATATGCAGATTTGCATACTTGGTCAATACATATTTGCATACACAACAGCAATGCATGTGGAACTCTGCTTCTGCAAACTTGAAGCTATGTGGATCAAACTTGAGCTGTGTGGGACTCAAAAAGAAGTTTTTTGGATCAGGAGAGTTCAGACAGGTGCTCTCAGCGCTACTAAAATTGTAGATAAAATCTAAGGTCAGACATTCTTTGAAACAGGAATAGGACTTTCCTGTTCTCTCAGTGAAAGGGCAGTCTTCTTTCATGCACCTATTTTGTTTTATTATTCTGTTTGTCATAACTTTGAAATACTGGCTTTATTGCTTTCGGGGGCGGGGGGGGGGGGGAAGCTCATAATGCAAGAGCCTAGAGTCAATCTGTGGAGGAATCTGAACTTGGTTTATTGGCCTTTCCTGTCATAATAATAATATGTCTGCATTCAATGCTATACATTGCATTGATGATGCACAGAGTAGCATTACCACAGGAGGAAAGAAAGAAAGAAACCAGCAACTTTTTGAAATATAGATCCTGACCTCTTTGGGGATACAGATGCTCTATATTCAGATGCATAGAATCTATTCTCCTTCTGTATATAATCACCCCCACTAGAATTTTTTGAAACACACACTCTCTAACCACTCTCTTATATGAGAGGAAAAAACAAATTTTGTACAGGTATTAAATGATCTAGATCAGGGGCCGGCAACCTACGGCCCGCAGGCCGGTTAAGGCCCAGGTCCCCGTACTTACCGGCCCAGGCGAATCACCGCCGCTGCCGCCGCCGCACGCACCACGACCGCCATTTTGATTTCCAAAATGGCAGCTGCGACACGTTTGCACATGCGCAGGAGTATTGAGCATGCGCAAACGAGTCACGGCCACCATTTTGGAAATTAAAAAGGCGGCCGTGACATGTGCGGAGGTGGCTGCACAGCGGCGGCGGCAGTGGTGGCGGTGGTGGCGGCAGCACGCACAGGGGGGGCGCGCACGGCAGGGGGGTGCGCACGCCTGCATGCATGCGCGCGCCACCATTCCACCCCCTCAACTCAGCGGAGGGGAGGACTTCACGGGACCAGTCCCCGGCTCTAAAAGGTTGCCTACCCCTGATCTAGATTAACCAAAAGAAGTATCTCAGATGTATACTCGTAGCACCAGCACAGCTCTGATTTTCACTTTCTCAGACAATTGGAGATTATCACATGGGGAAGGCAAGCATCCTTCTCCCACCGGGGGAGAAGATTACCCATGCACTTCTCCCATTTTTCTACCATCCATAAACAGTAATGGACCCATCATTTGGTATTAACAGAAGTTTCTGTTAATACCAAATGATGGATCCATTACTGTTTATGGACAGGAGAAGAACGGAAGAAGCGCGCGGGGGTGTGATAATTGTCCCCCCAATTGCACGATTAACACAGTTTAACAATGGAAGAAAGATGCTTTCCTCCCGTGTGATAATGTCCAATAATAGCACACAGCTTATAAAGAGATTTGTGTCAGACTAAAAATTAAAAAAGAGGAAATAAACAAAAGATGAAAACCATAACAGAAGTCATGATGTCAGCAATACCTGGAGATTTTTGTTTAACAATACATGCCTGCCAGAATTAAATACAATTAAACTGGCTGAATGAGCTTTTAATTTTGCATATTTCCCATTCGTTTTATGAAATAATTGTGCAACTAAGAAAACTCTTCACGAGTTTTTAATAAGCAGATGAACAATTCCCATCTAATAATTTGAAATGGAGCTATTTGTAACAGTTCTCAGATATGGTGAAATATTTTCCATGATCCAGTGAATATGAGCAAGGAGGTTCTAAAAAGACTAATTCCTATTCTTCCTATTACTCATTTTCAGAGTTCATCATTCACTCTTTTTGCTCCATGATCTGTTCATGCACATGTTGTGAGCCAGTCTTTTTTTAAAATGTAATCTAAAAATAATAATCCTCCTCAGAGCTTTGTTGCAATATTGGCAGTTATTTTTAATCTCTCTGTCCAATGTTAAGGTCTGTTCTACTTGACATGCCATGTAATTGAAATTACAAGCTTTCTGCTCTGTATGGCAGGCAGCATGCCAGTTCATTTCTTACATAGAAAAACATACTAAGCTGGTCTTCCCAAACTATGATTCAAGCTAACGCAGGCAGAAAAGCCTCCACAAATACATGCACCATTTAATGCAGGTAGAACAATGTTATATGTTTTTAACAACTATAATTTGGATGTTGAAAATCTTGGGTTGTTTTTTTTTCAAAATTCCATGCTTTATGAAAAATTATATGGGTATATAAAGGGCTAACTACCACAAAAACTGATTGTCTTTTGAGCTTGCGAATGTTACTCTTTGGACTCAAACTCAGAGAATCATCCAGCCCACCTGGGCTACTGCACTTGCTAGCTGCTTGATTCTGGGAACTGTAATAGAAAAAGTTATTTTCCAAGCCCTGATACAAACACATCTCTGTTTGATAGACTATTCCTTCAAACACTCTTCTAAGACCATGTTCTCTGTATAATGTATAGGTTAGACTTTTAATCCCCATCTTCAATTAGATCTAAACTGCTAAACCGAAGGGCATGTTAGCTCACATTTATTTCATTTTTCCCTTCCCTCTGCTCTCATCTTGTCCCTCTGTTTCCAATTTGGACAGGGTTCTGCTTTCCTTTGCTGAAATTACTGAAGTAACATCAGTGTAATTTAGATGAGATATAGAGGAGTGGTTTTTTTATGGAATTATTCAGATTTTTTTGTACAAGTAGTTTGAGTTGTCAAATGTACATCAGTAAGGACATACTTACAAGAGAACATCGACTTTTAAAAATCTTGCAATCTAATTCACTCAAAAATGAGTGCATTATTATTAGAATATTCTGCTTTTTATGAGATAAAATAAAATGCCCCACTGCATATTTAGACCACCACATGTCTGTGCTTTATGCAATATCTTGGCCTTTATATATAATATTCATATCACATATTTGTATAAAGTATCAAATACAGTTCTAAAGCTAGATAAACACACTGGAAACAATTTCTCCCTATCATGTACTGAAGTGTTTGGAGATACTTGTTATTTTCTCCTTTTAATATTGAGAATAACTACATTCTCCTTGATCAGCAGTTGAAAATTAATAATTTTCTGAGATCAAGAAGAAACATTGGGAAATTATAGGCTTGTTAAATATGTTTAGAGTCGTACAGGTAAAATCATGCACTGGAGTCAACAGAGGCCAACTGGACAAACAGAACCCAGCTGGCCAAAGTGTGGTCAGTGAGTTGCATGCTGCCTCAAACCCCTTCAGTGTCCCCTCAGAACTATTAATTTTTAAAAGAAAATTTGACATAGCAATTGGCTGTCAAAATTCAGTAAATTCAGCAAATCACTAAATGTATAGTACAGTAGCTAATGGTAAATATCAGATAGAACAGATGAAAAGCTCACTGCTCCAACATAACATTCTACACTGATCAACAAATCCAAAAACATCCCCATACCTGGAAATGAGCCAAAAAAACATGGAAAACTGAATCCCACCATGATATTTATTGTCACCTCTCTCATGCTTGTTTCCCAAGTCTCTCTTGTCTTGTTTCTTCATTCCTGTTTGTTTTCAGTTTCAGTTGACCTCCTTGTATCTATTCTTCCCTTACAAACAAATACAAAATCTACACTGGTCTTCTCAGTCATACAAAAATACAAGGTATAGCTGAGAGTGATCAGAATTTTAAAAGCATTTCCAGTTCTGATGCCTGCACACTTTTACTGAGCAGACATAATGAACAGAGAAAGGCTACTTATCCAAAGAGAAGGTCCCCAGGAGTCAAATCAATTTTCTGTGGAACTATGTCAGAAGTAGCAGTAAAATAAATTAACATAATAAATAAACAACTGCCATTTTATCATTTACACTTCATGATCAACAGCCACAGCCAAGGAAAAACTCTCTAAAAATATGTATGCCACAAGCAGTTTGCTATAGTTCAGGACAAATTATAATTGTCCATGATTCCTCAGTATAATAATAACAGTCACTTTGCCCCTACATCTTTGATGTCTCATGTTCTGTTCCACCTTAGGCCACATGACCAGAAATAGCCCTCCCTTTTTCTCAACTGAAGCAGAGACAAAGAAGGTAGTCAGGACAAGATAAATTTTAAGAAACAAACAAAAATCAGCCGTAAATTGAACTATTTGTAATTACTAGAAAATATGTCAAATATTGTTTTATATATGGCACTACACTACTCAGTAGGCTTCTTGTTGTTGTTGTTAGTTCCCTCGAGTCATCCCTGACTCATTGTGATCCTGTGGATGACATATCGCCAAACCCCACTATCCCCCACCTCCCTGCTCAGGTCCTCAATGTGGTCTCCCTGATTGAGTCTATCTATCTGACTTGCAGTCTTTCTCTCTTTCTACCGCCTTCTACTTTTCTCAGCACCATTGCCTTTTCTAATGAGCTATTCCTTCTCATGGTGTGTCCAAAGCACAACTTCAATTTAGTCATCCTGGCTTCTAGGGAGAGTTTGAACTTTATCTGTTAAAGGACCCATTTGTTCATCTTTTTGTCCATCCATATTAACCTCAGCACTCAGCACATCTCATCCGTTGATTCTCCTTCTGTCTGCCTTCTTCATTGTCCAGCTCTCACATCCATGCATTTTGATGGGGAATACAATGGCTTGGATGATCCTAACTTTAGTATTCAACATTATGTCTTTGCACTTTAGGGTCTTGTCTAGCTCTTTCATAGCTGCCCTTCCCAGTCCCAATTTTCTTCTGATTTCTTGACTGCAGACTCCATTCTAATCAATGATCTCAGGTATATAATTGTTATCTAGGATGAATTCATGTAGTTCTGTGGTCATTATTTTTTGTTTTCTTAATATTCAGCTTTAAAAATACTTTAGCACTTTCTTCTTTGGTTCAGTTGATAGATCAAGAATAAGCACTCCTGAACTCCAGAGTTTATGGAATCATTGTACTTCTGGATCACTTATTCCATCCCAAATGTGAATTTTTTCCAGATGTGAATATCTACATCATTTTTTAAAAGTCTAAAACAAAACCTCTTACTCAATAGGTGTAGGAGAAGAAAGCAATGATAGGCTTAAAACAGTATATTTCATAGACTGAAAGCAGGATATTTCATAGATAACACCCTTAATTCATCCATTAATCACTCAAAATAAAAATGAATCAAAACAATAAAAAGCATGCATACCAAAATCACAAATAAAGATAAAAAGAATGGCAGACATGGTAAAACTGAGGAGGGTATAACATTCATGTGCCAACAAGTAAAAAGCAGTGGAGGATAAACTTTTTATTTTGCTTAAGTCACCCAAAAAACAAAACTGTGTGCCAAAATAGACTTGTTCCAACATTTCAATTTATCTGAAAGGCAGCCACAGGCACTCCTGAATTAGGCTGGGTCTGCAGCACTTGAAAAAGGAAGTTTAGTCCCCATCTTCTTTTCCACTTATCTAAATTACTCCTGAAATGATTAGCCCCACAGCCAAAAATAGGAAGTTTCACCAGCAGTGACTAACAGCAGTTTGGGGGGAGTGGAATTTGTAAAGTGGCAAAGAATTTTTCTTTTCCCAGCTCTGCTACTCTAATCTAATTTGGTAGTTCCCTGATGGCTCTGGGAGTCTGATCATAGCTTTCTTATACCTTTTCTATTTTGGGTATTGACTGATAAATTGAAAATATAAACAAACAGAAGAGAAATAGAAAAGTCTGATCTTCCCTGTTAGCAACAAAGTGAGTTTGGCATGAGAACCCAGAGTTAAAACATACTGTAGGTATGAAGGGTGTATATTAAAGAACAAGAGACACATTTCTCATTTTATTTCTAACTCACCCAAGACAGTATGCTTCTGACTCAAATTTTGCAATACACTGCAAAATACCCTTGGATGAACTAAGTGGCACATGGACAAAGTTCACACACGATTAAGTATTTCTTTGATGCTAACAAGTGTGAGGAAGTTGTTATAAGAATTTGTTTTGATAGAAGTGTCAGTACAATTTATTTAAGTTCTTGAAATCAAGGGAGGCCCAAATGAGTACAAGATGTGTCATAAAATATAACTGTCTTCATTGTAATAAAACGCCTTATAGAAAAGGATACCTGTTCTGAGGAGACTTACACATACTCTTGTGCTAATAGCAAGCTAACAGGAATACATTACAGTTGCCCCTCCATTTTCATGGGAGATCCATTCTGGAACCACACACACACACCTCGTGAAAACAGAAAATCGCCAATATTCAAGCCCCATTGGTTTGAATCGCAGCGCATGCCCATGCACACCCTATTTTTTCTATTGTGTCCATCCCTGCCTGCAAACGGGCATGACCGCGGACTCCAAGTCTGCAAAAATGGAGGGATGCCTGTAGTTTGCTTAGTATGACACAGAGGTTTAACATTAACACACTATACTTATGTCACGAAACATTATTAAAGATATAATATATACAATCACTCTCTATATACATGGATTCTTTACTGATGGATTCAACAATCTACAGCTTGAAAATATTCAAAAAATATAAATTCCAAAAAGCAAATCTTGATGTTGCGATTCTACATAAGAGACGCCATTTTACTATGTCATTATTTTTACTGGGACTTGAGCATCCACAGATTTGGGTATCCATGGTGGGTCCTAGAACCAAACCCTAACAGATACCAAGGACCAACTGTATGTATTAAAAATGAGTATGAACATGTCAGGTCAGAATTTGTAAGTCTAGTTGATCTCAGCTGCAGATGTCTAAGGGGCTGTACAGACTGGCCAAAAGGGCAGGCCTGGGGGTGGAGTGGGGGCGTGGTGACCACGCGTCGACTGCCCCATCTCCGCCCCGATGCTGCCATTATGTCACCCACTCAACCAGATGTTGGGCGGCATCAGTGCACTCCCTTGGCACAGCGTTCACACATCCTGTGCCAAAGGAGCACTGAAAAGCCACCACCACAGCAAGTGCAGCTTTTTGCTGGTCTAAAAAGGAGCAGTATTTGCAAACTCTTTTTAGCACCGGATTGGGGGCATGGTGTGCAGTTGCCATGGACCCAATCTGGCAAGGAAAGGGGCGGTGGGACACCGCCCTTTAGGGCCCATCTGTTTAGCCCCTAAGTCTCCACAGAGAACAGGACACGGATCAATGAATGCAAGCTACAGGAAAAGAGATTCCACTTCAGCATTAGGAGGTACTTCCTGACAGTAAAGGCTGTTCGACAGTGGAACACCCTCCCTCGGAGAGTGGTGGAATCTCCTTCTTTGGAGGTCTTTAAACAAAGGCTGGATGGCCATCTGTTGGGTACGCTTTAATTTAGAGTTCCTGTGTGGCAGGGGGTTGGATTGAATGGCCTTTGTGGTCTCTTCCCACTCTTATCATTCTATGATTCTATAAACTTATATTTGCCTATATGTGCCCGTATATTACATTACATATTATATATCAAAAATTTGGTTAGAAAAAATAAGGTCCAGCAATAGTGAAATTAAATTTTAATACATAAGGTTTGCTACTTATTCATACTGCATATTAGTTTAGTTAATTCTGAAAGTTTGACTTAGATTCATAGTGAGTTCAATATGTTGAAGGTACACTATACAGCTGAAGGAGGAGGAATATGAAATGTAGGCTTGTACTGTACCCTTCAAATGTATGCCAAAAACAGTATTTCACCCAATTAATCTGATAAAATTTGGATTCATATTTGGATTAATAAGAAAGGGTTATTTCTTTTCTTTATGCCCTGCAATCATCCATAGTAATCAAGGTAGTATACATAAAGTTCTTACCTGGTCAATTACTTGGGATGCATTCTCCAATTCATCACTGCTTTCCATTGAGATTTCTGCTCCAAGCACTGGTACGATTCAAAACAAAACAAAACAAACAAACAAGACATTCTTCCAACCAATAAAGAACACTTAAGAGCATTTTACATTATTGTACACACACCCCAACTGTGTGGTAAAGATAAGCAGCTAATTCTTCCATTTTAAAAAAGTAATCACAATATAATGAGATAGAACTCACAAACTAGTATTAGCTCTCACTATAGTTAATGAGCAAATCAGGATACTAAACCATAGTTTGATTATAGCTTGTCTTAACCAGACATTAAATCAACTACTGTTCATTTAAATCTGGAAGTGAAAGCTTCCATTCTCATTCATGCAGCCATGGCAGAGGTAGAAAGAGGAGGAAGTGTGTGATTCCTGGAATCACTCAGGTAACTCTGAACTGGATTAAAAAGCTGGTTGTGCAGATGCTTTTGGATTATAAATCTCATTAGTCCTGACTACTGGCTATGCTACTTGACTTTATGGACGTAGGTGTCCAATAATATTTGTATGGTCACATGTCTCTTCAGCAAGCTATAGTTTCGCTTTGGTAAGAGGGCCCAGGATACAAAAGGAGAGAAGCCAAAAAGTGTGACCAAACTAATTACTACTGCTCCCAGTTACCAACTGCCCAATAAAACTGGGATCAAGGCTCTAACCTCAGTTCTGCAAGGCAGATACAGACTGCTATCACCTTTTTCTTGCCCAAACTGGTCTGTGGCAGGAGATACCTGGACATTACAGGACATCCCTTCAAATCCAAGGAAACCTGAAAATCACTAGCAGACCACTAACGTAGTTTTGAGGAACTCAGATAATGGACGTGGCCCTGCATCTTGTAGTGAACAGTATCTAGATGCATCTTGTAGTGAATAGTATATTCCCAGAATTCTCCCAAGTAGGAGAGTCACCGCAAGAATGACCACAATACACCCATTTGGAAGGAAAAGGCCACAATTTTATTGAAAACAGCTGAAATGTAGGGTTGGCTCACAAAGCATGAGGATCAATCCTATATTGATCGATGAACCAGTTTGCTTGGTCATGGCCAAGCTTCAAGATGACAAAAGGGGTAACTGGTTAATCACCCATCTGCATCTCAGGTAACCGGTGGATTGCATGTTCAGATCTTTACCCCTTGTCACCAGGGGATGCTGAATCAGCGTTGCCCCCACAATGGCAATAGTATATTCCTAGAACTCTTTGGACATGTAGCAAGACAGATCTTCGGGATTTCTTTCAGATATCACAATCATGATATCTGAAAGGGCTATCTTGTATCTTTGTTAATAATCACCAGTACAAAAATCTTGCTGTCCTTTTGTAGTATTACTGTTGACAGCTTAAAACAACTTAAGATTTCAGCTTTGATAAACTTTAGGGGACTGAGTAAAAACTGGTTTGCCTGTGAAAAGCCTGCTCTGTTAACATATGTTGAAGTATGTTGAAACTAGATGACTTCTAACATCTAACAAATCTGCACAAATATTATTCCTCTGTGTAGGTTGACATGGTCTCTCTTTCTACCCCCTCCTCTTTTTCTCCATCCCAGTCTTTATGGACATGTCTTACTTGTGTGGATGTTTGATATGGAAAATTGACGGTGGATTTTCCACAAATGATGAAATGGCCTTGTAAATATTAAATTTCTCATTTGAGGTGTGGTACTGAAGAAGATTTCTACAAATATCCTCAACTGCCAAAAGGACAAATAAATAGGTTTTAGAGTAAATCAGGCTTGATCTCTCTGGAAGGCAAGCCAATTAAACTGAGACTATTTTATTATGGGAATACCATGAGGAGACATGACTTACCAGAAAAGACAATAATGTGGTGAAAGGCAGTAGAAAAAAAGTAGAAAAATGCAAAACTGTATTTCAGTCAAGGAAGCCACAGCCATGAGTTTGCAAGACCTGAGCAGGGCAATTGATGTCAGGGTAGCTTGGATATCTCTCATTCATAGGGTTGCCATAAATCAAAGTTAACTTGGTGGCAGTTAACAACAAAAATATGAAATATATCACGTCTCAGAAGGTATTAGGAATTAAACATTTTTGTGGATTTGAGGTCCATGTCACAAGACTGTTTCATCATGCATGAATGCAGTGGGAAAATCATTTTATAAAACATTTATGTATAAACACAGTTAATTTAACATATCCTTCATATTGCCATCTTTACATTACATTTAGTTTGCATCCAGTTTACTTGCTTTGCTTCTTTAGGAACATATACAGTAAACGTGTGGGGCTTACTAGCCCCATCTCCATCCACTATGACAGTTCTTGTGTGAAAAGCTGTGGTTTAAAGAAGAGAGTTTGTGGAGGCTCCCTATGTAGTTGAGAGTCCTGATTTTCCAGGGTTCTAGATGACACAGCAAGCTGTCACAGATAAAGGAGACTTTCTTTTTCAGGTTTTTCTTCTTCACATGAGCACAAATGAAGTGGCAGAACTAAATGAAGCAATAGAGTTAATTCCTCCCTCTTCTCACCATGAGTTTAATCAGAAATGAAATGGTTGAGTAAGGTTACTGTTAATCCCAAAAGTAATTACTAATCATTCTGTGGACTAATTGTCTACACATGTCTGCAAATTTCAGGCTGGAATAATATAATCCAGCTCATAATGCTGTAAAAACAACAACACAGACCTATTACCTGTACATGGCACATTAATGATATCTGTAGGACACCAAAGGATTACAGACCAGAACTTGTAAATTATATTGTAAATTATAAGTGTTACCCCCCCCCTTTTTTTTTCTTTTTTCTTTTTTCTTTTTTGTAGATTTATATTCACATCGTGATAATATACTGACCTTCAAAATCTGATGATTAGATGCTCCTATCTTGCAACAATTTGCATGAAACTTTAGTTTTAAAATGCTATTAGAAGCTCTGGAGCTTGGAAGCTTTAAAGAGCTGATGAGGACCAATAAATGGAAGCTGAATCCTGAAAAGGCTATGTGGATGGTGGTTCTCAAGTCCAGGAATTGGATAAGTTATCTATCATAAATGGTTCTGAATACCCGAGGGATTAGGTGCATGCTTCAGAATACTCCTAGATCCACCTCTGTCAGTGTAGACCAAAGCTCAGAGTGCCTGGGCCAACTATGATTGTTCCCTTAGCTATGATATTTCCTAAATAGGATAATGCATCCAGAATACTTCATGCACTGGTAACTTCAACATTAGATTACTACAATGCATGGGGCTGCTTTTGAAGATGATTCATAAGATGCAGTTAGAGTGTTAATTGGAACACCACATAAATCACATAACATTGTCTTAAAAGGAATTGCACGGTCTGTCAATACACTTCTTCTATGAATTCAAGATGCTGATGATGACCTTTACAGCCCTAAATGGCTTGGGACCTTGAGACTTAAGAAGGATCTTTCCAGCCCAATGTCTGAGGTCCACTGGAGGGGCCCTCATCTGTGTCCCACAAGTGTGTGTGTGGGGGGGGGGGAAAGCATTTTGGCTTTCTGTCCTGGGGGGGGGGAGTGGTGAAATATTCGCCGCTTAGAGACTGATGCCTTCCAGTATCAAAGAAAGACATGACTTTTTGCTAAAGTCTTAGACATAATACAAATCTGAACATGTACATTGCTTTCAGTTCTTACACTTTTAACTGGTTTTAAACTCTTACTGTTTTAAATAAACTTTGTAAACTTTTTAAACTGGTTTTATTTGTATGCCACCCTCATATCCTTATATATAAGGTAAGACAGTAATATAATATGATACAGTGTAATATATCTCATATTACCTGATCTGATACAGGATCTGAACCTTGTGAAACATTTTTCTCCACTACCATTTGTTGTACATTCTGAACTTTCTGCTAATTCAGAATGAAGATATTGCCACATGAGAGGCATTCTGAGTGCAATAACATTGTGCCTGCTAACCAAGTTATACACCACCATTATCCAAAAAGCAGAGACAAGCACTTTAATTCTGCCAAGGATCAGCAATGTCCTGGTATCCTCAAAAAGCAGGTCTACATCAGCGTTTTCCACACTGTGTTAAGTCCAATCTCAACAGGGAATGCAGTATGAGCAGAAGCAACAGCCAAGAGATGGAGCATAAACTTAAATAATAGAAAAGAAGCCCAATGAACTATTTTTTGCCACATCACTATAATCTGATAAATAAATATCAACATACAATATAACTATTCATATGAAACATTCATCTCAAAAACTAAACAAAACTCTTTGTGGCAAGTATTAATCTATTCATTTAGATTCTTTCATGTGAGATGATACAGCTCTCCTCAAAACTCACCAACAGATTCTGATATGTCCTGTTCAAGGGTCTGAGAGGAAAGCGACACATCGTCTGTTCTTTCTGACAGATTATCTCCTTGAAGTCTAGATAATTAAAACACAATAAATGCAGTTAAACTGTATAGAATCTGAAGTCGTAGGTTTTCATGGCCGGCATCAATAGTTTCTTGTGGGTTTTTCGGGCTGTGTGGCCATGTTCTAGAAGAGAGTTTTTTTCTGACATTTCACCAGCATCTGTGGCTGGCATCTTCAGAGAATGCTGGAATGAAAGAGAGTGGAGATATATATATATATACACACACACATATATATACACACACACACACACTGTGAGACCCTGGGTAGGGAGGAGTGATTCCCATGTAAACTGTGTGTTGTTCTGTTGTTAATGGCATGGCTTCAGGGTAGGAGGATATGCAAACAAGGATTATTGTCTGCTAATTGGTGATCATTGTCTGCTGGGAAAGCCCCTGACCCTGGGTGGTTTCCCATTTGCATTGATGAGTGCTGATTTTCCTATTTTGCAGGACTGGTAGCCAAACTTTGTTTGCTTTAAGGGTTTCTTCCTTCCTGTTGAAGTTGCGGTAAACTGCATGGTATGCAGCTGCATGGTATGTGGGAGTTTACCACATACCATGCAGCTGCAGACAAGTCTACATAGGGACCACCAAACAGTGTCCAAACACGAATCAAGGAACATGAGACACACTGCAGACTGGGCCAGCCAGAAAAATTAGCAGTAACAGAACACATTATAAATCATCCTGGGCATAAAATGTTGTTTGAAAACACTGAAATTCTGGACCATGCCAACAACTATCAGGTCAGAATGCATAGGGAAGCCATTGAAAGCCACAAACACTTAGACAACTTCAACAGGAAGGAAGAAACAGGAAGGAAGAAACTCTTAAAGTCTGCTTTCCCAGCAGACAATGATCACCAATTAGCAGACAATAATCCTCATTTGCATATCCTCCCACCCTGAGGCCCTGCCATCAACAACAGAACAATACACAATCACCAACAACTGAACAATACAGTTTACATGGGAATCACTCCTCCCTACCCAAGGTCTCTCAGTATATATATACCCACTCTCTTCCATTCCAGCATTCTCTGAAGATGCCAGCCACAGATGCTAGTGAAAAGGCAGAAAGAAATTCTTCTAGAACATGGCCACACAGCCCGAAAAACCCACAAGAAACTATGTATAGAATCTGCTTGGCTGATTCATCACACATATGAAAAAAATGCTGATTTTTTTCCATTAGTTCATGAAAATGATTAGAGAGCTACTGCTTTTAGTACTAGGCACCATGCATGAAGAGGAGGGAAACTGACAACACTGCAATGTGCTGGAGACATGAGGCTTGCTAGCTGTTGGGTAGGTAATGAACAGCACCCAGAACTGGCTACAGACATCATGATCTTCACTGGATGCTGCTTAGCCACTCAGCAGCCACATTCCCATAAGAATGTTGTTCTCCCTTCAAAATCCATGATGTTCAAGTCCTACTATATACAATGGCATAGTACAGTGGTATCCCTTGGCAAAATCAAGGTTTGCTTTTTGGAATATTTTAAAAGTATTTCTTCAAGCTATAGATGATTGAATCTGTGGGTGCAAAATCTGTAGCTATAGAGGGCCAACTGTATATCTTTGACTCTTACACATAGCATTTCAACATTTTGACATGTATGTGCTCCTCCCCAAATAAACATTAGCCATGTCCCAAGATTTCCCTTGCACAGCTATATATGTTTTGTTGTTGTGCACCTTCACGTTATTTCTGACTTATGGTGAACCATGGGGCTTTCTGGAGCTGAAAGAGTGTGTCACCCTCGGTCACATAGCAGGTTTCCATGGCCAAGCACAAAATCGTACATTGATCTCCAGAGTCCTAGTTAAATGCTCAAATCACTACTGACTTTCTTATATATAGCTCCCCTCTTTTCAGCTTTTCTAGATTTCAGACAGTAAGAGCTCCTCAATGGTGGAACAGAATATATTAGAAGGTAGTGAATTCTCTTTTCTGAAGGTTTTTTTAAATACATGCTGGATGGTCATATCTCAGGAGTGCTTTAGTTATGCTATAAACTGAGATTTGATGGCTATCAATAATCTTTTACTTTATTTATATCTTCCTTTCTCCTTAGTGTCTGACTTAATGTTTACAGAATAAAAAAGGGTTAAAAATAAAAATACATATAGCTAAAACATACAAAAAGTTAAGATTAAAATAATAATAATCTGAAAGAAATGAATAAAATGTACATTGAAAAGTATAGATTAAAAACACTTTTCTGTTCTTTAAAACAGAGAGCTCATTATATAAAACAATTAGTTCTCAAATGCCTGCTGCAATAGCAAGATCTTCACCTGATAGAGAAAAGACAGGAAAGAGGGAGTTCCAGAGTGTAGAAGCAGCTAAGGAGAAGGCCCTCTCTCCCATTTCCAGAAAGCATGCTGATTAAGGTGGTGGGGTTTGAGCCTGCCCCAAAGATTTTAGAATATGGGCAGGCTCATATGGCAAGATACAGCCTTTCAGACAACCTCAGTCTGAGCTGCACAGAGCTTTATAGGTCCTAACCAGCACAAAGAATTGTGCCCAAACACAAATCAGCAGCCAGTGGAGCTGCTGTAACAAAGGAATCATATGTCCTCTGTAACCAGCCCCTATTAACAATCTGGCTACAGCTCTTTGAGCCAGCTTAAGACAGCCCCACATAGAGTGTGTCACAATAAACCAAACATGATGCAACTAAGGCATGTGTCACTATGGCAAAGTCAGACAACCCAAGGAATGGACACAGTAGGCACACTAGTTTAATTGTATAAATACACTCCCAGCAACTGCTGAAACCTGAATACCCAGATTCAAGATTGCATCCAAGAGTACATTCAAGATGCAAATGTGAGATTTCAGGGGGAGTGTAACCCCATCCAGCACAGACTAATTCCCTGTTCCCTTATTTGCCTTTCAGTTGACTAAGAGCACCACTTTCAGGACTGAGCTTCAATTTGTTCACTCTCACCAATCCATTTCTGTCAATAGGCACTGGTTTAGAAACAAAACACCTTTTGGGAAATGAGTTAGAAAGGGGAGGTAGAGTTGGGTGTTAGCAATATACTGATGACACTGAACCCCAAAGCTCTGGACAACCTCTTCCAGTGCTTTCATGTATTTGTTGAATATCATGAGTGACAAAACAGAATCCTGCGGGGACCCCATAGCCCCTAGAGTCAAATATGAGTCCTCTAGCATCACCTTTTGAGTTTACCCTCTAGGTAAGAATGGAACCATTATTAAAGAGTGCCTTCCAGTCTCATCCCAGCAAGATGAGTTGTCAAGACATCTAGCAGAACCAACTCAGACACACTCTCCCTGTCTAGTTCCTGGTGCAGGTTGCCCATACCTGCAATAGACCTTCAAATAGGCTCTAGCACATGTTCAGTTAGTAGAAAATTCTGAGTTTCCATTAACATAGTTCTAGTCTTCATCTCACTCGACCATCTCCCTGGAGTCATTTAGTTGTGGATTCATGCATAGCAGAGAAGAAGATTAGATGGTCCTTGAAGCCGTTTCCAACTCTATGATGCAAATACATGCAATAAAAACTAGACATGCTTGGGCTTGAGTGAATAAACAGCTCTTTGTCAGATTATAAAAAGCTGTCAAAAGCCACAGGCAAGCCTCGGGGAGTGGTTCAAGTCCTTATTATGGGTGATTTTATTATGGGTGACCTTCTGCCTCAGGAAGGAAATTAGGAACTCAAAAAAGAGTCTCAGTAATATGCAGTTTCCTGTACTATGCTGTATCTTAGGCTCAATAAAATTCTTATAAGCAAAATTTGAACACATATCAGCCATTTGTCAACATACCTCTTCACAGGAAAAGGTTTTGAAGAGGGCAAAGCTGGACTTTCCCATTAACTTCCAACCTGTTTTATGTCCATTTGGTAGAAAATGGGTGGGAGGACGTACACTGTATGCCTCCACAGTGACAGTACAGCTAGTTCTAATACACCTTTCTGCAGGTTACTACTTGGAAACTTATTAAGAATAAGAAAGTAATATGATGAGGATTGCTTTTCCCGAAGCATATCGGCTTTTCAATGCCATATTAATGATTTTGCTAACTTCATTGCACTTCATTGTAACAAAGCTAACTTGCTCATGCGTCATTACACAGCTGGGCTTGAGAACCTAGTTTTCCAGTTGTTGCTTAACAACAATTCCCATCAACCCTGCCTGCAGCTGATGGAAGCTGGAATCCAATAGAGAGAATATTGAAATCTAATTGTCTATTGCTAAGTGCTTGGTAGGGTTGTAGATTGAAATCTCTGAAAGATTTGTATGAAGAATAGAGGGTTGGATTACATTACCTGCTGGTTTTCTATGTGTGAAAATAGCACATGTGCAAGTCATGTGGGAAAAATAAAAAATAGTTTTAAAACAGAATTCTTATTTATGATTCTGAAAAAACTATTCACAGCCCCGAAGGCTCCACAAACACAGCATTTTCTAACCCTCAAGTATTACAGTGAGCAAAGTGATAGCAAACTTGTTAATTCTTGTTTATAGTAAGTCAAATTAAGAAAATATGAGAAGTATGAGAATACTTTTGATACCCTGTCTTTTCTCAAATAGTTACACTTGCTATAAATATATCAGATAATTACAAATGAAAACTACAGCCTTTGAGAAATACGATGTATTGCTGACATGTTGAAAAAAACATCCAAGCTCATAGGTGGCCTCCCTTCTACAGGGTTCAGTTGCTTGGCAGTAATTGCAGTAATGTAAAAAATGAACAACTGATCAAAGACAATTATGTCTCAGCTTTTTCCACCCTCCTTACACAAAATGGAACTGGACATAAATGGCATGATTCCAGAGCCTAGAATAGGGACTTTGTTGGACTACAACTGCCAAAATCTCCTGTTGCCATGAAGAATGGGGGATTCTGTGAGTCCATAAAGCAACAGTGGGGATCATGCATTCCTCCACAGGTCCTTTCATACTAGACAGTTAAAGTGCTATAATTTTACTTTCACCACATGTGAGCCAGCATGGCGTAGTGGTTTGAGTGTCACAGTACAACTCTGGAGACAATGGTACAATTCCCAGCTCAGCCATGAAACCCACTATGCAAGTCACATGCTCTCAGTCTCAGGAGGAGGCAATGGCAAACCACCTCTGAACAAATCTTGCCAAGAAAAACTCATGATTGGGACACTTTACAGTTGCCTTAAGTTAGAAACTACTTGAAGGCACACACAGGGACCAGCACCATCATCAGGGCAACATCCTATAGAATCCTGGAATTTGCTGTTTAGAATTCTCATCTAGGGTGCTCTAGTGCCTCACCATATTGCAAACACTAGGATTCCATAGGATAAAGCCATGGAGCCTAGAGTAGAATAACATTATTATGATTATGTAGTATGAAATGCCTCCAGATGTTGTACTGCAAGTTCTACAAGCCCTAGTCAGTATAGCCAGTGGGGAGCCACATTATTTCCAGAATGGAAATTGTCCACACTCTGTAAATATGTACACAACTGGTATGCAGACATAACACTAAATTCTGGGTAAGTGGCACAAAGCAACATTGTCAGGCAGCTGGCAACAGCCTAGAGCTGCCTTGTTGCCACTTTCCCTTGCTCCTCCCCTCCCAAACTACACAACTGTATTTACTTTCTGTTTCTATATGACAGGTAACACTGTCACATCCATGACTTGAATAGAGAACCACTTCATTCTTACTATGTCTTATGCTAAAACTGATGTTTCGGCCAAAGTCCTGATCTCTGGATTTTTCAGAGCTGCAGACAATCCTCTTGAACAGGCATGTAGTCTTTACTTTGACTTAACTTTTCTCTTCTCCCCTAAATGTTCAATCTGTTGAAAAGAGGTGTCACTTTTTACTTTACAGTAATGAGAATATAAACATTCCCCTCTTCCCATCAGAAAGAATTTGAGCAAGCTCTTTGGACATCTATCAACTTTACTACACTTATCTTCTCTCTGTTCTTCTTTTATATCACCTCACCAGATCTATCTTAATATTCTGCTGCCAAAACCATCTACTTCTCCAGCCACATCATGTCCCTCCTCATATGCATTCATTGGCTTCCTGACCACTCTCACATCTAGCACAAGTTCCTTATCCTTATTCAAATCTTTTGATGGCCTTGCTTTTCCTTATCCCCCCACCCTTATATTCTGATATATCCCAATAAATGAAATTCCCAACCTGAGATTTGCTGCCCAACTAACTCTGTCCAAAGGTCTCACGTTCCCTCAAAACTGCATCCTTTCTGCACTGCTGCCAAGTAGGGTGTGAAGTGTGTGATTCCATCCCTCTTGTTGTGTGTCTTCAAGTCATTTCTGACTTATGGCAACCCTAAGCCAAACTTATCATGTGGTTTTCTGAGGCTGACAGTGTGTGACTTGCCCAAGGTCATCCTGTGGGTTTCCATGGCTGAGCCGGGGTTTGAATCCTAGTGTCCAGAGTCCAATCCTCAAACCACACTGCCACACTGGCTTCTTCCACATTTCTTACTTCCTCCAAATCCTTCCCTCAAAACTCGCCTTTTATGAGAAATCTTTGACACATCCCTTGAGTTCTCCTGCCCTGCTGTAATTCAGCCTATAATTAAACCTATACACAGAAAACTATAATGAATCACATATTACTCTTCTGCTAACCATTAGCATTTGTTCCCTCTACTTACTCTGTTTCTCCTGTGTTGGTTTAGAATGTGACCTTCCTGAGGCAAGACTGTTTCCTCATATACTCTGTAATGAATCATGCACATGGTGCTGTTATGTACATAATCCTCATCCATTGCAGAAGGATTCTGCCTGCTGCCCCAAATCAGGCATTTGTAAGACAAATGAGTGGGAGGGAAAGATGGGATGCTTTCTATCACTCGCTCTAATGGGGAAGCCCACAGACACAATTATTAGGACAATAACTTAATCTTCTACTGTATAACAACACTAGGAGAACACATCAGATGCTAGCCTATAGACAGGGATTGCACATGGTACAAGCAGGGATGCACCTCAAACTAAAATGGTAGGTAAGATATACACACTCCAGGTTAGAAGGCACTGTTACCTCCAAGCATATATGCAAAGGGACCCATCAGCACCTTGTTTTGATGCCATATCTGGCATCTGGAGAAAAGGCTTAATATAGTGCTTCCATGAGGCATTATTTAGGGTACAGGAAGACAAAGGTGAACCCCAGAGCAGTGTATAAACGTAATGATACCTAGAACAGCAGCAAACAGCTATGGTACAGGACTGCTGGTGCAAATGTGTAGAAAGGGAAGGGGCAGAATGAGGATTAAAGAGGACATCATAGAAAGTTTACAGACAGACTAGACAGAACTGTGGCAGACATGTGAAGCATTTCGGCCTTAATATTTTTAAAATGGGTAAGCAACTCTAATTGTAAAATACATGAAAGGGGGATGCAGTAACCTCCATCCTCTGCCCTCAGTCTAGTACTCCACTCCTCTCCTCTCCTCTCATGGCTCACTTCTACTATACAAGCAGGAAAAAGAAAACTGCACATCACCTGAATCTCCATGAAAGGGTAGGAATTAAATGCAATAAAGTAAATAAATCATACATATCTACATACACAGCATAAAGGTTACATTTTGTTTTTCTGTTTTATTGCAAGAGGGTTTTTGGTTGACACAAACAGTACTCAAAAAAGCCTCTTTTTATTACTTTCCACAGTCACTCCCAATAAATGTTTAAAAAATAGTATAACACTTCAAAGAAAAATAATCTTTAGTGCAATTAACTCTATTTTACATTTTTTTTCCTTTCTGATAGAACCTCATCATTTTCACTCTTCTGATAGCTTTTAATAACAAGAACTTGCTGGAAACTGTAAAAGATGACTCATTACACCCTGAAGGTACCATGAAGTCACTTACATATTCTATAACAAATTATCACAACATAAAAGAATGTGTATTCAAAGCAGACTCCACCACCTTGGTGCCCTCTGGTTGTTTTTCGATCTTCCATGATCCTAACCACAAACCATGCTAATTGGAGCTAATGGGAGATGCCATGCATGAAATCTAAAGGGCATCAGACTGAGAGATGCTGATTTAAGGTATGGTAATGACTTTTTAAAGGTCCAGCAGCACTTCAGAAATAGGAGCCTGAGACCATACCACATTATCCAATTGCAAATGTCAATCCCCATTTTTCCCCGTCTCTTCTTCTGCTCCTCTCTTTCCCCCCACTTTTTCTCATCCCACCGCACTGTCTTCTTCAACTGCTGCTTTCCCTGCAGGTGAAGGCAAATAACAAACTGAAGACCCACTTGAAGCCTGCAGCTGAATAGACTAGGCATAGAACAATATGGAAGATGGCATGGCCGTGACAGAACCCATACAAAGTATTTTGCCAGCAGCCATTACCAGTGTTACATTCCCAGTGTTACCATCTTGTACAGAACACAGCAGTCAACCACTGGAGAACTGGAATTTTTCAAATGCCTAAGCAAGGGTGGGAGTTCATGAGGAAGGAGTTCCTAAAAACAATCACAAACAATTCCAAGGAAGTGAAAAGGAAAAAGAGCATGTTTACAGCATGGAAAGAAGGATGAATCACCAAAGAAGAGTACAGATGTGCATCCCAGGTCACAGGAATCGTGTAAACAAAGCTAAAGGTCAAAATGAGCTGACACTGGCTAGAGAAATAAGAAGCAACAAAAAGGTTTTCTAAAAAATGTTTGGAACAAAACAGTAATGGGGGGGGGGGAATGGTCAGCAAGAATGGCAAAACAGTAACAGATCACAACAAAAAGGCAGAACTATTTAGCATCCTTGCTTCAGTTCTCCCCCCCCCCCCAAGAGAACTTTGTGCTTCCATGCATCAGCAGAGACATTGATCCAAATTACAAATCAAGATTGATAGGGGGGAAGCAGACGGGGGGCTCTGGGCCACCGCGGGAAGCTGTGCTGTGGGGCCGAGGTATCCCCACACCTCGGCCCCGCGGCGCAGCTTCGCCACCCCTGGAAGGAGCGCTAAAACAGCGCTCCTTCCACAAGTCGCCGAAGGTGCACCACAAAAGCCTGGTGGTGCACCTTCAGCGACTCTTCCACTGCAGCGTGTGCGGACGCTCCAGCGGGAAGGCATCGTCGGAGCGCCGGCTGTGCAGAGGGGCTGGCGCTCCGACGATGTCTTTGGGAAGGGGTTGGGGCGCCCACCATGCGGCTGCCCCTCCCCTTCCTTGCCCCCAAAACGGCCCTTTGCGCCGTCTGCTTCCCCTATAGTTAACCTAAATGAGTTCCCACCTGCAGGGCCAGATGAACTGCATCCCAGAATACTGAAAGAACATGCTGACATATGCTCTGAACCATTTGCCTTTTTTTTTTTAAAAAAAGGGAAATTTTGGAGGTGAGTTGCCAGAGAACTGGAAATGAGCAAATATTGTTCCTCTCTTCAAAAAAAGGATGGAAGAAAGAAAGGGAAAGGAAGAGATAAGATAAGATAAAGATGTAGGTCAGGCCAGTCAGCCTGACCTCAATATCAGGAAAAATAACATAACTGTTTCCAGATATCTAGATGACAATGTAGTAATTAGTAAGAGCCAACATAGGTCTGTCAACAACAAATCCTGCCAAATTAATTCAAGTATGTGTGTGTGTGTGTGTGTATTGAATAGATCACTAGTTTAGTAGATGGTGGGAATGCTGTGGATGTTATTTATCTGGGTTTCAGCAAGGTATTTGAAAAAGGTCCCCATAATATTGATGATATTTTGCCACAGGATTCTGCCCTGAGACCATTACTCTTCATTATTCATTATTTTTTTACTAATGACTTAGATGATGGGGTGGAAGGAATCCTTATCACGTTTTCAGATAATACCAATAAGTATTGCACAAAAACAGGTGAAAGGAAACACACTGATGAAGCAAAGGTATACACACACACACACAGTTGTCCCTCCGTTTTCTCAGGGGATCCGTTCTGGAACACACACATCCCTGAGAAAATGGAAATTTGCATATATTCAAAGCCCACTGATTATAATGGGCATGCACTCCTGTGCATGGCTGCATGCAAGCACCACAGGCGCGTGCACCATTTTAATTCCGCCCCACCTTGCCACTGCGAAAAGCAAGACTGTGGACTCCAAGTCCGTAAATTAGAAGGGACAACTGTATACACACAGAGAAAGAGCAATTAAACTTGATGAAAACATGGGGTGCTAAACACAAACGGGGTGCATTAATAGTTTCTCCTTCTCCCTCGATAGACCCCATTTATCCTACCTTGGAGGTGCACCTGGACGAGTAGATATGATGGCGTTGGAAAAGTGAAACCACAGCACTCTCCCTGCACAATGTGGAAAACAGTGAAGGAAACAGAGCTGAGGGGTGAGGCTAAGGAGATGGGGCAGGGCTTGAAAAGAAGGCTGCGGGCCAGATCCCAACTCTACCTTAAGCCCAATCAGCTTTCCTCTGAATGCTACCAAACTATATAACTAGTGGAGAAACACTGCAGGCATTCTGCTTGTTTCTTTGAATTGTTTGTAGCTTGACTGGGAAAACAGCTGCAGCAGTGAGCTGTCCATGGTCCTTGCCACCTGCAGCCTATTCTGGACTTTTGATGTGCAAGATATACTTATGGTCTGTAATAACTTTTGAATACAAAATAAATGTCCAGGAAAAGCCATCTCATATGCAAGAATTCTGTTTGGTAAAGTAGCCTTTGATTTCCCTAATTGAGAAAGTATTATTTTTCACATTACACTGAATTTTTAAAATATTATTTTTTCATTACCTTTCTTTAAAAAAAGAAAAATACTTTTGTCCTTGATTTAGTGATCCCTTTTAGAGTGTTAAAATCTGACTGCTACTATTAAAATATTTAGGCCTCCATATAAGCTTAATATGACTGACTCTAACCTTTTTAGGATTAAACATAGTTTCAGATGTAGTACAAGAGATCTACTGAATGCTAAAAGGATTATTCAGCCTAACTAATTTCAAATGCAACTTGGTGTTATGTTACCAATCACTGGACAAATGTGAAAATTGATACAGGTTTGTAATTAGTGCAATATCTTAGTAATATGACTGCTATTTCTAGGTGGAATTTACAAATAGACTTAAATTTGGACATATAGGGCCTTTGCAGACTGCTAGAAATAGTGCAAATTGAGTCCACTTTAACTGCCCTGGCTCAGTGCTAGGGAATCATGGGAATTGTATTTTTTTTCTGAGACATCAAGCCTTCTCTGTCAGAGAGCTCTGGTGCCACAATAAACTACAGTTTCCATGATTCCCTAGCACTGAGTCAGGGCAGTTAAAGTGGACTCTGCACTATTTCTGGTAGTCTGCAAAGGCCCTTAGTCATCTTTTACAGAAATGTACAACTAATGTAGTTATTTTTCTCCTTTTGTGTCTTTAATTTCCTGAATTTGTTATATTGGAACATTATAGTATGTAACAGATTCTTTTTTAATACGCATGTACAAGTCGGCCTCTTGTATAAGTGGAGGGAAGGTTTTAGGGCCAAAATAAATGGCTTTTGATATGACCCATGGATAAGTTGAGAGTAAAATTTAGGGAAATCTAACAAAGGATGTAAAGGGGAAAACACTTACTTACTTCCCTCCTTTTCTTTATCTGGACTTCTCCCGGCCACCTAACACCACCTACCTGGTGCTGGAAGAGAAGTTTTAACATCAGATTGGGAAGGGAAGGGAGCTAAATGGGGTGTTTGGTGGTGGTGAGAAAAGTTTTTAACATTGGATTGAAAAGGGAAGGACTTGGAGAGAAATAGGGTGTTTGATGGAAAGTCACTGGTTGACTTTGGACAGGTCTCAGCTTAAGAAAACGATACTGATAATTGTTGTTGTGTGTCTTCAAATAGTGTGCCTTCACAACGTGGCCCTAAGGTGACCTATCATGGGGTTTTCTTGGCATGTTTCTTCAGAGTGGGTTTGCCATTGCTATCTTCTGAGGCTGAGAGAGTGGGACTAGCCTAAGGTTACCCAGTGGGTTTACATGGATGAGCTGGGATTTGAAAACTGGTTTCATAGTCCAGTGCTCAAACCACTACACCATGTTGGTTCACATACAGAGCAAAGATATGATTAGAGAGTTCTTTACACAACTCACCACAAAATTGGGTTTTCATCTTTCACCTTTAAATAACATGCATGGGGGGGGGGCATTGCTTCTGTGACTGCTTCTAAGTAATGGAACTCTCTGCTGAGGAAAGCTAGGTTGGCTTCCTCTATGTTTCTTTTTTTTTTATTCTAACAGGCTTTTGGCAATTTACATTGGTTGCTGTGGAAGGGTTTTGTGTTTTCTTTTATTGGTGTGCTTTAAACTGCATTTTCCAGTCTTTTATGCTTGAATTTGTTATATATAAATCCAATAAATCCAATAAAAGGTAAAAATAATTTTTGGGTACATACACACATCATTCCACTTGCCTCGAAGGCTCAACTTTTTATCTTTTCTTGAGTACTTTATTTTTTAATCTTATCCAACTTATACAGTTGATTTTTAAATTGTGAACTTTAAATTATGGATTTTAAATTGGATTGTTTTTATGTGTATATCTTATTTGTCTTTTTAAACAGATGTTTTAGATTGATGTGTTTGAAATGATGTCATTTGTTAATTGTTGCCATCCCCACCTTGATCAATGGGGAGAGGTGGCTAACAAATTATTATTATTATTACTATGCATCCCAACTGGTTTTTTTTAATTTAACATAACTGGTTTTAGAATGTATTTGGCATTGAACAAATGGAAAGTTCTTCAGAATATGTCACTTATTTGTGAGGATACTCACCATGGGATGTTCATTAATTTTTATTAAACCAGGGGTCGACAACATATGGCCCACGGGCCGCACCCAGCCCGCCGAGGCCTGCCGACTGGCACACCCCGCCGCCATCGTGTGCGCTGCCACCACGCGCGTCACGCTGCCATTTTGTTTTCCAAAATGGCGGCCGCAACTCATTTGCGCATGCGCAGTACTCCTGTGCATGTGCAAACGAGCCGCGGCCGCCATTTTCAAAAACAAAATGGCGGCCGCAATTCATTTGCGTATGCGCCGAGTACTGTGCATGTGCAAACTAGTCACGCCGCCATTTTGTTTGCCAAAATGGTGGCCGTGGCTCGCTCGCGCATGCACAGTACTCCGGAAGTACTGTGCATGCGTGAGCGGGAGTGCGCGCGCACCACCATTCCCCCCCTGCCCGGCGGAAGACCCCAGGACCAGCGGACCGGCCCCAGGTAAGTAAATCTTGCCAACCCCTGTATTATATGAACGAAAAGCTGCTCTGCATACTTGTGAACAGAACTAACAGCTCTTCCATTCTGCAGAAATAAATGTTTGCCACCACTTTAATTGTCAAGGCTCCATCCTGTGTACATCCTGTGTAGTTTGGTAAAGTATTCAGCTTGGTCTGTCAGAGGTCTGGAGTCTCACCAAACTACAAATTCCAGGATTCTGTAGGATATAGTCATGGTAGTTAAAGTGGTAACAAACTAATTTACTTTTGCAGCGTGAATATTTGGTTAACCACTCTTTTCTCTGAGTATTTGGTTAACCACTCTTTTCTCTGAGCTTAAAGTCCACACTGCATCAGACACAGGCCAGCATTGTGTTTGTGTAACAGCCAATCAATTGCCTATGGGAAAGCCACCAAACTCCCTCTTTGGAAGTGATGAACTTTTGTAATTTGTTTCCAAGTTTGTAACAAATTTTCAATTTAGTTAACATACTCTGTATATATCTCATATACTCTCACGTTGTCTCATGAGCAGTGCATTTGAGGGTAAGGAGAACAGGTTGAATTTCTGAGTGACTATCAGCATACTAGGAACCGCAATTTGCCAAGAGTAGTATGATAAAGCATGTGCCTTAGGAAGTTTAAACATTCCTGTACTAATAGGATGAGCTGGAGGAGACCTTTGGAAAACATATCATCATTCTTTCACCCTCAAATGTTCCCTGAAAAAAATGAAATAAATTTAAGGCTGCAAGTATGCTGTTCAGCCATTGTAAGATACAATATAGAAAGTTATATAACAGTGGCAAGGCAAAGTCCTTTTTGTGTTATTGTAGCATCCAGTTTAATAGGGTCAGATTCTGAAACATGCTACTGTAACCTGAAGCAGCACTGTTTCCACCTGTGCAAACATGCCTCATCTCTAAATTTGTCTCATTTCCTCTCTTCCACACTCTTTATTGAAAAAATAAGTTATTCAAAAGTGTATTATTCTCACTTTCATTGTATGAATGAGCCTGGAATATTCCCAAGACAGTAAGATTAATCATGTACTTATTTGTGCAAATGAAAGGTTTTGCCAACCATGTCCTCATTTTTAATTGAAAACTGAAGAGCACCTATGCTATCAACTTTGTTTCCAAAATCTATATTATAGGATTATTATAGGATCTATGCAGATTCTTTGCTCACTAACCAAATGAATTGTGCATTGGGCATACAGAAATAACATTTTCTATGTGCTTTTTGCATTTTCAAAACCTGTGAACATGGATAACTCATGCATTTAAATAGGCACACAATGCATTTATTTCCCAAAAGCACAAAAGCAGAAATACATTTTCCCAGGATCTCAGAATCCATAAAGAGCCGTAATTATCTAAAGCTTTTATACAATGAAGAATTATGCTATTCTACAGCTATCTATTACCTGCTACTTGCTTAAAGCCATTATCTCACACAGCAAAAGGTAATTTCATGCAATTGGCCACCATTTATTCCATACATTACTAAATCCTAACCTGAGAACTCATTATGGGATGAAGGTGGTATGAAGGTGAGCATGGCTTCTCAGAAAATATATTATAGCACAGGTTCTGGCTGGTTTTACCAGACTCATCTTGATGGTTTCTTGTGTTTAATTGTTTTCCTCCCCTGCTCCTCATAATAGGCAAAGGCAAAGAGGTTCCTTACAGTTCACCTATTTGTTACAGGTCAGGACCTCATAGCACATTTACAACAATAATAATTTAAAAAGTCAGTTCTATTTGTAATAATTTCCTGAATAAATGTTATCCTTAAGCCTAAACAGATGGGCAAGGTACCATGGGCAAACTCCCCACAGAATCCTCCCTGAAGTTTCCACTCAGGTCAGTCCTGGGCCAGGGCAGTGATGGGCAGGTATTCACACACCTGCTTGCTGCTGCACCATAGATCCACCACTACTGCTGCCATATACACCCTTACATGCTGCCACTATTGCATCTGCCCAAAGGCTCCACCATGGGCCATAAGAGTGAAAACAGGGTGCCTGGCTACACCCATGTCACTAGGCACCCCCTTCAGATGTCACAGCCCACAGTGGGTGTCTTCAGAGTGGACACAATGGTAGCAGCAAGTAAGGGATGTGCAGAGCCATGTGGTCTGCAAGCTGTCACCATAGGGTTTTTATGGAGTTTCCAGCAAACAACTGATCTTTTTAGACTGGATTAAAACCCATTTGGGCTGGGATTGGGCTAAAACCACCAGATCAGCATCCAGACTGGCAGATACCAGCCTGGAATTAACAGCCTGTGTCATCCATCTTGCATAAGTGTATGAAGACATTTTAAGCCTTCTAGAGACCATGTGAATGCTTCTTCAAATTCATCCAAGGATAACTTTTTCTTTCAGCAGCCTTCACTTTTCATTTCATTGGCCAAATTTACAGATCTGTGTTTTTCTTTAGCATACTTTAACATGATGAGAAAGGTTTATCTGCTCTCATCTTTTCTCTCTTTTTTTCCATACTTGCTCAGTAAAGGATTCTGAACATTGTTTCTTATCTGTTGTAGACAGGCACACACAACTACAGTAGGGTTGGCTAGAGCAGAATCCCATCCTTACCCAGCTCAAGCTTTATTGCATTGTTGCTGAAAGTCTGTGTTTCTTTAGCCCTGGTTCACCATCTTCCAAATGCTGATGCTGCTAAAATACTTCCAGCCAGACAGAGGACAAGGGGGGAAAGGTAGCTGGGCAAGTGTAAAGGATGTAGAAAAAAACGAGCTTTTTTGTCATAGGCAGTTAACTGAAGTGTATCTACAGTAAAAATAATTTTTGTTTTAAACAAAATTCTATTATTTCACTCAATACTCTTCTATTGTGACCTGATATAAAAATGTGGATTTTAGCTGTGAATAGAATACTAAATATTGTTACTTTGTTCAAAGACAATTTAAACTATATCCCATAAACAACTAGTTACTATGAAACCGGTCTACTGGGACTGGGACTTTCTGGGCTAGTGGTTGTAAAATCA
This sequence comes from Phrynosoma blainvillii, assembly GCA_026167975.1. NCBI lineage: Eukaryota > Metazoa > Chordata > Lepidosauria > Squamata > Phrynosomatidae > Phrynosoma > Phrynosoma blainvillii. The sequence continues at coordinate 52,174,063 of JANUYF010000004.1, forward strand.
TAAACCCACTAAATGTTGAACATTCAAGAGAGAGAGAAAAAACTATATAGGATTCTTGGATTTTTCCTTTAGCAGTAATTACATTTATCACAGCAAACAGAAAGTACTTGCAGACATTTGTCTTTAAAAGTGCTAAAACAATATTAAATCAAACCAGCAGGAATATACAATTTTTAAATAGATTATGTAGTGGAAAGACAATTAAGACTTCAGTTTTCCTTCTCTCACACACACAGAGAGCACTTCTTTGTGACAGGCTCTGTAACTCCTTATAACAGGGAATGTTTTGATTATCACATCAGCTTTTCCCCCCTCCATGTGCTGTTTCTGGATTTACTCAGTGGGAAAATGTGGTCAGCTAGGGAAATTCTATGCCCCATGAGATTTTGGTTAAGCTGCAACATAAATCTCCTGTCTTATGTTGTTTGTTTCCCATGACAAAGCTAGGATTTTGGAAATAATGAGACTTAGCCTTTTCTTTCAAAAGGGAAAATTCACAGGGAGTTCACCATGAAATTGATTTAACAGCATGGGATTCAAAACGATAGTAGTTCTTGGTTTATTGTACACATTTTTCATCTAGGCACAATTCAACAAACAGTAAGCATGACTGAAACCAACAGGAGTTAAACTCTGTGTAACTCTCTGCTTTTTAGAGCAGCTTTATAATCTTCCTTCACCATATTTTCTAAGAAATGTGCCCACTTAAGTTCAATGGGACTTATTTCCATTTTGTACACTTAGGACTGAGGCCATGCAAAGAAAGCCTATGTTTGTTTACTCAGAAATATATCCCATGTAATTCAATGGGACATTTTTACACAGGAGATTTCCTTCCTTCTCTCCATTCAACTCATGACCTCCTCCATATTTCTTTTAACCAGAAGAACTTCAATAAAACAGGTTCAGGGAATGTATTTCTCTCCAATGTTGTTGGACTTCAACTCCTATCAGTTGTACCCAGTACACTCAATGATGAGAGTTGAGGGAACTGAAATCTATAGACATACGAAGGGCCATATGCTTCTTAACTCTGTAATATTTGAGGCACATATGCATTTTTTTATGAAACTAAGGTATAAGCAACAGCAATTACAGATTATCAGGATTATTCGTGTTCTGTAATGAACACTATTTTATAGTCAAGAAAGAAATCAACCCACAGTATACATGAGAACACTTGGAAGACATTTGTGAAACGGTGTGCAAAGCATTGAGTGGTGCTGGAAGAGGTATCAGTGAAAGATATATTGGCTTTTCTACAGAATGGTTTGGAAAAAGGTTTAAGATGGAATACTCTAAAGGGAAAACTATCAAACTTGTCATCAGTTTGATTATCTTCGCATTCACAGATAAAGAGCTTTCTAAGGATTGCAACTTTAATTGCTTCATCAGCACTTCATAGATTTCCTTCTTGGGACTTAACTTGGGTAATCTGAGCCTTTGAGAAACATCCTTATACTGTTTCTCATTCATAGTACTCTTTTTAGTGGCTATTACATCGGGACATCAAGTCTTGGAGTTGGCTTCACTTTCAATAAACCCAATTTGTAGATTTGAGGAAGAACTCGCCTTAGGAGGCATCTCAATTCCTATAGGGAGGCTTTACGTGCAGCGCATAAATCTTTCTGTTCTGCTCGTATTGCGTCTGCCGAGTCACACCAGCAAAGCTGTTTAGGGTGGTAGGGAAGTTGACAAAGGTTCCTCCTGTGCCAAACCCCCTGCTTAACCCTCCGTCAGCCTGCTGTGAGGCATTTAATATCTTCTTTGCAGATAAAATCTCTCGGATAAGAGCCGACTTGGACGCCATTGTTTTGGCAGAATCTGTAGACGAGGTATCCAGGAACTCTGTTGATGACATTTTACTGGATCATTTCCAATCTGTGAGTACTGATGACGTGGACAAGCTACTTGGAAGGATGAGGAAGACGACTTGCCCCCTCGATCCTTGTTCATCTTGGCTGGTCGTACAGGGGGGTGACGCGTTGAGGGTGTTCCTTTGGGACACGATCAACGCATCACTCAGGGAGGGTAGTGTACCATCCTGCTTAAAGGAGGCGGCGGTTAGGCCACTCCTGAAAAAACCTTCCCTGGACCCCCTGGATAGAAATAACTATAGACCAGTCTCCTTGCTCCCATTTTTGAGCAAGGTGATTGAGAGGGCAGTTGCTTCCCAACTCCAAGCAGTCTTGGATGAAACCAATTATCTTGATCCATTTCAAACCGGCTTCAGGACAGGATATGGAGACTGCCATGGTTGCCCTGACCGATGACCTCCGCCTGGGCATTGATAGGGGTAGTGTGACCCTGTTGGTGCTCTTGGATCTCTCAGCGGCCTTTGATACTATAGACCATGCCATCCTCTTGGAGCGCCTGAGAGAGTTAGGAATTGGAGGCACTGCTCTGCAGTGGTTCCGTTCCTTCCTCTCGGGCAGATCCCAGAGGGTGAGGCTCGGGGACAGTTGCTCTTCCAAAACAGAGCTTAATTGTGGCGTCCCCCAAGGCGCCATCCTGTCCCCGATGCTATTTAATATCTATATGAAGCCGCTGGGCGAGATCATTCGGAGGCATGGAGCACGGTGTCTTCAGTACGCTGATGACACCCAGATATACTTTTCCATGACCAGATCATCGTCTCAGACTTCAGATGGCGTCTCTCCTCTCAATGACTCTTTCAGAGCGGTAATGGATTGGATGAGGAAAAACAGATTGAAGTTGAATCCAGACAAAACGGAGATACTAACAATTACAGGCCCCAAACCAGATCTGGGAATACAGCTTCCAGTCCTGGATGGAGTCACACTCTCCTTCAAGGACTGTGTTTGCAGTCTGGGGGTACTCCTTGACTCATCGCTTCACATGACTAGTCAGGTGAATGCAGCGGTCAGGAGCACCTGTTATCAGCTTCGGCTGATACGCCAGCTGCGCCCTTATCTGGATATGAGGGATCTGGAAGCTGTGGTACACGCCCTGGTAACCTCTCATCTGGATGACTGCAACGCACTCTACATGGGGCTACCCTTGTGCCTAACCCGGAAACTACAACTGGTACAAAATATGGCAGCCAGGTTAATTACAGGAACATCCAGAAGGGAGCACATAACACCAGTGCTTAAATCCCTCCACTGGCTGCCGATTAGTTTCCAGGCGCAGTACAAGGTGTTGGTTTTGACCTTTAAAGCCCTACATGGCTTGGGTCCATCTTATCTTAGGGACAGCCTCTCCCCGTATGATTCCCTCCTGTGCCCTTCGGTCCTCTGGAAGGAATCTGTTACTGCCAATAAAAACTAGGCTGTCTCAGACCTCCCAGAGGACCTTCTCTGCTACCGCTCCCAGACTCTGGAATGGCCTGCCAGACGTGATCCGTCTCACTACTACTCTTGCTGCTTTCAAAAAAGCAGTAAAGACCGATCTTTTCCGACAGGCCTTCCCAGAATAACAGCTGTTGTACGGAGATGAGTTTTTATCCTTACCTGGCACAACTGATCCTTTGTTGTTATTTTATTGTTTTAATTGCACTGTTATATTTAAACTCTTCTTTGGTTTAATTTTGTTTTAAGGGGTGGGAGGGTGGATTAGGGGAGGAGGGAATGTTTTAACTTGGTTTGTTTTAAATGTTGTAACCCGCCTCGATTGCCATGCAGAGGGGCAGGCTATAAATAAAAATTATTATTATTATTATTATTGTTGTTGTTGTCATCATTTCAGGCCTAAATCATTGTTGGCTACAGTAGGATACTGGAGGTAGTCAAGTGTTAGATTTGCCCACATTTTGTCCAAATCCAAAACATCTTCTGGAATTAAAGTGGCATTCATTGGCTGTCAAAAAACAGTAAAAAATTACTTGAAAAGAACAACAATGATTTAGGAGAACAGCACTGTTCGTATCATTCAATCTGATATCGATGTGACAAAGAGCATCTAAACAAATGTTGTCCAAATAGCTGAAAGGCTGCATTTATCAAAGTTACAACTTGGCAAAAGTACCTAGACCAAAGTAGGTTTGGGCACATTCTACCAGGTCAGTGGTGACAATGACAGCCTAAAGAGTAGTGGCTTCAATAGAGAAAGTGTTTAAGGCTGTGGGATTGACGGAGCTATCTAAACTCTCATTTCCAGGAAGACCTATTTCTTGAAACCAGAGACTGAGCAGTAACTGATTATCTGAGACATCTGTGGATTGAGGCAGACTTATTAAACACCTCCCCCCCCCAGCTCTATTCTGTCATCACAGACATGAACAGTAGTCCCAAAAGAAAGAAATATCTGGTTGTTTTGGTAATCACTACTAGGCCAAAGATTCCTTTTCCTTGGAGAGCTACTGAATCCCTGAAATTCACCAACAGAGTGGTAGCTGGAAGAATGCTGAGGGGGACTTGTATATACCATTGTGCCTTCATACTAATTATTTTCTGTTCCATTTTATTTTAAACCTACTATAACCACTTAATTGGGGGTATGAATACTCCCTCCCAAAGGAGAGAAATTATATATATATATAAACTATATATAGAGAGAGTCAGTCCTCCATATATATATATATATATGGAGGACTGACTCTCTCTATATATAGTTTACCCAAACTCTAACAGTGATAGTTTAAATTTGAGATTATGGCACATGAAAACATCCTCTCATAGATTATAGACTCTTGTATTGTGACTTGTGTATACAAATGTCCCTCATATCTGTTTAGGTCATATAGTCACCTAAACAGGCTGGTAGTATCCTCCGTAACAGTAACCCGACAGCAGGGCACACCATTGCTTATAAAAAGTCAGTGTTTTCAGGAGGGAGTGTACACCAAGCCAGCTAGAAGGTTTGCATTAGCCTAACATTTGCTCCTTATAGGAAATGACACAAAAGCATTATAGATCATTTACTCGCAACTTCTGTCTTCCTGATGTAAATAGATCTTGGTACCATAGCAAGTTTTCATTTGATAACTATGATTTATGGGTTTTCTGTACTTCAGTAGCCTTCCTTATCCTCATTTCAGGCACTGTAAAAAATGAATTCTAATTTCTTCAGAAGTGATATACCATAGGTCTGAGGGAACAGTCAAGGGCAGACAAGACTCCCTTTTCCAAAACATAATCTTCCTGTCATTCACGAACAGTAACATTATGTTATGTATTTGGAGGCCTGAGTGGACAAGGATTAGCATATTGTTCCTTCTGACTGTAATCAAGAGCTGCTTAAGTAGCAGCCCTGATATTTACAGATCATAAAGCTTAATTCATATTGTAGGGTTTAAATCATAAACAGACAAGACAGATTTCTTTGAAAATAACAGCATCACACTACATCTTTACAAGCAAGGTTAGAAAGAATTTCTGGAAGTCATATTCAACCAACATTCCCCAAACAGGCAGCCTTCAGGAAGAGGCAGCTTTAAAACAAAGAGAATAGCTATGACATAAAACCAAACTGGATGTTGCCCAAATTTTGGCTTAGAACCACCAAAGTTTGTTGGTTACAACTAATCACTGGAGCTTTGCTGTAGAACAGCATGTAGCAAAAGGTAAGGTGATAAAACTGGTATAGAGTCACTCCTCCATATCCACGGATTCTGCATCCATAGATTCAACTATCCATGGCTTGGAAATATATATATATTTTAATTCCAAAAAGCAAACCTTGATTTTGCCATTTTATATAAGGGACAACATTTTACTACCCCACTGTATATAATGAGACTTGAGCATCCACAGATTTTGGTATTCATGGAGGGTGGTCTTGGATACCAAGGGTGCACTTGTATATGTGTTTCTTCAAAGTTTCTGGCTAATCTTCTCTACTTACAGAAAACTAAATTGGCTAGAACTGCCACTTGAAAACCCTTCTCAATAATGATTTTACTTTTTTAAAAAAAAAATCAAAGGTCTTGCAGTTTTGTTGGCTCCTTGGGTGACTTAGCTGCTTCACTTTTTGGCTCTCATATTGTACATGGAAAAAATAAATACTAGCTGCCAAAGCCAGAAAGCTTTCATATTGATTAGATCCCTTCCAAATGGCTAGGATTATAAAGTGTTCTAAGGCAACTGTATGAAATCCCAGTAGTCATGAAGCCAAATCTTCCATTATACAGGTGCATTTCTGAGACCATTCATACCCTGGATCATCTTTGAAAAGTCACAGAAATGCAGGTAACTAATCAAATGTACAGGCAGAAAGAGTTACAAATTGTATATAAAGCTTATATGTACTTGTAACAATTGTTCACATTGGTAGAATTCAAAGATATAGCCTTGTTACAGTATGTAAAGAGATCTTGTAGCACCTTTGAGACTAACTGAAAGAAAGAAGTTGGCAGCATGAGCTTTTGTAGTCTAAAGTCTACATCCTCAGATGCATATGAGGCTGTAGACTTTAGTCCACAAAACTTCATGATGCCAACTTCTTTCTTTAGTGTGAAGAGGTGTAATGTGCACAAAGTAACACTATTCCAATGCCAGATCAGGTCAAATGGCAGACAGCCAAAAAAAATAAATGGAATGAAAGGGAAAGAGTTATGGCATCCAAAGGTCTATTAACCCCTGTTCAACTGAAGGCACTCCTTCTGAATGTGCTATTTCCTGATATTTTACTTGAATAAGGCTAACTTTGGAAACCTACATTGTATAGTGGTTTGATTGTTGGACTAGAACTCTGGGAGCCCACAGTTCAAGTTCCTTTTTAGTCACAGAAACACACTGGGAGACTTTGGATAAGTCACAGTCTCTCAACTTCAGGGGAAAGTAAAGACAAACTTCCTCTGAATAAATCTTTCCAAGAAAAAAAAACTCCTGTGATAGGCTCTCCATAAGTCAGAGTCAAGTCAAAGGAATATAACAACAAAAAGGATAGCTTTGGGGGGTTGCAGACTGCCAGAAATAGTGCAAATTGAGTCCACTTTTAGGGTTAGGGTTAGTGCTAGGGAATCATGGGAATTGTTTTTTTTCTGAGACATTGAGCCTTCTCTGTCAGAGCGCTCTGGTGCCACAATAAAATACAATTTCCATGATTGCCTAACTCTAACCCTAACCCTAAATGTGGATTCAATTTGCACTATTTCTGGCAGTCTGCAACCCCCTTTAGTGTCTCAGTCAGACTTGCTGTTTTTCAAAACTGAAGGCAGCAGCTGTGCTTCTTTGGCCTGAATCCTATTGGTAGTTCCCACCAGGACAGAGCTACTGAATCAATTGTTGAAAAACAAGCCAAGGCTTATATAAATCCATTGATCCAATGAATCCAAAATCTGAGTTTTTAAATTAAGTTTTAACAAATGGCAGTGCAAGTCAGGGACTTTTTTTAAGGCATTTGGGACAGTGCATTTACTCTATCCAAATTTAGAACAAGAATGCATAAAATTGATTTGGAAAATTAAAAAAAACACATTTACAAGAATGACTGGCTATTCTTCTTCTACCTGGCACATCTTGCACAGATGTTCAATGTGACCTTGGCTTGTGGTTCTGCTGTATGTGTACTTCGTGTTTGATTAAATTTGCTCCCAGAAGAAATGACACTGGTTACCCCTTCCATTCTTAAATCATCAAGATCCTCTGCAAATTAAACATAGAAAAGAAAAGCAAGTGTAGCATTAAACAAACATTCACAGTTAACAACAGCTTATGTTAGAACCATTTGGGATTTTCCAGTGGTAAAACAGAGAACTTGGAAAACAAGCAAAATGACTTACACCAACAAATGAGGTCATATATAATATGCAAGTCCTATATGCATATGCATATATACACAAAGCATAGTCCCAAGCTAAACTTAAAAGTATTTACCTATGTGAAATACACATTTATATGGTTGGGGCACAATAGAGGCATGTTGTATAGCAATTATAGTAGTGGATCCCCCTGTACCATTCTCACATAGATCTTCCAATAGGGAGAATATAACCCAGGAAAAATTATTTATTCACCCCCAAATTGTTGTTAATTGACATAAAAATGAGAGAACTCCAAGACAATCTTTCATCGATAGTCCTGTTCAAGTCCTGTAAACTTAGATTTGTAGCTTCCCTAATTGACTCTTTCCACCTGGAATGTGGTTTTCCTCCTTTCCTATTGTCTCCCACATTTCCAAACATTATTGTCTTTTCTAATTAGTAATGTCATCTCATGATATAGCCAAAGTACAATAGCCTCAGTTGGCTCATTTTGGCTTCTAGGGAAAGTTGAAAATTGATCTACCCCATTTACTAGTCATTTTGGCAGTTCATGTTATCTGCAGAACTCTTCTGCTGCACTACATTGTCCAGTTTTAACAACCATACATAGAAGCTGGAATATAATGGTATGGACAAATCATTCGTATTCAATGATATGTCATTATACTGAGGATCTTACCAGGTTTCATCACAGTCACCCTTCCAAGTCTTAGCCTTCTTCTGATATCTTTAATACAATCTCCATGTTGACTGATGACTAATTAAAGCAGGGGTAGGCAACCTGTCCCTTTTAAGGGCCGAGGGACTTCAGCTCCCAGAATCCCAGGAGCTATTGGCCAACATGGGACTATTGGCCAACATGGCTGAGGTCTCTGGGAGCTCAAGTCCGTCGGCACTTGAAGGGGACAGGTTGCCTACCCCTGGATTAAAGGTACAGAAAAACTTAAAGTCATGTAAATCATCTGTGGTCATTATTTTGTTCTCTTAATAATCAGCTGTAACCCTGATTTTGCATGTTCTTCCTTGATCATCTTCAATAGATATTCCAAGTTTTTGCTATTTTCTGCTAGTAGAATGATGTCATCAGTATATATTAAATTGTTGGTGTTTCTCCCCCCCCCCTCAATTTTTCACTCCTTCTTCCTCTAGGTCTAATCCAACTTTTCATATGATATGTTCTGTATATTCATCAAACAGACATGGGTAATAAAATACAGCTTTTCCTGACACACACACACACACACCACTAACTGGAAACCATTATGTTTCTCCATATTGTACCATTACACTGGTCTCCTGTCCTAAGGATAAATGGCATAGTAAGACAATCACATGTTGTGGTACACCAATTTCTTTTAGAGCAATCCATGGTTTTTCAAGATCTGCACAAAGACTTTGTTATAGGCTGGCTTCCCCCTGAAATTCTTTTGTGTGCTCTGTTATCCAATATATGTTTACTATATGATTCCTTGTGCCTCTTCCTTTCTTGAAGCCAGGTTGGACATCTGGTATTTTCCACTCCATATACGGTAAAAGGCCTTAGTGTAAATTTTGAATATCGCTTTTCAGCATACGAGAATAATGTGATGATCCTATAAAGACTGCAATCCCTGGGGTCCCCTTTCTTAGGGACTGGGATGTATCATGAGCAGTTCCAATCTGAGGGTCACTGTTTTGTTTTCCAAATTTGTTGACAGATTTTAGTTAGAATCTATCAGTATGCTATAGAGTCTCATCAACAAAATCGTCTGCTTTGAAGAGAATGGGATATGTTTTGCCCAGCCATTTAAATGCCTTGTGTTCTATGGTAACCAAAATGGCATTACATTTCTTCTTTCTTTCTTTCTTTCTTTCTTTTTCTTTCTTTCTTTCTCTCTCTCTCTCTCTCTCTTTCTTTCTTTCTGTATGCTTATATCCCTTTCCCCAATAAATTCTGGCTTTTGAAAGTAAATGCCACTGGTTGTTTAGTAGCCCTCGTGATGTTAGAAGGTGCTTCCCCCAAGAAATTTTCCTTCCATTGTACATACACCATTCAAACTGATGAAGATTTAAAAGCTTCACTTGACTTCCAGCCAATGTAATATGGGAAATAAGGGAGTAGTGGCAGTGAGTCTATCATCATCATCATCATCACCACCACCACCTACTTTTCCCCTTAAAACTCAGACTAAAAGCAGCTCACAATTACAAGCATACAAAAAAGAGCATTACAATAGAATATTATTTTCAGTATTAAAATCATTTGGTATAACCAGGCCATATTTCCTATATTGAGCTAAGTGTGGCAGAGTTAAAGGAGGTATATGGCATATTGGCTAAATTACAAGTCTTGAAGCCAAAGACTTCATAGTCTTCACTTTTTATGTCAAGGTCCTTCCTTTCCACGGTGCATTCCCATCCCCAAGGAAGGGGACACCAGGAATTGCAGTAATCACAGGACTATTGCATTGGTCAGAAGTACCAAGAATGGACAAATAACAAATGAAGTTTAGATGTCCATTTTTATAGCACTCACAATTACACTCCCCGCTCAGCCATCGCAGCCCATTGGATAACTCTGGGCAAATCATATTCTCTCACCCTCAGAGGATGGCAATGGCAAACCTCCTCTGAAGAAACTTAGCAAGAAAATCCCATTATAGGGTTGCCATAAGTCAGAAATGACTTGAAAGTAAACAACAACAACCAAATACAGTAGCAAAATATGTAATTCTACTCTGGTTAGTGGCTAAATAAATGCTCTCCCACACAGCAAAATGACAAATTGCAAACAATGAAAATTCTCTGAAACTTCTGGTTTAACATTTATTTCACATGGAGCTGCTTCACTGGTCATGTGCACTTGAATATGGCACCTGTTTAATTGTTTGGTATTTTCATTGTTTGTTTTTTCTGGTGTGATTTGTTTTGCTTTTGTTTGTTCACTTGTTTTTTGAGAAAGCAAAATAAAAATGTTCATTATTAACAATCAGTGATTACAAATGTATTACAAATTACAAATGTTTGGTTATCAATATGAATAGGTAATTTCACCCAAAGACACTTATTTTGGACATGCTTCCAATGTACAGAAAACAGCTTTTATTTTTATTTTAAAAAATAACAGTAGATTTTCCTGCCCAATGAACTATATACTGCACTGCATTAAATCTATTGCATGAGATCATTTTTATTAAGAACTTGTTAGCCTCTTCCACACAACTAAAATATGCTTATCAGTACATTAGTGAAACCGTACAGAAAACTCATTAGTGCCCTCAAGTGGCAAACAACCTAATATCAGAAATAATGTTATACCAAAAGGTTACTCTGTGCATTACTAACTTAATTGACTCAGTACAACAAACTTCTAAATTTCTGAAGTTTGTCTATAACTGTTACAATTTAGCTCTCTGCGAGTAGCTTCTCTATGTATGGTTCTTCCAAAAGCAAATTATATGTCCAAATACATCACTTTAAGGCAGCTTTCATCAGCAAGCAGCAGCGATTGGGTCTTTGGCAATCAGGGCCACCATACACAGGAGCCACAAAGGGACGTGGAATACTCTTGACTTTCGTCGTCTGCTGCTAACAACTAATAAGTGTTTTAAAGGTAGATGGAGCTTAACTGGCATGCTGATTATACTGAAGCTCTTCCTCCAAGAGGGGCCAGTGAACTTGCTGTCACCATTTGCTTTAGACCCAAGATGGGGCCTTTGCAGACTGCCAGAAATAGTGCACATTAAATTGAGGCACTGCCCTGGCTCAGTGCTAGGGATTCATGGGAATTGTATTTTTTTCTGGGACATTGAGCCTTCTCTGTCAGAGAGCTCTGGTGCCACAATAAATTACAGTTTTCATGATTCCCTAGCACTGAGCCAGGGCAGTGCCTCAATTTAATGTGCACTATTTCTGGCAGTCTGCAAAGACCCATGGTCTAGTTCCTTCTCTGTTAATTTCCAGGGTGGAAGGGAACACATTATTGAACAGGTTAAGTGGTAAAGGCAAAGCTATCATTTTTCAAGCATGAAGAGCCCTTATATTACTTGCTACAAAGAAAAGGCCTGATCAACCTTCAACGAACAAGCGTCAATCTGCCTCACTCTGAAAACAGAAAGATTGAGAGGAAAAACCTAAATGACTGATACTGTTTCATCCATGGGCTAAATAGAGACATGGAAAAGAGGAGTGTGTATTTTTAAAAATGGGAAGCATATATAGAAACTTAAACACATAGGGCCTTTACAGACTGCCAGAAATAATGCAGCTTGAGGTCACTTTAACTGTCCTGGCTCAGTGCTAAGGAATCATGGGAACTATAGTTATTGTGGCACCAGAGCTCTCTGACAGAGAAGGCTCAATGTCCCAGGAAAAAAAATACAATTCCTATGATTCCCTAGCACTGAGCCAGGACAGTTAAAGTGGTCTCAAGCTGCATTATTTCTGGCAGTCTGTAAAGGCCCATAGTGACATGCCATACCATTTCTTTTCTCCAACAAATCTTGAGCACATTATTATTATTAATAATAATAATAATAATAATAATAATAATAATAAATTTTTATTTATAGCCCGCCCCTCTGTGTGGCAATCGGGGCAGGGTACAACAAGTTAAAAAACAGAACAAAGTTAAAAGACATTCCCTCTTCCCATAACCCCATCCTCCCATCCCCCTAAAATAGAATTAAACAACAAATCCAATTAAAAAATGCCACATAGTTAAATTAAAAATAATTAAAAAAACATATGACAACACAGGAATCAAGGCAACAGGATTAAAAAACTCATCTCTCCACTGAGAGTTATTCCGGGAAGGCCTGCTGGAAGAGATCCATCTTTACTGCTTTCTTAAAAGCAGCAAGTGTAGTGATAAGACGGATCTCATCCAGCAGGAAATGATGGTCCAAAATGCACTGCAGAAATGCTGGAGATGATGGTCCAAAATGCACTACAGAAATAATCCAGTTTGAGATTGTTTTAACTGCCCTGGCTCAATGCTAGGGAATTCTGGGAACTGTAGTTTTGTAAGACATTTATCCTTCTGTCAGAGAGCTCTGGTGCCACAATAAACTACAATTCCCAGGATTCCCTAGCACTTAGCCAGGGCAGTTAAAGCAGTCGCAAACTGGATTACTTCTGCAGTGTGTTTTGGACCAATATCTTAGCAAAATCTCATTATAAAAGATCTGGAGTTCTGAGAATTCAACTTACATTAAGCATATGAAAAGCATTTTCTGTCCAAGTTCATGGATTCTGTCCATAATCACTGCAGTAGTACTATAGGACAAAAGATCTCCCCCTCTCCATCAGTTCCAAATACAGATTTCATAAGCAGTTTAAAACAAGGTTTACTGTGGGAAAGTAAATATAAGAGAACCAACTACAGCCAAATTCGCCATTAAGGTAACTGAAAACTCTTTCTCCAATTATATTATAGAGTCCTGTTACATTAAAACACTGATCCCCAAAGAGTTACAGTGGCGCAAGCTACATGCATGTCAATGAAGCCACTGCTTTAGTAACATTTTTCAAAAAGTGACAGCAGATTGTCTCATATGATATAGCTACCAGATATGCTTATTCCCTGTGGAATTAGAGAAATCTCTACAGTGTGTAGCACTTGAGAGAAATATGAGGATTTTTTTCTATCACTACCTGTTTGGAGGAAATATACTTTTTCATATCTCATTATGAGAAATCAACTTCTAGACTACAGTGGAAGCCATTTGGGCAAACATCATGTTATCCCTGGGCTCCATATTCTGCAAAGCACAACACTGCTGTTGAATCCTCATCAATCAATCAATCAATCAATGTTATAAATAAAAAATTGGAAACATTTGTGGAGACATTTAAATTGGCTTCCTTGTGACAGTCACAGTACACAGACTGGCCTTGTACTAAGATGGACAAAGATAAAAGCCTGGGGTGGACAGAAGGTTGTAACAAAGACCATTGTAATTTGAAGAGGAAGGCAAAAGGGAGGAGGAACTTTAAGAGCTCCAACAGGGAGACCACCCCAGACATAGCAAGCAATAGCAGTAACAAGTACATTTCTATACCAGTACACCTAAGCACTCCCTAAGCAGTTTACAATGTGTAAGCTAATTGCCCCCAACAAGCTGGTTACTCATTTTAGTGACCTATTGAAGGATGCCAGGCTGAGTCGACCATGTAGCCCTGGGATCGAACTCACAACCTTGTGGCTGTGAATGACTGCAGCACAGACATTTAAGCACTGTGCCACCAGGGCTCAGACATGTGGAACAGAATGGTAGAAGACAAGTCCAATGCATATGTTCATTACTGGAAGAAACGGTGCTGCTGATTGTGAAGAAAAAAGCTTCTGACGATGGTCAGCGTTCTTGCCAGCTACTGCTGTACCTCCAAATCCCACTGTTTAGAGTGGATGTAGAACAGGTAAGGAATTCTTCCTAAACACATAATTGGTTAAGTGGTGCTTTAGACCTCTGCCATTCTGGTTTTTAACTATCAGCAGGCCTGTGCTTATGACAGAAATTCAAAAGGAAAAGCTATTTCCAGCATTGATGCAGGTCAGTAGCTGTACCAAATAGATTTGGTTCTGTTTTGACTCCCAACCTCCTGACAATGTGACGGCCCTGCATGTGCAACCATAATGTTTACCAGGATATAAATAAAACTTTCCATTAGTAAAGTTCTGTTAGTCTAATCATCTAATTTAAATATAGAGTGTGCTAGTTTAACACTCATATTTACATGAATTCTTGAATATCTGATTCTGAAACAGCTTTACAATTTTCTTCTCCCTGGGGCTACTTGCTCTTCAGTATAATAGATTCTTTTTTTTCTAATTAGACTTATCTTTCTGGACTCTGTGCCAGGATAAATCAGCAACTAATGTGCAGCACAGTCTTATGTGTTTTTACTTGAAGTAAGCTCAGATGGGATTGAATTCCATGTAAGTGTGGACAGGCTTGTAACCCTAACCTTGCCAAACAAAAGAAAAGGCACCATTTATTATAACTGTTAGGGAATGTATGTCTTATTAACACAATAGAAGGAGTATACATGAGTATACATGAGATTGTGATGTACTATTTCAAATTCAATTTTTCTTTCACAAATTTTAGTAAAATTGAGATTTACAAAGTCATCAGATCAACCTAATACTTCCCACCTCAATTTTCAATATATTATAAATCCTGATATTAATTCTTGCAAGTGATTGCAGTGAGTTAAGATTGATTTACATTTCTGAAATAGTACTTTTCCTATTTTAGCTTGCAATGTAGTATTTCAATTTTTTTTGGTTCCTTATTTTTATTGATTGATGCTAGAAAGCAGCATTAGAAAAAAATAATTCAACAATTTTTTACAATTTAAATAACCAATCTCTATTAGCAAGTAAACTAATATCATTTTGTGGCTGGCATCTACTTACCTACAAAGGGCTGAGATAGTACTCTAATATCAATAAATGGAATAGAACAGGCAACATATAAACTGGCCCATCAAAAAAAGCAGTGATTCCGATTAGAACTAATACAATTCAATTTTGAAATTAATTTCTGGGAAAATGTAGAATTAAACTATTTCTTCAGTAAATTTCCATCCTATTCTACCTCCCAAACAGTCAAAGTAATACACAATGTCTGTTTCTCTTTTCCCCTCCTTCGTTTTTCCCCCATTTAGCCATCTGAGGTAGGATGAGGTGAGAGAAAGTGACTGGCCACTCAGCACAGCTGGATAAGGTTTTCATCTGAACCGAGATGCCCCCTTCTAAATTTCTGACCACTATTCAACACTAATGTTAACAAAATTACATGAGAAAAAAACAGTTTTTAAAATTCAGAAGTCATTTTGTGATCTTTCCTAAGAGTTTCTGCATCATACAGGAAAGAATGTAACAGATATTTCACACTAAATCTAGCATCAGCACATGCCACTAACTCAGCAATTACTAAAACTCATTATAATGCTAATTAAAATCATGGCATAAGTAATACTGAGCATTTATGCTGAACATATTGGTAACCTCTACTAT
Organism: Phrynosoma blainvillii; assembly: GCA_026167975.1. Lineage (NCBI taxonomy): Eukaryota > Metazoa > Chordata > Lepidosauria > Squamata > Phrynosomatidae > Phrynosoma > Phrynosoma blainvillii. The sequence goes on from JANUYF010000004.1 coordinate 52,189,734, forward strand.
TAAAACATAGTAAGAGGAGTAACATTGGGAGAAACCAAACTACTGTATTGAACAACAACAAAAGAAACCGAAAAATTGCCAGAACGACACACTGTTTTTGAAGCTTCGCATTTAAGGAAAATGGTCCTACATTAATTTGTCTGCCGAAATAGGTCTGGCCATCAGTCATGGAACTATTGCATGTGGCAAAGAATTGGGCTTTAAGGAAAAATCCATCCTGAAATACATCCAATATTTATTCTCAAAGTCCAAATTGCAAGGGAAGCTTGGTAGTAGTAAGAAGTAGGCAAGATGTTAAAGAATCTTATCTAAAACCACACTCAAAAGGGCAGCAGTTGTGTAAGCACCCACAAAAAATAAAGAAAAATGTTACAAAGCATACAACTGCAAACAGATTAACAAAATGTGTATATAAAACAAAAAATAGGAGGGAAAATGAATAGATTGAATCCCAGAGATATCTTTTATCATTAAGCTTCTCTAAACAAATAAACTATTTAATAGTTAATGACTGGTTCTGCTCTAGGGACATCAAGTTATATTGGCAATATAAACGAATGTGTCTGGAGCAGAGCTAGCAGTTTTGCATTCAATAATTTGTTCATTTGGAGAAACGTAACAGTAGAGTCAACCTATGATTATTATACCCAAGGCTTAGAATTCAGAGACATAGCTGTGTTAGACTGGACTGTCAGTGTACAACAGAATCTTGTAGCACCTTTGAGACTTAACTGTGTGGAAGAAGCTATAGAGTGTCTACAGAAGCTTATGCCACAGTTCACAGTCTCACAGGTGCTACATGATCCCTTTGCATACTGATGTACACAAAGCTTGTGAGATATCAAAGACATTTACTGGATTCAAGTGTGTTCAGTCTGAAAAAGATTTTCAGAACAGGTCTGTATTGCAAACATTTGTTAATTACAACTTCTTGTACCTGTATTTAGTCTGTCATTCACCATCTCTGTAACCCTGTATGTTGTTGGTGAGGGGAAAAGCCAACTCCTGGCGCAGTCTGGAGACGAGTCACTCAGATGCAGCCAAAATAACAACATAGCAGAGTTCCAAAAACAAAATTACCTAGCTATTGGTATTGGCAGTGAACTGACCACTTTTTACACACAAAAGAAGATGACTCACAGGCAATTGATTCATCCAAAGTTCTGGAGACTTTTATCTTCAGTTGCATTTTGTGCAATATGATACAATATTTACACACTCCTCTCAGTCAACTTTCAATCAACTACACCAGTTCCAAACTAACCCACAACTACCCACACTCTTGGTCCACTTATATAGAGTATTGGTTCTGAGTCATCATGCAGGGCCACATAGCATGATGCAACCTTGTAGCAACTTTGCATCATGCCATGTGCTCCTGACTCAGCAATTTGTGGCTGTCCCATTAAATGTGTCACTTGTCAATCAAAATATTTTCTTTTCTGTTTAAAGTCACATTACTCCAACATATGTTACACATTTAACTTTCTGTAAAAATTCCAGTCATTATCTTTCAGTAAACTGCTGTTTAGCTGTCCATAACTATGTGATATTTATTTCCCATTCTATTCTCACATTTATGTACGTATTTAGATAGTTTGTTTATAGCTGTGTACTTTGTATCATTTTTATGCAGCTAGAGAATCCTGTCTGCCATTTCTGATCTTTTCACTTAAGTTTACAAGAAACTTTCAAAACAATCTGGAACAGTTTAAAAACTGTTTCTCTGTATGACTGCTACTGATTTCTTATATCAATTTCATGAAATCTCAAGATGACATTTAAAAAAACTGGAAGAGATCATAGTTCTGTGGTAATCACATAGTCTGAAAGCATAGGATCCTGGTATTTCTGGCTTATACACTTAATGATTTCCAGTGGCCGGTGATGTGAAATCTCTTTCCCTGAAGTCCTGGAATGCTAGTGCCAATCACTAGTGCTAATCACTGTAGTTAATACTAGGCTAAAGTAGAAAACAGCCCAGGTTTGTTTGTTGTTGTTGTTTTGTAGGGTTCCCTCTGCTCCTAAGGGTAGGAGATCTGTTAGACTGTGATTCTGAAAGAAATTCTGTAACATTATTCATTAACTTGTATCATCACACATCTTTAAAAGGTTTGTAAAAGATTTGATCAAGATCGTAAGCATGAAACCATGGTGGTGTGGGGATTCAAATGAATTCAGCAAATTATAAATTGATATAAGGTTACCTTTAAGAAGACTTTCAGCAGCAGTCAAGGTTAGACAAGCAGCTGACAGTATGAGGAAAATCATTTGAATGAACAAGAGAAAGCAACAAAGGCTATATGATGACACAGAAGATCTAAAATTAGTGTGACATTGTGGGGAAATTGTATTTTCTTAATGATGGAGTGAAACACAATATATTAGTGACAGATTAGAGTAGGAAATATATCCCAGCCTTCACATTTTTATATTTTAAGTTTTTAATTAAGTCTACTACATTTTAAAAACCAAAAATTATCACATCTCCTGAAGACCTTATGAACATTTCCTAACCCTTTTATCACTTTATTATTTTATTATTATTTATTAAAAGCATTTATCATTTCTCTATCCACCAGATCCCAAATTGACACCATAAAAAGGTCAAAAGAATATTTTAAAAACATTTTTTAAAAACCTAATTCTAAAAACCAAATTAAAAATATTTAAAACAATTTCAAAATTTCATTTTAAAACTGGTTTCAAAAACCAAAGGCCATGTGAAATACACTCATCCCTCCCTGTTCGTAGACTTGGAGTCCGTGGTCTCGCCCATTTGTGGATGACAAGCAGGGAGGGATAAAATAGTGTGTGCACGCAGCACCACGCACAGGAGAGTGTGGCCATTAAAACAAATGGGACCCCAATATTGGCAATTTTCCCGATTCATGGGGGGGGGGGTCCTAGAACAGATCCCCCATGAATCGGAAGGGACAACAGTAATATCATTTTGGTTGCTCACCAGAAACTCAAGAGAAGCACAGTGAGCCAGACTTCTTTAGGGAAGGAGTTCCACAATCAAGGTGCTTCACTGAGAAAGGCTTGTTTCATGGACACAACTACCTAAGCATTTGGGTGTTATCTTCTTCAACATGATTAATTGTCTATATGAGAATGAGGAAGTTATATCACTCATGTAAAAAAAAAAAAAAGTATCAGAGACATATGATTATCCACTATCATTACTATTAAAACAGGAAGCACAAGGTAAATGTACCAAAGGCACAAACTTGTTTCATATTGTATGGAGATATAATTCATGTATATTCGCATCGTGCTGGGTTTCAACTACGAATGAATGCACATTAAAACATATCCAAAATTTACTTACAACTGCAGATTGCAAGGGAATGCTAAGTAGAGATGGGCAAACTGTCTTGCAGGCACAGTATTTCTCTACTGAACATACAATTTCTAGAGATAAAATTTCAGCATTGTTACTCTACTTACATATGCATACAACAATGCAAAATCCACTTGTATCCTGTCAAGTGAGAAGGGTGCATCTGCGCAGAAATGGCTTTCTAAAAAATATCTTAGAAGCAAAAGATGAAGAACAGCTGAGCTTCCACTTCCTAGATATTTTAAAGATTCACATGCTTGTTTCCATACATAGTGACACTTGGGAACAGGTGATAATAAAGGTAATAACAAGATATTTAAAGTGAATTAAAACTTCTTAAAATTACCCAGCAGTTCCATTGCATCATCCTCATTGTCAATATCTTCTTCTGTCACTGAAGGAGCTGTGCTTTGTACAGAATCAAATGAATCCTGGGAAAGCATAGCAGCTAGTAGTTTCTTATGTTGCTGCTGCTGATGTTTCAATCCTTTGGTCTTTGGTTCCATCTTTAAACTAGAAGAGAAAGAATTTCCTCCTTGATTTTCCTGTTTCTGTATAAATGAAATGTAGCAAGTTTCATCCCTTCAGAAGGGACTACCATGCCTGAGAATTTAACTAATTCTGCCCAAAAAGCTGAATTATAGGTAGACTGAAATCTATCCAGAAGGAGCTACAAAGTCTGCAAATTTCATTTGGTTCTATCAAAAGTTTAAAATCTAGTTGCTTTTTATTTTGCATTAATTTTTTGAGAGAAAATATATGGTAAGAAAAAGGGCAAAACCTGAAAAACTCCTGTCAAAATGCCTATAAAAATGCCCCTAATGAGTAAATTTTGAAAGTAATCATCTCTTGCTTGCCACACCAATAAGTTGACTTTGCTTTTACTAATCATATTCTTTTTGAAAAGTAATTATATGAACCCTTATTACTCAAGAAGTACAGTGGTCCCATGGCATCCGCTGAGGTTTGGTTCCAGGACCCCTCATGAATACTAAAATGCATGAATGCTCAAATCCTATTAAATATAGTAGCTTAGTAGAATTGTGTCCCTTATATAAAATGGCAAAATCAGGGTTTGCTTCTTAAAATGTATATTTTTAGAAAATATTTTCAAGCTGTGGATGTTTGAATCTGTGAATAATCCATGGATAAGGAGGGCTGACTAGTTGTTGCTTTTGAGATCTGCCCATTGGATACAGAGAGTGTCACACACCCATAAAACTCAGTTTTACAATACAGTCAGCCCTCTGTTTTTGTAGGGGATCCATTCTGGACCTCCCCCTCACGCGAAAACAGATTTGCCAACATTCAAGCCCCATAGGCTTGAATGGAGCATGCCCCCACAAGTGTGCCCCATTGATTTTAATGGAGGTTGCCCCTCCGTGAATATGCAAAACCATGGACTTCAAGTCCACTAGAACAGAGGGGTGACTGTACAGCAACTCTTCAATTTCTACTTCCACCAGGCCATCAAACTGGCTTTTTAAATTTTATTTATTCATTTTATATTCTACCTTTCTTCTAATATAAGAGCCAAGGCAGCTAACAATCTTATTTAAAACCAAATACAATTAAAATTATGGCTAATACAAAAGTTAAAAAATAATTAAATAGTGACATTAAAAACATTAACTGAAAACAGTTTTTAAAAGACAGTTAAAACTATAAAAATAATGATAAAAGTACAAATACAGCTCAAACACAACCCAATTAAAAGATCTTCTGCAGCAGACAATTCTCTCTCAAAGGCCTAGAAAAAAGAGAACAGACAGAGTACCAGCCTAGCTACTCCTGGCAGGGAAGTTCATAATCTGGGAACAGCTATTGAGAAGGCTCCCTCCCTATTCCTCAGCAAACGTGCCTGTGATGGTGGATCTCTCCCAAGGATCTTAAAATTCAGCTAGGCGTATATTGGGAGACTTAAGGCTTTATAAGTCATAACCAGCATTTTGATTTGTGCCTTGAAAAAATCTGGTACTCTGTAAAGCTATTTCAACAGGGAAATTATAAGATCCCTATTACCAGCCCCAGTCAGTATTTTGGCTGCAGCATTTTCAACTTGCCGTTGTTTCTAAAAAGTTCCCAAAAGCAGCAAGCACCACATAATGTGTTACAATAATCCAAATGAGATGTAAGTAAGGCATGACTCACTGTGGCCAAGTCAGATGTCCTAAGGAATAACTGCAGTTTACACACTAGTTTTAATTGTGTAAATCTATCCAATACCAAAACCTGAGCATCCAGAATCAAGGGTGAGTTCAAGAGCACACCCAAACTGCAAACCTGAGATTTCAGGGGGAGTGCAGTTCATCCAATACAGGCAGAATCCCTATTCCCTGATCTGATTTTCAACTGACCATGAGCACCTCTTTCTTCCCTTTGTTTGCTTTCATCCAGTCTATTACTGACAATAGATACTGGTTTAGGACAGAGGCCGATTTCTTGAAATTAGATGGAAAAGAGAGATAGGAGATTATCGCTCTGTCCTTTTCTGACCTTCTGTCCCAACTGTGGCACAGGATGAAAACTTTTAAGCATGGATTGTATTGCATGCCTCTGTGCCCAGGTCAGAGGCATCCTGTATCCAACCATGGCATTCCATACCGATTTGGACTTCTCCGACACTTTTTGAAAGAACAGGACTTTCCCATTCTTTGTGAAGTACAGGAGTCCACATCAGGTGCAGGATGCCATGATGGGGTATGGGACGCCTCTGACCAGATCATGGATGTGTACGATATAATCTCTGCTTAAAAGTCTGTGCTGAGGTCGAGACAGAAAGATGGAAAAGGATAGTGTAATAATTTCCATAGAATTGACTGTTATTAGTTTATTTGTGATACCTGACACCAAAACTTCTCCCAGAATTTCCATATAGATGTGAAATACCACAGGGGACAAAACTGAGCCAGGAAAACAACCAGGGCATTGAATAGGCATCCCCCACCACCACCTTCAAAAAGGACCACTACCATTGTAAAACTTTGCCCCCAAGTACCATGCCAGAGAGGAAGTTAAACATTAGTCTGTGCATAAAATATGCTTTACATACAGCTATTTATCTGATAGAACAGAAAGACATCTTAATCTCAACAATGCAGAAGTTCCTTTCATCTGTAAGAAGCCACTGCATTCCTGACATTGTCTCCATTCACTTCTGAAGAGGAATCCATATGCAAAAGATAGAATAGTGCAATTGGTAGCTGTGTTCTTCTCCAGTGAGAGCTCCTAGACATAAGCAGCTCTTCACATTAGTTTCCAAAACCTTCTCGCACCATGTCCATAGTTACAATACATGAAAGATTCCAATAGAACAAACATATACAGCCAGGGCATAGGGAAAGTTTAAACTAGGCAAGCTTTCAGTAGTTGGGCTCCAACACCCTTAGCTCCCAATCAACGAGTTTTGGAATCATCAGAAGCCTGGCATTCTGACATCTGTCATAATTGTGTAATTAAGGCTGCAGTATATATGGGCATTGCCAGCTAATCCCAAGTGTCATTTCTGATCCACCAATACCTACAAAGGCTTACTTCATGACCTGAGCAACTTGAGTTTAGTAAGTCTCTGCTCCCTTGAATCCTGAGCCCTGCCTGATTTCGACTAAAGAACTTATTTCTGGACCTTCTGATCAGTCTTTCTGTTGCAGACAACTTGGCTATGCTTTTGCATCTGTCTCTCCAATCCTTACTTGCCCGCTCAAAAACCTGACTTCATATTTTGGACTGGACTTCATACTGGCTTGGACTGGTAGCCATGCACATTCTACACCAAATCTGAAAATCCATGACCTAGAGCCTGACCTCACTGATGCTCAAAATCAATGAGGTCTTGACTTCTTTTTTGACATGACAGTGCATACACAAGTCTCTATTCAGGTAGTGTAATGGGATGTGAGGTATACCTAGCCCATATCCCCATCCCACACTACATCTCTGCTAGTTATGCCAGTTTGGAAATGATGTCAACTTACAAAATAGATGGATAAATTGAAATCTGGTAGCCTTGACTAGAAACCAAAAAGCGGACACCATAAGTTTTATCTAGATCCAGAATCTTCTGAACAGTAAAAAACTTTACCTTCCTCCGGGGCTGCCACTATCTTCACTATCCCACTGTTCTATTTTGCTTCTTGGTACTGGAGGTTGCAACATTTCATCAGCCAATGGATCTGCATCATTCTCTTCTCGGCCAACCCATTCTCCAACAACACGTGGACGTAGAAGAGGAGAATTAAAAGCTGCTGCATCCTACAGGGAGAAATAATTTGTTACTACTTATTTACAGCAATGTAGTGGGGACAAGGAGACAAGAACATGTATTGTCATCTCAAAAATCTGTAAAGTTCTGACTTTGAGGCAATCAGATATCAGCAATGTTTTTGAGTATATGTGTTTTCATTACAACATGATTTAACAAGCTTGGAAGCCATATGTAGTTTGTAGTCCAAAAAGTGAATTTTCCAAGCTCTGCTGATTTGAAGGTTGTAGATAAGACAAACTACACTTACATAGGAAATGCCTTCCTGGATCAGCCCAAAGGCTCATCTACTGAGGAATACTATTTTCAACAGTGGTCAATAAGATGTCCATAGAACATTCAGAACTAGAACTTTAGCCTTCCAAGAACCAGTATTCAGAGGCATATTTCCCCTCAACGCAGAATTTGCTGATGGTTCAAAACACATTGCAAAAATTATCCAGTTTGAGACTGCTTTAACTGTCCTGGCTCAGTGCTAGGGAATTCTGGGAACTGTAGTTTTGTGAGACATTTAGCCTTCTCTGTCAGAAAGTTCTGGTGCCACAATAAACTACAATTCCCAGGATTCCCTAGCACTGAGCCAGGACAGTTAAAGAAGTCTCAAACTGAATTATTTCTGCAGTGTCTTTTGGACCTATGAAGAAAATCTACTTTCTCCCAATGGTATGAAGTGACTAGACTGTAGTTTAAAATTGATATTTTTTCTCTATGCAAGATTGGGGGGGGGGGGGGAGTGTAGTTTGTGAATGACAGATCTTGCTTGCAACTTAGAAGTAACTTTACCAAGGCTTTTTATAATCACACTGTTTTTGGGAGAAACACTGAAGTAATACATCAAAATGTGTCAGTTTTTCATTGCTCTTTTTTAAAATCTGCCGCACTCCATAGTCTCTGTGATTGTGTTTTAACACTCACATAGAGTTACAAACACTTTCCAGTGTCAGTTTAAAGTCAGCCACTCCTTCATGGATTATGCAAGAGGATAGTAAAGCTCATATTGTCATGAAAGAAGTTTCTGGAGGAAAGGCAGAGGCAACAGTGGGAAGACATTTCTGCTCCTATCCATACAAACCCTGGCACTTATCTGGCAAATTTCACCTGTTCAGAGGGGGACAACTTTTTTTAAGCACATAGGTTTTGAAGGCAAGTGGACATTGGGTGTTATGAAACAGAAATTGCTCGTAATTTAATTTCTTATTATATATTTACTACCAGTAATGGGAGATATATTTGTGAGATTTTCTGTGTCAACCATCTAACTAACTTGATTCATCTAGAGTGCTAGGCACCTTGACTTTTGTTCGTGTGTTGGAAGAAGGAATCATACAATCACAGAACTGTAGACTTGGAAGGGTCATCTTGTCTAACACCCTCAAATGAAGGAATCTACAGCTAAGGCATCCCTGACAGATGTCTGTCTCTTGACCTTCAAGAAAAGAGTGCTCAACAGCTTCCAAGACAGTCTGTTCCACTGTCAAACCAGCAAATACTTCCTAATGTTTAGTTGGAATCTCTTGTGTTGTAGCTCAAATTCATCAGCTCAAGTTTTACTCTCTAGAGCAGTGTTTCCCAACCTTTTGTCCACCAGATGATTTGGACTTTCAGTTCCCATAATTCCTGACTGTTGGCTAAGTTGGCCAGGGCATCTGAGAACTAAAGACCAAACCAAATAAAGGACCAAATGTTAGGAATCACAGCTGTAGGTAAAAAAAGATAAAAGAGCAATAATTTTCTACTGTAGAGTAGTAGAAAACAAGTCTTATGCATCTTCAACTTAAACAGCCTTCAAATAATTGAAGTTCATTATTGTATCTCTAAATCTTCTCTTCTTCAGCCTAAATAGACTGATGACACTCAACCATCCCTTACAGGACTTGGTTTCTATACTCTTTACCATTCAGGTCATCTTCCTCTGCATGTATTTGAACTTGTCAGCTTAAAGCAAAGCAAAGCAGTTTCATTTATATACCACTTCATACTATGGGGTGTCTAAGTGGTTTACAACTGTAAGCTCATTGCCCCCCAACAGTTGGGTACTCATTTTAGCGACCTCAGAAGGATGCAGGCCTGAGTCTAGCTTGAGCCCTGGCTAGTATTGAACTCGCAACCTTGTGGTTTATGAGTGAGTGGCTGCACCACCAGGGCTTAAAACAAGGCATGAGTTCACTTGGTTAGCCAACAATACTCTTCCAGGAAATAGTAAAATGTATGCCACCACAGCCACACACCAGAACTGGTTATGGGATGGAGCCACAGAACAGTGACAGCAGAATGTCAAACATTCTATTCCAGGTATCTCCAGTTAAATGGACCTCAGACAGCAGGTCAAGAAAGACTACTTTACTTCCTGGAACACTGGACAACCATTTGCCAATTAGATGGAGCAATGATCTTTGTGGGCAGGTCCATATTTTCATATAGACACAGTAAACTTTCAGTAATGCTCAAAGAGAAATTTCTATTAAGGATTACTTCTAAGAAACTAAGGTACATTTTGATGATGAATATAGATAATTTTGAAAATCATGTTACATGAAATCAGCCCATCCATAATACATGAAAACCATTCTCCCAAATTTCTTTAGAAAATGGCATTTAAGCATATGGACCAAAAAAGACTGCCAGTGACATGAATTATGTAATTTCACTAACAGAATACTGCTTTCAGACATATGAATGCATTCAATTTGAATACCACTAATTTTTCCTGAATAAAATGAATTTTCAAAATATCTACCATTCATGTTACACATACAAATGCCTTCTCATAGGAATAAACAACCAAATGCCTTACAGATGTTTTGGACTACAGCTCCCATAAATCCTATTCAGCATGGCCAGTGATCAGGAATTACAGGAACTGTGATCCACAACAATGGAGGGGAAATGGTTGCCTACTTCTGCATTAGAAGGCAAGCAACTTCTATCATAACTTAACACTAACAAACATAAGTAGTATCACCTACAAACATTTTCAGAAGAGGAAAAAATTAACCTAATTAGGCTAAATTCAGATAAAGATGGGTTGTGTGAGCAAGAGAATTCTGGAAAATATCCCAGAAAGTTACTATTTGTGTAGGAATGGAAATAATATTTGAAAATATTCAAAGTTTTTGGAAGTGCAACAATGCTTAGCACTCGCAGAGTCAAGAATGCCTCAGAGTGGGCAGTAGTAATAAGGTTAGATAGCCTGAGTGACCTAAATTGTCCTTCTTGTTTGACTATTCTGCTCCCTCTGGAATGTAAAATGATACTCTTAGAGATGTTTTCACTTTACAGAGTCCTCTCTCAGCCGTTCCCTAGAATGCAGCTACATTAAATTAGCACTCTGAGTAACTTTCCTATCTTAACAATGGAGTTCCTTCAATAAAGTCTGCAATTTATCTAAACCATTGGGGTATTTGCACCTTAACCAGGATCTCTAACCACTCTATCAGAAAAATGAAAAACATGTTTGTTTGTTTTTCAGTATTGAGAAACCCTAACAAGAATCCTAGACTGATGAAAATCTTCGCAGGTTGGGACTTAATTCTGCACAAAAATTGCACATCGCTGTTTTGCACAGAAAACAGAATTTTCTGTGCAGGAAACAGATTTTCCTGAACAAAAAGTACGGTAGCATTTCTGCAAGGAAATATAATTTTCTCCAAACAAAATAATGTTCCCTACCCAGAAAATGCTGTTTTGCACAGAAAAATTCCAAACTGTGAATAGGCTTCAAAAACTCTGTGTTTTTCCATGTTTTCCTCAAAGCAGGAAGAAATTGCCAAAATTACTTGTTGCTTCAATTGAGAAAAAAATTAATGACTAATTACATCCCTATATCAGTGTGTGCAAAGACATCACTGATTAAATGTACATTAAATGCACATGGAAAACCTGAATTAGTTTGCTAAATATAGCCCTTACCTTATCAAGTTCATCAGAGATTGCAATGCCTACAAATAGAACAAGAAGATTACAATCCATTTTTAAAATAAATAAATAAATAAAACCAAAACACACCTAGGCAATATTCACACAATATACTTGGTAGCTGCTGCATTACAACCTGTTCTACTGATACCAGTGAATCGGAAAAGTAGGTAACATGCAACTTGTGGACTACGTACAGACCCCTCTCCCCATGTTTTTGCAGCCTCAAAGCCCATGTTGATTTTGGTGGTAGTAATCCTTTACATGCACACACACTTTCTCAGTCAGTAGCGTTCTGAGAAGCCTCTAGGAACTGAAGCTCTAAAACAAGGTTCATAGTTCCTGTGTCATTTGTTTTAGGGTGCGTCTACACTAGGCCTATGGCCCAGGGGCCACATGCAGCCTGCCAAAGTATTTTGGATGGCCCACAAGGATGTGGAACAACTTCAAGGCTCCTCCACTGCTCAGCCTTCTCCTGAGGAGAGGGCCATGCAGAGGAGGAAAGGCAAATGCTCACCCTGTGAGGCTCCTCTGCTGCCTGGCTTTCTCCTGAGGAGAAGGCTGGGCAACAGAGGAGGAAGAGGGGCAAAAACATGCCCCTGAAGTCTCCTCCATTGCTTGCCCTTCTCCTGAGGAGAAGTTTGGACAGAGGAGGAGAAGGAGCATGTTGCACAAAGCTCCTGTGCCACTTGGCTTTCTTCTGCAGAGAGGGCAAGGCAAAAGAGGAGGAGAACATAATAATTAATATTTAATCAAAACTTATCTGTGGACCAAAGTTTAGCCTATTTTAATTTTGGCCCCTATCTACTGCCAAGATGGACAGGTCTGGTCTACACTGTAGAAATAATGCCGCTGACATTAATTGCCATGGCTCCATCCTACAGAATCCTGGGATCTGTAGTTTTGTGAGGCACTTATCTGTGGCAGAGAAGGCTAAAGACACTGTAAAACTATAAAACCCAGGATTCCATAGGATGGATCTACAGCACTCAAAGTGATATCAAACTGCATTATTTCTACAGTGCAGAAGCACCCTTGGTGATGGAAGAGGATTTCCACTTCTGGCTACAAGTTCTCTTGATGGAGGTGGAGAGTTTAGGCTGCAGTGGAATCCAAAAAGAAGAAAATTGCCCTTGAAGCCAACAGTGTTGCCCAGTCCTGGCTACATCTGAATTCAGACAGAGCATGCTTATGATTAACAGTAGTTTAGAATCTTGGCTTGTTTTCCTAAACCATGGTTAACAAGGCTGACAGTTCTCAATTTGTATTTTGAGGTACCTGAACACACAGACACACACACAGACACACACACACACACACCACTTGCGCTGAATGAAGAGAAGTGATGGGTAAAACAGACAAACTCAAAACTTGCCCAGGCTTTTTTACTTAACAGGAAACACTAGAGAAAAGGATCAGAGCAATCTTTAGAGAATGGAGCACAAAGACTAGCAGAGGGAAAAGAGGAAAATAAATTACTTTCCAGTTCCCTCCTTTCCATCTGAGGGAACTTCTGCTGAACTGAGTATAATTCTGGGAGCAAAAAACAATGGGACCCAAGATAGTCATTTTTCCCTAACAGAGGGCCTAAGCAGACGGCTTATTGGGCAGTCTTGGGGGTAGGGAAGGGGAGGGGCATCCGCACGATTGGCGCCCCAACCCCTTCCCAAGGTCGTCCTCAGAGCAGCCGGCCCTCCGCACGGCCGGCACTCCGAGGAGGACCTCCCACCGCAGCGTTCGCACACGCTACGGCGGAAAAGTCGGCGAAGGTGCACCGCAGCCTTTTGCGGTGCACCTTTGGCGACTTGTGAAAGGAGCGCTGATTTAGCACTCCTTTCAGGGGCGGCGAAGCTGTGCCATGGGACTGAGGCATGGGGATGCCTCGGTCCCGCAGCACAGCTTCCCAGGGCGGCCCATGGCCGCTCGTCTGCTTCCCCCCAGAGTTACTATATTGGTATAACTGCTTATATTAGTTACTTAACATTTTTACAGGCACTTTTATAGACATACTCAAGTTTTATTCCATTCTTTTATCAATGCTAAGATGGTGCTTTTTAAAAAATAAAATAAAAAGGATGCAAAAGAATAACAAGGAACAGAAGGTATCACTTCTTAAAGCATCACAATAAGTAACAACAGTGAAATCAAATCTATCATGAATAAAGAGAATCAGCTGCTTCTATTGAAAAAAAACCCAAACTGTGCATATTATCACCATGATATGTGTTTGTTAAAATGCTCCAGAAAAACTTTGGTTCCTTTCTTCTTAAACTGCATAAATATTGACCAATTTTTCAATCTACTTCCTTTTATTGACATTTGAGTTGGAAAAAAATGCAAAGTCATACAGAGTACAGTAATCACCATTTTATGACCAGATCAATAGGTAAAAACTACTAGCTATTAATGGAATGTTTTTCACTGTGCATTTACAAAGTACACACATATTGAACAAAATGTACTTGGCTTCCAGTACTTAATCTGTTCATAATCCTGTAGAGATTAATTCAGAAATGAAAGCACATCCCTCCATATTTAGTTGTAGGGGTGTTTGTAGAACTCAGAATCAAAATTAAACTCTGAATACTTAATTTAGCTCACTATTCACTCACTAGAGCTGAGAAGAGAGAGAGAGAACCATCCCACACAATCTCTGTTTCAGGCACTAATACATATTATTCCCACACCATGTTTAACACTTTCCTATTTGTCCATTAATTTTGCCTTTATACTGCTAGTATCATCTTCAGTATCATCATCCCATGCAAGCAAAATTATGCTCAAAATTCTGCAACATAGACTCCAACCATACATGGATAGAGAAATCCCAGAGGTTCAAACGGGGTTCAAGAAAGGAAGAGGCACTAAGGACCACATTGCAAACATATGATGGCTAATGGAGTACACCAGGGAATTCCAAAAGAAAATCAGCATGTACTTTATAGACTATAGCAAAGCCTTTGATTGCATGGATCATGAAAGACTATGGAATGCTCTTAAAGACATGGGAGTGCCAACACATCTGATAGTCCTAATGAGGAATCTGTACTTAGGCTATTGTCAGAAGAGAACATGGAGAAACAGAATGGTTCCCAATTGGTAAAGGGGTCAGACAAAGCTGCATCTTTTCACCCCATCTGTTTAACTTGTATGCAGACCATATTGTAAGAAAAGCAGGCTTGGATGCAGAAAAAGGAGGAGTGAAAATAGGAGGGAGGTGTCTTGCCCTGCCTGGAGGAGGACTCGAAGGATGAGCCAAAAACTCCTCTGGAACCTGCAGCTGTGGAGCCCCAGCCCGGCCCCAGCTCTGGTTTGCCAGCTCCAGCAGAGCCTGTGGTCTCCCAGGAGGCTCTGCAGCCAAGCCTCCCAGCAGCAGAACCTTCAGACATGTAGAAGGATCAAGGGCTGTGCCTACCTTCAGCCAGCATCAAGCAGAAAAGGAAAGCCTTCAGCATTCAAGGAGACTTTATGAAAAATATCAAAGTAATCAGCCTCAGCTGAACTCCTGCAGCTTGGTAATTTAAGCAAGTGCAGAAGGGCTGCGTTGGTGCCAGACATTATCTGAGCTTCCTAGTGAAAGCCTCTCCTTGTTCCTTGGCCTGAAACCTTGACTCTCAGATTGCAGACTTATCTTGAACTTCTGGAACCCTTGAGCTTTGGACTACCTTGCCACTCTGCCTCTCTGGAATCCTAGACTTTCAGACTGCTTGACTATTCTCTGGGCTGGTAATACAGACTTTTGCTTTCTGGCTCTGTATTAGCAAAAGACTTTTGTTTGCCTTCTACTCTCACAAGAAGCTGCTATCAGCCCTCTTGGTGGCTTTCCTGGACAGACGGAACATCAACATAAAATATAGTACTAGCAGAAAACCTCACAGACCTGGAACACCTACTAAGGAAGATCAAAGAAGAAAGTGCAAAGGCAGGCTTAATGTTGAACATAAAGAAAACAAAAATAATGACCACCAAGGACCTTCACAAGTTCAACCTAGACAATGAAGAAATAGAAATAGTAAAAAAATTCCCATACCTGGGGTCAAACATTGATAGAAATGGGGACTGCAGTCAGGAAATCAGAAGATTAAGGGGCTACACTTCATGCTTTTGAGTGTAGCCTTTAGCCACAGGTCTTGCTTTGTATCTCTATATCTCCCCTTCTGCATCTTGCTTTGTGGTAAAGGCCCATTTACAGCCAATTGTTTTTTTCCCTTGTGGCAATTCTGACAAAGTCCATGTCTTATTTTTATATAAAGATTGCATCGCCTCACTAGCAGCTTGTACCCACTTCTCAGAATCTGTCTTTGGCAGTCCCTTGATCTTTTTCCAGTTAGAAAGTTTTGGAATTCTTTCCTCTGTAGTTTGATAAGAGAATCTGTCAGGTGGCACATCTTTATTGGAACATTCTGATCTTCTCACTTGGACTTGGATACCTGGCTCTGCTTCTTGAGCACCATCCGGTTCCTCATTATTAGGCTGGTCCACTGCAGGTATAGCCCCTGGAAGCAAGACCTCTGGAGGACGAAAGAACTCCACGTGTTCTGGTTGTTGGTGGGAGTCTTCTTCCACCACAAATAAATCTGGATAGACTTCTTGGTTTGGATTAGATTTGGACTGTGGTCTTTCATCAACATAAACAGCACTTGTTAATTTTATTCTGCATCCATCTTGATTTAGAATTCTGTAACCATTTCTAGAACAACCAACACAAATTCCCTCTTCACTTCTGCAGTCAAGTTTGCCTCTTTTCTGTTTGGGAATATAGGCAAATGCTTTGCTTCCAAAAACCTTTGGATGGTTTAATTTAGGCTTAACTCCATGCCATAACTGGAATTGAGTTACATCTTTGGATTTAGTTGGCAGTCAGTTACACAGGTATGTAGCAGTCATGACTACTTCAAACCAATAGCATTTAGGCATATTAGCCTCCAAAAGCATGGTTACTGCCGTATCCTTGAGAGTTCTGTTCATTGTCTCTGCCACGCCATTTTGTTCATGAACAAATAATTGTTCATGAATCAAACTAATATCAACATGGCTGGAAGATTTCTGTTTAGGGTTAAAAGCTTTTTTCTTAAAGTTACTTTTGCTTTTGGTGTTCAGCCCCTAGTTTTGTAGCTTTTTCAGCCCAGCTCTTGGCTTTGACTTGTTATCATTGTTTCTATTTGACCTGGGAGAAAAGGAGGCCTTTTGCAAATCCTCTGCAGCAAATTGAGCTAATTCATTTTTTGTTGTTTTTGTATTATAGTTGTCTTCCATCAAGTTCTGTCTATTTTGAAATTCAACAAATTGAACAATAGCATATTGCTTTAACTTGCAAAGCATTCATTATTGGAGAGTAATATTTTGGAAGCCTAGACAAAAACAATCGAAGTTTTGCATATTCTGGAAAGGATTCTCCTGATGCTGTAACTCCAGACAAAGTTGTCATAAAGCTATTAATATGCTGATTTAAAAATTGAAGATGATGGAACTTTGTGTTAACAAGTTTGATCATGAGAATTGTTTGATTAGAAGTACTTGGAGAATCAAACAATTTCTGTAGTTTGACCCATATTTGTTTTGCATCAGTTAAACCTTGAATATGGTATACAATGCTAGGATCTACAGACAAGCAAATATAACCTGTTGTTGCTATATTCCTGCTTTTGTGGGTCTCTGCCCATTTATTGTTTTAAATAGTCCTACTGTAGTCAAATGCATTTGTATTTTGCATGACCACATTTTATAAGTTGTTTCAGTTAATGTTTCAGTGATCATTATGGGATTAGGATTAGCAAAAGTCATTCTCTATTATTAGAGTAGTAAAACCTTTCTTGCAGTCAATATCTTCAGGAGAAGCAGTTTAGAACAAAATAGACTGGGCCCATAACCCCAAAATGTGGGGTAATTTAAGTTTCCCAGGGCTTTCACCCTTAAAGGAAACAAAAATATACAAATATCAATATATGGAAGCTAAGCCTGTTAGTCTGGTTTCATCAGCAGAATAGCAGAAATGTGACTTTGCCTAACTATGGGGCTGAACAGATGGCCCCAAAGGAGCAGCTTTCCACTTCCCCTTTCAATGCTAGATTGGGGCTGCAGCAACCGCATGCCGTGGCCCTGATCTGGTGATATGCCAGTCCAAAAAGGAGCGGCAAAATGCTGGTCCTTTTTAGAATGGCAAAAAGATGCCCTTACCACTGCCACAGTGGCTTTTCACCATTTCTTCAGCACAATGCACCTGAACGCTGCACTAAAGAAATGGCATGACACCATCCACCATCTGGATGGGCAGGCAGAATGACGCTGACATCAGGGTAGAGTCAAGGCATGCAGTTGCCACGCCCTCACTTCACCCTGATGCCAGCCCTTTGTGCTGGTCTTTAGATGCCCTATGTTTCCCTAAAGAACTAAGACAAACTCAAAAACAACAAACACAATTAAAACAATGATAGCTTTAATCTATATTAACATAAAAAAACTAAATCCTAATCTAACTAGTGATGGTTCAGCTAAAGAGAGAAAATCTCACCATCTTTAAGAGAGCAGGAAGATCAGAACAGCACAGTTGAGAATCTTGAGAAAATACTGTTAGTCTCAAAGAGGGAGACAGCTAAGTCACAAGGTTAATTTGAATAAGAGAGAGAAGGGAGGAGTTTCCAAGCAGAAATCCCTCCCTATCTATCTGAGGGAAAATAGAATGCAAAATTTTTCCAACAAAAGCAACATACGTGTAGAGAAGGAGACCATTTTCATGTGGCCCTCATGTGAATGCTCTCTGTAAGAGCAAGAACCCTAGAAATCACCTATGCAAATAATAGCCTCTACTCAGCAGACATACTCTTTCCTTCACACAAACACTAGCTTGTACATTGCTTTCCACATGAGAGCAAGGTGGGGCTCAGAACTCTTCTGCTGAGGTGAATTATGTGTCAATAAGACTTCAATTGCAGGTACCACTTGCATCATTTATTATTTTTAAATTTTTCCAGCCTGACATGGTGAGAAAAGTTAACCACCCCCAGTGAAGTCAAAATGTTTCAGAGCCAGAGGCAGCTGCAGGCAGCCTATATATGTTGTCGGCCTTGAAAGGGTCTCAAATTACAACCTTAGCTTCTGTGACTGGATCGTTATTTAACCAGGAGTACACTTGAACTCAGGAACAAGGGCAGAAATATTTAAAACCCTGCCTATTCTCCTTCATGGGCTTATTTGACTGTCTGCATCCACCTTCTCTTTGACTCTAACTCAGATAAAAGCTTATATGTAAGACCTAGACATTTGTCAGAACACATTATCTTGAAACTCGAGATTACCAGAAATCCTTCCCTTCTTAATCATTTATTTTCACCTAACTGACCACAGAATGGTATTATCCTTTATTACCCAGTATTGAATAACCGTTAGTTAGCTATTCAATTACTGACAGAGAAGGTACACTGATCAGACTCACTCTGGTTTCTGCTAGGCTCTACCACCTTGTTCTGATACATCAATGCCACACTATACAGTCACCTCTCCATATCCACAGATTCAGCCATGGATTCCACCATCCATGCCTTGAAAATAGCCTCCCCCCAAATTAAAAAGCAAAGCCTGATTTTGCCATTTTATATAAAGGACACCATTTTACTATATTGTATATAGTAAAATATAAAAGCATCCATAGATTTTGGTATCCACAAAGGATCCAGAAACCAAACTCCAGTGGATATCAAGGACTACTATAACTACCTGCTGGTCGCCCATACTCGCAAAAAGCATGGAATAATGCAACTTGTTATGAACACACTATTTCTCTGTTCATAGCTATTGCATATGTACAATGAAAGCACAGCAGAGGGAACAGGATCATCAGAATATGTTCTGCCCCAACTTTCATTCACACACATACAATTGTTAAAATGCGAATCTCATCTAAATAGGATCTGGCTCCAGCAATTCACTTCATGTGCTGCAAAGGACTCTCTCTCCATTATGGCCAGGGAATGATTCTGTAGTTGACCAGAGATTTTATTTTATTTGTCAGAAGGTTTGATAAATATTGGATTTTTCAGAAACCCTTTGTCGTTGCATCCTCAGACACTGAATAGGTCCCAGTCTACTTCCTTTAGTCAGATGACAATCCTATACGTATAGTATGTGTGTGTGTACTTGTATGCATGCACGTACATACACAATTAAAATTTTGTTGCTCAAGTCAGACCTGCATCATGCTGTGTAAGCAAACTATTTCTGCACACAACAGCCTCTGTACTTACCCATCCTGAACAAACAACCTGGCTTATATTTATATGAGTTATGTTGATAGAATGCACTGCTCCAATGTGGATACAAACTTTCATGCCACAACACAATGGAGTCCTGCCTACTGACCTGACTATTTTTAATTGCAGCTCTCCATCCAAATTATATACACATGAATACATATACCACATTCGTACAGTTAATTAAAAGAATACATTAGCATTCTATACACTCTTTGCAATGGTGTATTAGTCTGCTGTTCAGGTTCCCAGAGTCTGTGGAATCTTGTTCTTCTAATGAACTGCAAGCCTGTTTTAACAGTTACTTCACTAAGATATACCATTATCAACTGTTTCTAGATAACTAATGTCAAGTGCTTTGGAAATCAGGATAATATACAATTATCAGATTATCTATTTCTGATAGCCACATTGGTAGGACATTTTTCATATTAGAATGGGTGATTTTCACCTTGTATGATCTACCAATCTTATTCACATAGTTAACACAAATCCTGTGTTAAAATTAAGATTTTTTAGGTTTCCCAGGTACAAATATCCTTTTTTTCTAGCACAAAATTAGATTTTCTAGCACAAGATTAGGAGGCTTGTCGCTCTCATTATAAGTGCCATTTTATTACACTGTTGGAAAAGAAAAAAACATGATTCCCTTTTGTCAAACCGTTTAAACACATAAATTCCCCCAATGTTATCTATTATATTAAAATGTTTTATGTTAATGCATTTTCTTGGATTGCCACCAGATGGCCCTACTAAAGACCCAATTTACTTATTTGTTGGATCAAATTATAGTTTTGACACACCGTCACTAGGAAAATTTTGTCTTTCACAGAGAGATTTGATTAAAAGTGTAAACAGATCATCCAAACTTGGACTGGGTAAAGATTACTTCTGTGGCATTTACTTTAGAATTAGCTTATTCTACACTTAAATAATTGCAGCATCTCACCCATTTCTGAAAGAGGTCAGATGCTGAGCCATTTACTAGCATGCAGTGTGTACAGTTGTTCAACTGGCTCAAGATCCATATTTCAATCCATACTATAATGCAAAATTCCATAAATTGCTTAGCTGAAACCAACATATATTTTGTCCACTGCACTCCCATGATCTATCAAACTAGATATCACCATATGCAGAGCCTGCAATTCAGCTTTAATATCCTTTCCCTTACCAATGTCCCCTAGATCTTTATACTCTTTGAGATCCATTCAACATTTCTTCAAGCTGTATCATTTATTACCAGATCTTCTCTTTGTCTGTAAAAGGGGTCCAAAGCAAAACCTCCCATTTTCTTACTCTGTGTATTCATTTTGGTTACTCACTCCCAGGAAACAAAGAGCTTTTCTACAGAGCAAATCAGATGTAACAAGATGTAACATGATTCTTCCTTCCTGCTGTTTTAGTGCAGCACATTGTTTTATACTGAAGGAGACAACATATCTGATTTAAATTAATAAAAATTTAGAATTATGGACTCAATTCAGTGTGTATGTATATGTGCATATACATGTATGCTACAAACTTGTCTCAATGACAGCTGTATGGAAGACACATGAGCAGGGCAATAAAATGCTATGAAAAATTAAATTTGATAGTCTGATACTTTTGTCACATCTTTTCAAAAATGTAACATCATGGTAGCATAAGGACTGGCTGTGGGATCTGAAAGAAAATAGGAGTTGGGCTAAATCTTGTCCTTCCCCTACATGCCTCCTTGCTGGTCTCTCCAATAATAAGCTACACTAACAGTGGAGCTGTACAGGCACACCATTGTGCTAATGTATCTTTGGTGTTATGGTATCATAAAATCCCCTGTCATAAATATATTTCCAAGCTTTATTGGCATTGGGAAGTTGATGTGCATCCTAAAACCTTCAAGCCATCATAAACAAGGCATATGTCTTTATAGATGTGAGACTGAGGCTGCATCCATACTGCAGAAATAATCTAGTTTGACACCACTTTAACTGCCATGGCTCAGTGCTATGGAATTCTGGCAACTGTAGTTCTGTGAGAAATCTAGATTATTGCACAGGACTTGGACATGATTATCCTCAATGGCACAGATGTGCATTTAACCCTCAATGACAGATCTTACCACACTCCCCTGTGGTCAGGCCATATACAGCCCATACACAACCTGGGCTTATCCCATAACTTTTCAAGAACAGGAAAATCCCAACCACAGGAGAGTGCAGTATGTTCTGTCATTGAGGGTTAAATACACATCTATCGTTTTGGGGATAGTCGCGTCCAAGCCCTGTTCAATAATCTCTCTAGCCTTCTCTATCAGAGAACAATGGTGCCACAAAAAATTCCAGAATTTATGGCATTGAGCCATGGCAGTTAAAGTGGTATCAAACTGCATTGTTTCTGCAGTGTGGATGCAGTCTGAATTGCAAAATAATCAGCTAGATTTATAATAAATAATAATAATAAAAAAATTTTATTTATAACCCGCCCCTCTGCAAAGCAATCGGGGCGGCTTACAGCAAGTTAAGATACAGCAATTAAAACATTCCCAATTCCTACAACCCCCCACCCACAACCCACACCCCTTAAAATAGAATTAAACTAATTAAATTTAAAATCAAACATATAACTAAGTAAAATAACAACAATAGCAACTGCATGTAACAAAATGGCCACTCAGAGGGGGGATGAGGGCAAAATAGATCCACATGTATTATCCCTGCGAGAAGGTTATTCTGGGAAGGCCTGCCGGAAGAGGTCCGTCTTGACTGCTTTCTTGAAAGCAGTCAGAGATGTACTAAGACGGATCTGCTCCGGCAGGCCATTCCACAGTTTAGGGGCAGTAACAGAAAATGCCCTCTGGGAAGTCTGCCTAAGGTTTACCTTTGGCTGTTGAAGCAGATTCTTCCCCGTTGAACGGAGGGCACGGAGGGGATCATACGGGAAGAGGCGGTCCCTGAGATAGGATGGACCCAAGCCATGTAGGGCTTTATAGGTCAAAACCAACACCTTGTACTGCGCCCGGAAACTAATTGGCAGCCAGTGGAGGGATTTAAGCACTGGAGATATGTGCTCCCTCCTGGATGTTCCGGTGATTAATCTGGCTGCCATATTTTACACTAACTGAAGTTTCCGGGTTAGGCACAAGGGTAGCCCCATGTAGAGTGCATTGCAGTAATCTAGCCGTGAGGTTACCAGTGCGTGCACCACAGTTTCCAGGTCTTTCCTGTCCAGGTATGGGCGCAGCTGGCGTATCAGCCGAAGCTGATAACAGGCACTCCTGACTGTCACACTCACCTGATTGGTCATGTGAAGCGACGAGTCAAGGAGTACCCCCAGACTGCGCACATGGTCCTTGGAGAAGAGTGTGACTCCATCCAGGAATGGGAGCTGTAATCCCGAACCCGGATTCGGACCTGTAACCATGAGCACCTCCGTTTTGTCTGGATTCAACTTCAATTTGTTTTTCCTCATCCAATCCATTACCGCTCTAAGACAGTCATTGAAAGGAGAGACGCCATCAGAGGTCTGAGACTATGATTTGGTCATGGAGAAATAAATCTGGGTGTCATCAGCGTACTGAAGACATTGTGCTCCATGCCTCCGAATGATCTCCCCCAGAGGTTTCATATAAATGTTAAATAACATCCGGGACAGGATGGCGCCCTGAGGGATGCCACAATTAAGCTCTATTTTAGGAGAGCAACTATCCCCGAGCCTCACTCTCTGGGATCTGCCAGAGAGGAAGGAATGGAACCACTGCAAAGCAGTGCCTCCAATTCCTAACTCTCTCAGCCGATCCAAGAGAATGGCATGATCTATGGTGTCAAAGGCCGCTGAGAGGTCCAAGAGCACCAGCAGGGTCACACTTCCCCTGTCGATGCTCAAGCGGAGGTCATCGGTCAGAGCAACCATGGCAGTCTCAACCCCAAATCCTGTCCTAAAGCCAGTTTGAAATGGATCGAGATAATCGGTTTCATCCAAGATAGCTTGGAGCTGGGAGGCAACTGCCCTCTCGATCACCTTGCTTAAAAATGGCAGCAAGGAGACTGGTCTATAGTTATTTCTGTCCAGGGGGTCCAGGGAAGGCTTTTTTAAGAGTGGCCTAACTGCCGCCTCTTTCAAACAAGATGGTATACTGCCCTCCCTAAGGGACGCGTTGACCGTGTCCCGAAGGAACACCCTCAACGCGTCCCCACCCTGGACGACCAGCCATGATGGACAAGGATCGAGAGGGCAAGTCGTCTTCCTCATCCTTCCAAGCAACTTGTCCATGTCCTCGGTACTCACAAATCGAAATTGATCCAGTAAAGTGCCATCAACGGAGTTACTGGACGCCTTATCTACAGATTCTGCCAAAATACTGGTGTCCAAGTCGGCTCTTATCCGAGAGATTTTATCTGCAAAGTAGATATTAAATGCCTCACAGCAGGCTGTCGTTGGGTTAAGTAGAGGATTCGGTGCAGGAGGTATCTGCGTCAGATCCCCCTAAACAGCTCTGCCGGGCAAGACTCTGCAGACGCGATGCGTGCAGAACAGAAAGATTTCTGCGCTGCACGTAAAGCCTCCCTATAGGAATCAAGATTCTTCCTAAGGCGAGTTCTGTCGGATAACAGACGAGTCTTTCGCCATTCGCACTCTAGTCGTTGTCCAACCCGCTTCATCCTTCTAAGCTCATCTGTGTACCATGGCTTACGATTCGGAGCGGGTTGGAAAGGACGCTTGGGAGCGATTGTGTCGATAGCCTTGATGAGATCGGTGTTCCATGTGTTAACCAAAGCTTCGACAGAATCGCCGGCATTACTCACCATTAAACCCTCTAAGGCTTTCTGGAAACCGATTGGTTCCATTAGCCGTCGAGGGCGGACCATTCTAATAGGTCCACCACCCCCGGGAGGGCGAGCAGTAGCCTTTAGTTCCACCTTGATCAGAAAGTGATCCGTCCATGACAATGCGGAGGTTTTTGTGACCTCGGCCCACGGATGTTCCTGCTCCGTACTAAAGACCGCATCGAGGGTATGACCAGCACAATGTGTGGGCCCGTTGACCAACTGGGATAGGCCCATGTTTGTCATGGTATCCATGAACTCCCGAGCCGCGCCAGTTAGATCCTGTATTTACCAAACAAATTTACCAAACAAATGTACTCAGGATGAGGATTTCACTCTCAGTAGTTTGATTTTGTTTATTATAATGGGCCAAAAATAAATCCATTAGGCTAAAACCTAATGTTAACCAACTAGAATAGATCATTGGATTAGCAGAAACTTGCTAAATTAACATTTGAACCAATTCCATAGATTCAATAGGTCAACAGTAGAGACTAAGAACCGGGTTTAGCCCATTATTTGAGCAAAAATAATATCACTTAGCAACTACAGCACTTAGATAAATTTAGCTTACTGTAAAAATGTCAAATAATTTTTTACTGGAGTCCTATGCTGTGAGTATGGCATAAACTGGCAGAGTAATGAAGATAAAA
Source organism: Phrynosoma blainvillii (assembly GCA_026167975.1). NCBI lineage: Eukaryota > Metazoa > Chordata > Lepidosauria > Squamata > Phrynosomatidae > Phrynosoma > Phrynosoma blainvillii. Next base: position 52,214,960 of record JANUYF010000004.1, read on the forward strand.
AAGGAAAATATAAAGTGTTTGCTCACTTAGTCTAAATCAAGCGCACTGTAGTACCACTCAAGAGTCGGTGCCCACCATTCAATGTCATCTTAATTTATTGCATTTCAGAAAACTATGGAAGCGTAGAAAATCACATTACATTTTTCTGGCAGGCATTCAGTAGGAAGCGACTCTAAAGAAGTCAGCTGGATACTGCAATAACACAAATGAACATTTTATTGTGAAATTAAAGGAATTCCTTTAATTCTTGAAGCAGATTTTCAGAGCTCTTAGGATGGTCAGCATTATGACAATTCTTATGGTCTGAAGTCTTTTAAAGATGAAAAGCAAAAGTGAATCAAAAATTCTCAGTTGTGCTTCAAACACTTTGTTTCAGTGAAACCAATACTTATTTCAGCTGAATTTAGTGCTGTTGTGAGTTTTAAAATATTAGGTTCAGTGGAACTGGATCATAGGTACATTGCTTTCAAAGGTGTCACAAAATCTCCCTACATACTGATTCTACAGACTAACACGGCTATATCTTTGAATTGCTTTCAATAGTTAACATCTGTATTGTTGCAAGTAAAAGAGGCCATATACCCTTTTAGTATATGACTGACACAGCATTCACTATTAACTAACTTACTTCGAGAAAGATTCTCCAGGGCTTTACCCAGCTTCTTACTTTCTTGAAGAATATGATTTAATTCATCAAAATCATGATGCTCTGATTTTATCCTCCAGTCCCATTTGGGATTTTCTATTGATCCTGGCACTGGAAAAAAATAAAAAATAAAACACAACTTTTACACCATGTTATCAAAATCTCTAACAACTTGTATCAAAAACATAATAATCCCAAGGCCACTCAAGTGTTGTTGCTCATTCCTACTTTTGCTTGATCAATATTTTTTTTTAAAAAAAAAATCAAACTCCTAGCTTAATTTCAGTTTTATAAACTGAACTTCTTGGAAACTTGAATAATGTGGAGAGATCTGTCAAGATTCTTCCCAGAATGTCTGCTGATGTCATCACTACTGACAAGTTTTATGCCAGTTTAACTATTTTGGGGAGCGAGTGGCTCATCAGAACCATAATCAATATTATCACAAGTGAGACCTGTAGCAAAATGCAATAATGTGAAATGCTTTTTCTCTCAGTTTTCCACATATATACCTACTGCAGACACTCAGAAATTTCTTGTCACTGAATAGGGTTAGTTCCCATGTGACTGTTTGGTGTTTGTTGGAGTATGGATGCACCAGAATATATGCATGCATGCATGCATTCATACATACATATTTACTTCCTAATTAAGATCAGCTGATCAGACTTAAGTTTGCTATTAGTAGATACAAGCCCTGAGCAATGGAATGAAATGGCAAAGGAAGTACATGAACTGCTCTTCACCCATTTGTAATTGTCTACCTGGGCACTTGGTCCATCATCACAACAGGCCCTAAGGGATTTACACTGGCAATATAAAGCTGTTTAGTTACTAATATCAAGATGCAACACTTCTCATTACCTATAATTGGAAACTATTTTTTCTGCTCAGCATTTACTTGAATTAGGCCTCTTCCCAAACCACAAGGCAACATAAGAAACTCCCCATCGTATCAGACAAGCCAAGGCACTGGCTTCTTCCTACACAGTGTGATAATGTGAAAAAGAGGACATGGCTCTTATACTTTTAATATCTCTGTGGAAGAGGAAATTTCAAAAAGGCTAGCTTAGCTATACAAGCTATACCTGCAGAAATGCTCTCTTGCACACAAATAGTGTACAGGAGTCCTGTTCTCTTGTTCATTCTATGATTGAATTCGCCTTCTGGAAACTGGCACAGGGCCTTAGCACTTGATGTAGCATCCTTGTTACCAAAGGAACAGAAAAGTCCAGCCTCTGAAATCCAGTATTTTAATTGCATTTTTCATCTAAACGAACAAGAACCATTTCCTCAAGAAAGATGCTACCAGTTCTATGACTTATCACAGTTATCAGTATAATAATTTCTTATGAATGGTTCGGGCTAATTCCTTACTAATACTCTTGACCTTCTCTGGCTCTTATATTCAGCCACTTATTAAAATCACTGGAAGTTTGTTAATTTCCCTATAATATTACCTGAATTAGCATTATTTCTTATTCCAGAAATGGACAATACACAGCATACTAAGCAAATAACTACACTGCACAAGATTTGCTATGGTTTATGCATGAAATTACTTTAGCTTTTGCTCACTTTCTAGTAACAATTGCTTGACTTGTGCAAAAATGTTCTTGCTCATTTTCCTTCCTTCTTTTTTCCCCATATTGCGCACAGTTCTTTAAAAACACCTCTTATTCTTGAAAGTGTTGCTTGTTTTATTTCATTTAGCACACAAAAGCGAAAAATTAGCACATCTGTTTCACAAAGTGGACTCAGAACAAAGTCACAAGGAGAAGAAAATAACAGTACTGTCAACAGTACAGTTGCCCCTCCTAATTCGCAGGGGACCCATTCCAGACACACACCCCATGAAAATGGCAGCTTGCAAATATTCGAGTCTAAATAATAATAATAATAATAATAATAATAATAATAATATTTATTTGTATCCCGCTTATTGAAAAAAACAATCCAAGCGGCTTACATAAAAACCCATACAATATAACCCCAAAGACCAACCCATCCCCCGTTAAAACAGTATTAAACATCTCATAATTAAAATAACAATAGACATAAAAACAATTAATATAAACAACAACAAATAAAAACATTTAAAAAACAGCAAAACCCGGCCAACCTTTAAGACGTTCCTCATCCATCGAAATGATGGGGCCACGAGAGGAGGAAGGGGGCCGAGGAGCCCAAGGCCGGGGTAGTTAATCTGGAAAGGCCTGCCGGAAGAGATCCATCTTGACAGCTTTTTTAAAGCTGTCTAAAGATGTCAGCTGACGGATCTCATCCGGCAGGTTGTTCCAGAGTTTGGGGGCGACAGCAGAGAAAGCCCTCTGGGAGGTCGTCACAAGCCTTAATTTTTGAGGCTGCAGCAAGTTCCTCCCAGAGAACCGGAGAGTGCGGGGAGGATTGTATGGGAGGAGGCGGTCCCTGAGATAGCTTGGACCCAAGCCATTTAGGGCTTTAATGTTGATAACCAACACCTTGTACTGGGCCCGGAAGCTAATAGGCAGTCAGTGGAGGGACCTCAAAACAGGAGTAATGTGGTCCCTCCTAGATGTTCCAGAAATGAGCCTGGCTGCCATGTTCTGAACCAGCTGAAGCTTCCGAACTAAGCACAGGGGTAGCCCCATGTAGAGCGCAGTCTCAAGATCCCTTACTTCCAGAAAAGGGCGCAGCTGGCATATCAACCGAAGCTGATAACAGGCGCTCCTGACTGTCGCATTTACCTGATTTGTCATCAGGAGCGACGAGTCAAGGAGCACCCCCAGACTGCGAACACAGTCACTGGAGGAGAGTGTGACCCCATCCAGGACTGGAGGTTGCAACCCAATTCTTGGTTTCGGGGCCGCTACCGTGAGCACCTCCGTCTTCTCTGGATTCAGTTTAAATCTGTTTTTCCTCATCCAGCCCATTACTGCTTGAAGACATTCATTGAGAGAAGAGATGCCATTGGACTTTGAGGCCGACGAACGAGACACGGGTGTCATCAGCGTACTGATAACACCCAGCACCATAACTCCGTATTATCTCACCCAGCAGCTTCATATAGATGTTAAATAACATCGGGGACAAAATAGCCCCTGAGGGACCCCACAAGTGAGGTCCCTCTTGCAGGAGCTACAGTCCCTGAGCAGCACCCTCTGGGACCTACCCGAGAGGAAGGACCAGAACCACTGAAAAGCAGTGCCCCCGATACCTAACCCCCTCAGGCGGTCCAAGAGGATGCCGTGGTCTATCGTGTCGAAAGCTGCTGAGAGGTCTAAGAGCACCAACAGGGTCACACTACCCCTGTCGATGCTCAGACGCAGATCGTCGGTCAAGGCAACCATGGCAGTCTCAACCCCAAAGCCTGTCCTGAAGCCGGTTTGAAATGGGTCTAGATAATCGGTTTCATCCAAGACAGCTTGGAGCTGAAGAGTAACCGCCCTCTCGATCACCTTGCTCAAGAATGGCAGCAGTGACTCAGGCCTATAGTTTCTCATATCCAGGGGGTCTAGGGAAGGTTTTTTCAGAAGCGGCCTAACAGCCGCTTCCTTTAGGCAAGATGGAACATGTCCTTCCCTAAAGGATGCATTGATGATATCTCTGAGGAATCTCATCAATGCATCCCCCCCCCCCGGATGGCCAGCCATGATGGGCAAAGGTCGAGAGGGCAAGTTGTCTTCCTCACCTTACCAAGCAGCTTGTCCACGTCCTCAGTACTCACAGATTGGAGCTGATCCAGTATAACTACATCGGCAGAGTCGCTGGACACCTCACCTATTGACTCTGTTTGAATAGTGGTATCTAAGTTGGCTATTATCTGAGAGATTTTATCTGCAAAGTAGTTGTTAAATGCGTCACAGCAGGCTGCTGTAGGATTAAGTAAGGGTTTGGCGCAGGGGGCACCTGCGTCATCTCCCTCACCACCTTAAACAGCTCTGCCAGACGGGACTCTGCAGACGCAATACATGCAGAGGAGAAAGCTCTCTTCGCTGCACGCATTGCCTCCCGATAGGAACGAAGAAGGTTCCTATGGCGAGTTCTGTCAGATGAGAGTCGAGTCTTCCGCCACCTGCGCTCTAGCCATTGTCCAATTGAAACTAATGGCACACGTGGCCATTTTAAGTATAGCTGCTTATCTCTCCCTGTGAAGAGAGGGACCGCAGATTTGAAGTCCATGAACAGGGAGGGACAACTGTACTATATTTTTACCTTTAACACAACATAACAAATGTTTCATCACTTGGATGCCCTGAAAGGGAGGGGGTTGTGTGTAATAAGGATGTAAAAATATTTTAAAATATTCAAATATGGTGGGGGGAAAACTGTTTCCTGAGTACTGAGAAATCCTAATGGGAAGAATACTAGACTCAGAAGAAACTTCATGGCTTGGGACTTATTTTAACACATGAAAAATAGGATATTTCTTTGCATAAATATTATTTTCTGTGCAGAAAATCCTGTTTCCTGGGCAGAAACTGCTGTTATCTGCAAACAAATATGTACATCTGTGGATTTTGTGCAAGTCCCAAACTATGAATAGACTTCAAAAATTCCATAGATTTTAGACAGACTTTCTCTCAGCAAGAAGAAAGTTGCTAAGATTGCTCACTGTTTCCTTCAACAAAAAAATTGTCAAAGAGCTATATCGCTAGTGTAGTTCTTGTAGTGAATACATTTTATAGTGTAATGTTTCATTGTTAATGTCTACTACTGAAGCACTGCATGGACAATTCAGGTCTTTGCTGGGGTCCCCTGATTCCCAGAGAAAACTTTTGGAAGTCTGCAATGATAGAAAGAGAGTAAGTAAGGGCCTCTACAGACGGGCGGCTGTGGGCTGCCCCGAGAAGCCGAGGATTGAGGCTGAGGCTGCCCCACACCTCGGCCCCAATCCACCCTTTTGGCAGCTGGGAAAGGAGCACTAAAATAGCACTCCTTTCCTAAGCCCCAGAAAGAGCGCTGGAAGAGCCATCACACATCTCTTCTGTGTCTTTTCCGGCTCAGCCCGTGCAGAGGCTAGGCCAGGAGGCCGTCATCAGAGCGCTTGCCATGTGCAATGGTGGGCGCTCCAATTATGTCCTCGGGAAGAAGTTGGGGCGTCCAGTGTCCGATTGCCCCTCCCCTTCCCTGGCTCCAAGACGGCACTTTGTGCCGTCTGCAGAGCCCCTAAGTCATGGAACCAAGCACTTAGCTGCACAACTCTGGATCCAACGCATTAATATTTTTTCTTAACACAGAGATAAATAAAACTAGTTAAATTAGTTTGAAGAAATCCAAACTCTCCAAATGTATGGGTTTTTGAGGCTATGTGGCCATATTCTAGAAGATTTTATTCATGACATTTCACCAGCATCTGTGGCTAGCATCTTCAGAGAATACTAACATGGAAGTGAGAGGGGTATATATATACTGTGTTGAGAGAAGGTGATTTACATGTTAATCTGTGTGTTGTTCTGTTGTTGAATGGCAAGGCCTCAGAGTGGGAGGATATGCAAGGAGGCATTGTGTCTATTTAATTAGTGATCCATTGTCTGCTGGGAAAACCCCTGACCCTGGGTGGTTTTCATTTGCTGTCAGCCAATGGTCACACACACACACACACCACTCACTTCCATGCCAGCATTCTCTGAAGATGCTAGCCACAGATGCTGGTGAAATGTCAGGAATAAAATCTTCTAGAACATGGCCATATAGCCTGAAAAACCCACAAAAAATCATGGATGCCGACTGTGAAAGCCTTAGTCTTCAAATTTATTTGATACATAATTAAAATATTTAATATTTGATATTTGTGTCACTACAACGTAACAAATAATTTCTTACCACTGTTCCAAAACTAGCAAAATCTCTACTTGTCTCTTATGTAAAATATTTTTATAGCAACTCTGGAATAATGCTTTTTCTATACATGTCAATTCAAAATTGAATCAGAATGTACACATATAAGAGTACAAGAAACAAAAGAAAACAAATATGAGACTTGTACATATTTTAAAAAAATATTGAAAATGTAACATCTATCACGAGTAACGTATAATAAATTATATTTTAGCTAACAATCCTTCAGATTCACACATCTTTAAGAGAAAAAATAATCCCCACTTTGCTGTTTTTCAGCCTTTAAAAACCACAAAATGGAAGAACTCACTCAATACACTTAAATTTCTTACATGATTTAGATTCTGGTGATGGAGGAGAAACATTGGATACAGCAAGGTCACTCTTTGACTTTTTAGGCTTCTTTGCATTTGTCTGCCAGGGTTTATCGTATCTTCTGAAATCCCTTCTTGTTCCCTTGTTTTCTGTTAGACAAAAATAATGTTGCATTTTCTTTTAAATGGTATATATTTCATTTTTTGCAGAGAGATTTTTTTACAAACTTTCTATCTAAAATAACCATAATAAAATTATAGAAACAATATCAACCAACTGATGCACACCATAGAGATTATCAGGGTCTGATCAAAGAACTCTGTTTTTTATTTCTCCTTTTGTTTTTTGTCCGTTTTTTCTTCTTCCTTTTCCCCCAGAAAGGCAGACATAGCTTTTGCTGTTGATCAAAGTAGCCAATGCTGTTCCAAACTGTATTTGAATAGTAGTGTTTGGCTGGGCCAGTCCTACTGTTAGACAGAATAAAATAGCCACTCACGGGGGAAGCAGATGAGGGCGTCCAAGATGCCCTGTGACGGTGCGCCGCGGGACTGGAGCAGTCGCACCGCGGCACACCGTCGGCGCCTCTGAAAGGAGCACAAAAATAGCGCTCCTTTCAGAAGTCAGTGAAAGTGCGCCCTAAAAGCGTCGGGCGCACTTTCACTGACTTTTCCGCCGCAGCGCATGCGGTCGCTGTGGCGGGAGGTTGTCCCCGGAGCGCCGGACGTGCGGAGGGCCGGCGGCTCCGAGGACGACCTCGGGAAGAGGAAGGGGCGCCGCACGTGCGGCTGCCCCTCCTCTTCCTTGCCTCGGAGACGGCTCAATAAGCCGTCTGCCGAGGCCCTAAGGCAGCAGATGCTGGTGATCAGTCAGGTGTTGGGAGGACTGAGATGCACTGAATGTCCTTTGCCCTTCAATCTAGCCTGGTATCAGTTTCAATACTACATGCTCCTCAGTAACCAATGCTGGAATCAAATCCAACTATCAGTCATGTCCAGTTAACCAGAACATTACTACTACTACTGCTACAAACAATCATCATCATCAACAACAACAACAAAATTAACAACAATAACAAAAAATGTCTCAGAATGATTAAAAGTAAATGTAAAGGTTTCCCCTTTGACGCGATTGTCAAGCTGTATCGCCAATTGTAGGGGATTATTATTATTAAACAATCATAGTTTAAACATACTTTAAAATAACGAATAAACAACAAGTAACAAATAAATTAAAATAGCTGTAACAGAAGTCAGGGGTGTGACAGGCACAACTTTTTCAGTGGCCAGTTGTCTACTCAGGAAAGGCCTGCCAGACAAGATGCATCTTAACACCTTTTTAAAAGCTGTTTAAGATGGTAATGTGATAGATCTCATCTGGTAGGTCATTCCATAATCTGGTAGCAGTAGCCGAAAAGGTCCTCTGGGTAGTTGCAGACAATCTAATTTTTATACATTGCAACAAGTTCCTCTAATTTTGACCAACAAGCTTATCTCACCACATTCTTAAAACGGGGCTAGTTCACTTTAAGAGCTCTGACTGCCTCCTGTTGCATTTTGGGGTTTGTAGTTCCATGAGGCTTAAAAGTTCTCTAGCTAAATATTATAAATGCCTCTTCCTAAACTACAAGTTCCAGAATGCAACATGAAGCAGCCAGAGCAGTTAAAATGACTTAGCCTCGTTTTAAGAGTGTAGAGTGATAGGGCCTCGGCAGACGGCTTATTGAGCTGTCTTGGAGGCCTGGAAGAGGAGGAGCCACCGCACGAGCGGCGCTCCTTCCTCTTCCTGAGGCCGCCCTGGGAGCTGCCGGCCCCCCGCACGGCCGGCGCTTCCGGGGCAACCTCCCGCTGCAGCGACCAGACGCGCTGCGGCGGAAAAGGCAGGGAAAGTGCGCCCTACGCTTTTAGGGCGCACTTTCCCTGTCTTGTGGAAGGAGCGCTGATTTTGCGCTCCTTCCAGGGATGCCGCAGGAGCGCCGCGGTCCGGCTGCCGAGGTCCCGCGGCACTCCGGACCAGGGCGTCCCCGACGCCCTGGTCTGCTTTCCCCCATAGTCTCGCAATTGTCTTTTAATTAAAAATAATATTGTAACATTGAGAAGTTCCTATTTCTCAGTTTATAACCCTATAACTCCTAGTGGTGAGAGAGTTGACAAAATAACAGTGTTTGCAAGGCAAATATGTTTTTAAATGAAGCAGGAGATAAAATCTTGTGTACTACTGCAGCTTTCAACTAATCATCATATAACACTAAATACATCCAATCTCATCTGATTTTGCAAGCTAAGCAGTGTAAGGCCTGCTTAGATAGCAGACCACCAGGGAACATCAGGTAGAGCAAGAGAATCTTGCCTGAAATCCTGGACAGAAGTATTTTACAAGGAAGTAAAGGAGAAGCTGATTTTTATTTCTTTGTTAAACAAAGCCCTCTTCTTGATGTAAAATAGATTTAGGGGCACAATATCTCTGATGTAACTCAGAGGTGATAATACAGGATTTCATGAATCAGTGATCCTGTTTAGCATAAGCAGTTCCCTACTTTCAGCTACTGAAAGCCTGTAAGCCTTTCAGCAAACAAACCTAAAATGTTTAGTTTTTCCTGAGATTTAAAATAGCAAACACATTTAGAAATACATATACGGTAAAGGAACATAAATTCAAGTCTCCAGCTTACATACAAATTATATAAACTGGAAATGGGATAGTGTGGCCTATAGGCTACGTGAAGTCCCCAGAACCCTGTGCCTCACCTCCCCTTTTTAAAAAAGATTATTCAGGTCACCCTCTACCCCCTTGGCATGGACAGCAATTATGTGAGATATTGTGTCCCTAAATCTATTTTATATCCAGAAGAGGGCTTTGTTTAACAATGAAATAGAAATCAGCTTCTCCTTTACTTCCTTGTAAAATACTTCTGACCTCTCTTATGTGATTCCCCTTGCATAAAGAGGAGACTGCTGAAATAAACTTAGATTTATCCCAGTATGGGATGCTTAGGAATATTAGATAAGGAAACTAGAAAACACCACACAACCATGAAATTTATGAGGGGACCTGAGCATATCATGCACATTCAGCTAAATTTCCATTGAAGTTATTATGCAGAAAACATGAGATAGCCACATATGCAAACCAGAAAACACTACACAACCATTAAATTCATGAGATGACCTGAGCATATCATGCATGTTCAGATAAATTTCCATTGAAGAGTTATTATGCAGACAACATGAGATAGCCACATATGCAAACCCTTGAGTTCCCATAAATGGATAATAAAATATAATAAACATATAAACTTTTTTGCAGACAATGCTAGTCCCAACTAGAACAGATCCATCGATTGAATGGTTCTAGTTGGGATTAGTAGTTGGGAATGCTAGTTCATGCTTATTTAATATTTCACACTATGCCATTATTACTCTGCTTACCTAAAGTTTCACTTTCTGCCCACAGAGCAGCAGATCCAGACAACGTCCTCTGAAGCTGGCTACGACCACCTTGTTTGGACTGAAGGTGGTCAATCAGAAATGGGATTGGATGGTCAGGAGTCTCTGTTATCAGCTTGGTCATCAATTCCTTAAAAACACCACATTAAAGACATCTTAAGTACATATTTAAAACTCATATTGTATTGGTGGAAATGGGAAATACAATAATAGTGATCAGCAATCAGTGCTATTTTCATTTTTATTTCTTCCAATATTCTGCTTTGTTCATACAAACTTCAGAATTTCTAGTAAAATGGCATGTTGCAAAAGGCAGTAAAATCTATTTTCCATGGGAAACTGGTCCAATCCCTGTGATGGAAAGCTAGTTTTCCTTCAGAATAAAAGCATAAAGTTTGGTCCTTTGGCTGCAGTCCTGTGCATACATATGTGAGAATGACATGGTTATAAAAATTTGAACAACTTTAATGGCAATTTTACACTACTACTGTTTTTAACAGAAATTTACCATAAGGTAATTCTTCTGTCTTGGCTTATTTTTGTGAATGCCCCCCTAACAATGACCTTCAGCCTCTATTCTTAGAGACACCTGTATGCACAAAGTTAAATAGTTTTTTATTACAACTCCTAAATTACACAGACATTTTTGACCACAGAGAAATTGCTACATTGGATTTAGCTGCTCACTTTGTGGGAGTGAAGATAATTTATGAGGATGTTTAATATACAGCAATATAAGTCTCAGTAATTGGGGTGAGGTGTTCTGGTTTTGTGAGCTTTAGAACACAGGCATGCATGCATGCAAGATAAATGGTAACAGGGGAAAATGGTCATTAATCTTTGCCACCTTCATTGTGCTTAAATAAGCAGATAAAAGCCAGTGTGATTGCTGCATTGATCTCTAACTTGCAACTATTCCTCTTGAGTTTTTATTTTTTACATGGTTTGGAAATTGTGAGTGAATTCAGAAATTTCATTACCATTTATGCTCCTCCTCTGCTTCCTCACCTCTCTACAAAATCTGGTTTGGAGTTCCCTCCACCCCACCCCAGATCAGATCAGAGGATACAGTGGGGACAGAAAAGAAAGAAGCTGCTCCATCTGTAGGAAAGGCTGACTTGATACACATCAATAACACACATGCACTGTAGCACATTGTCAGCTCTTACCAGTTTATTCTCCCATAATTGTTCTCTTGCTCTGCAATCTAAATTCTAATTCACAGTGGTAGGGGTTGTCTTTTCCTTATTTTGCCATACAAAAGTACACTGGTAGCACAAAAAAAGGATAGATTACTGCAGATACACACTTATTTATTTCTCCTGGAGATTAGTATGCAGGCGTGAATCAATATATAAATAAAAATATACAATTTGGCAGACACACAGGGAGATGTGTAACAGAGGGGTTCAGTTTATAAGTTTAACTGGGAGATCAACTGCTCTTTCTTTTTCTCTCCCTGAGAAACTACCCTGCCACTGCAGAGAGAGAGATGAGACAGTGGAACCTCCTCTTTTGGCACAAATGATGGTCTGAACACAAATGTTATTGAGTATGTCAGGAACGTAAATCCTTGACAACTTTGTTGTCCTCACTGTTGTAGGAGAAAATTATCATTCTTCTGTAATATAGGTATATCTCGATTAGCAAAGTAGATGTGTTCTTGGGCTTTAATTCTTCAACAGAAACTTTGGTTCAAGAGGCATAAATAACAGGAATAATAGGAAAAGGAGAGGGATATGTTCTTGCACCACAAAACAGAAGAGTAGTTTAACATGTTTCAGCAAACAATACACATGTGTGAAATGAAACAATTAAGTCAAGTAAGCCTTGCATAAGTACACAAAAATATTTTTAACCTTCTAAAGCCCACCTGAAAACCTATTTCAAAATGCATCAGGCAAAGTCCTAGGTCTGTACTTAACATGCTGTGGAGGGGGGGGCGGGGGGCTGGTCAGACAGGCATACCTGCATTCCTCTTTTTTTCCACTTTGCTATCCACTCAGGCCCAGTAAGGGATTCTGGAGACAGTTGCAGTTGACCTTGTTTGTTGGATACAATACAAGCACACACAACTACAGCAAGATCAGTTGGTGCAGAATCCCCATTCTTTCCTAGATCAGGTTTTCATTGCATTGTTTACTGAAGCCATGCTGCTACATGTCTGTGTTTCTCCAGCCCTTCTTTACCACCATCACCACAACAAATCTAATGCTACATAAAAACATCCAGCAACACAAAGAACAAGAAGAGAAAAGGGGCAGGGTGTAAAAAGACTTTGTAAAAAGGAGCTTCCTTCTCAGAGACTTTTTAACTGAAGTAAGCCAGTGTGGTGCAGTGATCAGGATTCAATCCCCCACTCAGCCATGGAAACCTACCAGAGATCTTGGGCAAGTAACATACTCTCGACTCCACATAATCTCGAGATAGGTTTGTCTTAGGGTCACCATAAGTTGAAAACAACTTGAAGGCACACAAAAATAACAAATGCCTCTATACTTCCCATATTTGAATGTCCTGAAGTGATGCAGAGGAATTATTCTGCCCAGAAAAACATGACCTTTTCCTACAAAAACCTCTGTACTGCATAGAAAAACTCAGGAAGCAGTATTTTCTGTGCAAAAAACCCCACATATTTTTCTGTGCAGAAAATGTTTCCACAGGACATCAGGATGTTCCAGTACTGGAGAAAACAAGATTTTTCACTGGTCTGTTAGTCCCCCAGGAGGATTTCCTAACAGTGGGGACTCTGTTTTATGTCTAATAAATGAATAATAGGGAATACTCTTTCCATCTCTAGAGTGTATATTACATATAATAATCTACTGAATAGTAGGCAGGATACACTAAGAACTTTATCAGACCAGTTTGCGGTTCTACCACAGTCATGCTAGTTTTAGGAGCTTTTCGCAGACCCGAGAGAGGCATCTTACATCTTCCGGGTTCAGTCCTCAATTTAGGATACACCAAGATGTTATCACACATAATTCACCACTGATTCTGCTGTGATGCCGCCAGCTGCATCCAGCCCAGATACAAGGAGTGCTCAGGCAGCACGTTTTCAAAATCATAAGTTATCTGAGTTAAAAAATTGGCTGGCTGAGCACCCCTTGGATCTGGACTGGATGCGGCTGGTGACATCACGGCAGAATCAGCAGCGAATTATGTGTGATAACATCCAGGTGTATCCTGAAGATTGAGGATTAAACCCAGAAGAGGTAAGATGCCTCTTCCAGGTATGCGATAAGCTCCTAAGAATGGAAGCATACCAATTTGGCATCGTTTCATATCACACTTTTCCCATGAAAGCACTTTGGCAGTCCATGGTCACATGATTGACCTTCTTCACTGCCATATGCTTCCTTCTGAGAGGAAGGGTGGGAAAAGAATCATAGAGTTGGAAGAGACCACAAGGGCCATCCAGTCCAACCCCATGCCATGCAGGAACTCAAAATCAAAGCATCCCCAACAGATGGCCATCCAGCCTCTGTTTAAAGTCCTCCAAAGAAGGAGACTCCACCACACTCCGAGGGAGTGTGTTCCACTGTCGAACAGCTCTGACTGTCAGGAAGTTCCTCCTAATACTGCGGTGGAACCTCTTTTCCTGCAGCTTGCCTCCATTGTTCCAGGTCCTGTTCTCTGGGGCAGCAGAAAACAAGCTAGCACCCTCCTCAATATGACATCCCTTCAAATATTTAAACAGGGCTATCATATCCCCACCACCACCTGTCTCTTCTCTAGGCTAAACATACCTAGTTCCCTAAGGCGTTCTTAACCCCTCTAGCAAATTTGAGCTCATTCTGTGCTTTGGCTTTCCTGACTTTACCCCTACATGTGCTAGCTATTTGTCTGAATTCCTCTTTAGTGATTTCGCCCCTTTTCCATTTCTTATACATCTCCCGTTTACTTTGCTGCCAACCACCTCCTGAAGCCAGCTGCTGTGTGAATGTGCACCCAGCAGCCAGCATCAGGAAGGTGTTGGCTGCTGCAATAACTGCTTCCTGGGTGCACATTCACACAGAAGCTCAGCACCTCAGGATGAAGGGAGGAACAAACAATCTACCAACCACTTCCCAAAGCCAGCTGCTGTGTGAATGAGCACACAACAGTCGGCTTCAAGAAGGTGTTGTCAGTTTCTATTACTATGTGGGGACAGGGGGAGAAGAGCAGAATCACACTCACATGACTGCCTGAGAAGCAGAACTTCAGTGGAAGCGACCTGTCAGATGAAGGCAGTAATGGAATAGCAGCAATACTGAGGACCTATTGACAGGTTTTGCCTGAAAATGAAAAGGTACACTATAGGGTTGTCTGCACTGGCAAAATAAAACAGCTTCAAACCGAATTGAAGCCCACCTGTTCAGATGCTGTACAGTGGCAAACCAGAGGGAAACCAACACAAAGCCATGCTTGGTGGCTAAAAGCAGGAGAAAAAAAGAGTTCTGCTAATCCACTTTAATGTGGAAAATGTGCATTATCACACCAGTATGGTGTGAGTGTGGGAATGAAGGAAAGTCCAGGCATTATTATTATTATTATTATTATTATTATACCGCCCGGTGGTGAACCAATCTAGGCGGTTTACAGAGTTAAAAAATACAGAGCTAAAAATACATAACTTAATAACGAACTCCCCCCCTTAAAAATCAATTAAACTAGATGTCAGTTAAAACAATACTTATATCAAACAATAACAAAACCAATTGGCTAAACCCAGCAACCCATACAGCTTGATGCTCACAAGGGCTGTAAGAAAAATCTTAAAAGAGAAATCCCAAGTCCCAGAATCCCAAGGTCCCGAGGCCGGGTAATTTAGTCTGGAAAGGCCTGCCAGAAGAGATCCGTCTTAACAGCTCTTTTGAAGCTGTCTAAAGATGTCAACTGACGGATCTCATCCGGCAGGCCGTTCCAGAGCCTGGGGGCGACAGCTGAAAAGGCCCTCTGGGAGGTCACCGCAAGCCTAGTTTTTGGAGGCTGCAGGAGATTCCTCCCAGAAGAACGGAGAGCGCAGGGAGGATTATAGGGGTGGAGGCAATCTCTAAGATAGCTTGGACCCAAGCCATTTAGGGTTTTAAAGGTAATAACCAACACCTTGTACTGAGCCCGGAAACCAATAGGCAGCCAGTGGAGGGACTGCAAAACGGGTGTGATGTGGTCCCTCCTAGATGTACCCGACAAAAGCCTGGCCGCCATGTTTTGAACTAACTGAAGTTTCCAAACCAGGCACAAGGGTAGCCCCATGTAGAGCGCATTGCAGAAATCTAGATGTGAGGTTACCAGCGCATGCACAACAGTCTCGAGATCCCTTACTTCCAGAAAAGGGCGCAGCTGGCGTATCAGCCGAAGCTGATAACAGGCACTCCTGACCGTCGCATTTACCTGATTTGTCATCAGGAGCGACGAGTCAAGGAGCACCCCCAGACTGCGAACACAGTCACTGGAGGAGAGTGTGACCCCATCCAGGACTGGAGGTTGCAACCCAATTCTTGGTTTTGGGGCCGCTACCGTGAGCACCTCCATCTTGTCTGGATTCAACTTTAATCTGTTTTTCCTCATCCAGCCCATTACCGCCCGAAGACATTCATTGAGAGAAGAGATGCCATTGGAATTCGAGGCCGACGAACGAGACATGGAGAAATAGATTTGGGTGTCAACAGCGTACTGATAACACTCAGCACCATAACTCCGTATGATCTCACCCAGCGGCTTCATATAGATGTTAAATAACATCGGGGACAGAATAGCTCCCTGAGGGACCCCACATGTGAGTACCCTCTTACTGGAACTACAGTCCCCGAGCAGCACCCTCTGGGACCTACCCATGAGGAATGACCGGAACCACTGCAAAGCAGTGCCCCCGATACCTAACCCCTTCAGGCGGTCCAAGAGGATTCCGTGATCTATTGTATCAAAAGCCACTGAGAGGTCTAGGAACACCAACAGGGTCACACTATCCCTGTCGATGCTCAGACGCACATCGTCGGTCAAGGCAACCATGGCAGTCTCAACCCCAAAGCCTGTCCTAAAGCCGGTTTGAAATGGGTCTAGATAATCGGTTTCATCCAAGACAGCTTGGAGCTGAAGAGCGACCACTCTCTCGATCACCTTGCTCAAAAATGGCAGCAATGACACAGGCCGATAATTGCTCATCTCCAGGGCGTCAAGGGAAGGTTTTTTCAGAAGTGGCCTAACAGCCACTTCCTTCAAACAAGCTGGAATATGTCCTTCCCTGAAGGATGCATTGATGATCTCTGTAAGAAGTCTCAGCAATGCGTCCTCCCTCTGGACAGCCAACCATGATGGGCAAGGGTCAAGAGGGCAAGTCGTCTTCCTCACCTTACCAAGCAGCTTGTCCACGTCCTCGGTACTCACAGACTGAAGCTGATCTCGAATAACTTCATCGACGGAGTCGCAGGACACCTCACCCCTGGTTTCTGCTACAACAGTGGTGTCTAAATCGGCTCTTATCTGAGAGATTTTATCTGCAAAGAAGTTATTAAATGCATCACAGCAGGCTATTTTCGGGTTAAGCAAGGGATTAGGCGCAGGAGAAACCTGCGTCATCTCCCTCACCACCCTAAACAGCTCTGCTGGAAGAGACTCTGCAGACGCAATACGTGCAGGAGAAAACGTTCTTCTTGCTGCGTGTATTGCCTCCCGATAGGAACTAAGAAAATTCCTATGGCGAGTTCTGTCAGATAAGAGTCGAGTCTTCTGCCACTCGCGCTCTAGTTGTTGTCCGAACCGCTTCATTTTCCTAAGCTCAGGTGTAAATCAAGGCCTTCGGTTCGAAGCGGGTTGGCAAGGACGCTTGGGAGCGATCGTGTCGATAGCCCTGGTAAGATCGGTGTTCCAAGTGTTAACCAGAGCCTCGACAGGGTCACCGGCATTCCCAACCAAAAAACCCTCCAAGGCTTTCTGGAATCCAGCAGGCTCCATTAGCCTTCGAGGGCGGACCATTCTAATAAGTCCCCCACCCCCGGTGGGGCAGGCATTGGCTCTCAGTTCTGTCTTGACCAGGAAATGATCCGTCCATGACAACGCGGAGGTACTTACCACCTCCGCCCACGGATATTCCTGCTCCGTACTGAAGACCGCATCGAGTGTATGACCAGCACAATGTGTGGGCCCGGAGACCATTTGGGATAGGCCCATGTTTGTCATGGTCTCCATGAACTCCCGAGCCACACCTGTTAAGCTGGTCTCAAGCGGGATGTTGAAGTCCCCCAGAACTAGAAGTCTGGGGGATTCCAACAGCAGCTCAGAGACCAGTTGCGTCAGCTCGGGCAGGGAGACAGCTAGACAACAGGGTGGTCGGTAGACTAGCAGAATCTCCAAACTATCCCTGGTCTTCAGGCTAAGGTAAATACACTCGAAGTGGACTATGTTTCGGACAGGTATCCTGGTCAAGGATAAGGTGTTCTTATGAACTAGAGCCACTCCGCCCCCCGCCCACTTCCCCTCACCTGCTCCTTAACAGAATACCCAGCTGGGAGGGCCTGCGCCCAAGTAACGGCGCTACCCTCCCCCAGCCAGGTTTCTGTGAAGCAAGCCAGGTCGGCATCCTCATCCATTCTCCTGGATGATATGGGTCTTATTTTTAACCGGCCTGGCATTGCAGAGGAGCAGGGTGAGGTTCTGTGGAGTGGTTGGTCTGCTCTCCAAGCCAATCTGAGACACGGGGGAACTGAAGGCGGGATAGCTTTCAACCAGCGATCCCGCCTTCTTTTGTAACATTGGTTCCCACCATTCCAGCCATACCTCCCATTCCCCAGCACAACTCCAATAGTCGCCCCCATCTCCCTCCCAGCCTCAGGCGAGATGGTATAATTTGAAATCATAATAGAATGCACTGAGACTGGATAACTCAGTCAGCCCTCCGATTCCCGTCAAAATCATGTCAGGGAACGGTGCTGCTGCGGTTTGACAGGAGAAGATGGTCCGGGCGGAGTTCAAACCTCCACCTGCTCTCCTGGCTCTCCACTCTGGCAGCAGCTGTGTCCAAAAGGGCCTGATGTTAAATAAAGCTACAGAGTCCTCTGAGCGGCTCTGACACCGCCGCTGCCGCGTTTGCCAGGGGAGAAGATGGTCCGAGCGGAGTTTAAATATCCGCCTGCGCTTTCCTGGCTCTCCGCTCTGGCAACAGCTGTGTCCAAAAGGGCCTGATGTTAAATAAAGCTACAGAGTCCTCTGAGCGGCTCTGACACCGCCGCTGCCGCATTTGCCAGGGGAGAAGATGGTCCGAGCAGAGTTTAAATATCCACCTGCACTCTCCTGGCTCTCCGCTCTGGCAACAGCTGTGTCCAAAAAGGCCTGATGTTAAATAAAGCTACAGAGTCCTCTGAGCGGCTCTGACACCGCCGCTGCCGCGTTTGCCAGGGAAGAAGATGGTCCGAGCAGAGTTTAAATATCCGCCTGCGCTTTCCTGGCTCTCCGCTCTGGCAACAGCTGTGTCCAAAAGGGCCTGATGTTAAATAAAGCTACAGAGCCTCTGAGCGGTTCTGACACCGCCGCTGCTGCTTTTGCCAGGGGAGAAGATGGTCCGAGCGGAGTTTAAATATCTGCCTGCGCTTTCCTGGCTCTCCGCTCTGGCAACAGCTGTGTCCAAAAGGGCCTGGTGTTAAATAAAGCTACAGAGTCCTCTGAGCGGCTCTGACACTGCTGCTGCCGCGTTTGCCAGGAGAGAAGATGGTCCAAGCGGAGTTTAAATATCTGCCTGCGCTTTCCTGGCTCTCCGCTCTGGCAACAGCTGTGTCCAAAAGGGCCTGATGTTAAATAAAGCTACAGAGTTCTCTGAGCGGTTCTGACACCGCCGCTGCCACGTTTGCCAGGGGAGAAGATGGTCCGAGCGGAGTTTAAATATCCGCCTGCGCTCTCCTGGCCCTCCGCTCTGGCAACAGCTGTGTCCAAAAGGGCCTGGTGTTAAATAAAGCTACAGAGTCCTCTGAGCGGCTCTGACACCGCCGCTGCCGCGTTTGGCAGCATATGGAAGAGGAATATGCACCCTGGGACCAGTGCGATGCAGTTGCCAGAGCCATTGCAAACCATACAGTTTTTTCATTTGAGCATACAGGCTCACAAGTGGCCAGCTGCACCAGCAACCCATCACACAATCAAGCTGTCACACATCCCATGATGCAAAAGTATGACAAACACGGCAGGTCACCAGTAATGTGATAGGTAAAGGCATTCCCCGTTGACAAGGTTGTCAAGTCGTGTCCGACCATAGGGAGCGGTGCTCATCTCCATTACTAAGCTGAAGAGCCAGCATTGTCAGAGGCTACTCTGTGATCATGTGGCCAGAATGACTGCACCAAACGCTGTTACCTTCCCACCAAAGTGGTACTTATTCATCTACTTGCATTTGCATGCTTTCGAACTGCTAGGTTGGCAGAAGCTGGGACTAGTTACAGGAGCTCATCCTATCATGCAGCTCCCATGCCTCAAACTGCCAACCTGCTGATCTTGCAATCAACAGAGTCAGCGTCTCAACCTCTTGAGGCACTGCATGCCCTATAATGTGATCGGTGTCATTAAAACATACACACACCAGTCGATTGTACTCAGAGGGGCAGGGTACAAATATATTTGTTGTTGTTGTTGTTGTTGTTGTTGTTGTTGTTGTTGTTGTTGTTGTTGTTATTAGCCAACAGGAGGGCATGGGATGAAGAGGAGAAAGGGAGCATGTATGATTATGCTTTG
The DNA here is from genome assembly GCA_026167975.1 of Phrynosoma blainvillii. NCBI lineage: Eukaryota > Metazoa > Chordata > Lepidosauria > Squamata > Phrynosomatidae > Phrynosoma > Phrynosoma blainvillii. The sequence continues at coordinate 52,234,886 of JANUYF010000004.1, forward strand.
CCAATATTTCTGGGCACACTGATGCACTTTACAGACTATGTATCACTCGTGCGACTCTGGCTGACCACACAGGGGATGCATGAGATGGCAGCTTGGTGGGAAGAGGGAAGTAATTACTGGTCTTAGGTGGTGTGTTCATGCAATGGTGCGCATGCATGGGGGAGGTGGGGAAAAACCAAGAGGTGTGGCCTGATGCCGCATGGCGTGGGCTGCTCATGCATGTTCAGCCCACCTTCAGAGACAACTCTGCAGACAGCAAGGCTTTCACCCACTTTCATATAAACAGATCGGCCCAGTTTTCCCTATCCATCTGCTCAGACCCTATAGTAATAAATGAAATGTAAGGCAGAAGCAGAACAGACATGATGTCATGTGATAAGTACCAGCCAAAGATACTTTTATGCTGTTAAGATTCTACTTGTCTGGCCTCATGTGATAAAGTCCATAGTGATCTGTTGGGAGGAGTGAAAGTACAGAATGTTGAGGATGAATGGTGACTGGCTGGCAGTTTAAAAATGCTTTGGTGAGAAAACAGTTGACATAACAGTTAACATGCCCCCTTGGAGGCAAGGAAGGGGAGGGGCAGCCTCACGCTGGGCACCCGAACCCCTTCCTGAGGATGTAATCGGAGCGCTTGCCCTTCCACATGATGGGCACTCCAATTACGTCCTTCCGGCTCAGCATCCGGACACGCTGAGCCAGAAGAGTCGCAGAAGAACCACATGCCGGCTCTTCGGGTGCCCCTTTCGCTGCTTGTGGAAAGAACGCTATTTTAGCGCTCCTTTCCCAGGCGGCGAAGGGAGGATCGGGCCGAGGCATGGGGCAGCCTTGGCCCCAATCCGCCACTTCCCAGGGCGGCCCATGGCCGCCCATCTGCATCCCCCCCTAAGTTTAGAGATGAGTTGTGAGAGCGAGCATGGTGCAGTGGTTTGGGCATTGAACCACAACTCTGGAGACCAGGATTCAAATCCCAGCTTGGCCATGGAAACCTCCTGCATGACCTTGAGCAAGTCACACTCTCTCAGCCTCAGAGGAATGCAATGGCAAACCCCCTCTGAATGCCAAAAAACCCTCCTGATAGGGTTGCCATAACTCAGAAAAAACTTGAAGGCACAGAGCAACAACAGCAACAACAACAAGAGAAGAGTTACAGCGGGAATGGCAAATAGTTAATTCATCAGGTCTAGTCAGGATATTTTAATCAGGTATGCTCTGTGAGGTGTGAGTGCAACTGGCCATTCAGAATAACAAAGTAACTGTAACAACTAAGCTGGAACACTGTATTGTAACCATATGTTTCAGTCAACAAAGTAATCATGAACTGTTTGATAAATTGTTTAACAGATTATTTTGTAACACATTCACCTGGTCTTGGGTAGCTACGCTATTATTAGATTGATGACAACTGGTGATAAGGTCAAGCACATCAGTGCCTGTGGTGCAAGCAGGCATACAATCAGAGTTGTTATCTTTGGTGAATGGTGGTGGGATTATATAGTAAGGGATCCACACAATAAAGATCACAAAGGGGATTATCACAGCAGGTGACAGCAACCAATTAAGGTGAGTATTTACAGAAAATATCAGCTTCGATAATTGTAAGGGTGCCTCACAGGTGGTGACCAGAAGTAGAATTTCAGGAGAAGAGTATCACACAGGGTCACAAAGACGACACTTGGGGACAAGAAGAGATCTTACTCAATGGATATGTCCAAAGTAAAACAGCCACAGTTTAGGGCCTTTACAGACTGCCAGAAATAGTGCAACTTGAAGCCACTTTAACTGTCCTGGCTCAGGGCTAAGGAATCATGGGAACTGTAGTTTATTGTGGCACCAGAGCTCTCTGGCAGAGAAGGCTCAATGTCCCAGAAAAAAATACAATTCCCATGATTCCCTAGCACTGAGCCAGGACAGTTAAAGTGGCCTCAAGCTGCACTATTTCTGCAGTTTGTAAAGGCCCTTATGATAGTACAGGTCTGATTTGTCTTTTTAGTGATCCATGATATCCATAGAACTCTCCCACAGCACCACATTTTAAATGAGTTTATCCTCTTCCTGCCAGCTTTCTTCACTATTCAGCTTGCAAAACCATACATAGAAATTAGAAATACTATAGCCTGGATGATTCTGACTTTCGAATTTTGTACTTTAACATATCTAATTCTTTTACTGCTGCCTTTCCAAGCCTCAGCCTTCTTCTGGTTGTTGTTTTTTACTACAGTCTCCATTTTGATTAATGACTGAGCTACAATAATAATAATAATAATAATAATAATAATAATAATAATAAATTTTATTTATAACCCGCCCCTCTGCTCGGCAATCGGGGCGGCGTACAACAGAATTAAAAATAAACAAATAAAACAATTTCTACCTCCCACCTCTTACCCACCCACCCCTTAAAACTGAATTAAACCATCATAAGTTAAAAACAGCCAAGATAAAATAGAATACAGCAGGTCACCTTCACAATGTCACGATATCAACCTTACCATATTTCAATGTATCAACATCAATATTCAATATATTAATCATGAATATTCAAGATTACAAGCCGGGCGGTTATTCCGGGAAGGCCTAATGATTCAGCTGTTGTTGCTATTGTGTGCCTTCATCACACAAATAGGGAGACCCTAAGGTTTATGGAGACCCATGAGGTTTTCTTGGCAAATTTCTTCAGAGGAGGGTTGCCATTGCCATCCTATGAGGTTGGGAAAGTGCAACTTGCCCAAGGTAACCCAATGAGCTGGCATTCAAACCCTGGTCTCCAGAGTCATAATCCAATGCTCAAACCACTAAACCACACAGGTTCCAACAACTGAGCTACAGCTGCATTTTCAATTATTTTCCTAAAAGCATGAAATTTGTCTTTTTTGCACAGGTAAGACAGTGCATTGACTTTTTCACTGTGCTACCCATTTCAACTCCAAGGGATAATTATTTCACTATTTGCTGGGCTTCTTGAGCCATGTAGTGGCTAGTAAGAAATTTATTATTTTTGTTGGGAGGGGGTGATTCAATTTATTGACCCTTACATTTTTGTTTAATTCAGTGTACCTGTTATACATGAAGAAACTTGATGTTTAACATATGAATAAGTAAAGAATTGATTCCACTGAAAAGTACTTCACTTGGGGAATCCCACTAGGTTTTGCCCATAAAGCTGGTCTAAGAACAAGTTTACATAAAATAAAAGTAAAATAAATTATATGAAAATCTTGCACATAGCACAATCTGTGGTAGCTCTTCCATACACACAAGCTCACTTTTTATTTGACATATCTGTAAACCATCTTCCCAATAAAATATTCAAAGCACCTCACAACACAGATTTAAAAATACAATAAAGGAAAAATAAATAAGTAACTATAGTTCCTTTTAAAAGACACAGAAAGACACAACAGAGAACAAAGCTTAAATGTGTTTATCTTTGGAAGTGCCATTACTCAATTATGAACTTGCAAATGTGCTTTATTTATGGGTAATTAACAGATCTTTATTGTTTATGCTGTAAATGAAATATATGTTTAAGATGAATAACAAGTTTTTTACTTTTAACATTATGCTTTTTGTCAGAAGCAAAGATGCATCAGCTCTTGTATAAAGAGATTATTGAGAGAAAGAAGTCTAGATAACATCTTCCCTTTTGTTTTCACCTTTCTGTATCATTCTAAGGTCTATGTATCCAGCTTCCTTTTGCTTCCTTCTTACCTGCAGATGTCACTTCCCCCTTCTCTCAAGGTTCACTTTTTCTTCCTTTTGCCTGGGAAGGAACATCTGTCAAGAGCCAACCCCAACAATGGATACTAGCATACAACTGTCCATGAATGCCAGCTTTTGGGGCTCTTGCAACCAAGTATGGACCAACTTTTTTGTCCATCTCTTTTCCTGTCCCAAGATGGGACAATAAATGTAAGTTTTCATTTTTATCTTTTAAGAGCACCCCGCTTTTACCACAAACTCATGTTACACTAGCCCCGCTGCACTCTACTTAATGTACATACCAAATATTCTACATTTTTAAGTACACACAAAAAAAGAAAAAGAGACACACATATTGCTAGTTATTTTTCAACTAGTGTTCTATTAGCTGTTCAATGGAAGTCTATATTCTACTATTGTTGTGATTGTTTTTGGGTACAGTTGAAACTCTCTCAATGGCCAATAAAAACAAGCTATGTTTTACCCATATCTGTATATCTGTCAATCTGTTAATTAATATTGTGCTGTTATACATGGAACAATCAGTTTAATTTGCTCTTTGGATACTTAATACACCATGTAAAAATTAACCATCTGCCAGATTATCATTTCATTATTATTCCTTGTAGACAATATAAAATTGCCTTTTATGACTGAGAGCTGCTATAGCAATGGTCTACTTTTACCATGGGGTTGTGTGTGTGGAGAACCATCCCACCTCCCTGGTAACCTTATTGACTTTCACAGTGCTACACAATATATCAAAATAAAAACAACAGCCACAGTACACAGCAGTATCAGCATACAACATCTCATAAGAGCAGACTTCTAACCCTCCGACAGTAGGTCTGTTGTTAGATTCTCCCAAGAACCATCTTAATGTAACATTTCAACGTTCCTTTGCCATTCCATTCAGTTATGTATCCTTGAAGTAACATTAAAATTTTAGAAAGATGATTATGTAACATTCTTTGTCTGGATATTTTTTTACATTCAGTATACAAAATGTTCAATGTAATCTTTTTGCAATCTGTCCATATCAACCTGACAGCTTCCCTGTAACTGCTCTCATTAACACAGGAATAATTTGCTTCTGGATTCCTTACTTGCCGATTTATTATTCTTGATCTCTATTAAGTCTTCATCAATAATATTTCTTCCTTGATTTTCCTCATCTGTGTCACTGAAACCTCCACCCACATCTTTTCTAAAGGTACTGCATTATTTTGCAAATTGGCTTCTGAATTATCCTCTTTTACTGCATTCACAAATGAGACATTTAATCCTGCATCTTCTGTGGCATCAAGAATCTCAGTACAAGCCTAGCAAATCCACACTTCCTTACAAAGACTTTACTTTTGCAAAGGACCCCTATACTCTCATCATACTTAGATGTTATTAAAACAAAATTCAACTTTTAATTTAGAATATATCCACATACACCTTTTCAAATATAATGATTTTATTTGTTCTATTTATGATTTTTGTATTGCTTTCTAGGTAGCGAGATACAGCCTCCTAGCAGTGATAGAGTATAGGCATGGCACTCCACTGGACTGCTATAAGCAAGCAAATGCTTGGAAGCACAGCAATCTGTTGTAACTTCTGCATTTGCACATGTACCCACATGAAAGCACACACATACTTCCTCTTTCTCTTCCAGGTTGGCAAAGAGACAAAACATACTCAGAATGGGGAAGCCAGAGAAGACTATTATGTTTAACCAGTGAAGAACACAGTGCTATATTATGGTCACTACCTCTACAGTATGTCCTTCTATTTCCATGAGAAGGAAGGAAGGAAAGAAGGAAAAGCCTGTGTATTCCAAACCGAGTTTTCTTTCTTCCAGCTTTAAAGCAAGGACGTTTTAAAAGACATCTGTCACTTCTGGCTTCCAAATTAGAAAGCACCAAGGTAGCATAGCACAGCAGAAGCAGAACATAGCATGGGTGGCAGCTGCCAATTCTCTGGCTTCCAGAAGGTGAGCGACTGAAAAGAGTGGCCAAAGTGACAGCAGGGTGGCATGGGAAAAAGAGCAAAGACAGAAGAAGTGCTTGGTGAAGAATTTATAACTGCAATAACCCTGGCAGTTCCAAAGAGATACTATTTTATGACATTCAGTTCTTCCTAGAAGCAAATGCTCAGCCTCAGAACTCCCTATTCTCTAGATGGCATCCACTCACTCCTGTGCCCACTGAAAATGCAGGAAATTTAAAAATTGAATTGTTCCTCCAGCTATCCAGGAATGAATCTTCATGGTAACTTCCAACTTCTCATTCCAACTAATATTACTCAACCTATGTTAAACAAAACAGAAGAAATTTTAATATCATTTCAGATATTTTAACCATGTCATCAATCTTTATTCCTCCACCAAAAAAACATCTCAGGGTATTTCTCCTGCCATAATTAAATCTTTAGGACAACCCTTGGCAATTCTTGAAGCTTATTTAACAAAAATCTGAGACTGGAAAGTATGCCCAATAACATTATATAAACAAATTTCTGTCAGGTTTAGCTGCTTTTAGAAATATTTACTGCCTGATGTTATAAAACAGAACATCAGTACAGCAGCCTATAGATCTGGTTTTATACCAGCAGCTGGGCTGTATCATACAACTAAGTGTTATGACAGCTGCTTTTCTTTACAAATCAGCCATGCCATGGAAAACCAAACAGTGTTTGCTGCTTGGAGTAATAATTTTTTAACTATTTGCCTATGGGCTTATACAGCATTCATGTAGTCTCTTTGCTAACAGTGAAATTGTATGCATGGTTACTTGGAGACAAGTTCAGCTATGCTCAGTGGAACTTCCTCCCAGGAAAGTATATACAGGTTTAGAGTTTAAAAGCAAGATCATATACATATCCACACAGAAGTAAGTACAAATGAACTAATGAAGCTTACTTTCAGGCGGACACCGGATTGCAGCCTAAGGATGAAATCCTAAGTACACTTACAATGGGGTAAGCACTTGTGAGCTCAACAGAATTTATTTATAAGTAAGCATGCTAAAGATTTCTCTGAACATCTTTTATTGACCATCTCACAAACAACATTAAGTCCATTGACTTTTACAGCCACAATTCCTTCTTTCTTTCTCCATTCCTCCCTCCTCCTTCATCTCTCTCTCTCTCTCTCTCTCTCTCTCACACACACACACACACACACACACACACAGAGTAAAAAAAAACCCAAAAAACTAAAATACTTTCAAAGTTCTACTCAAGGCAGACTTAAAATGTAAATTGTTTGAGAACTGAATTAAGTGCTTCATTGATTTCTATTTTCAAGAGGTTAAAATATATATATGTAAATCTATTCTTTTAAAAATTCAAGGCCATAGATCTGTGAGGAGGAGTTATGGAAAAAGAGAGGCATTGATGAACCACAATGGAATAATAAGACCTGTCATGCCCAGCCAACCTGAGGATGAGGAGGAGGATGAGGAGGCTGAGCCAGAGCCTCAGTTTGAAACTGAGCCTGAACCTGAGCCTGGCCCTAGTTCTGCCCTGCCAGCTCAAGCAGTCTGTGGCCCCAAAGGAGGCTCAGCAACCAAGCCTCCCGGTAGCAGAGTCTTCAGGCATGGAAGAGAACATACCTACCTTCAACCAGCAAAGAGCTGAAAGGGCATGCCTCCGGCATTCGAGGAGGCTTTATGAGAAACACGATCTAATCAACAAACAACTGAGCTCATGAGAGCTGGAGATATGAACAGGTGAAGGATGCCAGATCAGTTCTCAGAGATTATCTGAGTTTGCTGATAAAAGCACACTTGATCCTGACTTTCCTTGTCTTCTCACCCTGGACCTTTGACTATCGGACTGCCTAGCCATCTTGACTCTCTGGAACCCCTGACCTTGGACTGACTGATTATCTTGCCTCACTGGAACCCTTGACCTTGGACTGCTTGACTACTCTATGGCTTGGACTTTGCTTTATTATCTTCTTTGCTTTAAACTGCACAAAGCTCTGTAAGCAGTTTCCTTTCTATTTTGTTTGGACTTTGGCTATCAGCATTCTTGGCTGCTTTCCCAGACAAGACCAGACCAGAAAGTTGGGTTAAACAAGGACCACTTTATTGACCTAATTAAACACACTTGAATACATTTACCAAATCCTGGAAGACCAATAGGGGGAGCGACCTGATGTAGGATCAGCTGGGGCCAGGTGTCATTCTCTGACTAGCTCCCCAACGTTCCCTTGGGCGACAGGCAGACTCAGGCTCTCCCACTCAAGCCGAATAACTTTAGAAATGGGGGCAAAACCCCAGGTCCACGTTAAGGATCGAGTCCTTCTCCATCTCTGGGCCATGGGAACCCTAGTGAGGTGGTTCCAGAGCTCTACCTACACCACAAGGGGGTGCGATGGTGTACATTGAAACTCTTCCCTCCTCCCTACTACCTGCCCAGGGTTGGCCTATTTATCACTACCACCTTCAGCTGATTGTCCCGAATGTCCCTCAGACTAAAGTGTGGAGTAGGCGAAAAACCCCTTGGGAAAAAGGAGAGACAATTCCTACTTGGCCCCATAGCGACCAGCAATGCTCACACTGCATCGAGGGCAGGAGGGTGGGTGCACTTCTGCCAATGCAAGAAGGCGCATGGGGGGTTCGGGCTGACCTTAAGCAGCCACTGGCCCTGCCCCCCCATGCGGCATCATGGTGCCAGGCACCGCCCGCCAAGGGCCCTGGTGTCATCCCATTGGGGCTCAGCAAATATGGGGCCCTCCTTGACATTGCTGCAAACAGCAGGCCTCTGGGACCTTCTTCTAGAAAAGCCATGAGCCTATATATAGTGGCAAAGTCCTCTCACATATGACTATAGTGCAAATAGTATAATAATCTTCACACCTGGCCCAGGAGATAGCCAAGACCAGAGATCAGGAGAAGTGAAAGTAACATATCACCAGTCAGAGGCTGATTCTCAGTCACAATTTTGATTTCCTAGCTTTGAGAAGTTGTTGCAGGTAAGGCACAGTGGGTGGAGTGGCTTAGAAAATCATCTCAGTCACATGAGTGATTTTATCCACCACTTCTTCCATTACGTCTTGGCTCTGGGGACTGCTCAAACCCAGGCATTCAAGAACTTTTGATGTTGTTGTTGTTAGTTGCCCTTGAGTAGGTTCCGACTCATGGTGACCCTGTGGATGAGACACCTCCAAGAATCCCCATCTTCCACTGCCTTGCCCAGATCCTGCAAGCCCTTCCCCATAACCCCCCTGATCGAATCTATCCATCTGGTTTGTGGTCTTCCTCTCTTTCTTCTACCCTCTATCTTTCCTACCATTATTTTTTTCCTAGTGATCTGTGCCTTCTCGTTATGTGGCCAAAGTACAATAGTCTCAACTTTATCATCTTTACTTCCAAGGAGAGCCCTGGTCTCATCTGTTTAAGAACCCATTTGTTTGTCTTCTTTGCTGTCCATGGTATCCTAAGTACTCTCCTCCAGCACCACATTTCAAATGAGTTGATTTTCTTTCTGTCTGCTTCCTTGACTGTCCAGCTCTTGCATCTGTACATGGTAACTGGGAATACAATGGCCTGGACTATTCTGACTTTAATGTTCAGTTGTATGTCTTTGGTCTTCAGTATCTTTTCCTGTTCTTTCATAGTTGCCATTCCCATTCCTAGTCTTCTTCTTATTTCTTGACTGCAGTCTCCATTCTGGCCAATCTTGGATCCTAAACATGGGAATCTTTAATTATTTCAATTTCCTCGTTGTCTAGATTGAATCTGTGTATTTCTTCTGTGGTCATTATTTTCTTTATGTTCAACATCAGACCTGGCTTTGCAATTTCATCTTTGACCATTCGTATTAACTGTTCCTGGACGTCTTCTGCTAATATTATGGTGTCATCCACATATCTTAAGTTGTTAGTGTTACTTCCTCCTATCTTAACTCCTTCTTTTTCTGATTTTCCAATTCTGCTTTTCTTACGATGTTTTCAGCACATAAGGCAGGGGTAGGCAACCTTTCCCCTTTAAGGGCCAAGGGACTTCAGCTCCCAAAATCCCAGGAGCTATTGGCCAACATGGGACTACTGGCCAACATGGCTGAGGCTTCTGGGAGGTGAAGTCCCTCGGCCCTTAAAGGGGAAAGGTTACCTACCCCTGACATAAGGTAAATAAGTAGAGTGATAGGATGAAGCCTTGCCTGACCTCTTTGCCTATTGGAAACCACTCTGTTTCTCTGAATTCTGTTCTGACGCTGGCCTCTTTTCCTTGGTAAGATTCCTCACCAGGACTATCAGATATAATGGCACCCCCATGTCTATTCAAGAAACAGACAGCTCAAAACTCGATGACAACACATCCTCCGTCATATTCTTCTTTTTCTTTTCCTCTCTGTCACTTTGTGCCATCTCATGCTGCTAACTTCTCCTCCAATGTAATTATGTTGGCAGAGCATACAGTATTTTGTCCAAGTGTACCATATGTGCATCAACCTCTTATATCTAGTCTTCAACACAGCACTCTTAATCAAAAATCTACCACAATACATGTACCAAAACAGCACATGATCCAGTCACTTCAAGGATATGTATTAAAACAGAATATAGTGAGTTGCATTATACAAGTTACACTACACGTCTATCTACCTCAGTACTCCTTTCTTTAAATGTACTTGTCAAGATTATAGATCCTGCTATGTTTGCTGTCTATATATTCTGAGTATGCTTTGTTATGCTACACAAGTGGTGATCCTGGGTGGAAGGAATGTTGATCTTTCATGGAGCTGGCTATTGTGCAGATGTGTGGGAAGGAAGAATGCACTTTGAACTGTCAAGATCAATTCACTGGGAATGTTCAGTATGGAGCAGGAAGGAGGGGTCAGTGGTCAGTAGCAAAATGGTCAATAGCACCCCTTTGAGATGTGTGTGTGCAAATGTACTACTGACCATTTGAAGGCAAAAGAAAAAATTCAATAAACATAATTTTAAGAAACAAAACCAACAGTATATTTCAGAATTTGAGAGACAGAGACTAGTTTGAGATGTGGGTGGTTAGGTGGGCACGATTCTGCTTGTATCCTTTCCTCAGCACCCTAGCACATCACTGTAGTGAACTAACCCCAACTTGGGGGGGGGTGGAACCCTGATAATTATCAGTTCCCTCTGTGTATTTGAAAAAATCTGGCACATAAAAAGCAAAGACATTTAATGTTGAATCCAGTTTGGCTTTTACTTATGAGTAAGTACCAGTGAGTAAACATGAAATGACAAATGCTTGTTTACATGGAACTAAATCGTACTTAAATCAAGTAGTCTTTCTTCTGAGAAAATAAAGGTAAGATAAGACTTTGTAATAAGTTATTTTAAACTCATTGGAGTTCTTGACTGTGAGCATGACCGGAATGCATATTCTTCATTTCCATGTGGAGCACTTCTAACCTTAGATTATACCCAAAAGCCAAAGCCTGTACTATAGTATTACAAGGACATGGAAATTCATTTTCAGAGGAAATCAAGATATTACTTTTCTCTGTAAGTAATTGGTGATGTAAGAAATCTTTAGTAATCAAGAAAGAATCAAGATAATTTCAGGTATAATTACTGAGCTGATTCTCACTTAGGATGCCCTTTTCTAATGGAAGAGAACACAATTTTCTTCCTTGCTTGCTTTTCTGTAATACAAGTCTTATAATAATCACAGTGCCAACATTGCCAAATGGTGGTTAACTAGTTAGCATATATATAATAAATCTATAAAATACTATACCTGAGAACTATTGTAACAAAAATGTAATCCTATGTATGTCTGTTCATCAGATATAAATCCTATTAAGGTCCATGAATTTTATTCCCATGTAAGTGTGTACAGGCTTGCAGTCTTAGCCATGCATTTGCATTGACTCATGTTATTTTGATGGATTATGTTCTGTTTTCTTATTTTCATAATGACTGAGGACACCTTCACACTAGCATCTTAACTCCACAATGGTAGTGCCAGTCACCACAAAGTTCCCTTCATCTTGATTAACAAGTGAAACAAAAAGAGGCAGTGAAAGTATAAATCAGTTCACAGAATACATGCTTTTGTCCACATAAACAATAGCAAGTAAATGTTCCAACCAGCAAAAACATGAATCCAACCAGTTAATAACCTATATAATCAACAGAAATCTTATCTGAATAGCTATATTAGCTATTATACTATACAACTAGAATAGCATCTCAACTAAGACTGTAATAGCTAACCTGAAGTTTCTTAGTGTACACAAATCCATGACCCGTCCCTGGCTTCCACTCCACCATAAGCATCTGAATAAGTAGACTAAAGGGCCTTTTCAGACCGCCAGAAATAATGCAGCTTGAGACCACTTTGACTGTCCTGGTTCAATGCTAGGGAATCATGGGAATTGTAGTTTTTTTCTGAGACCTTGAGCCTTCTCTGTCAGAGAGCTCTGGTGCCACAAGAAACTACAGTTTAACTGAGTCAGGGCAGTTAAAGTGGACTCAATCTGGATTATTTCTCACAGTCTGTAAAGGCCCTAAAGTCTACGAAAACTAATGCTATAAACTTCTTCTTTTTTCCAGTTAGTCTCAAAGGTGCTACAAAATCTCTCTATATAGTCATATTTAAAACATTAAAGTATTGGCAAAAGTCAAGTTATTATGTAACATAAAGTATGTAAGATTTAACGCAGGAAATAAAATATTGTTGTTGTGTACCTTCAAGTCATTTCTGACACTACGGCTACCTTAAGGTGAACTTACCATAGAGTTTTCTGGGGCTGACAGTGTTTAACTCCCCCAAGGTCACCCAGTAGTTCTCTGTGGCTGAACAGGGAATCAAATCCTGGCCTCCAGAATCATAGTCCAATGCTCAAACCACTACACCATGCTGTCAGATACAATATAAATATTTCTGGAAAGTGTAAGTCATAGGATTATACCAATCAACCCCACCCAACCCCAAGTATGTCCCAAATGCTTACAAGGACATGTATATTATAACTGTAATGTAAAAAAAATTGTTCAGTTCACTAATCTAAAATCTGACAAGCTCTATTAAAACAAATCTTCAACCAGGCTAAGAATAAGCAGATAGTTTTTGAAACATTTTCAAGTCTCCATAGAGGTGGAGGTCTCTTGAAATAAGGAAATTGCCTGTCACTTTTAGTTATTTGTTGGTTGAGCGTTGACCTTAAACATATATGATCATGGTGTGCTTATATAATACAATTAAACCCCTATAGCAAATTAACATGATAAATAGTTTTAAGTTATGCTCAGCCTTGTTATTAATCAAGTCTTTGAAACAGGGAGCCTGTGTTAGAATTAAACACACTCACTCACATACACACAACTTTGTACATATAGCTTCAACTATTGTTTTTCTTCCTGACAAAACTCTTTTTTAATTCTTCCTCAAACTTTCCTCCCTTTCCAAAAGCGCCTTATTCTTTTCTCTTCATTCAGACGCCAAAGATACCCACTATATTTCTTAGGCCTGAAACAGATAGACCAAATAAAGCAGCTTCTGGATGCTTTGGGGGCATGGCATTTAGATGACGCATACCCCCAAAGCAAACAGAAGCCACAACAAGGCCATGCCTACCCATCAAGAGCTGGTCCTTTCAGAAGTGGATTTAATTTACCCCTGATGGCTGATGGCTTGGGATCATGGCAGTGGCCCGCTTCGGGAGCAGGCCATGCGGTCACCACTATCAAGTGGTATCTCATCTGATTAAAAATGCTGTTGCCTTCTGAGTAAGAAGGACAGTCAGTCTGGAACGTTTGTTGAAGTACAGTCCACAGGTGCAATTCTGAGTATTAAAACTACTGCAAGTCAAAAACAGCTCTTCCACCAGCAAAGAGACAATTTGGATAATTTTATTTAAGATGCCCTGCTCTGACATCTTCTCTCTGCAAATAGTTTGCCCATCTTTTCTTACTGGTTCTTGAAAAACTGGCTGCCAATTGCTGAGTCTTCCATAAATAAAGATCCACTTAACTGACTAGTAATTCTGTAATTTCAGCCCCAGTAACCAGTACTCCTCTAAACGTTCCAGCAAGCTTTTATTCCTACAGTTGGCTTACAGATTGGAGATTGGTTAGGTCTTTCACATCCTCTCCAGGAAACAAAACAATGTTCTAAAGATTCCAAACAGAATTTTCCAAAAAAGATTAACACTAACTCTTCAATGGCAGCTTTCTATTCCCTAACCCAACTGTAAATCAATAACCCAATTTCAAACAATTCAGCAACAGCAAAATAAAGGCTGTAACTCAACAGATCTAAACCAAGATATCATCAGTAAGCTACAATGTGGCATTGAAATGAGGCCAATGCCAACACCAAGCTTTCCACAAACAAGGTGGCAATAGCAAGAAGACACTCTCCTGTATCGCCACATTATTTGTTGCTCCCAACAAAGAATGGCAGCAGCATGGGAATCTTAATGATCAAGTAGGCATGTATTTTATTCTGCTACATGAAGTATTTTTAAGGCAGATTTAATAGTTATTAATGAAATGATCCCATTCATCCTTATTTCATGCTCCTGTTTATAGATAAAAATGAACCAAGCTGGAGAAATCTTAGGGGAAAAGGGAAAAAATTACTGTATGTGTATGTGTCTTCCAGCTGCCTGCCAACTTATGTGACACCATGAATTCCATAGAGTCTTCTTTTTTAAGCAAGGAATACTCACAGATTTTTGGTCTTTGGTCTGTGAGTCTAAGCCTGTCTGCAGATGTTCACCTTTTGGACAAGGGAGATCTCAGGACAAAACCTGTCCACCAAATTCCTCACTATCCCCAAGCCCCATTCTTTGAAGCTAGCATGAAGAGAATACCTCCTATATCTAATCATAAAGATTCCATTTCTTGACTTCACTCTTTCAGTGCCATGCAAAACCAAGCCACACACTCCACTAATTTTTCACATTGCTATAGTTTTGACAGCTTGCAAAAGTATGTATATCAATGACAAGAAAGTTCATTTGCCCTTCAGTTATTATGAGGATTGCATATAAGTACAGAGGCAACAGGGAAGCCTTAGAAGTAGCAGATGACATCATTATCCTTGCTAATCAAATAGCAGGATATTCAACCCTGAAAATCCTGGCTCCACTACAACACTGCAAAATGAGGAATGAGGAACCAGAATTGTCCTTCAATGATCCTGCATGGATTGATTGAAGGCAATGGGTATGAACATATAGTGACCATGTATTCTGACATCATGTGGTTCTTGGCCAAAGTGTTCAATACTGTGATCTAGAAGATGCCATCTCCTTGAAGTCTACAAGGGATGACTCCTGAACTCCCATGCAGTAATCAAAAGGGGAATCTTGGGTGTGCTAAGGAAAGCTTTCTCCACATCTGACTGGCTAGATCTCCCCTATCCCCTGCATCACCCATTACTGAATCTGCAAGAATCACAAAGAATTTCCAGTGCTCTTTGTCTTTCATGGCACAGAATGATGTGTCTGCCCCCTTCAGCCTATAAAGGTACAACATATAAGTTGGTCTGATATGATTTGATACTCTTCAAGACAGTGCTAGTCACATTTTTAACAATGTGTTTATAACAATGCAATTTCCATTTCTCTGCATCTCTTTGTTCTTATTCCTAACACTAGCTGAATTAGACCTCTGGAGTTTTTAACTTCTCTGTGTCTACTCACAGAAATTAGGTTTTACTGCTGCTTTCAAAGCCATTTTGCCCATCTCAGAGTTGATACAGAGTATTAAAAGGAAGCCTGTGAAAAGTTTTATCCCTTTTCATCAGGAGTGGACAACTTGCAGCCCTTTCAATATTATTGGACTACAACTCCTATCAACCTTTGTCATGAAAGGCAATAGTGAGGGGTAAGGGGAGTTGCAGCCCAACATCTGAAGAGCCACAACTTGCTTAAGTATGTATTGTAAATTTAAAGTCCGAAATATATGTATTAAGATAAGGATCATCCTTTTCTATGTGTTTTTTCTCTCAGAATCTGGAATTCAGGAAGCTAAAG
The DNA here is from genome assembly GCA_026167975.1 of Phrynosoma blainvillii. Classification (NCBI taxonomy): domain Eukaryota; kingdom Metazoa; phylum Chordata; class Lepidosauria; order Squamata; family Phrynosomatidae; genus Phrynosoma; species Phrynosoma blainvillii. The sequence continues at coordinate 52,250,558 of JANUYF010000004.1, forward strand.
TATTTATAAAAAACAACAACACTAATGTTTAGAATAAGGCATTGATAAATCCTGGGTACTGCCAGTTCCCCAGGAATTATTAAAACTGGCAAACATCTTTGGATGAACAAGCTACACTAGGGTATAAATCAAATAAATAAAAACATCTCACAAGTGGTTCTCTGTAAAAGAAGGATTAAAGTGTGCACTTATACAATCCCACTCTCTCTGAAAAACAAGCAAATTACTACAGCACATCTCTGATTCCTCTTTTATATCCGAAAGTCTTCACCTCATTTTAGGAAGGATATAGACATCCAGAAACCACTCCAGCCCCGATTGGGCTGGGACCATGGCGACTGCATGGCCCAATCCCAAATTAAATCCACTCCTGAAAAATCTGACTCCTGCCACTTCTGCACAGCTTCGGAGCTGCTTCCGGCCATTTTGGGGGCATGCATCACCTGCCACACCCTCGAAGTGGCCAGAAGCCGCTTTGGCATGTCTGTTTCAGGCATGAGTTTATTTACTTGCATGCATGGAGTGAACTGGTGCACAAGAAAGACTGTTATAGACTGTATAGATACCCATGGAAATGCAAAATTTGTGGGTATTATGATAAGTGACAAGTTCAGTTTTAACTATGGTCATTGAGGGACAAAGGCACAATTAAAGATGTTGGCTAAGGCCTGGGTGGAAGGAGTTTTGGAATATGGTGTATGCAGACTGGAAATCAGAAAGGATATATATTAACTGGCTAAGAGTGTCCAGTGTTTTAATATGTACAGTGTACCAGGAAGCCATTATCTTTGTTCAACCCTCTGTCGATGGATTGGAGATTGTGAATATATGCTAATTCAGCTGTCCCTCCAAATGTGGTATAACAACACCACATTTGGAGTGAAGATACAAATTGAAAATATTTGGCACTTTTTGCAATGTTAAGCAAGAAAGCTTGTTTATCTACTTGCATAAGAGAAAGGGTTGTATCACAGTAATGATAATGGTGTATTGTGTTTTGTGCCTTCAAGTCATTTCTGACTTATGCCTACCCTACTGTGACCCTATCACAGGGTTTTCTTGGAAAGATTTCTTCAGAAGGGGGTTGCCCTTGCCATCTTCTGAGGCTGAGAGAGTGTGACTTGCTCAAGGTCATCCAGTGGGTTTTCATGGCCAAGTGGAGATTTAAACACAGTCCAATGCTCAAATCACTATGCCACGCTGGCTCTCACTATAATGGCAGTAATTTTTTTTGAAAGGACTAAAAGCATGATCATATGGTCTGACTAATTATTCACCTGAACAACAGTCATAGACCACATGTACTCTGTTGTACTCTGTAGACCACATACACTCTGTAATACAGTTTCCAAGTTTTATAGATGAAATCTCAAAGCTCAGCCTAAAGAGAGAAATGCTATGAACTGTGGAGATAAGTATACATACAAACAAAAAGGAAAGGAAGAAATAGCACCTTAAAATACTTCAGCGGTATGGGCCACTTTTATAGCTTTCTTCTTTTTAAAAAAATCTGTGTTGTGTTTCTGCTAATCCTGATCAAATCTGTTGCACAGTATTTTTCTTTCAAATCAACCAAAAGAAGATAATTGCTCCAGTAGCATCTACACTTGCATGCCTGGCATACTTAAATCTTCAGCCATCTCCCTGTTTGCTCTCAAAGCAGGGCAATGCTGCTTTCACATTACGTACCCTGAAGCAAATACTCCTATCTGCTGAGTCTGCATGTGTATTCCTTACCAGTCTCCTGTCCAGTAAGCCTCTGAAACACTCTCCATCCCTTACATTGAAATGACAGGAAAGGGTGAAGCAAAAGACCGGAGGGAGTCTTCTATGGCCAGAACAGTGCAAAGTCACTTTCTGACCCCATGCCCTGGCAACTAACAGCATACTCTCCTATCAGTACTTGCACGCACAGATACAGGCAGTTAGGTCCACCAAAGGTTGAGCTGTTCACAGCCCAGAGATGACAAATATTACTCTGGATGTTTCCAACTCACTCCAGATTCACTGAGTCTGCATGTGCAGCAACGGGAAAATTTCATCAAGGGATGCATTCAGTAGGGGCATGGCCATAAAACTATGTCTCTCTTTACAAGCAACTACTTAAGTTATAAAAGATTAGACACAGGTAATACAGGAAAAAGAGGGCTACAGTGAACTAGTAAGTCCAGAAAAAGCATACACATGGGGGGAAATTTCATACACCAACATATATGCATATGGGTAAAAGAGTTAAGAAAAGAAATTTACCTACACATGACATGAAGAATTTCAGTTATTGGAAGGTCTAATTATTATTTTTTAAAAAAATATATAAAACAAAGAACAAGACTATGTACTGCTAAGGCAAGAATACAATGGCCTAAATCCAACTGTTGGTCTAAACCAGAGTAGAACTACAGAATCAATTAAACACAAAAGCCCATTCATTTAATGAGTTTATTTTAACTGGGACCAAGAATTAGATTTGTGCTACACCATACAGACCTTTAAGGAAATGATGGGTGGGCCGCAACAACAACAAAAAGACAAGTCATATAGTAAAAAGAGGGAAAACATGTGTTAACAGCTATGTTCAACACAATCCCCTATCATTATTCATTGAGGAGGGCTGCTTTAGGTAGCTGCTTTAGGGTCCACGAAAGAGCAGCATATATTTATTTTATTATCAATGCATGTTTACTTCTAGGAAGGGCAGAGCTATTTATTTTATTATCAATGCACTTTTAGAAAGGGTAGAGGCATTTTTTCTGCCAAAATAATTTGACCAGCCTTACATACTATGGATCTTGATTGGTGGGCAGAGCCCTTGCTCCTCTGCCTAGATAGTTGAACAGACCTAGCAGCATATGGATAAAACGGAGAAGAAAAGGATCACATTTGGAAGCAGAGAGGAGGGATTACGGTAATATTAAAAATTGAGGAAGCACCATATGGACCTATGAGCGAAGAAGCACATAACAAGCTTGCCCTCTTCACAGCAGACCAAGCATCTTTAAGAGGAATAGAAAAGTGAGACTACCAGTAAATGCAGCTTCTTCCATCAGAACCCAGGATGGGAGCAGGAGAATGGATGGGAAACTGCATTTCCTATAATAGCTCCCTTTTTGGAAGTGCCTAAAGAAAAAGGAGAGAGCTATTGTGGTCTCTTCCAACTCTAGGATTCTATGAAATATTGGACTATGACTCTGGAGACCAGGGATCAATTCCCCACTCGACCATGAAACCCACTGGGTGACCTTCAGCAAGTCACACTCTCTCAGCCTTGGGGGAGGCAATGGCAAACCTCCTCTGAACCAATCTTGCCAAGAAAACCCCATTATAGGGTCTCCATGAGTTGGAAATGGCTTGAAGGCACACAACAACCATTTGTAAGCAACTCTGATAACCTTTTGGCTGAAGAGTGGGGTATAAATACTTCATCATCATCATCATCATCATCATAGTAAAAGGACTACAAGCCTCGCCTAAGCTGAAGACATAAGGAATCATAGAACCGTAGAATTCTAGAATTGGATCCAGTCAGGAACTCACAATCAAAGCACCCCAGCCTCTGTTTTATCTGTTGTAAGCCGCCCCGATTGTTTTAACAGAGGGGCAGGGTAGAAAATTTTATATATATCTGTTTAAAAACATCCAAAGAAGGAGACTCCAGCAGTCTCTGAGGCAGCAGGCAGCATATTCCACTACTGAACAGCTCTTACTGTCAGGAAGTTCCTCCTGATGTTGAAATGGAATCTCTTTTCCTCTAGTTTGAATCCATTGCTCTGGATCATATTCTCTGGAGCAGCAGAAAACAAGCTAGCTCCGTCCTCAATATGACATCCCTTCAAATATTTAAATGGGGCTATCATATCATCTCTTAGCTGTCTCTTCTCCAGGCTAAACACACCCAAGTCCCTAAGTCTCTCTGCATAAGGCATGGTTTCCAGACCCTTCACCGTTCTGGTTGCCTTCCAACTTTGGACATGCTCCAGCTTGTCAACATCCTTTTTGAACTGTGGTGCCCAGAACTGGACACCGTATTCCAGGTGAGGCCTGACCAAAGCAGAATAGAGTGGTGCTATTCCTTTCCCTTAGACACTATACTTCTATTGATCAGAGGAGTTTCTCCTCAGGCTGCTTCCACAATGCAGAAATAATCTGGTTCGACACCACTTTCCCTGCCATGGCAGTACCATTGAGCCATGGCAGTGAAAGTGGTGCCCAAGCAGATTATTTCTGCAGTGAGGATGCAGCCTTAAGGAAGGCAGGGCCCAGAATCACCTGAAAGGAGACAAATGCACACACACACACAGGGGCAAAAAGCAAGGGGGAGAAGAACATGTGTGGGAGTAAAAAAAAGGCAGGCAAGTGTTTCGTTCAGTTTCTCTTCAGCGGAGCCTTTTGAGGAGCACAGGTCCACAGGTAAGGCCACAGGTTTGGCGGGCTCTCAGCTCCCCTCCCTTCGCCTCCCAAGGGGCTCCCAGCTCCCATTCAGACAAGGCACAAAGTTGTCCCTCGGCCAGGAGGGTGCCCACGTACCTCCAGTTCACACCAGTGACAGGAGGAAAAGAAGGGGAAAGAAGGAAAGGAAGGGAAAAGAAGGAAAGAAAAGAGGGAAAGGAAGAGGGGAAGGAAAGGAGAAGAAAAGGAAAAGGTAAAGGTAAGGAAGGAAAGGAAAGGAAAAGAAAAGAAAGAGGGAAGGGAAGGGAAGGGAAGGGAAGGGAAGGGAAGGGAAGGGAAGGGAAGGGAAGGGAAGGGAAGGGAAGGGAAGGGAAGGGAAGGGAAGGGAAGGATAAGGAAGGAAAGAAAGGAAAGGAAAAGAAAAGAAAGAAAGAAAGGAAAGGAAAAGAAAAGAAAGAAAGGAAAGGAAAAGAAAAGAAAAGAAAAGAAAGAGGGAAGGGAAGGGAAGGGAAGGGAAGGGAAAGGAAAGGAAAGGATAAGGAAGGAAAGAAAGAAAGAAAAGGAAAGGAAAGAGGGAAAGGAGAGGGAAGGAAAGGAAAGGAATTGAAAGAAAGGAAAGGAAAGGAAATAGGGAAAGGAGAGGGAAGGGAAGGGAAGGGAAGGGAAGGGAAGGGAAGGGAAGGGAAGGAAAGAGGGAAAGGAAAGGAATGGAATTGAAAGAAAGAAAAGGAAAGGAAAGGAAATAGGGAAAGGAGAGGGAAGGGAAGGACTCAGCCCAGGGGAGAACCAAGGCGAGCAGTCCTGGCTGAGTCCATGCCAGGAAGAGCGCCTTCTTACCTCAAAGAGGGGCCCAATCTTGTTCTTTTCCAGGTAGGCTTGGATCCGGTTCTGCTGGTGAGACGCCATGAGATTTCGCTCAAGCCAAGCAGGGCTTCTCTGGCGACTCCGGTTCTCCCTTTTCAGGGGCTCGGGGAGATCAAAGCCGGGGCAGGGTTGGGGGCTGCAGGAATAACAGTCCCCTTGGACACCGCCTCGACAACGCTGTGGAATGCTGTGGGGAGTCCGGTCCACCGGGGTCCCTGGAGGTCCTCCTTTTTCCTTTCGGGCGCCTTGGAGTCCAGGCTGAGGGCGGGAAAAGGCTGGGCTCCTTCCTCCAGGTGGACAGAGAGGAGCGTGGAGGGAGAAGGCAGAGGCGTGGAAGCAGCCCAACTCTGTGTGAGCCCTGCAAGCAGGCGTTCCCAGGTTGCAAGGGACAGGAGCTCCTCCTCGGCTTCTCTCTGGCAGAAGCCAGGGCTTGGGTTGCCACCCTAACGACGGTGCCCTGGCAAAACCCACTGGCTGAATAGATGGATGGATGGATGAATGGATGGATGGATGGCAACCGCACAGCTCTTCGCCTGGGCTGCCAGAAGAGGGAGCCACTCTCCTCAGGAAATCATCATGATGATAACAGGTTGCTAACCTAGGAGTTTATCACACAGGGGACAAATTGGAAGTATTTTGTTGACCCATGGCGACCCTATGGATGAGACATCTCCAAGACCCTCTCTCCTCCACTGCTCTGCTTAAATTCTGCAACCCCTCAATATCCATGACCTGCTTAATAGAGTCCATCCATCTAGCATGTGGCTTTCATCTCTTCCTACTTCCCTCCACCTTTCCCAGCATTATTGTCTTTTCCAAAGAGTCTTCTCTTCTCATGATGTGTCCAAAATACAACAACCTAAGTTTTATCATCTTGGCTTCCAGGGAGGTTTCTGGCTTGATCTAGTCTAGGACCCACTTGTTTGTCCTTTTGGCTGTCCATGGGATCCTCAGCACTCTTCTCCAGCACCACATTCTCTCAAATGCATTGATTTTCTTCCTGTCGTCTTTCTTAACTGTCCAGCTTTCACATCCATACATGGTAATAGGGAATACAATGATTCTAACTTTTGTGCTGGGTTGTATATCTTTGCATTTTAGAATCTTTTCTAGTTCTTTCATAGCCATCCTCCCCATTCTTAGTCTTAGCAAGGCAGCTTCATTTATATACCGCTTCATACCACACTATGCAGTGTCTAAGCGGTTTACAACTGTGAGCTCATTATCCCCCAACAGTTGGGTACTCATTTTAGCGACCTTGGAAGGATGCAGGCCTAAGTCAAGCCTGATCCCTGGCTAGTATTGAACTCGCAACCTTGTGGTCTATGAGTGAGTGGCTGCAGTACAGGCATTTAACCACTGTGCCACCAGGGTCTTCTGATTTCCTGACTGCAGTCCCCATTTCTATCAATATTTGATCCCAGGTATGGGAATTCTTTTACTATTTTTATTTCTTCATTCTCTGGGTTGAACTTGTAGAAGGTCCTTGGTGGTCATTAACTCGGTGATAATTAACCCATGATAATCTCACAATTGCGCTAATGGTTTTCACATGATGTCGAGGTGAAACGTTATTAAAATGCCATTAACCCATGGATAACCATGCAAGAAACAGCAGCAAATCATTCACGGGATTTTCCTGTGAATAACTTTATCCTGTTTATTGCCTGGTTATTCCCTGGTTATTCCCAGGAATGGCTCTTTTATTAGGAGTTTATCACACAGGGGAAATCCTGTGCAAAAACGGGGTTTAAAAGTTGGGGAAAACCCACAAAAGTGGGTTGATTTTCACACACATTGTTGTTAAAGTGTTGTCAACCCAAACGGAAAGTAGACAAAAGCTGCTCCTTTTGAGATTTTTCGAAAGTAAAAAGGAACGACTTTTGACCATTTTCCGTTTGGGCTAACAACACTTTAACAATGAAGTTGTGTGAAAATCAATCTGCTTTTGTGGGTTTTTTCCTAGTTTAAACCCCATTTCTGCATGGGATTTCCCTCATGTAATAAACTCCATAATCTCATTTTAATTGCATTTTAATGTCAATTGCGCAATTTTCTCAGGTTAATCACTGTCTAAAGTCCCAATTTCCCCTCAAGTGATAAACTCCCTAGTGAAGGACCTGTACAGGGAGGGCTGATGGAGAAATGTGTGAAGGGTATTCAGTGGCGTCCCTAAGGTTGGTGTCACCTAGTGAGGTAACTCATGGTGTCACCACCCCATTGACCTCTTCCTCCCATTTCACACCATACAGGATCCTTAAGTAATGCTTTTTTGCACTCATGTTACCCGTCAATCATAATTCCCATATACCACCGAATGCCACGCTCACAGTTGTGACATCAACAACTGGCAAAATTATTTATTTATTTGGTTTATTTATTTGGTTTCTATGCTGCCTTTCTCCCAGAAAGGGACCCAAGGCGGCTCACAAATAAAAATTCTAACCAACATATTACAATAAAACAATTAAAAACATCAGCTAAAAACAATATCAAATTAAAAACATCAAAACTACAATAAAACCATAATACCCATCCCATATAACAAACACCTCATATAAAAGCCATCCCATGATTCCACATTAACAGCCTGTCAGAATAAAACTGTTTTTGCTTGCTGACGAAAGGCCGGAAGGCAGGGGACCAGCCTAGCCTCCCATGGAAGGGCGTTCCAAAGGGTGGGAGTAGCCATTGAGAAGGCTTTCTCTCCCGTGTCCTCACCAGGCGAGCCTGTGATGGTGGTGGGACCAAGAGAAAGCCTTCATAAATTGTTAAAATTATACCTTCAAATTACATTATCATACATATGCAACCTAAATGTATTTACATAGACATAGTGAAGATTTGGTTAAAATGTGATGTTTCTAAAGAAAATTTTAGAAGAAATTTTAAAAAAATCAAAATTTTAAATTTCTGAAATTTGAAAATTTAATTTAATTTAATGGGGGGGCTCTCCTTTCTCCTCCTACTGAGCTTTACCCCACTCCCACCATCTCTTAAAGCATTTTAAAGGGAAGCAGAAGAATGCCACAGTTTCTGTCAAAAAGTAAATGTTTGAGGAGCAGTGGTGTCACCCCCTCCTTAATGGTCTGCACCCCCGCAACCGCCTAGTGGCACCACTGGAGGGCAGCAAGAGACCAGGGTGGCAAACAGTGGTGTCATTAAGGGGTGTGGGGGATGCAGACTGCACCAGGTCAGGTCCTAAAGGGTGTGTGTGTGACCCCACTGGTCCTCAAATATTTTTTTAGCAGAAATGAGCTGTGGCATTCACCTGCGTCCCAGTAAAATGCTGAAGAGATGGTAAGAGTGGGGTGAGGCTCAGTGGAAAGATAAAGGAGAGTTCCCAGGATTTTGTTGTTGTTGTTTTTAATTTAAATTAATTTTTTAACAAAATTAAATTCACATTTTATTCTTTTTTAAATTTTGTTTAAAAACATCACTTTCTACCAAATTTGTACTTCCACCACCTGAAATTATGCATATGTCAATGTATTGAGGCTGTGCGTATGATATTGTAATTTAAAAGTGGAATTTTAATTTTGTTAGTTCTTTATGCCACAACTATTGACATGACATTCAGTGATATGCAGGAATTATGATTTATAAGAACTAGGGTGACAACCAGTGCAGGGAGGCAGGGCTTCCAGAGACAGGGCCAAAAGGATGCACCCATCTCGCTACCATGGCACATAGAATGGCACCACAGCAGTGAGGCAAGGGGGCTCTCTCAGTCCTCTCAGCAGCGCCCCCCGCAGCATTCCAAGTGATACCATGAATTATTGTACTAGTAACGCCTAGTGATGCCACTCTTCACAAGTAAGGCAGCAGTAAACAAAGAGGAGACAAGCTCCATGTACTAAAAGATTATTAACTGTTTATTAGTGTTTTAAAAAGCCCAACACATTTCAGCCACACTAGGCCTTCCTCAGGGGCCTTCAAAAGAATTCACTGCAGTTGTGAACACTCTCCAAAATACAGGACTATAGAGATAGAAAGGCAGGACAACCCTAGAGATGCCACTGTTCACAAGTAAGGCAGGACACACATTTTAAGGCTTGGCAATGTCCTTTTGCTATGGCCACGCAGGACCCAGAAGGCAGCGACCTCCCCTCCACGGATGTACTACCTCACCGGGTGACATCCCCCTCTGGGGTATCTCTCAGTGCAGACCACACCACCGCACCCCCTAGTGACGTCGCTGCCATAAGTAAAGAAAACATTACTAAGGATTCTGTATGTTGTGGTAGGGGAGGAGCTCAATGGGGGGATCACCATGAGTTACCACACTGGGTGACACCAACCCTAGTAATACCACTAGTGACAAAAGGACATTGACAAGCCTAAATCATGTGTCCTGCCCTTACTTGTGGACAGTGGCGTCACTAGGGTTGGTGTTACCCCATGCAGTAATCACAGTGTCACCCCCCACCTCATTGAACTCCTCCTATACCACACCATACAGAATCCTTAGTCATGTTTTTTGTACTAATCTTACTCATTAGTCGTCATTGCCAAATATCACTGGATGTAATGGGAATAGTTGTGATATAAACAACCAGCACAATTAAAATGGTACTTTTCAATTACAATCTCATATGCACAGCCCAAATGTATTTACATATACATGGTTTCATGTGCTTAAAGCAAACATTTAGTAAAATGTGATGTTTTAAAAGATTTTTAAAAATATTTATTTTAATTAAAAATTAATTTTTTTTCTTTTTAAAAAACTAGGGCCTCTCTTTTCTCCTCCCACTGAGCTTCACCCCACTCATACCATCTCTTTCGCACTTTAGTAGGACAAAGATGAATGTCATAGCCTGTTTCTGCCCAAAGGCAGATATTTGAGGAGCAGTTGTGTCATCCCCACTTAGGGTGTCACCTGGTGTGGTCCACATACCCCGCACCCTGTAGTGATGCCACTGCTTATGAAAATGTCTTTGGAGGGTGCCAAAAATGCTAAGCCCTATGTGCACATCTTCTGCCCAATGGGGCTGTTTTCAGGCCATTGTAGTGGATTCCTCAGCTCTTCACAGGATGACCAGACATCCTCCTCTTCCAGGACATATCCTACATCTCAACCTTCTGTCCAGGAGGAATTTCAAAATGTCCTCCATTTTGAGCATGACTAAGAAGCATGAAATTTATATTTCTATGAGTGTTTTTTAGCTTTTATTTGGTCTACATTTTTCTTGAATGTCCTACATTTTACAGTGCCTGATCCTGTAATTAAGGCATCTGGTCTTGATTAAGACATCTAGTCACCCTCACTCTTCAGCTCTTGTCAACAGCCACAGAGAACTAGCAAGAATTTGGGCAAGGCTGGAGTAAGGTGGTTGGGCGCCCTGGAGCAGTTCCAGAAAAAAAAAGTCCCATTTCTTTGCCTTTTTATCATCTGATCTAGGCAAGGTAGGTGAATGAATGGATGGATAATAGATAGATAATATACAAAGTATAATAGTGAAAAACACAACAAGCATGGTGTGTAAACCCACAACAATTTCAGTGAGATTAGCCACCAAATTTGGGGGGGAGGGTATCTATTACTGAGAACCACTGTGGTGTAGGAGTTTGAGCATTGGAGTATGACTCCAGAGAACAGGGCTCGAATCCCTGCTCAGCCATGAACCCCACTGGGTGACCCAGGGCAAGTCATATTCTCTCAGCCCCAGAGGATGGCATCATTAGAGGTGCAGACTGCATTGGGTGATAGCCCAGAGGGGAATGGTGGGGTGGTACATTCGGAGGGACTGGCAGTGCTACTGGGAAAGTGAGAAAGGTTGCTTTCCCACTAGCGCAGCAGCTGCACAGGATCCTAAACGGACTCTCCAGAGGCCACAGCACTGCCCCCTCAGTAGTGGACACTGCTGGGGGTGGCAGATGACTTCAGGGTCCCAGACTCTGACCCTGAAGGCCTTTGAGGAGGGCTGCAGTGTCTGAGCAGGCAAGCACCAGAGGGAGGGCAAGGTAATACCAGCCTCAGGGATGCCACTGAAAAAGGCAGTAGCAAATCCCCTCTGAAAACACTTGCCAAGAACACCCCACAACAGGCACACAACAACAACAAACAAAGAGATAACAAAAGCAAACAATACCTTTCTTCCATCAGAACTGGGCCCCTGGCCAGTGATGGGCCTGGACCAATTGCCACAACCGGAACACTGGTAATCTAACCCTGAGCATAGAAGAGGTTAGGGTTAGCATCTTTCAGCCTTTCAATTCAATCTGGATTTTTGTATCCTTGGCTCTCATACTCAAAAGCTGGAAGGACTTTCTAATGCGAAAGATTATTTAGAAACTTTAGAGAACTGTTGAAGTACATTAACAGCATTTGGAATTCTCTTTAAATTCCGCTGTCTAAATGGTAGCATTGGTCTTGTGCCAGGTGATCCAACTTGTTTTGAAAGTCTGCGTGGCAACTTCCCCAGCAAAGATATTGTTGTAACAATTCCCTTATCTGTTTCAGAACAGCCTCACAGGCCTCTGTGGGTCATTTCAGAAGCTAGGACTGCTTCATGTGCCATACTGTGCCACCCCTACAAGTGTATATTTGATTTACTTGAAACATTTGATGTGCCTTTCTATAGCTCAGCATGACTAGCAAACAAAATCACAACACAATAACAGTCACAAACTAGACAATTTGTTTCTTAAAAGGCACAGGTCAGGATCCAAGAATATCTTTCTGCTGATGGCAGTGGTTCTGTCAACAAACTGGGATGTGGTAGCTCCCTCCACAAACACACTCAGCCTCCTGCACACCCACAAAATTTGTTCTGAAGAGTGTCCTCTGAAGCAAAAAGCAAAAAAAGAAGACTTACATCCTTTGCAAACAAATAGATGAAAGATGTTTTTTGTGCTTCTGCAAGAGCAATCCAGAGCTGGAGCAAGGCATTAAAGGCCTGCTCTTTGTAGTGATGTTCATACTTCAAGGACTCTTGCAGCAGGGTCTGACCCACTGACTGATATTTCCCAAAGTACTAGACTATATGTGGGGGAAATGTGTGCTCTGACCTATGCACAAACTATATAGTACAGATAGGCGTGTTTAGCTGTGTGCATGTGGAGGCTGCTATCTGGAAATCACAATGTGTATTTTTCCTTTGGACTATAGAACAAAATGATGCATAGACCAAGTCTACAATTTTGCAGGTCACAGCATTTTATTTTGTTGTTTTTGTTGGCATATGTTATGGAGGCTGAGATTTTTCCGACTTTTTCTTCATTTACTTTTAGGTTATACAGTCGCCCCTTGGTATCTGTGGAGGATCTGTTCCAGGAGGCCTTGTGGATACTCAAGTCCCATTGTCATGCCGCCATTGAAGTCCCACTGAACTCCTCCTCCTTTCTGAGCCTTCCCTGGCTGCCACTGGCAGCCCCCCTACCTGGTGTCTCCCTGTTCTCCATCCCCTTTCCCACCTTTTCCTTCCTAGTCTAGCGGGATGTGTAAGGAGGTCTCCTCCAGCCCCGGAAGAGTCGCAGAGAGCCCAACACCTCTTCAGTCTCTGGTAGGACTGCACTGGGCTTGGGGGGTGATGCCCTGCTGGGGGCACTAGGGGGCCCTGAAGCCTCCCCGCCACCTGGAGCCCAGCCCCAGGGCATCCTCCTGCTCATCCTGGTGGGATAATACTAATAATGCTCTGGCAGGCCCTGAGTCTCTGTCATGCTTCCCCACCCTGGCCTCAGTGGCTGGCAACAGCAACAATGAGTGAGGGGCATGCACTGCCCCTGCGGACAATGGGGGCTGTCCCTAATGGTGGCGTGGCCACGTGCACGTGCCGCCATTGGGGACAACACCGGCTTGTTGTCCGTGGATGCTCAGATCCATGGATGGCAAGTCTGCAGATATCAAGGGCCAATTGTACAGCCTTCATTCTTAACACTTACCTGATTGTTTCTAGGAGTTTAAATGGTGAGAACTTTATAGGCTTTAAATATGTATGTCTTTTTTAAATGCTAGATTTATATCCTACTTCTTCCCAAAATCTGAAGTTAACTACTCTGTTAAAGTTTTTCCATTAATGGAAAGAACTCTCATTTTAGTTGTTTTAATGGAAATTGTGTACATTGTAAATCCTATGATAGTGTGACTTTTTCAAAGTCTCCCAGTAGATTCTCATGGCCAAGCTGGGATTTGAACCCTGTTCTGCAGTCATATTCCAGTTCTCAAACCACTACACAATGCTAGGTCTTATGCAAAACAGTACCTGACCAGTATGACTGGAATGACTGGAAAGGAGGCAGATTACCTCTTATCTTGGTTGTGTCTTTTGTGTTTCTCCTAGAAGGCTCGCTTTAGCAGTTCTTACATCAGATTCTTTCTTTATGTGGATTCTGTTATTAGTATTTTAACACTATTTATTTTGGACTCACATTGCTTCAGAGGGAAGGAACAGTGATTTTCTGCACCACAGGCATTTTGTTTTCTTCAGCTATATCTCATCAGAGGCAGGGTGCTATGCTAGCTGAGTAAACAGTCCATTTTGAAATATTTATTTTTCCTGGTCCAACTGTCAGCCTTTTAAAATAATAAAAGCAGTACCCCTTTTTCAGTCTGCTTGATGATCCATTATGTATTAATCGCCATCTTTTACATTGGCTAGACAAATTACATGAACTATCTGTCTTTCCTCCCAACTGAGCTGGCTGCATGAAGGGCTTGGGATCTTTCCACTTTTCTAGCTTCAAAAAATCATCCTTTCCTATTTCAAGAGTAGGTCTGGCATACAGTGAAATAATGGCCACAGCACAGAGAAAAGGAAAAGACAGATATACTGTAAAGATGTGGGGAAGGACTAATAGCAACACCATTGACAGTTCAGTTTGAGCAATTGCTCCAGGCCCCTCACTCACTTGGGGGGTCAGCGCTGTAGGGGACAAGGTGTAGCTTACTTCTTCCACTTTGGCATCTCTTCTTGAATCTTAACGACATTTTAGTTATTATCAATACTTTAGTAATTAAATAAAAATGCATGGAATCCAGCTGTTACATTGCAGGGTTGGGTTCACACACATGAAGATTTTTGTTTCACTTTTATTATGCTTTGTATTTTACTGGTTATTTATTCATTCCATAATTTAATTTGTATAACACCACTCATAGAATAGTTTACATATATGCATCATGGGGGCAAGGGCTTCTTCTGGGAACTCCTTCAGGATCACAACAGCTTTAATCTAACATAGGCGAATTAGATGGAACACAAAAAAATTCAATAGAAGGGATATCTCTAACCTGGCTAATTATTCATAAGGATGGCTGCAAAGCAACATCTGCAAATAACCCTATGCAATAGGTTATTCAAGTCATAGTTAACAAGCTGGGGAGAAAATTACATTCACAGGCAGCTGTACACTAATGGAGAAAAATTCCTGCTTTTGAATCATGAGAGCACCTGCAGTGTTCTTGGCTTAATTGTAGTCCAATAAAGAAACTGCAGTGTTGGCACTTTCTCCTCTGTTTTCCTATTGTCTTGTAGAGAAGATATACCATCAATTTAATACTCTGGTGGAATAACTAATAACTAAATAACCCAATTTTTAAATGTGTATTATGTCTGATTTCTCCATATAGCCAGCTGGCTTGGATGCTCAGTATGCAAAGGATCTTGTAGCACCTTTGAGACTAATTGTGCAAAAGAATGCACTTGGTCCATTTCCTCAGATGCATGAAGTAAATTAGTGCCCAGGGTGTCCCTGAGGTCTACCTGATTAGAAGCAGTGGATGATCATTTGAGAATCAAAAGAAATTCAAGGCATAATTTATATTAAATTAAAATGAATATTTTGTATGAGAGCTAAACAATAATGATGATAATGACAATGATATTCTTTAACTATTCAGAGTTAAATACCTTATCGAAAGGTGCCAGAGGACACAGGACTAATCTTGGGCCCTACTTTTCATTGAGTCCCCAATGAATTTGTTAGAACTTTCTCCCAAGTAAATGCAAGTAAATTCTTACTGTTGAGTGTTTTACAATTGTTCATTTTTGTTGCTGTTAACTACTGTCAAGTTGACTTTGACTTATGGAGACCCTATGAATGAGACCTCCAACTCACCCTATCATCAACAGTACTGCTCAAATCTTGTAGGTTCAGGTTGTAGTCTGGTATGCGGTCTTCCTCTTTTCCAACTGCCTTCTACCTTACCAAGCATTTTTGTCTTTTCAAGTGAGTCATGCCTTCTCAAGATATGGTCAAAGTACAACAGTCTCAATTAGCTGGCTTCTAGGGAGAGTTCAGGTTTGACTTGCTGTAGTACCTATTTATTAGTGTTTGTTTCTAAGCTGATTCGGGGGTGAGTTTGAAATGTTGGTTTTCCTTCTTTGGAAGTTTTTAAACAGAGGCAGGAAGGCCATCTGTCAGGGGTGCTTTGATCGGTATTCCTGCATGGCATGGTGTTGGACCTGATAGCCTTTGAGGTCTATTCCAACTCTATAATTCTGTCTTCTGCAAAACTGAGTATTATGACCTCGAAAGGTGTCTCTCCACTAGTATTAAGTTCTAAGCTAAACATAGGGCCTCCTTCCTTTGGGGAGAAAATCCAGGTGTCAATTTTTGTAATGTGTTCGTATTTACAAATAATATACCACATGTAAGGGGGGCAAACATATACAGTGGCAAATAAGTGTTATGAAATATAAATGAAATTAAAAATTTCAATAAACTGCAATAACTCTGCTACTTATTTGCTTTAGCCCTTTACACTTGCACTCTGTTTGTGGCATACAAGGATATCTGTTCATCTTTATTGTTTGTTGTGTCCCTTAAAGTCTTTTCTGATTTACAGCAACCCTAAAGTGAATCAATCACAGGGCTTTTGTGGCAAGATTTGTTCAGAGGGGCTTTGCCTTTGCCTTCCTCTGAGGCTGAGAAGGTGTGACTTTCCCAGAATCACCCAATGGGCTTTATAGCTGAGTAGGGATTCACATCCTGGTCTCCAGATTCCAGTGCTCAAACCACTACACCGCACTGGCTCTCACACTGGCTGGGAGAATAGGATTTAAGTCCTTGCTCAACCATGGAAAGGCACACTCTCTCATCCTCAGAGGAAGATAATGGCAAACCTTCTCTGAATAAATCTTATTCATAATAAATAAACTCCTGGTAGGATCTCTGTTAGTCAGAAACAATTTGAAGGCACACCACAACAACTTTAAAAAATGTCAGTTTCTCTTCATATTTTGTTCACACAGGAATAATAGGAATCCATGGCTTCTATCTGTACTAGGACCAAACTGCAGTTGAGCAAGAAACAAGGAACAAGCCCATCATTGTATCAGGGAAAAGAAGTAACATTGCCATATGTTAATAAGGTGTTGTTGATATTTGTCTTTGTATATTTGGGAAAGCTGAAATATTTTATTATAAGAACTTGTGAGAATCTAGTGCATATAGAGCAGGCCTCTGACAGATATATATTTATTAGCGTGTCTATATTTAATAAAGACCAACATGTATTAACACAGAGAAGTAGTCAAGAAAATAACAAATAATAAGAGTTTTCTGGTGTATTGAAGTATGAGAGATAAAGTGTAGAAGTACTTCTGATATCATTGCTAAATTATGAAATTCAGAGAACTAGAGAAATGAGTAAGCACACCTATGAAGATTTTTATATCAAAAGTATAAAATGCATAAAGTGCAAAAGCATCTGAAAAGAAAAGCTGACAAAAATGGGAGGAGAAGCAACATGAATTATTGGTTTAATTGTAAAGTGAAAAATGGGAGCGATGATGTGTGAGAATTATGCTGAACAGAGCAGATTTGTCTATTTCAAGGATATGGAGAATATAATGGAAAAGGAAAAAGAAAATAATAGACTTTGTTATAAGATTATCACCAGGAGCGCTATATGAAGCTGGGATGTCAATCAAAATACCAGGGGATAGAGTTAAAAGATTTGGTCAGTGAACTTTGATTATGAATAAAGAGGAAAGAATGGATGAGGTGACAGCATGACAGTAAAGTTGTGCTTCATTTTATATTGAGTCTAGTAATTTTCTTTTCTTTGACGTAAATGGGAAAAGCTAAGGCTGAACACAACCATAGCAGTGTCTAGTAGATAAGCTAGAATAGCAGGTAAGGTTTAGAAAACATATCTGTAGTCTACCAATTAGGAAGGGGACAAGACTTAAATTTTATAAATGTTCTAACATTCTATTATGAAAGATAATAAACCATATTCTGAATTTATAATAAAGAAAATGTATTTGTATAACCGCTATTTGAAAGTTTATATTCCATTTTATAGGCCAGAGCTGAGTAATGTGTGCCCTGCAGATCTGTTTGGACTGCAACTCCCACCATCTCTAGCTAGCATCCCCAGTTTTGAGGTATGATGAGAGCAATAATCTAACAACATTTGGAGGGCCACAAATTCCTTGATCCTGTTATAACCCTGCTGGCCTTTTGCAAGCAAAAACATTTTTAGTCCACATTTTTAACCTTTGTATGTTTTAAATCTTATATGTTTAAATTTTAACTTTTTACTGTTTTAATTAGGCTGTTTTAATTGTTTTTTAAAAATTGTTTTGATGTGTTTTGATGTTGTGAGCTGCCTTGGGTCTCTTTTTGGGAGGAAGCCAGGATAAAAATATAAATAAATAAATAAATAAATAAAGACCAGAGGGGCTATTAAAGAGAACCAATGATAGATAAAACATATAAACTAATTTATCTTTGTGCATTATTTATAAAAATGCCTACCTTAGAGTATGGATTACAGAAAAATAGGAAGCAAATGCCCTCTTCTCAAGCCCACCAGATAAAAGCTGCAAATTCAGATTTTTTTCTTAAAGTAATATCAACTTTTAAAAATTCAAAAATAGGGAAAAGCTTATTAAAAGGCCATTCTTGATAATTTTTCAGAAGCTCACTAGATGGAAGTCCTCATGACCTTTATGAAAGCCTGGTTCAGAACAAAGTGATATGAAAGAGAAATTCCCCTGTGGACACCCACTTTAGTGCTGAAGATGGTGGACACTTTAAGAAAAGTGCTTTCAGACGATTATGTGAAGAATATAAGGGAAACTATGGGGCTATGGTACCCTGGACTCAAGTCATATGGAGTTTTAAAGGACAGTATCAACACAATTAATCGAACTCCAAAACTAATTGCTAATCAGTGTAGTCCTTCACAAATAAGGGTAATATATTATCTGCTGTCAAATCAAGTTTGCCCCTTTTTTTTCAACAACTGAATAATAATAATAATAATAATAATAATAATAATAATTATATCCCGCCCCTCTGCAGAGCAATCGGGGCGGCTTACAACATTAAAATTACCATACATATATATTAATACAATTTAAATAGAACATAAAAATCCCAATTCCCACCCGTCCTTTAAGGGTTCTTATTCCAGGCCGGATGGTGCTGGGCCTAGTGTCTCTCCCCCAGATGACATCGGATGGTAATCGAGGGAGGGCTCTTATTATTATTTTAGGCCGGATGGTGCTGGGCCTAGTGTCTCTCCCCCAGATGACATCGGATGGAATGGAGGGAGGGCTCCTCTTCCTACTCTAGGCCCGATGGTGCTCGGCCTAGTGTCTCTCCCCCAGATGACATCGGATGGAATCATTGCATCCTCTCTGCCTCCCCAGTGCCCATCAAAAAGTATAATCTAGAATTATCAGTGTTACAGCATATATTTTGCACGCAGGAACCCCACATTTGAGAGGTTGGGCAGGCATGAGGACAATTGAAGTTCCACTAAAATCACCTTGGGGGACTCTATCCATCCATCCATTTTATATATGCTCTGCCTTTCTTTCAAACAGGAACTCAAGATGGCTTACAATAAGGTAGAAAATACAATAAAACACATAAAGTTTAAAAGATACAAAATTTAAGATTAAAACACTATTAAACAACAATTAAAACCATTTAAAGTCTTATTTTAAAACAAAGATTAAAAATAGTACAACACCATAAAAAGCCTCTGGCAAAGAAAGGTCTTAACCTGCCATGGAAAGAATAAAGAAGTAGCCATTCTAGCTTCCCTAGGGAGGGAGTTCCAAAGTGTAGGGGCAGCCATCTCTCATGCTCCTACCAACCGTTCCTGTGAAAAGGGTGGGGCAGAGAGAAATGGCTCATCTGTAGATCTTAAAGCTCAGGCAGGCTCATATCGGATAGCCTGGACTTGAGCCATATTGGGCTTTATAGGTTAAAAACAGCACTTTCACTTGTACTCAGAAACAGACCAGCAATCAACTGTTGCAACAAAGGAATTGTGTGACTTGCCCCACCTTGACAGAGCTGTTGCAACAAGGGAATTGTGTGACTTGCCCCACCTTGACAAGCATGAGAAGTTTGGTGAAGTCTTCAAGAGGCTAAGGCTGCAGAAAAGTGGCACTGGTGGTGTTGTCCCTGTTGGAACTTCTAGAAAAATTGGCTTATTAGAAGGGGATGCAGCAATTCTATCCCACATCCCCTATATTACCCTAAAAGGTGGGATGGGGCATTAGGATACCCACCAGCAGTGTCAGCGTCTCATTGAAATTTTGGGGAAATTTCAAAAGGAGGCTTGCAAGAGGAGGGTAAATCTAGGGATCTTTTCATGTATATATACCAGTACTAACTGCAGAGAGACTCCAGTTTCAGTTAATAGAAGGGTTTAATTTTTTCCAGGGTACACACAAACATGCAACTTTAAGAACCCTACTAGTCATTTCACTCCAGGATGAAGAAGAACCATTGATGAGCACCCTTTGGATTCGGCCAATCAACCAATTACAAATCCACTTAACAGTTTCATTGTCTAACCTACATTTTACTAGCTTGTTTGCAAGAATGTTGTGGGGAACCTTAGCAAGGGCCTTACTGAAATCAAGATACACTATATCTACATGTCTACCAAGCTGGTAATTTTATTTAAAAAAAAAGAGAGATCAGATTAGTCTGGCATGACTTGTTTTTCAGAAACCCATGTTGACTTTTAGTGATTATGGCATTCCCTTCTAAATGTTCACAGACTCTCTGTTTAATTATCTATTCTTTCCCAATTGTTTCCCAATCCGATCTCTTCATTTGCTTCCCAGCTATTCTTCCAAAGACAGCTATGAAACTGCAGGTGGACTAGCCTGCCTAGCAACGTAGCCATGTGATGCACTTTCTCCAATTCTAATATTTTCTTTCCTAAGACTTTGGAAACCTGGTTGGTGCCAATGTTGACCTTGTTGGCACCAGGTCAAAACATAGCTTTTTATTAAAGTCTTTGGGAGCCTAATTTACTTTAAAACATGCACATGGTTTAAGCACGTTTATACATTTAAAGCTCTTTTAAAGTGTTCAGCATTTTATCTTCTTTAAATTATTTATTGATTTTAATTTGGAATTGTTTAAATTGTTTATTTTTTATCTGTTTGCTGTCTTGAGATCTTATGATAAAAGGGCAAGATACAGATATTTTTTATAAACAAACAAACAAACTCTTCCTGCCTTACCATTTCACTGCATCAGGAAAAGAAAGCCACTCCTCCTAACAAACTGTAAACATCTAGAGTTAAATAATTTGTGGACGTACAGAATTAACTTCAGATTTAATCAGGAAACCTAGTAAGTTAAGTCATGTCAGGGAAAAATCTAGCAAATTCATAACTAAATAATGAACGAGTTGTTTCCAAGCTCTGAGGCAGAATGTTGAACAAGAGCCTTTGGTCTAATTTAAACCAAGGGCATGGTTCTTCTTATGTACTTTTGAAAAGGAAACCATTTCCTGCATTTCCACAGCATATCTTTAGATGTAAAGGGTACATTTTTCTACATGTGATCATGAAAAAGCCATTGTTAATCTCTAAGGCAAGAAGTTGTGTTTGAAGATGTTAAAAGGCTTTAGCACTTTCATCTTCAAGAATTTCAATTAATGCAAATATAAATATTTTTCCAGAGGAAAGAAATATAAAAATTACAGAATACCAGATTTTTCTGATGGATAAATAATCAGGGCTGGCAAAATAAAATACATTGCTGTCACCAGCTGTTTTAAATGTTACTGTGTAAGGATTAAGTTTGGGAGATCTAATAGTAAGTCCTACCATTTTTGCGGAAAAGTTTCCTGTATAGATATTTAGATAAGATAAGAGAAAAGAGCCTGTAATTTAAGACAGACTAAAAGTGTTGTCATTCCATTTTACTGACAGTCCTGAATTCCCCTTTTTTTATTCCCCCTTCTTCATCTCTCTTGCTTTCTTTGGCTAATCAGCACAGTGGACCTGTGTCAACAGAGAGGAATGGATGTGGTTAGGTGTGAAGCCACAGATGTCCTGATTTTTCTTGGCAGATCTCTGCTCTAAATTGAGAATGCCCTGCAAGTAAGCATCCTGTTCTGTGACAATATGTTTAGAATGATGGGTTAATCCAGAGTAGCAGAAGTTTGGTTGCATTGGGGAAAGGGATGGGAAACCAGTCTCTGTAATTCTTCTTCTTGCTTCCCCCCCCCCCCCCCCAAACCCTATGCAGCTGTCTGAAAACACTGTTGTGGAAGACTGGGAGATCCTCTGAAGCAGGATGAGAGACAATGTAGAGATGTAGGGAGATGGGAAAATTCACAAAAATTATCTTCCTTACACTTTTATCCAACAGAGAGCCTCTGCTACAACAAGTGCCTCTCTTGAATGGAAAAAGCTCTGTTGTTTATTGAATGGACAGTCCACACCAATCTAGTATTTGATTTGCATGTACTGATTTTTCAAGCTCACTCTTGGTCCTTGGACCCACATGCAAGTCGCTTAAATCATAGTTAACAGATTAGAAACATTGGGCCCTTACATCACTTCTCCTGCTCAGCTGTCATACGTTCTCACCTCATCTGTGAGTTTTAACAGCACTTTAATGCTATGCATCTATGCTAACCATTGTTAATCCAATGGCGGTTTCGAGAATGTGCAAACTCACCCAAGATCATAATAAAGATTAAAATTCTGGTTAAACAGATCTGGAACACTCAAGTATTCTTAAACATTGGAATCTCAGGATTTTTCAGTGGGAGAATAAACAGATTTTCTGTTAATCTTTTAGGCTATTTATTGTATGCAGCCACAGATATACGTAAACATATGCAGTTCTCTTAGGGAAAAGACAGAGATGTTAACATCTGGGTACCCTGATTACATTGTATCACATTGCATATAAGGCATCAAACATTCCTTACATTACAGTATAGGGCAAGTAAGATAATACACTTTCCTAAGGACTGGACCCTTATCCCATTAGTATCTCTCTAGTTGACAAATAAAGGAACATTGCCATCTTAAACAACATCACTTCCCCATTTTTCCATTAAGGAATACCATGTCACCTTTTGAGCAATTATGCCTCTCTAAACAGGCATGCAAGGAGTTAATATCCTTGGGCATTGTTATATCTTGCTATACCTATTAGCATCTGTTACATTTCTGTAAACATCCATAATAGATATCCATTCCAATCATAATAGGAAATATATCTATGTAGCACAGCCTAGTTGTTTCTGTTACCAGCATGGTCTATCTTCATCAGCATTTCAGGGGCAATTACTAGTTAAGAACAGCATAGCTTAGGGTAGCATTGCAGACTTTTCCCCTGGTTCAGACTACAAACCAATCTGACTTCTATCTCCTCTGGCTTGTTTTATATACTCCCTAGCCTAATCAGCTGTAATCAGCTGACATATCTGGTCCAATACTATAACAATTGCTTAGTGTACCTCATTTATATAAACAATCCTCTCTCCTCCAACTAGATTTGTGGAGATAGCATAAACAAACCAGATGTCAGATCTTGGCTTTTGGCTGCCTTCCGTCAGGTTACAGAAGCCATCTGATTGTATCTACTTTGAGTTTATTGTCAGTCAAGTCTGGTGGACAATTTCTTATCTTATTTATAATTGTGTTGCAATTCTACCTGGAACTAACCAGCCATTTGGTTCTTTGTAACACACACATATTCTGTAATACACAGAACTTTCTACTTCATATTTTATATTCTATATATCTTATTTTCAACCCAAACCAGCACACAGTCTGTATCACTTTTAGTGCAGATCTAACAGTAAATCAAAATTAAAACTGAAAAAAGGAGGAAGGAAGAGAGGAATAACTATCACAGTGGGCAGGACAAAGGGAGAAGGATGTTTTCGTAACTGTGTTAAAGAGATGTACTCCATTCTATCTGCTCCAGAGCTGACCTTTGCATTAAAAAGCTTTTCCCCAATTATTATTCATAATAACATTGCTCTTTAATTTGCTCTTTAATTCTGTGGGCTTTAAAAAAATGGCTTGGCAGGTTTTTCAGAAACATCTTTGCTCTTTAGCATGTAAGACCAGTAGAGACAGTGTGGTGTAGTGGTTTGAGTGTTGGGTTACAACTCTGGAGACCTTGGGCAAGTCAAACTGTCCCAGCCTCAAAAGAAGGGAAAAGCAACCCTCTCTGAGCAAATCATTCTCAGAAAACCCTGTGATAGGTTTGCCTTAGTGAACTATTGTTATCAGCCAGATATGACCACCTTCCCAGTAATCCATTCCATTCCCTCCCCAGTTTTCCATCCCTACCTTCCAGCCTTATCTGTTAGTCAGCACAGCACTATGTGGCTGTTAAGCATGCTTAGCTGTAATCAGGCTGTATTGGATAGGCCTTGTATATATACCGGTATACATCCAGGAGCTTTGGTGTACTTCATGTCTTATGGTGGATGATTCTGTTTTGCCTAAGTGAAGTGAACATCCTTGTATGAATGTTCTTGTAGGCTGAGATCACCTAAAGATTCCCTCTTATCTGTCTAACCACCCAAATAGATTTGGTGAAACAGGATCCTTTCTGTAGCAACACCACCATTATAGAATTTCATACTAAAGAAAGGGAGACTCATCCCTGATGGGATTTAGTAAAAACATTAACTGATGGGCAATTACGTATAATGTTGTTTTTCTAAATAACTTTTGCTAGCTTTGTGTTAAAAGGTTTAAGCCCAGCTCATTTTGATTTAAGTTTTATTTTTAATTTTTACTACACAATGGTTTTTGGTTTGATTTGGTTCTTTTATGCAAATAACTTTGGGGGTGGGTTGAAAAACAGTATAAAATCCATTTAGAAATAAATGTATTAGCTTGCATAATTTGTGTAATCACGTGCTTTGTACTGTTCTATCTATAATCAAGTCTCAGTTGATTTTAAAGGAAATTTGCTGCTTTCATCTCTACCCAGTAATGCAAAAAAGTGTTTGGGTGGGTTAGAGTTATAATGCAAAGGAATATGTATTTCCCCATGGGACATCCAAAATGGGCTTTCTGGATAATAGCCAATATGTTTTAGACCAAAGTGCAAACATTCTCAATTAATGATCTAAATGCTCTTTTATGTAGTATTTCCATATGCATCTAAGGCTCTAAAAACTCTGGTTGACTGTAAAACAGCATTACCATTTCATCATCATTTAACATTTATAAAACCCAAAGGAACACAAGGCTCTGTACATGAATAAAAGTAAATACATTACTGCCTATGGGATCATAACCTAATAAGATTTTAAAGGTAAAGGTATTCCCCATTGATAAGGTTGTCAAGTCGTTTCCAACCGTAGGGGGCAGTGTTCATCTCTGTTACTAAGCCAAAGAGCCAGCATTGTCAGAGACTACTCTGTGATCATGTGGCCAGCATGGTTGCACAGAATGCTATTTACCTTCCCACCAAAGTGGTACCTATTTATCTCCCTGCATTTGCAAGCTTTTGAACTGCTAGGTTGGCAGAAGCTGGGACTAGTGATGGGAGCTCACCCCATCTTGCAGCACCCGGGCCTTAAATTGTCAACCTGCTGATCTTGCAATCAACAGAGTCAGCATCTTAACCACTTGAGCCACTACATTCATATTTCATTTCAGCAGATCATGTTTTGAACAGTCCTTGGATCATCATTCTGCTTTGAAATTAAAACATGTATAACAGCAGTATAAATAAATAAGGTAGAACTCCTATATGCCACAGGTAACCAAGTTCTGAGGGACATTTTTCTGTCCCAAGATCCTCCAGACCAGGGGTAGGCAACCTTTCCCCTTTAAGGGCTGAGGGACTTCAGCTCCCAGAAGCCTCAGCCATGTTGGCCAATAGTCCCATGTTGGCCAATAGCTCCTGGGATTCTGGGATCTGAAGTCCCTCGGCCCTTAAAGGGGAAAGGTTGCCTACCCCTGCTCCAGACCCTCCAAAAATAATAACCAATTCACTTCCATTAAAAAAAAATCCTGTTATTATTATCTTTTTTAAAATACTGGATTTTCTGCTGAAACAAGATATGAAGGGAAATAATACTCCCTGAATGTGCTTTTTTTCTGCTTGAAAAATTGTGTCCTTCAAAATCACAAATATGCCCTTGGGAGCCACATGATTCCTGTCTGAGCTATAGGTGTATAGCTGGAGAGACAGGCAAAGCTGATATAATAGGTGCCATATATTATACATTCTCAGTCAGTTCTTAGTGGGGTTCAACCACACCACCAAAAAATCCAAAAAAAGTTAGCCATCCTTCCAGCATCCACTGAAACTTCACCAGTACCCACTGGCCTGATTGACCTACACACACATGTAGGGAACAGAGCCAGTGAACTTGCAATGAGGAGACTATGCCACATTCCTGCATCACCTGCACAGACAAGACTCAGAATAACACTACAGCCTTGGTGGTCGACACAGCAGTGACCCTGGTAACTGCAAGCTCCCATGCAGTCTTATAGGCATGAGGTTTGAATGTACTTATGTTTCCCAGAACTGCTGTTCTTCAGCGCAGTACAAGAAAGGGAAAAAGAAGAAGCTATACAATATGTCACTCATATACGTCCCTGATCAGGGCCTTCAAAAAGCACACACAACTATTCAACAGTTCTGGAACACAGCATACAAAGTTGCAACAAGAGAGAGCTATGTATCACCAGCTGACAACCGTGCATCAAGAACATGAACCATGTTGTGGTAGAAGGATGTGCAATGGGTGTGCTGTTTTTAAATAAGTAATATATGATTTATGTGCTTTTGTTTTAAATTAATGTCATATAAGTAATGTTTTAGTTGGATTGTTCAATGCCTTTTAAACTCTTGTACCACATATAATTTTAGGAATTTTGTTTTAACTTATATTGTAAGCCATTCTGAGTTCCATTTTGGGAGGAAGACAGGACATAAACCAAACAAAAAAGGAAGTATCACACATGCCAGAGAAAGCTTTCACTGATCAGAATCTAGGATATTGTGGAAAAACACAAATGCAGGATTGCCAGCTGAGCCCCTCTACAGGACATCTGAGCTTTACACACAAGCTCTGTAGGAAGCATGTATGCCATTTTAATATCCCATACAACTGGAACTTCATATTACGAGTGCCTTCACTTCTCTGCTGTGGAGTTTAAAAGAACCTGTCTGGAGCAAATACATAAACAACCACATGAGGAAGTTGCCACTATATAAATTAGGGAAATTTAATGGTACTAAAGAGTGGATTAAAGATATTCCTTTTTCCAGCAGCAAGATTCCAAGTAGTTCAGTGGGAGATTACACATTTCATATTGGTTTAAACCAAGGGTGTGAGTCTCATGACCATCCAATTGTCGTTGAACAATATTTTCCACAAAGTTCCTTTCACCCCACCTCCATAAAAAAATAAAATAGGTATGATCAGATTAGAGTTCAGAGTAAAGGAAAGGCTCATGAGTAAGAGTTTTCTTTTCTTTTGTTTTTTTTTAACCTGTGGTTAAAAGTTTTATATAACCTGTGGTTAAAAAGGATACAGGAAACTTCACATGTTCCCCTGCCTACAGATGAAAAAGCAACTTATAGAACATGATTTTGATATGAACCATAAATGGCGTAGAAGGGTTAAACAGTCTGCCCTTAATCATTGTAATTTGTAGTTTCAGCCTGAAATTGCCATCAAAGAAGGGAAGGTAACTTCAGGCTGAAGCTACAAATTACAATCCTTACAAATACAGCAAACTGATGCGCATACTGACACTCAATTTGAATACCACTACCTATGACATAATTAGTTTACAATGACATAATCACCCCATATAAGAAGTGGAGCATCTTGGATGAATCGCATTTTGGGATAAAAGGCATAAAAGAGACATGATGGCTTAGTGGTTAAGACACCAATTCTAATGATTGGAAGGTTGGCAGTTTGAAGCCCAAGTGCTACATGATGGGGTGAGCTCCTGTCACTAGTCCCAGTTTATGTCAACCTAGCAGTTAGAAAGCATGCAAATGCAAGTAGATAAGCAGGTACCACTTTGGTGGAAAGGTAACACATTTGCTGCAGTCATGCTGGCCACATGACCACTGGAGTAGTCCTTGGATAACCCTAGCTCTTTGGCTTAGTAATGGAGATGAGAATCGCTCTCTACAGACGGTTATGACTAGACATTCATGTCAAGGGACTACCCTTACCTTTACCTTTTAAAATCCAATACTAAATAAATAAATAAAGGATAAGGTGTGATTTGTTTTTTAGTTGCAAATTGAAGGCAAATTCAAAATAGTAGGTCACCTAGGAAAATATTTATTTTATATCACAAGGTTGGCCACTTATCTTCATTACCTTTTGAAATTTAGGAAAATAATTTCTATAATTAGCAAGTTTCCCTCTGTTTCCAACAAACTAAAAAAAATCCACACAAGTTTCTAGTCACAGAATGTGTGGTTTTATTTTTTCATGAGAAGACCACATGTTCAAATTCTATCATCTGCAGGCAGAGGTAAAACCCTGAACACCTGCTAAACTGCATCAGCATGAGAGGGCTCCGTATATTTAACATAGCCAATGTACATACAAATGAAGGACCATATCCAGTGCAATGCATAAAATCAGGTGTAACTGTACATGCTGTTACAACAGAAGATCAATGAGCAGGTGGCATTAGAAGCTGCAATCTTAATGTATCATCTGAGCCTAGGATTCTGGCATTAAATCTTGAATCATTTACAAGGCTCTTACAAGAAAACTAAGCAGATCCGTTTCTGCAGAAATGCCACCCTTTTGTCTTGAATTGTAGCATAATCTTTACCTGGGTGAAGATGAGACTGGATTTAAAAAAAAATCCCTCATTAAACTGGATGTACTTTTGAGTAAATATGTCCGGGTTTTCATTGAAAAAAACCTTTGCCAGGCTTTTCTCAGCAACAAGAGAGCTAATAGATGTAGAATATCAGAGTGAATTAAGACAGTTATCAGCTTCTCTTTGGACCTTATCATTAGAGATGAGAAGGGTCAATATTGGACATTTTTAAATCCCTTTTTATCTGAGAGCTGCTCATTACAAAAGAATAATCTTCCTTTGCAACTTAAGAACACAGCAGTTTGGTACCTCAAATAAAATGGGGGAATATCTGAACTTTAGGGTCAGATAGCAAATCACTGGCTGAATCGAGATCCCGATAAGGAAGAACATGCCGACTTAATTCTTCTAGTAGTGCAGACTTAATTCTTCTCATTAGCATGCATTGAGAACATGGGCAATGACTACCCTCTGACAGACTTTATTTTAACTGTAGGTTTGACTGAGTAGAGAGCCAGAGTGGTGGTGTGGTTTTAGCATTGCCTTGAGTCCCAAACTGGGGAAAAGGCAGGATATTAATTAATATAAGGATTATAACAACAAGAGAGCCAGCATGGTGTATTGGTTTGAGCATTGAACTTGACTCTGGAAATCAGGGTTTGATTACTCTCTCGGCCATTGAAACCCATTGGCTGACCTTAGATGAGTCACACACTTTCAGCCCCAGAAAATCCCATGATGTTTGTCTTAGGGCTGCTATAAATCAGAAACAATTTGAAGGCACACAACAACAACATGACTGAGTAGTTGGCATGCCGTGAAATAACAGGTCCATGTTAAATGAGTATCTGCCATCAGGAATATCTGATGTCCTTCATCTTCACAAGCAGGATGAAATCTGCCATTAGTTGTACAATTCTTCCTTACATATATAATAGAGGTGAAGAGTTTCCAACTGTTGAAAGGAACATTGGGGCAGCACTGCTAGCCCTGCCTTCAATATTGTGTGGCTGCCTGGCCCTTGATGTCAAAGCATTTGGTCAGAGCCAGGGAAATCTATACAGTTAGACTTCCACAGGAGATAGAAAGGTCACTCCATTCAAACACAAAAGGGGCTGATATTATAACAGTTTTTCATGGAGTGTCACACATGGGCTAGAAACTTATCGTGTACAGGATGGAGCTTTACACTCTGCCCATGGAGTTTCATCTTCTTACCAAGTTCCCTGGCACACAATGCTACTTGAAAGATAGATGTGAACTCTCTGGCCAT
Source organism: Phrynosoma blainvillii (assembly GCA_026167975.1). Taxonomy (NCBI): domain Eukaryota; kingdom Metazoa; phylum Chordata; class Lepidosauria; order Squamata; family Phrynosomatidae; genus Phrynosoma; species Phrynosoma blainvillii. Next base: position 52,280,102 of record JANUYF010000004.1, read on the forward strand.
TAGTGGGCAGAGCAGGATGTGAGGGAACTCAGGAAATACCCAGCTGTTTTCCTGCTGTTGTGACAAATACCAACTGTCCCCCTCATGTCTTTCTTCCTCCTATTCCTTTGTTGTCTTGTAGGGCTGAATTCCATATTGTCTTATGCATATCTTCTGAAAAGTGTCCTTAGGGAAGCCAGTTTTATTCTGAAAGATACTTAATTAAATATAGCCCCTTTCCAGAACATATCCCTCAAATGGATTATTGCCCTGTGCCAGTCTCCCATCAAACACTTTTCCCAACTGCTATATGCCTCCATACAAGCTGTTTTCTGATGCATTTTTTAAAAGTGAGTATAATGTATATGTTTTGGGCTTTACTTTCAAAAAGGCCCAACATTCAGGCAGAGACCTCTCTTTATTTTACTCCAAAAATGTCATCAATGGAGCAATGATAACTAATAAAAAATCAGCTCAGAGTAGACTTGTAAAAAAAAAAGTTTATTAGTATTTGATACTATTTCATACTTTTTATATAAACTTGGAGGAAAATATAGGTATCTAATAAAAATATAATGTATTAGACTAAACTATAAGTAATCATCAGTAATGGACATAATGATATAGAAAAATAAATTTATTCAAATTGAAGTTTAATGGAGATTTCATTTTTATTTATCAGCGTTACTTGTAACAAAAGTTGAATGATATAGGTAGAAGTAAGGTAGATGTATAAGAAAATACTAATATGCTTCATAGATGTCTTTACATACATATTTATACTTTTTAAAAAGCAGCAATATTCTAGACTCCTTATTGGGTAATTATAAAAATATATTCTCCATCTGCAAAATCTAGTAATGCCAAAATGAAAACCATAGGAAAAACTATAACTAAATTTGTTTTGATCAAGGGACATACAGATTTACTGGATTTCTTACACTATATACACAATGCTACAGACTTATACTGTTGCTATAATCTTTTAAAATTGGTCTATATGAACAGTGGAGAATGCATTATAGTTTGAGAGTAATGATAGGACCACAGCCAATGATACTGAAGAATGTCTAAAGTAAAAATATGTTTCAGGCACTATTGAAGTATGCTAAATTGTGCTTTTGAAATGTAGCAGCATTTCATAATCTCCAATAGGCAGGGCTTCAATTCTAAGCAAATATTTCCAGCACAAAAATTAACATTTATTTCTGAGCCCAGTCTGAGGAATTAAGTTTAATATGAGTTTTCAGCAGAAAATTTGGGATCACTTTTGCATTTTAGAATCTGATACTACACATATATATCTTAGATACCTTTAAAAATAAGCGATATCTTTATTGAAACAAAAGTTCAATATTCTGAAAGGAACATATACAAGGACTAATTACAGTTCAGTAAACGAATTATGCTTGCTACATTTTTTTTGAGAAGTAGAGGATCAGTTACTTGCTATATATAGCATACCATCATAATCCAGCAAAGGAGACACAATCATGTTACTATGCTTCTCCATATGTAGATTATGCAGATCCATACCTGGATATAAAACCATACTGCCATTCAAACCAATTAGCATTAAAAATTGCTACTATAACACAGATATCCCAAAACTGGTGTGCATTTATGCATTAGAACATAAGAAACTATAATTCTTTTTAACCATGATGAAATAAAGGTTATCAAGTAAAATGTTTAGTGTGGCATATAGACTATCCTTTTTCTTTCCTCGTAAGAATAGGCACAGAATGTGTTTTTCCCCTGTTTAACTGACCTCTTGGAGACTGCATGCAATCCTGTCCATCTCCCAGCAGAAGGTAAACAGAGCAGAAGTGATTCCCTCTCTCCAGATCTCTTCCAGAGCATAAGGGGACTTCAGAGTAGGCATGCATATGTCTAGAATCCTCAACTGTCATTCCAGAATCTCACTTCTAAAACTGGGTAGCGAAGTCAACATTTTTTTCTTGATTTGTTTATACATATTGCATTAATTTTATTTTCTGACAAACTGTTGATTTTTGAACATTACTAGATAGATGGTTCGTGAATTAGTCTTGCAGTTTAGGATTGTTTGCAACATAAATTCAGTTTCATTTTTCTAAAGTAAAATGGAGTACACTAGAGACAAAACCTTTTCGGGGCAGGGGTATCCATGCTTTAATTTTAAGAACTTGCTATAACATAATAGATAGCTTAAAAGAAAGATACAGACCTTTAAACTACAGCACATGTACATTGGTGGGCCTTTTCTTGCTTAAAAATATCTACAGTCTCATATAAATGAACACCAGAATTTGGAAATACAAAAATGTATAAGAATGTATGTTTTTAGCAGAATCATCTACACAGTCACCATGATCTCATGCTGAAGAATTCTCTCTCATAGGAAATACCCTATCTGTGGCTGCCAAACAGTTTCTTAAGAACAATGAATAGAATTTTGATTCAGCAGAATCAGTCTGTCACTTCTAATCCTCATCTCATTGTGATGAATGTCACTACTGCCAAGTCATGCAAATCACTCACTAAACTCCTTTGACTATTACCCATGTATTACAAATACGGTTGACTTCTATTTGAATACGTTCACTACATCATCACAAAATAATTTCAAGTACAGCTCCAGTTTAGAATTTAGAAAATGAGAATGCTAATGGGAGTTGATTTGGGTATTATGTATTGAAGAACTACAGTCTACAGTAGCAACTTTAAATGGTTTATTCTTTATCACCCTCCAGATCAAGTCATTGGTTTATCAATATGTCTGATACAGTTCTTCCCGTTTGCACTTCATCTATATGTTCATGTAGATAGCTTAAAAGAAAGATACAGACCTTTAAACTACAGCACATGTACACTGGTGGGACCTTCATTGCTTAAAAATATGTGCATAACTGAGTGACTGGTACTTTTGAAGCATCATTTCAAATGCAGCTTTATTCTAGTGTAAACGTCCTAGGTTTAAAATCACAGAGCATGCACCTCACATTCAAATATTATTTTTCTCTCAGAAGTATTTGTTTGTCAGTAGCACAGTTGTATTTTAAAAGATTGCTGTATCCAATGCTAAGTGCTACAGCTGATCAGTACTCAAAGCACATTCTATCAGAGCCCGTTGTGTTCATTTTTTTTTCAGTGTCATGGAAACTGGCATTTTGATTATTCCTCAGATGGGAATCTTTACTCCTCTCCAACAGGAGGTGGTGGCTGACACAGCTTGTACAATCTGCCAAAAAACAAAGAACAATTATTACAATAGGTGTTGAAATCTTTAACCATAATGCAGTTATGGTCAGAAGAATACAGATTGAAAACCAAAATGAAGTCAGTGCGCTTAGTGTTGTGGGTATTCTTTATGTAATGTTTAGGTAGAAAAATAGTTTTTTTCACAAACAAAAATAATTCTGTGATAGTTATGTGCCATTTCAGGGGCCTATTGTCACCAAAACATAGTTTATTTGTTTGTTTCAATTAATAACTTCTTTCCGTCCTTGAGAAGCATTTGTATCTACCTCCTGGTTATGATATGTCAGAAAGTGCTGTGGAAAGATTAAAGTCCCTTTGCTATACACTACACCAAATTATTCTAACCATGTTTTTAAGTGCAGCAGAACTTAAAGACTGAATAGCCCTCCTAGCAGATGTTATGGCCAGAAGGGAGGTAATCTTTGTTAAGAGGAGGTATCAATCAATATGTGGTCAGTAGTCCAGATGGTTTATGTTTGGACACAACCATGTATGTCCCATGCACACGCAGCTTTTCAAGCCTTTACAAAAAGCCTTGACCTTCAATTGACAAGATCATGAGTAATCTGAGGGCAGTGACAGAAATGGCTGCCACATAAATTCAGAGAAAAGAAAGAGGTAGACTCTAGCTCCCAAGGGTGATGAGAAAAAGGAGTACCTCCAAGACAACTGAATGTGTCAGATAATTTCATGTGACAGGAAGTACTGGAAGAACCTATATCACTTTAAGTAAGTGTGGTGAGTAGATGGTCTTTTGAGCTTCCTGGATCACCATCAGTACCTGCGGTGGAAGGGGAGGGCTGGCCAAATGAGCCAAGCTGTCAATGAAAGGCTCTCCCAAGACTAGCAACTAACAGCAAAGAGTGAAGCATAAACACTGCAACCAGCAAAGAAGACTGACAATGAACTTTCTTAAAATAAGGTGGTGGTTGTTTTTAAAAAAGTGACAAGCTGAACACCCTCTGTAAAGAGGATATCTTTATCACAGGTAAGTCAGGTGAGGAGACTTGATGAGTGCATGCTAGTGAGTCTTAGTGTTACAGTGCCTGCCTCATAAAGTTTTACACTTCCCAACTCAAGAAGGATGGAGGAGGGGGAAAGAGAGAGAGACTGTTAAAGCACAAGATATTGAGGTGGCAGAGTGGCAGGGTAGGAAAAGCAAGAGATTCCATATTGAATAGCAGGAGACAAAAAGGTTCCCCTGAAATAATGCTACTCTCATCTCTAGAATGTTTCAGCTGGCTTTGTGCAGGCACAAAACAAGTTGTGTGTTCATTACACTGATCACTAAGAAGACCTTTGTTGTTGTTGTTAACTGCCTGCAGGTCTACCTCATGGTGACCCTGTGGATGAGACATCTCCAAGATTCTCTGTCCTCAGCTGCTCTGCTCAGGCCCTGCAGGCTCAGGCTCATGGCTTCCCTTATCAAGTCTAACCATCTAGCATGTGGTCTTACTCTCTAATTCCCTCCACATTTCCCAGCATCATTGTCTTTTCTCATGAATCAAGCTGTCTCATGATGTGGCCAAAGTATAACAGTCTCAATTTAGGCATCTTGGTTTCCAGGGAAAGTTCAGTATTGATCTTTTCTATAATCCATTTGTCTGTCTTCTTGGCTGTCCACTGTATCCTCAGCACTCTTTTGCAACACCACAAGTCAAATGAGTTGATTTTCTTTCTATCTGCTTTCTTCACTATCCAACTCTCACATCCGTACATGGTGATGGAGAATAAAATGGCTTGGACTATCATCACTTTAGTGTTCAGAGTTATCTTTTCACTTTATGATCTTGTCCCGTTCTTTCATAGCTGCCCTTCCCATTTCTAGTCTTCTGATTTCTTGATTACAATTTCCCTTCTGGTCAATATTTAATCCAAGGTATGGAACTTTCACTATTTCAATTTTCTCATTATCAAGGATAAATTCTTGTTGATCTTCCATGACCTTTATTTTTGTTTTCCTAACATTCAGCATAAACCCACCTTGGTGCTTTCTTCCTTATCCTTCTTCAGAAATTGCTCCAGATCCTTGTTGATTTCTGCTAGTAGTATTGTGTTGTCTGTATATCTTAGATTGTTAATGTTCTTTTCCCCAATCTTCACACTTATCTCTGAATCTAAGCCTGCTGTCTGTATGATGTTTTTTGCATACAAGTTGAATAAATAGTGTGATAGTATGTAGCCTTGCCTGACACCTTTACCAATTGGGAATCATTCTTTTCCTCCATATTCTGTTCTAATGCCAGTCTCTTGACCTGAGTACAGGTATGCATCAGGACAATCATATGTTGTGGCACTCCCACTCCACTAAGAGCAAGCCATAGCTTTTCATGATCTATTCAGTCAAAGGCTTTGCTGTAGTCAATAAAGCACAAACAGTTTATCTTCTGGAATTCTGTGATATCCTCCATTAACCACCATATATTTGCAATATGATCCTAATGCCTCTTCCTTTCTTGAATCCAGCTTGCACCTCTGGAATTTCTCTCTCCATATATGGTAGGATTCTTTGCTGCAGAATGTTGGGCATGACTTTGCTTGCATGGGAAATTAGTGCACTGGTTCTGTAATTACTGCGATCTTTTGTGTCTCTTTTGTAGATGTTAATGTATAGCGATTGCTTCCAGTCTGTGGGCCACTGCTTTGTTTTCCATATTTGCTGGCAGATTTTAGTTAGAACTATACTTTAATCTGTCTCTGTGGACTGTAGTAGTTCTATTGGTATGTCGTCTGTTCTTGGTGATTTATTCTTCCCAATTGCTTTGAATGTAGTGTTTACTTTGCATTATAAAGCCAAGATGACTATGTTGACACTTATACTTTGGACATATCATGAGATGATGTGACTCATTGAACAAGGCAATAATGCTTGAAAATGTGGAAGGCAGTAAGAAAGAGGGAGACTACACTACAGGTGAGTCGATTCAATCAAGAAAGCTGTGGGCCTGAGCTTGCAAGACCTGAGCTGGACAGCTGACGACCAGGGATTTTGAGGTCTCTCATTCATAGGGCTGTGATAAATAAAAGTTAACTTGATGGTAAAAAACAACATTATCATCTCTTCTCAATTTTTATATAACTGGAACTTTGAATTTATTATTACATTTTAATCTACTTGTATAAGGCAGGCTATAAACAACAAATAGATTGATAACAAGTAGAGTTTTGCGTCTGGGCCAAGAAAAATCTCATGAAAGCCTTGGGATACTCTATTTATTTTCATTAAGCTTTTTATTGCAGACATATGCCAATATATTGGCAATCCATCACTGCATTTTAAAAAACCTTCATAAACGTAGATCTACAATATTTTTCATTCTTAGGAGTTAATAAAAACAAAGATAGACTCTATTAAGAACCAATAAAGATGCAGCATGAAAGTATTTTGTTACTGTTAAACAAAACATTGTTACCTAGCTCATCAGGAAAGTGCGTGATGGAAGCGAGGGAAAACCTTCCCTCCTGGAAAATACACCCACTGCTGTTCTCAACTCTACCACCAGCAAAAGGGGATAAGGGATATGTGTTTGCAGAACCTGTGGAAGGTAATGGAAATGGAAAGAGTGGCAACTGACTTTCTTTTCTGACTCCAGTGTTGATCAATAGAAAAATATTTCAGAGCTTGTAATATTCACCTCTCAAATGAGGTGGTTTTAAAATGTTTTTGCAGTCTATTTTCAAATCTGGCTTTGAGGAACTTCACTGGAGAGCCTAGATCCATCCTTGACCCTGAAAGAGCAGACAGATTCAGTGGCTTGGAGTGCTTAGAGCCAGTGTCAACTGGTCCAACAGCTATAACCTTTCCTGGACAGGAATAATGTAGCCTCAGTAGTCTACTGCTACTTTCCCAATTAGACTACTGCAGTGCAATCTTACACGGGGTTGCCCTTGAAGGTGACACAAAATCGCTGTTAGTAAATGCAGCATCTAGATTGTTAGCTAAGATTCCATTCAGATAGCATAGAACACCATTTCTGAAGGAATTTCCCTAACTGCCAATACACCTCCAGTCTGAGTTCAAGGTACTGGTGATAACATTTGAAGTCCTAAATGGCTTGGGACTTCGATACTTGAGGGAGCACCTCTCTCTATAGATGCCTGCCCAAGAACTGAGACCTGTTGGAGGGACACTTCCCATAGTAAGAGAAGCACACTGTGGGAGGACATGGGAGGACAGTTGTGGATTTCCCTTCCTTTAGAGGTCTAAATGGCAACAAAATTGGGATAATTTTGGCACCAAGTAAAAAACTATTTTTTCTTAAAGCCTTCAGGCACAACTAATTTTATCTGAGCTGTTCATATCCTATGATTATACTATTTTAAATTGTTTTAACAGGTTTAAAATTGCCTGATTTTAATTGATAAACTAGTTAATATATATTTTAATAACTTTAAACTATTGTTACTATTTCTTGTTTTAAATTGATTTTATTGTAAGCTGCCTTCAGATCATCAATATAAGATGGAATATAAATATTTTCATTTAAAAAATAAGCTCCTTTACTTATAATCAGAAGAAGACTAGGAATGGAAGGGCAGCCATGAAAGAACTAGATAAGATCAAAGCATAAAGATCTACTATTGAGCACAAAAGTTAGAATTGTCCAAGCTATTATATTTCCCATCACCATGTATGGATGTGAGAGCTGGTCAGTGAAGAGATCTGACAGAAAGAAAATCAACTAATTTGAGATGTGGTGCTGGAGAAGAGTGCTAAGGATCCAAAGACAGCCTAAAAGACAAATTAATGCGTCCTTGAACAAATTAAACCTGAACTCTCCTTGGAAGCCAAGGTAATGAATCTAAAGCTGTCATACTTTGGTCACATCATGAGAAGGCATGACTTGCTAGAAATGGTGATAATGCTAGGGAAAGTGGAAGGCAGTAGAAAGAGTGGAAGATTACATGCCAAATGGCTCAACTCAATCAGAGAGGTTATAGGCCTGAATCTACAGAACCTAAGCAAAGGAGTGGAAAATAAGGGGGCTTGAAGATGTTTCATTCACAGGGTCACCATGAGTCGAGGATGACTTGAAGGCAGTTAACAACAACAAACCTATAATGACATATCTAAAGCAGCATCCTGTATAATAAGTGGAGTGTCCCTAGACAACTGGAATTCCTCTCGCTGAAGCTCCCGTGCACTTACTCTGTCTTGGGTATTTTTGGTATGCAGTCACAGAAAGAATTAGGTTTTCCTCAGTATTTGTTTTTTTAAAAACTTTCTCAGTATTTTCTGAAAGGCAAACTCCAAAACTAAAGATCAAAATAATATTGTAGAAATTTCAAACCTAAAGCAAAATGAACCCTACCCTTGAATATCAGTAAAAATTGCAGTGTGAATCTGGATGAAGTATTTGACAGAGACTGGAGAAATAATGGTCTTGGTCATAGGCAACTGACTGCAATGTTTAGTTACCTTGGAGCAGATGGTGGTGTTCGGTCCCTAACTCCTAAATTCTTGGCTGTGTTCTGCACTCTTGCTCCCTGTAAGATAGAAAAATGGGTTGTTTCCCATATAGCTAAATCTTTTTTAAACCTTCTCCTGTTGCAGGCCTAGGCGTACACATTCAGAAAGAAATTCTCAAAGGCAGAATACATAAATAATAATTTTTACTTACAGTACAGGTAATACATAATACTAAAAAAATAACATTAAAAATAGTGAACATTTATTCATGATTTCAGGAAATACAGTGGTCTCTTGGTATCCACTGGGGTTTGGGTCCAGGATCCTCCATGGATATCAAAATCTGTGGATGCTCAAGTCTCATTAAATACAATGGCATAGTAAAATGGTGTCCCTTACATAAAATGGAAAAATCAAGGTTTGCTTTATGGAATTTACATATTTTGGGAATATTTTCAAGTTGTGGATGCTTGAATCCGTGGATAAAGAATCCATGGACATGGAGGGCCGACTGTACAGTCATATCATACTATCAAAGAACAAATTTCTTCGTTCTCTACAAATTTAGTTTCCAAACATAGAATTCTGATTAATTGTTTTAAGGCACAGAAAGGCTTGTTTAGTGAGTACACAAGAGAGGCCTTCACAGCAGATGCTCCCAGGTTGTGAAACTCCCAAAGGAAGCAAGACTGGCTCCCTCCATGTTGTCCTTCCACAAGCAACTGAAGACCTTTTCATTCATGCAATGTTTTGGGAATTGATTGGCTGCTAAGGAGAGAACTTTAAATGGCAGAATGGTACTTTTTTTTCCTTTTTACCTCTTATGTGCTTTTAAATGGGTTTCATTTTTTAAAAAATTCAGTGGTTGCTTTAATAAGTTGAACTGTTTTAATATCATAATTTATTATGCTTTCTGCTGTTTAATCATGATGTAAGGAACCACAGGTCCCAATATTAGGGAAATGGTAGACTAAATAAAAATAAAATAAAATGAATAATAGGTTAAAAAGAGTAGTTAACTATGCTGCCACAATGGTGGGTGTCACCTCTCTGTTTTCAGCCTTGGTAACAGAAAGAATGGATATGGGATACTGTAATGTTAATGAGGGTGTGCACAATTGGTTCAAAGACAGGTCAGCATAATTGAAAAACTGGGAGGGACAAGAGAGAACCAAAGTCTATATATCTCTACAGGTATTATAGATGATTACCTATGTGATGGGTGGGAGTGCTAGCTCTGGGGAACCATTGCTAACCCTGCTGCTCTCCAAGATGAAAGGAGACTGCACTAATTGAGTCAGAACCCAACTTTTCACAATGAGCATATATGAATAGAGCACTCTCTCCTGTGGACACCTGCTTTCCATCTTAAGGGTGAGGGAGATACTAGCAGAAGACACTGGAGTTAGCATGCTCATCCCCATTTTTTTCTCATATGGTTCTAATTACCTGCAGAATATTAACACTTAAATAGAGCTTATATGTATTGGAGGAGGGACTATAAAAAATTGTATAAAATTGTATCCAAAGAGGAACCTAAATTTGGAAGCTAAAAAAATTATTTTAGAAGAATTTGCATTTATTCTTTGATCGAGGGAACTGCAAGATTTCCTACCCTCTTATTCTAAATATTAGTTTGGGCAGGGGGAACTCTTCACAGTATGTGAGTGACTACCTTTGAAGGCATAGGAAATATGAATGTGGAAAAATTAATACAAGTATATAGATTAGCACAGAAGGAAAAGACAAAATTATGTACAAACCATTTCTCAGAATTCATCCCAAGAAACAGTAACTTAAATATTACAGTATGTGTGTCTGTCTATCTGTTGCCTTCCAGCCTATCTATCTGTCTATTGGGCTTAAATCCAGGTGTAAAAACATTCATTTGACCTAGTGTTCTAAGCCGTAAAATGATTGCAAACAGACAATAAAAGAGAAACTGACATACTATCAAATGGTATTATGAACTATAATTTAAAAAAAAAAACTTCCTAAGAAATCTTGACAGGTTGATTATTTAGCAAGTGAGACATCTGATCAGTGTAGGTGGATTGATAGTCTCAGCTAGAGGATGACTAGCTATTTTTGGTAAATGACAAAAATTCTCAGACAAGAAAAGCCAAGACAAAAGAAAATCTGGACATTAGTATGTTGGCTCAATCAAATCTCTCATTCTGCTTTTGAATGCATTATGCAATCTGAGGCATGTCTACTCAGAAGTAAATCTCATTGAGATCAATGGGACTTATTCCCAGATATCTGTGCATCAATTTCAGTCTCAGAACATGGAAAGCACAAGTTTTAAAAGGGAATCTCAACTGTATCAAAATTGCATTTTCAATGCAAAAATATGTGACAGCTCCAATGGGTGGTTTTTAAAAACCAGATCAGCTTCCTGGTGTGGGGATGGGAGAGTAGGCAGAGGAAGGGACTTCAGTCAGGGATTATGGAATTTGTAGTCTGAAAAACAGATTGTGTACCACAAATGTATAAGCAAAAATAACATCTTCTGAAATTATTTTGTTACAGAGCCATCAGTCAGGGCTTTGCATAGGCATGATACATGATAGGCACATTTTTCCATAAGGTTTCTCAGCCCCATGTGTAGCTGTATATACATACCCATAAACACACATTTATGGTGACATTTTCATTGTATGCTTTTTACCACTGGAAAGCATGTATTCACAGTAGAAGAATGAAATGAGACAAGAGAAAGGAAAGGACTAATGTGTTGACTCAATACTACAATTATAGTAGATGTGTTTTTGTTTATTTTATAATAGCCCCTAAAGAAGGCTGAAATGTGTTGGGCTTCTTAATAAATAAAAGTTTTTGTACCATCACATAGTACAGTGGTGGCAAACCTATGGCACACACACCTTCCTTCCCTCCAGCTGAAGGGAAGTGATCCTTTTGCTCTTCTGGAGGAGCCGACATCTCGACATCACACGTGTGTTGAAGGGGGGAGGAAAGTGGATCAGGGAGGGAGTGTCGGGAAGTTGTGATTAACACTGGAGAGGTTCAATGGAGGGTCCCAGTGGCCCTCCAAAATGAACTTTGGGCAATTCCGCTCTACCAATGAAGCCCATCAGGGGACTGGGCCACCTGGTCCTTCCCTCCTCTCCCCTCCCCCTTTTTCAGTTTGACTGTGCTCTGGCAGAGGGAGAGCTGTCTTCCCCACTTGCCCACTTGCTCCCTCACACACTCGTACCTGTGCTCCAGTGGAGCCTTCCAGATCAGCAGCCTTTAAGGGGAGGGGGAGGAGGAGGAGGAGGAGGAAGAAAAGATCTCAAAAAAGGAGGAAGAGGTAGCCTCACCACGATGATGAACCATTATGACTCCCAGCAAAACAACGACTATAGTTCTATTACATATACACACACACACACACACACACACACACACACACACATACACACCCTCTAACTTTCTGCTTTAACTGACAAATCCAGGATACTTAGGACCAGGCCTTTCCAGCCTATACATGCCATAGCTTCTTGTTATTTTCAAAATACTGATTTGTTTTGCAAGATCAATTAATCATTTGAGGAGCAAATGAAATGTACAATGGGAAAAGTGTAACATATCATTAAAATAATGGTGGCTTACCTGTTTGCGCATCACATCTGTAGCTTGCAGGATATAACGAGGAGGTAGGCCATGACTTCGAGCAAGAATTATAGCCTGCTCCAGAGTAACACTCAGAGTACAACTGCAATACAAAAACAAATACATTAAATAAAAATAACCAATTTATTCCTTGGAGTACAACTAAAATGTGTAAACAAAATGAAACAAACAAACAAAAAACTCTCCCAACCATGTAACTCTGTTAGCCCAACTGAAAAAAAAAATGTAAGTAGCCACAATGTATTGTTATTGTGTGTCTTCAAGTAATTTCTGACTTATAGTGACCCTAAGGCCTATCATGGGATTTTCTTGGCAGAATTTGTTCAGAGGGGGAGTTGTCATCCCCAACCCCTGGGGATGAGAGAGTGTGACATGTCCAAGGTCACCCAATGGGTTTACATGTTTGAGGTGGGATTCAAACCCTGGTCTCCAGATCTGTAGTCTAATACTCAAAACACTATGCTATGCTGGTCTTAAAATATATCTTAATTATATATTTTAATAACTTCTAACTTAATATCTTTATTAGGACCAAATAAAATATCATAGAGTAGTGGATAAGCTTTTGCATTCTCCAGAACTCTTCTTCTTTTGACTTCACGACTGAACTAGATTGCTTGCTCGCTATCTTGTAATATTTTAAGATGACCTTAAATGAGTTCAGATGAGTTGCCTTTTACTAAACTGCATGTGATTATTATTCCACATGGATGAGTTTGCCAAATATATCCACAAAGTGTCTTCCCAATGGAAGATGGTAGGAGCCAACCCACAATTATATAGATGAAGGGCTAAATGTGGAAGTGTCTGTATAAGCAAACACTTCGCAAAGTGGGAAAAATATGGGATGATGATGATGATGATGATGATATGCAAACAAGCTCAAAGCAAATTATGTGAGCTGCCAAAACCTTCATTCAGCTCCAAAAGCTGAAGATAAAAACACTGGCCATAGAAAAAAAATTCATCTCATGGAATACTGCATTTATGTAGGTCCTCCATGGTCATTATTTTTGTTTTCTTTATTTCAGCAGCAAGCCTACTTTTGCACTTTCTTCCTCAACCTTCCTCAACCTTTGTTCCAACCCATGTAGTTTTTTGCTAATAATATTGTGTCAACCACATATCTTAGGTTGTTAATATTCCTTCCTTCTGTCTTTACGTCTCCTCCTTATAAGTCTAATCCTGCTCTTGGTAAGATGTTTCCTATGTACAAATTGAACAAATAGCAGTGGCATCAATAGGAAGGTGTGTGTGTGGGGGGGGTGCAATCTGCACTGGGTGACACCCAGAATTGGGGAGGTGACACCCAGTTGTGCTCTCCTCCCCCTTCGGGACAGGAAGGGTGAACATGTACCCTTGCAGGCTGCTCCATCCCAGGCTTACTTTCCAGGGAGAAAGCCTGGGATGGAGGAGGAGGGCCAGCATGCCGTTGCCACACCCCCAGCTGCCTTCTAAGTTCAGTGCAGACTCAGAAGGCATGGGAGGGGAGGGAATCTGCCTTCTGAGGCCAGTACAGACACAGACACACTGGGGGGCATCTGGCCTTTTGACCCCCATAAGCCCTACCCCTGGAAGCCCCCCATAAACCCCACCCCCTGCACTGGGTGACACTCCACATGGGACACCACTGACAAGTAGGGTGATAAAATACAGCTTTGCCTGACCCTCTTGCCAGTTGAAAATCATTGTTTCTTTGTATTCTGTTCTGACAGTGTCCTCTTGTCCTGAGTATAGTTTTCTCAACAGAACTATCAAGTGTAGTGGCACTCCAATGTATTTGAGTGTTCCATAGCTTTTTGTGATTGATGCAGTCAAAGGCTTTGCTATAGTCTATAAAGCACATCCTGGTTTTGTTTGTTTGTTTTTTGGAATTCATATACATAATGTAGGTGTATTCCTCATTTTTATTTTAGCTGTGAAATTTTATAGAGTTAGGGCTCCTTCTCTGGGTTATTCTGGAATCTGTGATTGGATGCAGTAGTTACTGTGGTTTGGTCAAGTAAAGATTAATAAACTGTACAATGATTTCAGGATGTGAAGTCGTAGGCTTTCATGGCCAGAATCCATAGTTTTTTGTGGTTTTTTTCAGGCTGTGTGGCCATGTTTTAGAAGAGTTTCTTTCTGACGTTTTGCCAGCATCTGTGGCTGGCATCTTCTTACAAACCCAAATGCTAATGATGGTCATTTTGTGGTCTACAGATCACCTTCTGGCAGCAACCAGGAACTGAGACTACTCCATTATGGCCACAATCTTTTGGAGTGCTTTCGTCCCTGATACTCAGGGTGTGTCAACTGTGTCATATTTCAAATGCCTGTTAAAGACCCATCTGTTCACCCAGATCTGTTTTGAATTACTGTAATGCAGAGGTCAAGAACTCTGCTTTGAGTCTTCTGTTTTAAAATGTTTCAACAAATGATTGTTACACATTTTAATGCTTATTTTAGTTCCTTCTTTAAAAAACTAATAATACTCTAAAGGTATCATTTCATATGATATACAATATATAAATCAATTAAATTAATAAATACATGCATAAATAAGAAATGTAACTGCAACATTGTCCTTCATACAGTGGTTGGAGCATGCTTATTATTTATACTGCTCCAATGTACATTTGTAAATTAATAGTGGAAATATGTCAAAATGGTTTGTGTGTACAAATCAAAACTCAATGTGAAATTACCTACTGAATGTAAAAGGCAACACAGATTCACTCACCTCACAGTGAGTAAAATGGAAACCTACAGAACATATACCATATGAAATTAAACATTATGTTATGATGAAAATTGACCCCATGCCCCTCAGATAATGCAAGTCAGTGTGCTTATCTGCTGAGGGATGCATACATATCCATCCAATGCATGTTTGCTTAGAAGGGGGTGGATCATTTGAATTCTACTGTAAATTGTTGTGAACTACTGGGATGCAAAAGTTTGTGTTTTCAAGAGATTCCTTTTTAGGATTATGTTCATTTTAATTATGGTAAATATGTACAACGGATTAATTTGTATAAATTTATAGCAAACATATTCTATAAAGCACTGTGAAGACTAAAATGGACTTTCATTTTCTTTCTTTTATGTTCCTAAGATGGTAAACTTGCTAAAGATGTCTGTCCAGAACAGATATAGGATCTGTCACTTCAATGCAAAACAGATTTTAATAAAAATCAAAGCAAAAATAATTGCTAACTATTCAAACTACTGAGTATTAGTATAGATACTAAATGGAACCAAAAACATCTTTCAAGCTTTTTTTTAAAGCTTAATGTGGTTAAGTTTGGATTAGAGTGAAAAAACTAATAGAAAAAAAGCTAAATATTCTAAAGGTTTAGTAGTTCTATCTGCTTTCTGTACAAAGGTGAAGGATGACTGGGGCACACATTTGCATTTAACTGAAATGAAAAACTGATTGTATATTTTGTTGAAAATCCTAGTAATTTTCTAAAAACCTACACCGCTAGTGCTCTCATAGACCTCTTAATCTAAATGTACCCTTCCTTGAAGGTTACAATAGGATAGGACAGGGCTGCTGAATCCCTGCACATTTCTCCTTTGTCTCTTATTATCCTAAAGTGCACTCCAACTGTCACAAAAAAACCCCATGTCACTTGCCCCTCAATTTCACCCTACCAATTTTTCAACTGATGACTGTGTTGCCACACAATCTACTAAAGCATGCCTCAACACATTCAGTCTATCTGTGCTACTCCCACATCCCTAATAGTATTATTCTGTTACCTACACTTAAGACTGGGCAGAACCTTATGCTACAAAGGAGATAACGATTTGCCATCTTTTTTTTTCGGTGGGGGGGGGGGAATACCCTGCATGTGTGAACTTTGAGGTAAGGCAGCCTGATACATCTGATGACTGTAAAAGAGTCCATTTTTCTGAGAAGGAAAATAAATGCCAAAATAAGGAAAAATATATTCTGTATACTATTGTGATATTTTTGCAGGTTATGCATGTTGTTGTTTTTTAAAAGCAGTTTTTAAGGATGCCAAAATTAATAATTTCTCAATCCCATTTTCTCCATTCATGGAAAGCTAAGTCCATGCTTACCTCTTGCATTAAAATCAATTTAACTTTAAGTAATTGACTTCAGCAGCTTATGCCCCATGGAAATTTCAACACATTATAATCAATTCATTTCTGCTGTGAGCCTGGTGAGATTACCTACTCTAAAAATAAGTCTTTTAAATTAACTTTGAGGTTTTATTTCCTTGTTTTTTACCAGTCTATCCATCTGCCACTTATTACGTTCCCTTTGTTTAATTTTACAAATTAGTGACCCTTAAATAAATTAGTTCTTTATTTATGGAGAAGTCTACACCATTCCAAGTTTTTATATATATCCCTAGTCTCTTCAGTTCAGTGTGAATCAGAAAATAACAAACAACAACAAAAGCTGATTGGATATTAATTCTAGAAAAAGCATTCTACTTGGAGCACCATGCACCTGCAGTGCTCCAGAGAATATCTACCAAAATAATATGGGCTAGAGATATTGTGGAGAAAGGGAGGAACAGGTCTATACACTATCTTCATGCATGTATATATACATATGCATAGAATCCCTGAACACATTCATAGAATCCCTATCCCATATCTTCTGAACAAACAGATCCTTAACAGGAGATGCCTTGACAGACTGCCAGAAATAGTGCAAATTGAGTCCACTTTAAGGGTTAGGGTTAGTGCTAGGGAATCATGGGAATTGTTGTTGGTTTTTTTCTGAGACATTGAGCCTTTTCTGTCAGAGAGCTCTGGTGCCACAATAAAATACAGTTCCCATGATTCCCTAACCCTAACCCTTAAAGTGGACTCAATTTGCACTATTTCTAGCAGTCTGCAAGTCTCAATAGACACAATGGCAGGAAAGACACTATCATTCCATGAGGTTGACAAGCCAGAACCCTTCAATATATGATTCACAGATTAAGCCGCTCCTCTTCTGAGTGGCATTGGTGAGAATCTGAGAATGACAAGCACAGGGGGCTGTTCCCTATAGTTTCCCAGACTATTTGAGAAAAAGAGGCTGTACCAAAACATTCTACTCCCGTTATAGGGAGCATATAACTCTCTTGTTTAAACAGCTTCACTTATTACCAGTTCATTTCTAGGCACAATTTAAAGTGCTGGCCATGACCTATAAAGCCTGGTGTGGTTTAGGTCCAGACTACTTGAAAGATTTTATCTCCCCCATATAAATTTACCAGAGTTCTAAGATCTACAGGTGAGAGCTTTCTCTTGGTCCTGCCAGAATCACAAGCTGGCTTGATGAGGACATGAGAGAAAGCCTTCTTGTTGGCTCCTTCCACCCTCTGGAATGCTCTTCCATGGGAGGCTAAACTGGCTGTCTCCCTGCTTTCCCTTCAACAACAAGCAAAGATATTTTTCTTTAAATTGGCTTTTAATCTGTAAGCAGGAGACCTTCTTATTGAGATGCTATACTCATCTTTATTAACTTTTGTGTATCTTTTAAATAATTTTTACTGTTTTATGTGGCGATTTTAATAGTTTTGAAATTTTTATTGTGAAAGTTTTTAATTGAATCTCTGTGGGAGCTGCCTTGGGTCCTACTCATGGAGCAAAGCAGCACACAAATGAAATAAATAAATAAATACTCTTATCTGAGTGGGAGAAATCACCTGACAATATCAATTAAATACCTTCCCAAATAATACATAATATCTTCCCAAATAGAACAAAGCAATTTAGCCTGTATATCCAGATGCAGCCTGAGGCCCGAAACAGATGGGCCAAATAAAGCGGCTTCTGGTTGCTTTGGGGGCATGGTGTTGAGATGATGCATGCCCCCACAGTGTCCAGAAGCCACTCCAAAGCCGCCAACAAAAGGAGTGGATTTAATCTGCTCCTGCCAGTGGCCCATTTGGGACTGTGGTGGCAGCCTGCTTCAGGAGCAGGCTGTCCGGTCATCACAGTCCAGAGTGATCATGGCCAGAGCAGCTGGAGATCACACCTTGTGGGCTGTCTGCTTCAGCCCTGAGATGGAATGGCAGTTTCTATCCTTTAATGCCTCACAAAGAGAAGCTGTCCAAATACTTATCTGCAAATTGCTCCCCCAAAAGCTACGTTTTTCAGCATCCAGGATGCCACTTCCCTCCATGAACAGTGCTTTAACATGTGCCAAGAGAGAGCCTGTAGAAGCCTTATAGGATTTCATAATACATGTCTCTTCATTCTGATACAGATTCTATCAAATCTCTGTCAATTAATCCTGAAGTAGGTAACAATCATGCAGTATCTGTCCTAACATGACCTGTCTTAAAAGGACCTGGCACTGAAAACCTTAAATGTTCTTCTAATTAGCTGAGAAAGCTAATTTCTATTGTGTGCCATATTTTCATGCTGTGTTTTATAAAAGAATATCTGAATCTTGAAAATGACAGGATAGAGAACTCATCTTAGGCTTCAATGCTATCCTTGGGAATTATGTACAAATTGCATTGAATTAAAGGTTCTCCTAGATGTTAGAATAGCAATGGGGAAAAAATCTACCTTAATATAGAGGAAACAGATCAGAGGATTACTAAGCAAGAAGGTTCAGGTGGTGATTTATGACCAAATAGATTCAAGAGAGTTTTCTGGGCAAGGAACTTGTTTTATTTGCAAGAAACATTTCTTTGAGGGGGGAAAGAAGCCATATGCCTTTTTCTCACAGAATAAGTCCAGATTGCCTGTCCAGTATTCTCCTTGTCAGAGTTTCCAAAATCTTGAGAAATCTATTTTTCAACATAGTTTTTTGTGGGTTTTTCAGGCTATGAGGATGTGTTCTGGAAGAATTTATTCCTAATGTTTCACTTGCATCTGTGGCTGGCATTTTCAGAGAATGGTGGCATGGAGGTGTGTGGGGTATATATACTGTGTGACCCTTGGTTGAGAGGAAGTGATTTACATGTTAATCTCTGTGTTGGTCTGTTGGTAAATGGCAAGGCTTCAGGATGGGAGGATATGCAAGGAGGATTAATGTCTATTTAATTAGTAATCCTTTGTCTGCTGGGAAACCCCCTGACCCTGGGTGATATTCATTTGCATGTGTTGATTCTTTATTTTGAGTCTACCACTATCCAAGATCAATACTAATTATCCCTGTATTAGAAAATAAGGAAAGCTGAGACTAGAAATAATGGCTTGCCAGGGACATTCAATAAAATAATTCCTGAGCTGACAATTAAAGCAAACTTCCAACCCACAGATCATATGGACATGAATTTATACAAGCCACATTCAAGTTCAGACTAAACTCAGATATTTTGAGCAAAACATAATTCCTGGAACTGGACAACAATGACCACAAAGTTAAAAAATGTATCAGATATCATACCGGTGTACTCCACTATTGCACATGATGATATGGCAAGCTCCAAGTCTGCTACAGAGTTCTGAAGAAACTGACAGTAGTCCAACTCCAGATGCACTACAGGCTGTGTAAGCACAGGTTGCTGTGCGCTTAGATCTTATGAAAGACACCATCAGCCGATAAAGTTCATCCAAAGAATTGATGGGCCGCATCAGCTGAAAGTGAAAAAAACTTCTGTGATTATAACAATTTCCTTTTGCAGCAGGAAGTATAATGAGTTATAAGTTCAACAAGAACCAAACTATGGTTGGCCTTGATAACAGGATAAATTCAGAGTGCGTGTTATCTTCAGAATGCCATACTACCTTTCTGTCATTATGTACAGAATCAGTAGCTTTAGATGCCATCACTATAGCAAAAAGGGTCTTGTTTTTTCAAGAGGCAGCAAAAGTAATAGCTGGACACTTACCATATATATAGCAAAAGAACAAAGCTGTCATGCTTTGTTGTTGTTGTTGTGTGCCTTTGTTGTTTCTGACTTATGGTAACCCTATTGCGAACCTATCATGGGGTTTTCTTGGTAAGATTTGTTCAGAGGAGGTTTGCTACTGTCTTCCTCTGAGGCTGAGACCATGTGACTTGCCCAAGGTCACCCAGTGGGTTTTATGGCCAAGCTGGGAATAAAACCCTGGTCTTCAGAGTCCAACACTCAAACCACTACATCCTGCTTTGCACAGGTGATTCATGATAATTAGGTGATTCATGAAAATTAACAGCAGAACAGGAAGCTTCCCTATTGAGTTCCCTAAAGGAAGGGATTTAATGAGTTAAGATTCCAGAACTCACTCTATTTACCTAACACAGTTCTTTATATTTAAGCATATAGGTGTGTGTGTAACAAATACGAAAGTAAGGGCCTTTGCAGACTGCCAGAAATAGTGCAAATTGAGTCCACTTTAAATTGAGGCACTGCCCTGGCTCAGTGCTAAGGAATCATGGGAACTGTATTTTTTTCTAAGACATTGAGCCTTCTCTGTCAGAGAGCTCTGGTGCCACAATAAATTACAGTTCCCATAATTCCCTAGCACTGAGCCAGGGCAGTGCCTCAATTTAAAGTGGACTCAATTTGCACTATTTCTGGCAGTCTGCAAAGGCTCTATAAGAGAGGTATTATTGGTCATTTGATGAGCTCTATGTCATGTACTGAGAGCCAGCATGGGGAAGTGATTTGAGCGTTGGACTACAACCCTGAAGACTAGGTTTCAATTCCTTGATTAGTCATGGAAACCCACTAAGTGAACTTAGGTTAGTCACACACTTTCAGCCCCAGAAAACCCTGTGATAGGATTGCCTTAGGGTTACCATAAGTTGGAATTGACTGAAAGGCACAGAACAACAACATATCATGCACCTCTGAATCTTTGGAACCTGACAGAAATTATAAATATTAAGACCATTCTAACTCCCAGTTTTACAGCCTTACTTGCATGGTTTTGCACCAGTGTGGATTATTTTACACAACTGATCCATCCCTTCAGCCTATGTTCCATGAAACAGAATATTTTTCTTGTATACAGTACGCATGGCAGTATTACTCCAAGAATGAACCAATTTAGATGCAAAAGTAGTTATACATACATAGAACAGTTGGGTTTACCTTATCTATATAAGCAGCTTTTGATGTGGAATTAGGTGGAAGATTTGACTTGTCTAGGTAGAATGCCCTGAGAAAACAAAAACATTGTTAATTCTGCAAGATCTTCCACAGTGTACATCCATAAATCAAGGAACTTTAGCCTATTTAATCACAATTTTAAACCATACATGACACAGACACAAAAGAGGAACTATCACAATTTGTGAAGAATAAAGGGTTAAGGTGCAGGACTGAATACTGACCTTCACTAACAACAGTAATTTTGAGGTAAGCTGCAATATGAGTTGCTCTGAGAACCAAATACATTTTATTTCAATATGTAAACAAAAGCTTTTTATATTCCTTTATGAAAATAAATGGTGCTAAACCTTGAAAACAAGGTAAATTAAAAGCTGTAGAAAGAAAAGTTATTTCTGTTTGTATCATAACAGTAAAAGTTTAGCTGTGTAGAATACAGACCCTCCACATGTTGATTACAACTACAACAAACTAGTGAAACTTGTTCATGGATACATACTTCCTGTCCTTGGAAAACAGAGATCTAGTGCAAATAGGGCAACTGGGTGTTGCACAAGCAGTTGAATGCCTGAAGACCACAAGAGTAAGTGCAATTGGGAAAAAACAACAACAATAGAATTCTGCAAGTGCACTGTTTTCCTCCATTAATGTTATATTCAGTTTGGATTGTAATCTCCAATATTTCCCCCAATTATAAGACTCTTTCTTTGACTTCTAAAGCATGTAACTTCAGCAAATTCTGCTACCTGAACTTAAACCAGACTTTATCACACGGGAGGCAAGCATCCTCCTCCCATGATTAAATCGCCATTAAATCCTGCTAATAGCGTGATCGGGGGGAAGATTATCACACCCTCAAGTGCTTCTCCCATTCTTGTCCCGTCTGTAAATAGTAATGGATCAGTCATTTGTTATTACCAAATGAGGGGTTCATTACTGTTGACAGGCAGGATAAGAACGGGACAAGTGCAAGGGTGTGTGATAATCTTCCCCCCCAATCATGCAATTAACAGGATTTAATGTCAGGAGGAAGATGCTTGCCTCCTCTGTGTGATAATCTCCTGTATGTACTCAGAAGCAAAAGGAATACTTGGAATATTAAAGAGCAAAATAGATGGTAGAATATTGATTTTCAGCAAAACAAAACCTGGTGAAAGTAGGTGGCACTACATATTAAAATACCTTTCAACACTGATGAAGATTTGTATTCTATAATACTATAAACACCTAAGTATCATAAAACACAAACTGAACATTAACATAGGGCCTTTACAGACTGCCAGAAATAGTGCAGCTTGAGGCCACTTTAACTGTCCTGGGTCAGTGCTAGGGAATCATGGGAACTGTATTTTTTTCTGGGACATTGAGCCTTCTCTGTCAGAGAGCTCTGGTGCCACAATAAACTACAGTTCCCATGATTCCTTAGCACTGAGCCAAGACAGTTAAAGTGGCCTCAAGCTGCACTATTTCTGGCAGTCTGTAAACGCACATAGTAACGGGAAATAACAATTTATGGGCCAGAATCTTTGTCAGATGCACCGGGTTTGTACTTGGTAGAGCAGGGATAGGCAACCTTTCCCCTTTAAGAACCGATGGACTTCAGCTCCCAGAATCCCAGGAGCTATTGGCCAACATGGAACTATTGGCCAACATGGCTGAGGCTTCTGGGAGCTGAAGTCCCTCAGCTCTTAAAGGGAAAAGGTTGCCTTGTGGTAGAGTTATGCAAATTGACAAGTGTTTGTGTATAAACAGAAGGATCAAAATTCCATGAAATGCAAAATAAATAGTTCCGTGGAATATTGGTCCCATTCCTCCAGATGCCAGCAGAATCCCTTCATCTGGTGTCCCAATTGAGAAGATGAGCAGTGAGCAGATGCATGGAGCTCTGTAACTCTTTCTCTTTACACAGCGAAAGCCAAAATGACATGGATGACATCTGAAGCATGGGCTTGAGAGAGAAGAGGATTACCCCAATGTCACCTGGACCAATATTTTGCTTTCTGCTCTCATTCTTATCCATGAAAGCACAGGGCTTAATTATGATACAATTCTGCATGCACATCCACCAGTCAGCAAGTGTAATTGATCTTTGCAGGATTTATTTCTCAGTAAATATAATTAGAATTATACTGTAAATATGTTGCTCTTTTGGGGACCAGAGAAGTCTTTCATTGCGTTGATTTTTTAGTAAAATCATAATCATATACAGATGGATTCAGTATTTGGGCTGATGGAGGCGGGGGTGTTGTGGCACCATCCTACATGCTGGCAAGTGGTGTTGCAGAGGATGTTCTGGGGTGGTTTCCTGTCATTGTTAGTTCACTGGCTCATCAAGTTGGGGGACAGCATGTGATTCTTTGTGCACAGAGCCCTGATGAGTTGTCACTGGTGATCTTTCCAGGGATGCTGAGACATGAGTGTCATATTTGTCCATCCATTTTGGTCTCTCTTAGTTTTGTGTCCTAATTTTGTGTCACCCACCACCTAGGTGAGCACACAATGGATGAGTACAGTGCCAATTCTGCTAGTGCAGCAACACTGTATTTTCAGTGCTGGAACAATGTGCCTATAAAATTGTTTTTCCCAACCACCAATCTGGATTCCAAATGTAAACTGTCTAAAAATGTAATCATCTTCTTCACCAATTAGCTGATGCTTACAGATAACTTGAAAATGCAACACTTCATAGCTTTTCACAAAATTACCTTTGGTACTGCTGAGACCATAGCAAGCTGAGGACAGCATACAAATTTGCAAAGCACTTCACTTAATTACTAAATGCTTGTTTAGGACCTTAATAAAAATTTATATGGAAATCTAATGGAAAATCTGGCCTAATGCCTCAGACAAGGCAATATTTTCTAATGTACTTAAAGTGACAAGCATTAAATCTTAATACTTATTTTGTGTGCAGAAAAATGTTAGCCTTAGCTATTTTAAAATGTTATATACATACATATATGTATTCCAACATAAAGATGCCCTAAGGCAAATCTATCACAGGGTTTTCTTAACAATATTTTTTCAGAAGGGGTTTGCCATTGCCTTTCTCTGAGGCTGCCCAATGCCAACCAGTGGGTTTCAACTGCTGTGAGGGGGAATAGAACCCTGGTCTCTTTGAATCTCAGTCCAACATTCAAACCACTACAGGAAGAGATTCCACCTAAAAATTAGGAAGAACTTCATGATGGTGGGAACTGTTCAACAGTAGAATATGCTGCCTCAGAAAGTAGTGAAGTCTCCTTTGGGGATCTTTAAACAGAGGCTGTATCACCATCTGTCAGGAGTGCTTTGATTGTGTATTCCTGCATGGTAGGGGGTTCAACTGGATGGCTCTTGTGGACTCTTCCAGCTCTGTCATTCTGTGATCTGAATCTAGGAGACTATGGTTTGTTCAAACTGTGGTTGCCTATAACAAACAAGAATCAAATCAATATTAGGTCTGAACTGTGCTTTAGAGTACATCTCTGGGTTGTTGCTATAGTTTTGAATGAATACCTCTCTATGGAGATTAGCTCACTGGCTTTTATTCCTGCACTAGATGTGGGATGTAAATGCACAGCAACAGATTTTATTGCACAGCTCCATCCCCGGGTAATACCCATCCTGTACCCAACTCTGGCTACTCCTGGACCTTTTAAAGAACGAGATTTTCCTGTTCTTTAAAAGGTCTGGGAGAAGCCCGGGTCAGGTTTGGGATATGTACTGCCAAGGGATGGAACTGTGCGATAGAATCCATCTCTGTGCGTTTACATCCTGCGACTAATGCAAAAATAAAAGCCGGTGCACTACTCTCCTGTATCTCTTAACTCCAGATCTCTTTCCCTATAGTTTAGGCTCTCATACAAATAGATCTAAAATCAGCTAAATCTGAACACTGTTTGTAAAAATGTATGCAATAGTTTGCAGTCCTATATGTTTATGCCCTTTCATATAAACTCTAATTAATGCAGGGCATAATTATGAGTAAACATGAAGGCAATGGTAAACCTCCTCTGAACAAATCTTGCCAAGCAAATCCCTTGACAGGGTCACCTGAGAGTGGCCATATGTCGGAAACAATGTGAAGGCATACAAAAACAACATGCACAGTTAATAATCTAACTACGGTGGTCCCTCCATATTCGCTGGGGTTATGGGCACAGGACTCATGAGAAAGGAAAAAATCCATAAATAAAAAACTAGTCTTTTTTTTACCTGGGAGAACACCTCTCTGGGAATTTCAAGGTCCTCCACTGGAACTCTATGACCAACATCTAGTAGATGTTGACCACAGAATTGCACTGGAGGACCTAAAAATGCCTAATGAAGTGTTCTTTCTAGAAATCTCTGGGTGTTCCAGTATAACTCTATGGTAAACCTCTGGCACAGTCACACTGGAGGAGCTAGATATTCCTAGAGAGAACATATAAATCAAATCCGTGAATAATCAAATCCACGAAAGTCAAATCCGCAAATGTGGAGGGACTGTAATAAAAAAAAGGTGAATAAAAGTAACTAAATCAAATCTTGAGAATATACTTAATGAAGCAAGACTATAAAAAATAACTCATTCAGGAAGCACAATAAATGAATATGTGAGGCTCAAAATTATGAATAGGATCCTAGAGTAAATTTTAGATAAAACAGTTGGCCCTCCATATCCACAAATTCTGCATCCACAGAATCAACCATCTATGGACCGGATCAGGTGGTGAGATTCTTATAGGCCTCCTTGGCTATCTCGAGCTGCTCCTGCAACAGAGACTGTGTGGCCCGGAGTTCCTGGAGCCATTGATCTGCTGCAGGCACAGAGGCCGGGAGCAACAAGCCCCAGTGGCAAAGAAGGGAGTGCTGGGTCGAGCCATGGACCAAGTTATTGTAGGCGAACTCGACCAGCAGAAGTAAGTCGACCCAGTTCTCCTGACAGTAACTGGAGTAGCACCGTAGGTACTGCTCCAGAATCCCATTAGTGTGCTCCATCTGCCCTTCCAACTGGGGGTGATGAGCCAAGGACAGGTACAGCGCAATGTCCAGGAGACGTAGCAGGCTGGTCCAAAAGCAGGCGGTGAACTGCACGCCACGATCTGAGACCACTCCCTCGAAAAGGCCATAGAGCCAGAAGACGTGCTGAACGAACATCCGGGCCATCTCCTTCGCCATAGGGAGGCCAGTACAGGGCACGAAATGAGCAATCTTTGAGAAAAGATCCACTACAACCCAAATAGTGGTGTGGCTGGCAGAAGGGGGCAGGTCTATGATAAAGTCCATGGACACTACTTTCCAGGGCCTGGACGGTGTCGGGAAAGGCACAGCAAACCCGCAGGCCGACCTGGATGATCCTTCACATGGTGACACACCGGACAAATGTCAACGTACTTGGCCACCTCCACCCGAACACATGGCCACCAAAACTCCCGGGTGAGGAGATGCAGAGTCTTACAAAAGCCAAAATGTACAGCGGGCTTGCTGTCATGGCAGTCTTAACACTGCCTCCCAACACAGACCCAGCCGGCACATAGAGGTGGCCATGGTGGTAGAGGAGGCCATCTTGTTATGTAAAGGGAAAGGCATTCCCTTCCTCAGCACGCTGGGCTACCAACGGGTCCCAGCTCTGGAGGTAACGGATCTGGTCCAGCAAGGTGGCCTCATTTGGGGTGGCGGCAAAGTTCTCCAGGTGCAGGGTCAAGAGCATACTCTGGCTTCCGGGAGAGGGCGTCAGCCTGCCGGTTCTGGACTCGAGGCACATACCGGAGCTGGAAATTGAAGTGGGCAAAAAACATGGACCACCGCTTCTGCCGCTGGGTCAGCTTCCGTGCCATCTGCAAGTGCTCCAAATTCTCCAAATGACCTGTGTGCATCTGCACTGGATCAGTGGCCCCCTTGAGGAGATGCTGCCAGTTCTCAAATGCTGCCTTGATTGTCAAGAGCTCTTTCTCCCAGATGGTGTAATTCTGCTCTGCAAACGTGAGCTGATGGAGTAGAAAGCGCAAGGCAACAAGTGCGCCTAAGGACCTGTGGGCTGGAGCAACACAGCCCCAATGGCAACATCCGAGGCTTCCACCTTGATGACAAAGGGCGTCTGCAGATCTGGATGCTGCAGGATAGGGGCCGAGGTGAAGCACACCTGCAAGGTCTCGAAGGACTACTGTGAGGCCGCCATCCACTGGAGAGATAGGGTCCGCTAGGGTTGCATAGTCCTCAATGAACTTCCGGTAAAAGTTCGCGAACCCTAGAAACCGTTGGACGTCCTTTCTGCTGCAAGCAGGCTGCCAGGACAGTACCGCCTCCACTCTAGAATTGTCCATGGCCACGCCCTGGGCTGAGATCCGGTATCCCAAGAAGTCCACCTTGCGGAGGTCAAAGGCATACTTTTCAAGCGTGGCATAGAGCCGGTGCTCCTGGAGCCTCTGAAGCCCAGCGCAGATGTGGGCGTCATGGGCTGCCTGGCTAGAGGAATAAATCAAAAAGTCATCTAAATAAATGATGACAAAACAGTCTAAGTAGTACCTGAATATGGCTGGAGCATTGCACAATCCAAAGGGCATGACTGTGTATTCATAATGCCCATACCACGTCTGGAAAATCTTCCATTCGTCTCCGGCCCTAATCCTCACCAAGTTGTAGGCCACATGGAGGTCCAGTTTGGTGGAGCTGCTCCAGCAGCTCCGGGATCAGAGGCAACAGATACTGGTTCCAAATGGTGATCCATTTGAGTGCCTGGTAGTTGTTGCAGAGGTGCAGCTCCCCACATTTCTTATGCACAAACAAGACGGATGTGCCTGCAAGGGACTTGGAGGGATGGATGAATCCCTTCTGGAAATTCTTCTCCAAAAGTTCCCGCAGAGCCACCAGCTCAGGCTCCAAGAGGAAGTAGAGATGCCCTGCAGGAACAGGAGCCCCTGGCACCAGGTCAATGGCTCAGTCATGAGTGGTGCAGGGAAAGCCGGTCCCCCTCCTTCTTGTCAAATACATCGGCCAAGTCTTTATATTTCGCTGGCAGTATGACAAGACAGTCCTGGATCTCTGCTACTACTGCTGCAGGAATCTGCTCTAACCAACAATGTTCCTAGCAGTACTCGGAAGCGAACAGGACTTCCCGATGGGACCAGGAAATGTGAGGGTTGTGTCTTGAGAGCCAAGGCATCCCCAAGACCAAAGGGAAAGGGGGAACGGCCGCCAACAGGAACCAGATTTCCTCCACGTGACCCTGGATCTCGAGAAGGAGCGCAACTGTCTGGTGGATCACGGGACCAGACCAGAGCAGCCGCCTGTCGATGGTCTCCACTGGTCTGGGCTCAGCGAGAGCCTGCAAAGGGATTCGATGGCGTTTCGCAAACCCCAAGTCCATAAAGTTGTTGGAAGCCCCGGAGTCCAACATAGCTCCTGCAGGAAGCAGCTCCGCAGTCGGGAGCCTAAGATTGGCGGCCACCAGCAAAGGGTGCTTTTGGAGGAAGCAGGATCAAGGGACTCTCTCAGGTGGTGAACCCGCTCTACACCTGGGAGGGCTTGTTTCCCTGCAGCCTGGCTGGATCTCCTTTGGTGGGGCACTCCCGGGCAAAATGTCCCTGAATGCCACAGTACAAGCAGAGCCCCTCCCTCCTCCTGCATTCCTTCTCAGCCCCACTGAGCTGCAGGAAGACCCTTCCCAGCTGCATAGGTTCCACCGTGGGTTGAGAAGGGGTTGACACTAGTGGCGCTGACTGAACTGACTGGGCCGGACTAGAGAGGGGAAGAAGGGCACTCTGACAGGCCTGTTTGCAGGTGGCAAGGCAGCAGTCCAAGCGCGTAGCTTGCACAATCAGTAAGTCCAGGGACGAGGGAGGCTCCGAGCGCGCCAACTCATCCAAAATTGGGTCCAACAAGCTGTAACGGAATTGGGCTTGTAAGGCACTGTCATTCCACTCCAAATCCTTTGCTATCAGGTGAAAGGATATGGAGTACTCTGCTACAGTTCCTTTTTCTTGGTGGAGAGCTCAAATTTGACTATCCACGGTCTCAGCCTTAACAGGATCCCCCCAAGTGGCTCTCATCTCTTCAATAAAGTCCTGCAGGTTATTGAGGAGGGTGCTATCCTAGTTCAAGTAGGGTGTTCAAGTAGGGTGCCCATTTGCTGGCAGGGCCCAACAACAAACTAATGATAAAGGCCACTTTATGCAAGTCATCTGGAAAGTCATCTCTGCATAGCTTAAAATGTAACTTGCAGCTGGCAAGAAAGCTGCCCAACATAGTTCTGTCCCCGAAACTTATCAGGAAGGGAGGCAAAACATTTCCAGTGTCACTCAGGAGCTGGGGGGTTAATCTGACCCTGGAGTGCAGCCACACTCTGAGTTAATTGCTGCACCTGGCTGGAAAGCTGCAAGTTCATCTGCAGCAACTCCTCAAAAGCATGTTCCCCAGCCATTATGTCACTATCAGCCTAACTGTGCAGAAATAAGGCAGCAGGGCTGATAGCCAAAGCGAGGGAAGGTCCCAGCAAAGTCCTAATTACCAATCCGAGGGAGCAGCGAGCAAAGAGTCAAACACAGTCCGTAGGTTGAGGGTTGGAGAGAAGCCGAGAAACAAGGCAGTCTCAGGTCAAGGGATTCAGAGGTCCAAGAGTAGTCAGCGGTCCAAAGGTCAAGTATACCGGGAGTCCAAGATAGTCAAGAGTCAAGTGTTCAAGGCAAGGAACAAGGAGAGACAGAGACAGAGGCTTTCTCCAGGAAGCTCAGATAATCTCTGGCATGGAGGCATTGTTTCCACACTTGCTTAAATCTCTGAGCTGCCAGAGCTCAGTTGAGGCTGATCACCTTGATTATCTTGGTGTTTTTCATAAAGCCTTCTCGAGCGCCTGAGGCCCACCATTTCAGCTCGATGCTAACTAAAGGTAGGCACAGTCCCCTGATCCTCCTCCATGTCCAACGGCTCTATCGATGGAAGGCTTGGCTGTGACATGACCTCCTGAGACACCACAGATTCTGCTGGAGACACCATGGGAGTTGGCAAAGCAGGGCTGCTAGGACCAGGCTGGGGCTCCTCCGCTGTAGGCTCATGGCCCAGAGGAAGTTCTGACTCATCCTCCGAGTCATCCTATGAGTCCTCGTCCAAGCAGGGCATAACAGCACCATTCCCAATATAAGACCTTTGGTAACACTTTACAATCCTTTATTGCAATATATGTCCATTTATTCATACTGTCTGATGTTTGTTTGTTTTTAACCAGTTAACAATCTAAAAAAGGGCTCCATTACTGCCAGACACAGAAGCTGGTGAAACATCAGAAAGAAACTCTTCTAGAACATGGCCACACAGCCCGAAAAACCCACAAAAAACTATGGATGCCGGCCATGAAAGCCTACGGCTCCATTACTCTTTGTCCCATTACTGCCATTCCTCAGAAGTTTGTAGTGAAGGGTTTTTATAACTTATATAAGTCCAGAGAATTGAAATAATCAGCTCATCCTTGCATATGTGTTTACTAACAGTCAAAGAACTAAAAAAAAGACACAACTTTGCAGAAACCATGTTGGTTTTCTTACAACAAGACTTGTCCTTCTACACACTTGATTTTTTTTATATTTAATAATGCTTTCCACCAATTTACCAAAAAAGATGCCCCAAACTGACAGAGCAGCAACAACAGTGGAGAGACATTTTTCATTATTTTAAAAAAACAACACCATTTCAGAACACATAATTTTGAGTGTGGTTGCATGTGAATTGAAAGCAATGGAAAACTTCCAACTAATACTGCACAAATCTGCCCATCCCCATAATAGAAAGCAGAATATTAAAATAGTAAGCAATGTATAACATAACAGTAAAAAAAGAAAGACATGTGGTTTTCAAATTGATTGATAGTACTACATTACAACTTTATCTCATTTGTTCCCTTTACCCACTTTCCCAAGATTACAAAGAGATTAACTGAGCTAATAAGAAGCTCCTATAATTACACTCTGTTTACTGTGGAATGCCTATATTTTTGTTAATGTACGACTAAGGTCTCTTAAGCTCTTCCAAACTGCTGAGCCTTTAGATACATAGTAATGAAGGTGTTTAAAGAATATTTGCTAACAGACAGAGCAAAACTACTGGTGGGGTAAATTCTAAAATCTTATGGAGAAGACTTGCAAGGTCTTTGAGCTGACACAGCTAATTGTTCTTCCTACTTTATTGTCAATGGGGTGTGTGTGTCTACATACATGTATCCATCAGGCTGTACAGCCTGGGGAAACCTCCTATCTACCTTCCATTCTTGCTGGCATAAGACATCAGGCTAGGCTGTCAATGACAGATTTGCCACATCACTCCCTGCTAGCTCTAATCAAGATTGCTCTGTTAATTACTTTCTCCTTTTTAAAGCTACATCTTCCTATTAGCAAAACAGAAGGTTACAGTAAATTTTCAGCCTTCCCACAGGCTGAAAATAGAAAGCCAGCATATCACTTTTCTTGGAAGAGCCGATAAAGCAGAACTAGTGAAGATGTTAATTACAAAACACAGCTGCAGTGTGGTAGAAAATATGATGAGAAAGTACAGAACCATTAAAATGAGACTGAGGAAGAGGGTAAAGATTGATTTTAATTTAATATTAATTTAAATCCCAAGGGTGTCTGTTCTTTGAGATATTGTTATAGGATTATAACCCAAAACTAAGATCTTGGATACAACAGATTAAAGATAGCTGATTACTTACCTGAGTTTCTGGTTATACTGTTTTACTTTTTCCAATGAAGCTGCATTAATCTGGGCTTGAAATTCTTCTACAGATACATTGTCTCTATAATAATAGCCTTCCATGCTTTCCAGTGCTAAAAGAGAATGGAAAAGGAAACCAAAAAGAAAGGAAAATAGAAAATCTTTGTAACAATAGCAATAGCAATAGCAAGTACATTTCTATACCGTTTATCAGTGAACTAACACTCCCTAAGTGGTTTACAATGTGTACGTAAGTCAATTGCCCCAACAAGCTGGGTACTCATTTTACTGACCTACAAAAGGATGGAACACTGAGTGGACCTTGGAGCCCTCCTCTAGGATTTAACTTACAATGTCGTGGCTGGAGTACCAGCATTTAACCACTGCACCATCAGGGCTCCTTTATGGCAAATAAAAATGGCAAAATGGCAAATAACTTGGGGGAAAAGTTTGCATTTTGCAGAAATGAACCTTGTTCATACAAAAAAAAAAAAAAAAAAAAGCCCCAACTTTTTTGGAATAGTTTATTTGCACAAAATATAGTTTTCTGAGCAAATATGTGAGGTTTTTCAGAAAAGCCAAGAAGGTGGTGTTGTTTTTTGCACAAAATACCACAAGTTTTTGTATGGAAACATTTTTTCACAAATATATATTAAGGTACAATAAGTACACGCAGCAACTGACTCTTATTTTAAGGGGTGTCTGAACATATTGAGATATCTTTTGCTGACAAGAATGAGAAAATGTGCGAGTATTCTTAACATCCCTATTTGACTAACACTGCAGTGTAATTTCAGTTCTGCACTGGAGAAATAATATCCCAGATTATTACTTGTATATACATCATGTATTATACTTGCAGTGGACACAGCAATACTAAAAGGAGTTGGAGAAGAGCAGACTGGTGGCTCTCTAGCAGCACCCCAAACTGTGTTACATCACACTAGCTAAGGCAGCGTAAGCATATGTAGGAGGTGGCTTTGCTACACATTTTAAACATTCACAGTCCTTTCCAGGATCGGGTTGAAAATAAAATGCCAGCTCCATGGCCAGCATAGCTAATGAGAATGGGTCAGGCCCTTCTACATGTATGGAGAATATTTGGATTCTACAGGTATGGAGAATATTTGGATTCAGAGCCAATTCTCCCTACCTTCACCCAAACTCCCTACTTTTGGGTTTCTACCACACTTAGGGCCTTTGCAGACTGCTAGAAATAGTGCAAATTGAGTCCACTTTAACTGCCCTGGCTCAGTGGACGTTATCACACCAGGGGTCTCAAAGCAGCAAGAAAAGGGGCATGGAATCAATCCAGAACCATACCGGAATGATTCTGGTCGTGCAGCCGTAATTCCTCTTTGAAAGAGGAATTACAAAGAGCTGGAATGATGCAGCGATGGCGCAGGGATGATGCAGGGATGGGCGGGGCTTGCTGCGACGTCGTCTGATCACAGGGGCAAAGGATCCGGAATGATGCAGCGATGGTGCAGGCATGGGGCTGCTTTAGACCTCATGTGATAACGTCCAGTGCTAGGGAATCATGGGAATTGTATTTTTTTCTGAGACATTGAGCCTTCTCTGTCAGAGAGCTCTGGTGCCACAATAAACTACAGTTCCCATGATTCCCTAGCACTGAGTCAGGGCAGTTAAAGTGGACTCAATTTGCACTGTTTCTGGCAGTCTGCAAAGGCCCTTAGTTTCTCTCTCTCTCTCTCTCTCTCTCTCTCTCACACACACACACACACACACACACCACAACAGGGATCTCTGTTATGCAATATTTCAGAAATATTCCTCTCTGCCAGTAGAGGACAAACTACAAAAAGCGCTCTCCCCCTCCAGTGAAAATACTGTAGAGTCAGGGGAATGGGGTTGTCCTATCAGTGTGCACAGGACTGCAAGTTTAATTTTTATTAATCAGTGAGCCTTTACCTACCATTTAACAGGAATGTATGCAAATCTGGAGCTGATATAATTAGAAATTAATAAGTGGGTAATCTCAATATTACACTGAAATGGAAACGAGATAGCTGACATTTAAGGGAAGAAGCATATTAATAAAAGATATTTCAATTAGGAACAGTGCCACTTTGATAATAAATATAAATTATAAAGTTTTATCCCCTTAGGAAACAATTAAAATGTCCCCAATAAGCAAGATTTTGTTGAAAACAGCTTGTGGGTTCATAACCCTAATCGTATGCTGAATATTAATTCTGTTAAAAGTTCATCAGATAACCAGTTAATGAATAATGTATTCACTGCAGAACCCACTTCAGCCTTTCCAAAATCTTTTCTTTCATTTCTGTATAAAGATAATTCAGAGATCAAATTATATGTACAGATCCTTGCATTAAATCAATCGTATGGGACTCTATGGTTAGAATTCAGGTATTCAGGTAGTCTGCACATTTATGCAATGCAGATATGTTTTCTCAGGTGCTGCAGGGGATGGCATTCTTTTCCACTTTGCAGAGAGCCTAAAGCTCTCCTCCCCACAACACCCCAAAGCTACTTCATGTGGGCATTCCATGCTTCAAGGTGAGCAGGCAGACACACAATGATTATAGAAGTGCTAAGTCTCTGCAGATCTCAGTGCTGATGTCATAGGTCCAAAACACACTGCAGAAATAATCCAGGTTGAATCCACTTTAACTGTCCTGGTTCAATGCTAGGGAACTGGGAACTGTAGTTTTGTGGAATATTTAGCCTTCTCTGTCAGACTACAATTCCCAGGATTCCCTAGCACTGAGCCAGGGCAGTTAAAGCAATCTCAAACTGGATTATTTCTGCAGTGAGTTTTGAACCATAATTGTATGTTTAGATATCAGCGGTAGCCAGAACTTCTCCAATACTGCCTGCTCACCTTCAAGCACTGAATGATTGTCTGGGGTTGCTTCGCGGACTTTACAGTAAGTCGCGAGTAGTGTATGCTTCAGCATGCCATGGTCCACACATGAATACAGTCGGCCCACCATATCTACAGATTCTGCATCCATCCACGGCTTGAAAATATATTTTTTAAAAAATTACAAAAAGCAAACGTTGATTTCTGCCATTTTATAGAAGGGGCACCATTTTACCACCCCACTGTACAAAACAGGACATAAGCATCCACTGATTTTGGGATCCATGGGGGGTTCCTGGAACAAAACACCAGCAGGTACCAAGGACTCACTCTATTTATGCTATGCTGAAGGAATGTGGGACTGAGGCCAATGATTTACAGAGATAATGGTATTACAACCTGTAAGAAACAGGTTTCTATCTCTTTATCTTGGGACAAAGGTCTTTTTAAAGGGTCTTTATATTAAAATAAAAAGTTATAACAATCACTACACATAATAGCTTCAAATCTAACTTTAATAACATTCAACTCTAGAAAGCAATCCATATCCTCACACAAACTAAATTCACATAGGGGGGTTGCAGACTGCCAGAAATAGGGTTAGTGCTAGGGAATCATGGGAATTGTTTTTTGTTTTTTTTCCCTGAGACATTGAGCCTTCTCTGTCAAAGAGCTCTGGTGCCACAATAAACTACAGTTCCCATGATTCCCTAACCCTAACCCTAAAAGTGGACTCAATTTGCACTATTTCTGGCAGTCTGCAACCCCCCATAATCATTGCAACTTGTATCAGAATGTAAATTTAAAATGCAGTGTTTTCAGTGCTCGTCCGTATTCATCTACACTTCCATATTAGGTGTAGCTTGCTTTATATTTTTGTTTGGAAGTACAGACTGTTCATACAACAAGTTTAAATATACAAGAAAGTATATCAACAGATAAAAGCCAACAACTAGATTAACATATTAAAAATCACATCAGGCTGTAGTTTGGCAGAATGTTCAAAGTATATTTACCCAATCAGTAACTGGTCTTCACAGTAAAAGAAAGTTATTTTCTAGAAATTTCTGTTGCGTTCATGAACACAGTTGAAAATACTGAAAAGTATATTTCATTCTTTTTAAATATACATTGTGATTTTTAAAAATTACCTTGTGCAAACAGGACTGGATAAATTTTAAAACCTCCACCATTCTGCAGTCTTTGAGGAAGCTGTTCAAAATTATAACGATCAAGATAAAAGTAAACTTTCAAGGCTTGCCGACTTCCTTCTGCTTGATATGTGATTGGCATATCTTTAAAAAAATCATATTACAATTTTATCCAAGTTTTAACTAGAGTAAAAAAAAATAGTAAAAATACAATTTGAAAGGAAAGGAAAGGTGAGAAAGGATCATTGAGTAAGAAAGGAAAACTAGTGTGAAATCTTTTAGAGAATCAATGGACAATATGTTGCTAGAGGATGCATTGGCAAAAGATGCTGAATTTTAATAAAAACTGTAGAGACAAATTCAATTTGAATTGTGGTGCTTGAAGCTGTGGTGCTTCCTCAGATGAGGTGTCTTCCAATGTGGGCCACAACCCTGGAAAGTTACTAAACTCGAATTAGAATTTGTGGACTAGACAGACCCCTATTTAAATATCTTTTCTGTCATTTTAACCTACTTAACAAGATCCTTTCGATGTTTAAATGGGGGAAAAGCCATGTGTGCTTTCCTTCTTGGATACAAATGTATTAAAAGTAAAGAAATGGAGGAGCAATAATAATAGTGCTTTCTCTCCTGTTCTGTGATATCACAACAGGTGTAATTTAGACTTAAGTATCACTTATATTTTCCATAGGAGTGCCATAAAAATGTGGCACAATTTCCATTTGTCATCTATAAGATTCAAGAATAGTAACTTTGTGTCAGGATATTACCATGTATTCAATTTTTTCAGCTCCATTCAACTTCATTGGTTACTGCTGAGTAGGGACATAGAAGTTCATGTGCTGACATGTCTTGAGGCAACCGTTCTTATGTTATGGAAGAGGAGGGGAGAATTCCCCATGCAGTGCTGTTTTAGGCAGTATTGGCACAGCAAGCATTAAGTTTTAGAGCTACTCTAATCACGACTTTAAACAATTAGAAGCAAACACAACTAATCAGGTTCTCTGTATTTTTGTCTGCCTAAAATTCTGATCCATATTACTATGCCCATACCTACAATCAATCTTGCAGCCGGAAGTCCTTGTTCAGACTGTTTTAAATTTTCTGTATCTTCATGAATATTTTACTCAGATTCAGTGAAAGTATATTACATGTGAGGAAAGGTCCTTGGGTTTCTCTCTCTCGCCCTCTTTTTCAGTGGACTGAAGCGGTGGAGCATTACATTTGTATTGATGTTAAAGCTAACATAGCTTGTTATAAGACAGAGTGTGGGAAAGTATCATTAAACTGAAGAAAATGAAAACTGAAATACAACTTGCATACAAAACATTTGCACTGTCACTGAGCAATGGCACATGATTTGCACTGCCTTCTATATCAGGCTGCTAGAACTAGCTGTCACTATCCTGCTGGTTGGATTCCCCTCAGGTTTTGATGCCAAGGACTTTGCACCTCCTGCATCCCAACCTTCTAACTTGTTAAAAGGCCTACAGTTATCACAGCTAGCATTAATTCTGCTGCACACACTACTGTGGAGGGATGGAAGAAATAGAACTTATAAGAGAAAAGGATATGGTGATGTTAAAGCCACAGCATGTATTTGAACTTTTGTCCATGGTCAGGAAGCTAGGAATGTTGCACCTGTATGAGGCTGTAAGGATATCTATTCCAGAACTACATGAAATTTCTCAGGTTACATATTCATATGCTAGGTTACAAATGAGAAAAATGCAGTGCTATAAAGCATTTCAAGCAAAACATTTTGAAATAACAGTGAAAGACTGAAATATACATTACAATACTTACTTGCAACTAGAGCCTCTTGTTCAGATTGTTTAAAATAAAATGTAACTTTCTCCAAGTCAAACAGTGCCACCAATGTGTCTTCTAGCATGGCTTGTTCATCGGTCTGAAAATATATATATATATATATATATACACACACATATATATCTTGAGTCCAGTAATTACTCTAGACTGAAGTATATGATTATTAACATAAACTGCAGATGGTCACATCTTGTTTCACTGAAGTAGTAGTTAAATCAATTAACTTTTCAGTAGCCAAAATAGATTTGTTTCTATTGAATTTCCACTCTGTCTTCTGTCAAGAGAAAATAATTAGAAATGATGAAATACTGTTCACTGAACAGTTAATTAACTATTTTCTGGACCGGTTGCAACATTTAATCATCTGAAAATCTAGTTATTGTTCATGGGAATGAGTATGGTTAGAAATGCTTACTAAAAAGAACTCTTAATATTGCAATATTTCAAAGTTTGAAAATGTATACCTGTATTCTTATTTTGGGCTCTAAGCTCCAAGCACCAGTTGCAAACATGTTTCCACAGCCAGCACCTGAAGATGGAGAACTTTGCCCATCTTGCACTTTCCCCTACGGAAAAGAATGGGCAAAGCTACCCAGTCTAATATGGGCAAAGCTTCTCAGTCTAACATAGAGATAACAACGAGAATTGTCCACATCTTCCCAACTGGGGTCCAAAACACACTGCAGAAATAAACCAATTTGAGACTGCTTTAACTACCCTGGCTCCGTGCTAGGGAATTCTGGGAGCTGCAGTTTTGTGAGACATTTAGCCTTCTCTGTCTGAGAGCTCTGATGCCACAATAAACTACAATTCCCAGGATTTCCTAGCATTGAGCCAGGGTAGTTAAAGCGGTCTCCAATTGGATTACTGTATTTCTGCATTGGTAGAATTCAAAGATATAGCCGCGTTACTCTGTAGAATCAGTATGTAGAGAGATCTTGTAGCACCTTTGAGACTAACTGAAAGAAAGAAATTGGCAGCATGAGCTTTCATAGACGTCAGTCTATTCCTCAGATGCATTTGGGGAAGTAGACTGCATCTGAGGAATGCATCTGAGGAAGTAGACTGAAGCCTGGGAAAGCTCATGCTGCTAATTTCTTTCTTTCAGTTAGTCTCAAAGGTGCTACAAGATCTCTCTACATACTGTATTTCTGCAGTATGTTTTGGACCTGGGAGAACATGTAGCATGGGTTTGTGTGAAATCCCTGCTGGTATCTTCAATTTGAGATGCCAGTGTGATTCCCCTTCTCCCTATTACCCTCCCAATTGGGAGGGCAAATGGGATGGAGAGATTCCCAATGAGGCAAGCTTTGTGAGAGACACCATCTGAACCTTTCATGAACTGGTTTGGAATGTTCTGGCTAGAACTCTGCTTTGTCAGAAGTAGAGTTACAGCAGCCAAAACATCCTTCTCTGTTTTATTGGAATATCAAATGGAGTTTGGAGTTACTGTGATAACCATACTATACCAGATCCCAGCAGAACTTCTTCTTTGAAAATGAGAACTCTGGAAATTTCCACACCAATATTTATGGTAATTTAAACACACAGATTTTCTGCTGACATATCTAACTTATACAAGACCTAACTACAACTTATAGAAAACCTAATTACAATTAACAAAAAAAGCACTGTATCACCTTTAAGTGATGGTTCTGGGGTCTGATTGAGCATTCTCACATGAGATTTTTCAACCTACCAACATTATTGCTGTTCTTTATAATCTGATTCCCATTTCCATAGATGCATTTCTTCTGTTAGCAATAGCTTTCTGTTTTTCACTATAAATATTGCAGGTTTCCTTTACATTGTTTGGTCTTGATATGACAAAATAAATATGAACACATTCATTTAGCATCCTGTATGTGAACAGGACACTTCTGGTTGTACTTTTTAGATGATATCTTATAGCAGCTGAAAATATTAAAGGGCTCAGAGAAACATCAAGTCATGCTCAAGTCATCCTCCAGATTTTTTAGTTTCGATTCCTAGTTAAAAACTGGTGAATACAAAACTATAATGTATTCTTCTTCTATTATGCTATCTAAAGGAAAGTCTTCACACTATGAATCCCTCTGTAAGTTTTTAAGTTTAGTACTGACACACTCTGATGATACATTACCTCTGTTGTATCCATTAAGCATCCCAACTAGTTCGTTAAACTTTTTTTGGTTATTGAGCAATTATGTAAGTCAGAATGAAATAGTTTCCATGGCAACTATATCTTTATATTTTGAACTGACTGTAGCATCTCTTCTTCACACCTTGATTTTGCTGTGTTTTCTCCATTATCACAATGGATTTAAATCCCCAGAAAGCTCATGACTGTTCCAAAATGAGGGTTCTTCACTTTAAGATTTTTCAGTATCTCAACCTCATTAAAAAGGATACTTATGCTAAAAGTTGCTGTTGAACCATTCACAGACCATCTAAGAATAGTCTCAAGCACTACTGGTTCATCTCCTGAGAACATTACACTTGGCTTGATATCATTTTCTGCAAATCATCTCCTCTACTTAAGTTGAAGACCTCTTGTTTCGAACGCTCTTAACCCATCAACTCTGAAGATCTTTTATAGTTACACACTTGCATTGTTTCCTGTACCTGCAGCTCACTGTCATTCTTCTCTTCCCAGATAGGGGCCTTTGCAGACTGCCAGAAATAGTGCAAACTGAGTCCACTTTAAGGGTTAGGGTTAGTGCTAGGGAATCATGGAAACTGTAGTTTTTCTGAGCCTTCTCTGTCAGAGAGCTCTGGTGCCACAATAAAATACAGCTCCCATGATTCCCTAACCCTAACCCTTAAAGTAGACTCAATTTGCACTATTTCTAGCAGTCTGAAAAGGCCCTATGAAGATCTTGGGCCCATCCTTCTTTTTGGCAGTCAGTGGAGATGCAGTTTCAAAGTACAGGGCAATATGTCTTTTCCAGCTACAGAAAGCTTCAGTGCCTTTGAGATATCCTTTAACATAAAATATATTCTGAGGCCCCCAATGTGTTCAAAGAAAACATAATGGTGTTTACCCGCTCTAGTTTTCTAAGGATTCTAGTTTGGTACTTAAGAGCAAACTGATCTCTGACAATGTTTTCTAGGACCTTGATGTATGAGTACTATTTCCCTCGTGTAGAATTTGGAGGTATGCATTACTCCGAAACATTGGAAACATCTGCCCTGCTTCTTCAGCTTTTACTTTCTTTCTGAAAAAGCTATTATTAGGCAGTGCCTTATGCTTAGAGTCTTCACAGTATATACAAGCTGTTTCTGTAATTACTGCACTTGGTACTGTTACAGAAGTGTAATAACCCATCCTTTCTGTTCTATTACAACATTGGTTTTATTTTACATTTCATTAGTCAAGGATAATCTTCACCAATATTGAATAGAAAAGACTGCCATAAGTATCAGATAAAACTTCCAGAGACTCCAGATGTATGCCTCAATTTCATAGGTATCACACAACTGGTGCAGTGTGGTGATGCTAGTTAATCTTTTGAACATGCCCAAACTTGGCAGTTCATTCATGATTTACTAAGCACTTTCTCCAAAATCATTCAGAAC
The DNA here is from genome assembly GCA_026167975.1 of Phrynosoma blainvillii. Taxonomy (NCBI): domain Eukaryota; kingdom Metazoa; phylum Chordata; class Lepidosauria; order Squamata; family Phrynosomatidae; genus Phrynosoma; species Phrynosoma blainvillii. Next base: position 52,321,427 of record JANUYF010000004.1, read on the forward strand.
CTTCACTGCAACATTATAATTTGTTTCAGATATTGGATATCCCAGTCCTGCACTGGCCTCTTGACTACCCAGAAAGTTTTCAATGTATTATTGTTAAATCTGCTTCTCTGAAGTATAAAGACTCCATATTTTCTCTGAAACTCTTGACAGCAGCTTGTTTCTTCATAAAATCTCCTAGTTTTCCATTCCAGAGGTATAACTATCAAGACTGAGACCTGTCTCACTCCTGAAGACCATGTGGACTCACTTTCCACTAGTTCATAAATTGCAGTTGTCACATAAGTCTTTCATGTGATATACAATCCTTGTAATTCTGTGCCTCCCCCACTTCTACCACCAACTCATTTAAGCTCTGTCATCATACTATCAGTGTCCTATTTTAGTTCATCTTGAATTTTTTATTCTCCTGTGAGCGGATTCAACATTTCTTCAAGAAGAGCTATATTTTTTTAATTCTTTTAAAATTTTCTTTAAAAACATCACATCTTACTAAATTTTCACTTTGACCACAATGTACACATACTATATACATGTAAATATATTTAGGCTGTGCATATGATATTGTATTTTAAAGGCATAATTTTAATTTTGCTAGTTGTTTATGTCACAACCATTACCATTACATTCCGTGATATATGGGAATTATAATTTATGAATAACATTTGCACAAAAAGCATTGCAAAGGATTCTGTATGGTGTGGTGTAGGAGGAGGTCAATGGGGAGAGGTGACACTATGATTTACTGCACCAGATGACACCAACTCTAGTGACACCACTGTGCCAAAGAACTACAACCTATTCTGGAAATAATGCTACCCTTTCATGGACTCTCGGTGACAGGCCTTTACTCACCTCCAGACAGCCTCCAGACCTCAAACAGTTATTTAGGTACTTACTTACAGGAGGACACACAACTCAAATGTGCACATGGGTACAAAGCCACAAACTAAGATGCCAACTCTACCCACACATCTATTCAGGAAATGTCATCACAGGGCCTAATGACATTATCCATAATATTGGAGGGACTTTCACTCGGTCATCCTCCAATGAGACTTATGCCATAGTATGTCAGCAATACCCCTCAACATTCTGCATTGGGCAGACATGCCAGCTCATGCATCAGAGGATAAATGAACATAAATCAGACATTACGAATGCAAATACACAAAACTGGTTGCAGAACACTTCAGTCTTCCTGGGCATTTCATCTCAGACCTCAGAACATTAGTCCTTGAACAAAAAACAAAAAAGAAAACAACTACAAAGGAAGATTGGAAAGAGAAACAACAGAATTGGAATGTATCAACAAACTGTTGTCCATCAACAGTGCACTGAACAGAGATAATGGTTTCTAGCACACTACTGACATTATAACACCTGCCTATATGGGACTCTCTTGGCCAGTTCATCACGTCTTCTTTTTTGTTTCCACACTACATCCCAATACTCATTCATATGGTTATCACTTTTAGGTTCACTTTCCTAAGGGAAAAGCAACTGACCATTTAAGTTTTCAACTGCAACAAAGAATCTTGTGGCATCTTGAAACCTATAATGGAATGAGCTCTGGGCAACCAAAGTTTATGTCATAACAATTTCTGTTTACTTTTAAGCTATGTCATCTTTGGAAATAAATTTAGCATCTATCCAGAACCCAAAGCATTAAATAAATGTAAAAAACAACAGACTGAGGAGGGCAGTGGGGATTTGTTTCCAATGCATACAATGATGGAAACATCAGGTTGAAAAAGCTCTAGAAAATTCAGGAATGGGAATTTAAAATGTGCGGTACTATGTAGATTGACAGTCATTTTGCAAGCATGCTACAGATAGTCAGGGGAATTCTGAGGTATGCTCACAAGGAATGAGGGATACTATGTTTATGTGTTTTCAAATCTGTTTGGTTATTAGTGACACTGTTATCCCAGAATTGTGATCTGGCAAGCCTAGCAAGGCAAAAACAGCCAAAACTGGATGGGAAAGGGTAGGAGGTGATGTTTCACACTATTCGCACGAGTCTCTTCTTTATTATACCTGCTGATGAGAACTTGTGACCAAAGGGAAAGCATTGTTATGGTGAATGAGTTAGGAGAAGTTCCTTCCTTGTCTAGGAGCTGATGGTGGGGATAAACCTATGAAATTTGGCCTCCAGTATAAATGAATTGTTATTAATTCAAAGCAGAAAGGGCTGCTTTCTATTTGACAAAGGGCCTCGGCAGACGGCTTAAAAAGCCGTCCTCGGCGCAAGGAAGGGGAGGGGCAGCCGCACGCTCAGCGCCCCTTCCTCCTCCCGAGGTCATCCTTGGAGCCGCCGGCCCTCCGCACGGCCGGCGCTCCGAAGACAACCTCCCGCCGCAGCGTCCGGACACGCAGCAGCGGAAGGGTCGCCGAAAGTGTGCCGCAACCTTTTGTCGCGCATTTTCGGTGACGTATGAAAGGAGCGCTATTTTAGCGCTCCTTTCTTTGGGCGCCGATGGTGCGCCGCAGGATCGAGGCATGAGGATGCCTCGGTCCCGTGGCGCACCTTCCCCGGGCGGCCCACGGCCTCCCGTCTGCTGAGGCCCAAAGTTTGGCAACTATTTAATCTGTGAGCTTTCCAGAGCAATCTGAATTAAATTCAGCAACTATCTGACTTTTTAAAATTAGAAAGCTCTCCTTTTACTTGACAGAGGTTAATTCCTCTGAATTTAATTATGATTGGTGGGAATACGAGAGAAGATCTTCTCACTGGCTGCCCCTACATTTTAAAACTTCCTCCCCAGGGGGGCTAGAATGTTGTACTTCTGATAGCAAGCAAGTATTTTTTTTTTATTCAGACAAGTTTTTTGACAAAGAGCTGTAGTTGTATCTTTCTACAGCATATGTTTCTAATATGGTTATGGTTTAATTTTGGTTTTAATGTTGACCTTGTATATTTTCAACCGTAATCTTGAGGGAAAGGCTATGAATAAATAATATATTGGTCAGAACAATAATAGAATTACAAAGAATTATGTAGACATGCACAGGAATTCTCACCATGTTTGGTGACAACAGTGACTGGAAGTAAATGAGGACACCTGCAGTGGATATCTGTTCTAACCATCTTCTGCTGGCCTCCTGGGTCTCCATTTCACCGTCCTTGGTATTGTCAAACATTTGATTTAAGGCAGCCATTAGTTGCTCTGAAAAAGCACAAACTGTGGCCACTAAACTCTGGCAGAAAACCATGTCTCGCCTGGGCTGTATCTCACTATCTGAGAAGGGAACAACAAAGCAAAAAAAGGTAGATAAGGATGAATAAATTTACTACGAAGTAAATGTATAGACATATGTAGCTTTATACTGAAAAGCACTGTGTTCAAAGGCACTGTTTCTACATCCACAGAGAACATTTGCCTGTCTGCCACAACTCATCAGCAAATTGCCTGAGATGCCTAAAATTTGAAAGAATGTTATTGGCTGACATCCAAGTTGCAGAGGGCACTTTCAAATCAAAATTCCAATGGCGGGTTCACTTAAGATTGAAACAGGGACAGCCATGACTATTAGCTGTAGTCCAATTTGCATGCCCATTTTCAAGTCAAAAAGTAGAAATTCCAAATTGGGAGGGGTTTCCTAATAGCAAAAAGAGAGGTTTGCTATAATGCATTAGGAAACTCTGTAAAAACCATCAAAATTTCACAATGTTTTTGGCTGCTGACCAAGTCTCACATGCAGTAGTACTGAGTCAAGATTCCAAATATAGGGGCTTACTAGAAGGGGAAAAGGGCCTGCCTTAATTTATCAGGACATCCTGTTAGATTATTCATATTCTATAAAGTTTTGGTTGTTACCCAATTTGCAGTGAACAGTTTTAAGTTGAAATTCCAAACTAAGGGCTTCCTAGAAGCCTCTTCATAAAGAAGGACTGCTGGAACTCTTCAGGGTTTTTAAAGAGTTAGAAAACTGAAAAGGGGATCATTGGAGCTCTCTGTTAAGTCTCCTGAGGGAACGGGGGTGAGAAAACAAAAGAGGGCAAAAGTAGTGCCAGGAAATAGGAATATATATAAACATAAAAACAAGAATAATAATATTCCCAATGTTTAAAAAGGATGAACAAGTATTAATATTAGTATAGATGTAGGCATAACCAGTACAACTTTAGCTTGTTTTATAAAAAGATTGCTATCAGGCTTCAGGTAATAAGGTGCATGTAGTTCCTCCTGATTGTATGGACAGGAAAGTTTATGATAGCTACTGTTAACAGTCAGCATATTTGTAGACTTGTTTATATCCATGCATTAAAGAATGATGTGAAAATCTTATTTACATTTGTACAATATACTTCAGTCTTGCGTTTTCACCTAATATAGGACCAAATGTGGCTTGCCTGGATTAAAAGAGGTTTTTTTTATTATCATCTTGATATAATTTGCAGTTGGATCTAATTATATGTCTATTCAGAAAGGATTCCCTTTGTGTATAATAAGTATGGGATATAGAATTTATTCATAATGCATTGCATGCACTCATATTTGCAAGGATTTTTCTTTGCAAGGATACTTAAATTTTCTGTTCAATCCTCTTCAGGCTTATATACCGTATTTTCCAGCGTATAAGACGACTGGGCATATAAGACAACCCCCAATTTTCCAGTTAAAATATAGAGTTTGGGATATACTCGTCATATAAGACGACCCCTCTTCCAATGGAGGAAAATGAGAAAGTGTTGGGGGAATATACTAGGTGATGCATTCTGGGGTATGTACAATTTGCGGCCAAGTAAGTGACCCTGGGCATGTTACATACTCTCACCCTCAGAGGATGGTAATGGCAACCCCCATTTGAAGAAAAATGCCAAGAAACCCCCATGATAAGATTGCCTTAGGTTGCCATAAGTCGGAAAGGACTTGAAGACACACAAGAACAACAAAATAAGAACAACAAAAAAGTCTGCAGTTGTTTCATAGATAGTAGATGGGATTAGGAGCCAGCATGGTGTAGTGGTTTGAGTGTTGGACTGCCACTCTGCAGACCTGAGTTTGATTCCCCACTCTGCCATGAAACCCACTTGATGAACTTGGACAAGTCACACACTCTCAGCCTCAGAGGAAGGCAATGGCAGACCTCCTCTGAACCAGTCTTGCCAAGAAAACCCCAGGATAGGGGTTCACCTCTTATCCGCTGCTGCTTCCTCCTGCTGCCTCATGCTACACCACGCCACCCCTTCCTCACCTCTCCTCCTCCTCTAGCCTGACTTCCTCTCTTCTTCCTCCTCCTGCCTCATGCTGCGCCACCCCTTCTTCCTCCTCCTCCTCCACCCGGCGTGTAAGACGACCCCCCGACTTTGGAGAAGATTTTCCTGGGTTAAAAAGTAGTCTTATACGCCAGAAAATACTCCCCCACACCCCCATTTAATGTTATGTTATATCAGGTATTCTTGCTCTTCCTTATCATTTCTCCTGTATTATTTAGGAATAGCTCTCCCACTTCTAAACATATGTTCTATAATAACTGCACTGTTTTATAGCAGCTAAATACATGTCTCATGAAATCACATACACAAAATCACATTCATGTTACTTTTTTTCTAGTCCAACATCCTATTTTGAAATCACATGGATGTGATTTCATTTGAATTTATATGAATTATGTAAATTCAGTATTATTGGAATTGGTGCATTCTATTCCTATGCTTCATTTTCTTCTACATTTAATAAGTATCTCTGCGTTCATAATAGTATAAGAGGAGGATTTTGGAGAAGACTCCACTAGTTGCTTTGAATAAAAATATTGACATTTTAAAATTAAAATTACCTGTATATTCAAGAAGTGCCAAAAGGATCCTTGCTTTCACCTCTAAGGGGGAAAAACAGAACTTGAGAAGACAAAATCCTAGATTGGACTAGAATTTATTATTAATTGAGTTTATTTGTACTGATCTCAATACCAGTCATTAGCCATCCTGGGGCTAAATCATCATTCCAATTTCAGTAACCCTTGGATATGGGAAATCATAACCAAACATCCTGCATCCATTGGCTAAAAAGACAATCAAATTTTTACTGTGTAAAATGAAAGGCTAAATTTAGCATCTCAAACAACCTCCTAACAACAAATTCTGAACTGTCTATAACACTTTTGCAGCACACTGATGTAACCTGAAGCTACAGCTAAAGCAGAGCTCATGACCAACAAACAGGACCCATTTATAGGGAAAGCATTGTTGTCAATATTGAGTTTGATTAGCATTTGAAGATAATTTTGTTACAGTTAGAAACTTTCACAACTTGTATTTTTAAAAGTGTAAATCATTATTAACATTTTTATTAGAACTTCTAAGATTTTATTTTTAAAACGTGTATCATACAATAACATTTTTGTTATCCGTTACAGCATCTGTTCAGTGGATAAAAAGCATGTGTCCATGAAAACCTTGCCAAATAAATTCTATCAGTCTTTCAGGTATCACAAAAGTTTTTGTTGGTTTCATTGGGTTTTTTCTTTGTTATGGCTCTCAAAGTTCTAATAAAAGGGTAGACAATGTTGGACTTTTTTGTTATTCAAAATCCATGAAGGACTACCACTGAAGTTGAGATTTTGCCCTAGTATGCACTTAGCCGGGAAGAGCTTCTTTTTTATAATGCCCTTTGTGGTGGAGATTATTTTATATCCAAATTGGTTTTCCATATATGCCCTCATTCTGTATTTCTCAATGTCATACTCCCCTTCCTGTTGGTTTTCTTTCCCTAATTCTATATTTGCCTTCCACTTTTCACCTACTAATCCATGTTATGTTCCAAGATCCCATATATCTACCATCACAATCAGCCAAACTCATTATAATGAGCAGGACTCACATTCACCTAGTTCCAGTCAGCCAACACACCTGCTGCACAGTTAATATCTACACTGAAATGCACATCATGCAGATTCATTAATCTTCCTCATCTGTTTCTGGCCACATTACAAGTCTCACATAAATTAATCTGAAGGCTTCAAAGATATTTTATGTTCAGTTAAATATATTTACCACTTTGCTAAAGAAACTGGGATTCGTGTTCCTTTGTAAAAGAAGAGCTTTTGCTATGTACATCTAATAATCTCCTTTCTATTTATGAGAACAGATCAAATGCCATCTTAAGAAAATTATGGCATGAATTTTCTATTTTTCTCCTCATGATTTACTATACAAAGAAATCAAAAGCAGGAGATTGTGTAATTTACTTCCATTTTAATCATCTGTTATTATAATTTAATTTTGTATTCAGCATACACAATGGAAAAGATGTATGACAAAAATTTGGACAGCTTCTGAGAGACTGGGGAGTGTTCTGCTTACAGTGTATAGAAACACACAACTTTTATTATTATATAGAACTCCCACATATATTAGTTTAACCAAACAAATATCCAGCCTGCCCTTTTCCCCTAGTGAAAGCAAAAAGGACAGGTGGGAACTAGGGAGCAAGATGGCACTACAGAGACAGTCCACAAATGGCATAATGCTATTTTCTTCAGGATCCTATTGTCCATGAGGTCCCTTGAACCATCGGGGACGACACTGATTATCTCTCTGAGATGTCTTTTGCTTACATAGAAAAAATATGAACATCGTTTTTCTGTTTGGCAGGTGGGAAGTAAGCTGCTAATTACTTCTGCACAACAAACCCAGAGTACCACTTGGATGTGGCCTCTACTGACAGAGATACTCCCATGCTATATGAAGGAAATATGTTTACAAAAACTTTGCACAAGGCAGCTGTGGGGAAGAGGGTTGTTTTCTTCAGAGACACACTTTATTTCATAATAGTTAGCTTTATAAAAAATTAGACCACAAGTTTCCTCCTCTGGAAATATTTCATAATGAAAACTTTAAAATTCCATGGGAACTCAAAGTAGTTTTTTAAAAAAAATAAAAACAGCACATGTTCTTTTGCAGTTATGAGAAACTGAGCAAATCAATCGTAGAACATCATGTAAATAAATCAGTACAACAGATCTGGTCAAAACAGCAGCCAATTTTTTTAAAAAATATGGACAAAAGCCAATTTGAACTAGTTTTTAATTCCCACACTGATACACCCGCCTGAAATGAATATCTTTATTATTTCCCTTTACTACTGGCCTATTATTGTTCTCTTTTTTCTTGTTCTTTAGTAGAGATGAAATTACATTAACAGATTTCAATGGGGAGTTCCATGAACACAGCACTGCAGGGATCTAGTGCTCTGATCCTTTTCTATTAAAATGGCAGTGATGACTACCATTTCTGAACACAGGCCAGGGGTCTCCCTTTAACAAATTATATTTCATTGACTCATGCCCAAAGCAGATGGACCAAAAGGACTGTGAAGGCACAATTCACACCAGGACTGCAATGAACGCACAGGCCCATTTCTGATCTGTGCACTCATTGTGGTCATGAACCAGTCCACCAAAAGGAGTAGGTTATATCCACTCCTTTTCAGCCCAGTTTTTTGACCTTGGTGCAGTCTCAGCACAGCTTCCAGCCATGTTCGGGGTGCATGTCATGTAAATGCCATGCCCCCAATGCAGCCTTAACCAACGCGGCAGCGCGGTGAACTCCCTGGCCGGCACAAGCCCTGGGAAGGACTGTGGTCCCTTAAGGGCTCTGCCTGCCCTCATCACCAACAGCTGGGCAGCCAGGAGCAGCGCGGGACCAAGGAAGCCGGCGGGCTTAAAACCCCGCCCAGGAACATCTCCTTGGGACCAACGCGGCAGCGCGGTGAACTCCCTGGCCGGCACAAGCCCTGGGAAGGACTGTGGTCCCTTAAGGGCTCTGCCTGCCCTCATCACCAACAGCTGGGCAGCCAGGAGCAGCGCGGGACCAAGGAAGCCGGCGGGCTTAAAACCCCGCCCAGGAACATCTCCTTGGGACCAACGCGGCAGCGCGGTGAACTCCCTGGCCGGCACAAGCCCTGGGAAGGACTGTGGTCCCTTAAGGGCTCTGCCTGCCCTCATCACCAACAGCTGGGCAGCCAGGAGCAGCGCGGGACCAAGGAAGCCGGCGGGCTTAAAACCCCGCCCAGGAACATCTCCTTGGGACCAACGCGGCAGCGCGGTGAACTCCCTGGCCGGCACAAGCCCTGGGAAGGACTGTGGTCCCTTAAGGGCTCTGCCTGCCCTCATCACCAACAGCTGGGCAGCCAGGAGCAGCGCGGGACCAAGGAAGCCGGCGGGCTTAAAACCCCGCCCAGGAACATCTCCTTGGGACCAACGCGGCAGCGCGGTGAACTCCCTGGCCGGCACAAGCCCTGGGAAGGACTGTGGTCCCTTAAGGGCTCTGCCTGCCCTCATCACCAACAGCTGGGCAGCCAGGAGCAGCGCGGGACCAAGGAAGCCGGCGGGCTTAAAAACCCGCCCAGGAACATCTCCTTGGGACCAACGCGGCAGCACGGTGAACTCCCTGGCCGGCACAAGCCCTGGGAAGGACTGTGGTCCCTTAAGGGCTCTGCCTGCCCTCATCACCAACAGCTGGGCAGCCAGGAGCAGCGCGGGACCAAGGAAGTCGGCGGGCTTAAAACCCCGCCCAGGAACATCTCCTTGGGACCAACGCGGGCGGCCAGCGTGGGAGAGAGACCGGTGGCGTTGGGGGGCGTGCCCCGCGGACTTAGCAGGCCCCATAAAGCCTGCAGGAACATCAGTCCGCGGAGGACACGCCTACAGCGGCGGCGGGAGGCTCCTGCACTTGGAGAGGGCGCTGGCCCCCTGAACGCCCGGCTCCCTCTCTCCCTACCATCGTGGAGCACCGGTGGCGTTGGGGGCGTGCCCCACGGACTCAGCAGGACATACAAGGATATATATAGTAGGGTATATAAGTTCAGCGGGAGCTGAAGACTTGACGCTGGGCTCAGAGGGACTTGCAGAGGCTCTCCTTTATTCTAAATTATCATTTGTCTATATCCCATTTTGGAGGTCTCTGCCTACCTATTACCATCATGGCTATCGGGAGTAGCAGAGTACCGCAGACCTGGCGATGATAGGCGGGGGCTTAACCCACCCAGGAACATCTCTTACCAGTGTTTGTGGCAGTGTGTCTTCGGGGGGCGGGGTCTGACAGATGGGACCTAGTTCTTAATGTATTAGGGCCTTCCTTGCTTCTTAGCCCTAATTTCCCATATACTTGGGGCTTGTCGACGTCTGTTGGAGCGAGGAAGTGGCTTTGGTCTCTGGGGTAGGAAGTGAAACAGGGGCGGCTATCGAGGTAGTGTCGGGGAATGGGAGATATGGCGGTAACAAAGTGGACAGATGTTACAAAAGAAAGCGGGATCGCTGTTTAGTAGCTATCCCGTCTTCAGTCCTCTCTGTTTCCCAAAATAGCTTAGAGAGCAGACCTTCCATTCCACAGAACCTCACCTTGCTCCTCTGTAATGCCAGGTCGGTGAAAAATAAGACACACATCATCCAGGATCTTCTCCTGGATGAGGATGCCGACCTGGCTTGTATTACAGAGACCTGGCTGGGGGAGGAAAGTGCTGCTATCTGGGCACAGGCCCTCCCAGCTGGGTACTCTGTTAGTGAGCAGGTGAGGGGAAGTGGGCGGGGGGGCGGTGTGGCTCTAGTCCATAAGAACACCTTGACCTTGACCAGGATACCTATCCGGAACACAGTCCATATCAAGTGTATATACCTTAGCCTGAAGACCATGGATAGTTTGGGGATTTTGCTAGTCTACCGACCACCCCGTTGTCTAGCAGACTCCCTGACCGAGCTGACACAGCTGGTTTCTGAGCTTTTGTTGGAATCTCCCAGACTTTTGGTTCTGGGAGATTTCAACATTCCGCTCGAGACCAGCTTAACAGGTGCGGCTCGGGAGTTCATGGATACCATGACAGACATGGGCCTATCCCAATTGGTCAATGGGCCCACACATAGTGCAGGTCATACACTCGATGCGGTCTTTAGTACGGAGCAGGAATATCCGTGGGCGGAGGTTGTAAATACCTCCGCACTGTCATGGACGGATCATTTCCTGGTCAAGTTGGAACTTAGAGCCAGTACCTGCCCCACCGGGGGTGGTGGACCCATTAGGATGGTCCGCCCTCGAAGGCTGATGGAGCCAATTGGATTCCAGAAAGCCTTGGAGGGATTAATGGTGGGGAATGCCGGTGATCCTGTCGAGGCTCTGGTCGACACTTGGAATAGTGATCTTACCAGGGCCATCGACACGATCGCTCCCAAGCGCCCTTGCCACTCCGCTCCTAATCATAAACCATGGTTTACACCTGAGCTTAGGAGGATGAAGCGATATGGACAACGGCTAGAGTGCAAGTGGCGGAAATCTCAACTCTTATCTGACAGAACTCGCCATAGGAATTTTCTTAGTTCCTATCGGGAGGCACTGCGTGCAGCGAGGAAAGCTTTTTCCTCGGCACGCATTGCGTCTGCAGAGTCTCGTCCGGCAGAACTGTTCAAGGTGGTGAGGGAGTTGACGCAGGTGCCCCCTGCGCCGAATCCCTTACTTAACCCGACGACAGCCTGCTGTGACGCATTTAACAACTACTTTGCAGATAAAATCTCTCAGATAAGAGCCGACCTTGACGCCACTATTGAGACAGAGTCTATAGGCGAGGTGTCCACCAACTCCGCCGATGTAGTTTTACTGGATCAATGGCAATCTGTGAGTACCGAGGACGTGGACAAGCTGCTTGGTAAAGTAAGGAAGACAACTTGCTCTCTCGACCCTTGCCCATCTTGGCTGGCCATCCAGGGGGGGGATGCAGTGATGAGACTCCTAACGGATATCATCAATGCATCCTTCAGGGAAGGTTATGTACCATCATGTTTAAAAGAAGCGGCGATTAGGCCGCTTCTGAAAAAACCTTCCCTAGACCCCCTGGACATGAAGAACTATAGGCCGGTGTCATTATTGCCATTTTTGAGCAAGGTGATCGAGAGAGCAGTTGCTCTTCAGCTCCAGGCAGTCTTGGATGAAACCGATTATCTAGACCCATTTCAAACCGGCTTCAGGGCAGGATTTGGGGTTGAGACTGCCATGGTTGCCTTGACCGACGATCTGCGTCTGAGCATCGACAGGGGTAGTGTGACCCTGTTGGTGCTCCTAGACCTCTCAGCGGCTTTTGATACAATAGATCACGGCATCCTTCTGGACCGCCTGAAGGAGTTAGGTATCGGGGGCACTGCTTTGCAGTGGTTCCGGTCCTTCCTCTCGGGGCGGTCTCAGAGGGTGCTGCTCGGGGACTGTAGTTCCAGTAAGAGGGAACTCACTTGTGGGGTCCCTCAGGGAGCTATCTTGTCCCCAACATTATTTAACATCTATATGAAGCCGCTGGGTGAGATAATACGGAGTTATGGTGCTGGGTGTTATCAGTACGCTGATGACACCCAAATCTATTTCTCCATATCTCGTTCGTCGGCCTTGAATTCCAATGGCATCTCTTCTCTCAATGAATGTCTTCGGGCGGTAATGGGCTGGATGAGGAAAAACAGATTGAAGTTGAATCCAGACAAGATGGAGGTGCTCACGGTCTCGGCCCCGAAACCAAGAATAGGGTTGCAACCTCCAGTCCTGGATGGAGTCACACTCTCCTCCAGTGACTGTGTTCGCAGTCTGGGGGTGCTCCTTGACTCGTCGCTCCTGATGACAAATCAGGTGAATGCGACGGTCAGGAGCGCCTGTTATCAGCTTCGGCTGATACGCCAGCTGCGCCCTTTTCTGGAAGTAAGGGATCTTGAGACTGTTGTGCACGCGTTGGTAACCTCACGCCTTGACTTCTGTAATGCACTCTACATGGGGCTACCCTTGTTTCTAGTCCGGAAATTACAGCTGGTTCAGAATATGGCAGCCAGGCTTGTTTCAGGAACATCTCGGAGGGACCACATTACTCCGGTTCTGAGGTCCCTCCACTGGCTGCCTATCAGCTTCCGGGCTATATACAAGGTGTTGGTTATCACCTTCAAAGTCCTAAATGGCTTGGGTCCAAGCTATCTTAGGGACCGCCTACTCCCGTATAATCCTCCCCGCGCTCTTCAGTCCTCCGGGAGGAAATTGCTACAGCCTCAGAAATCGAGGCTTGTGGCTACCTCCCGGGGGGCATTTTCTGCCGTCGCCCCTAAGCTCTGGAACGACCTGCCGGATGAGATCCGTCTATTAACATCATTAGACAGTTTTAAAAAAGCTGTCAAGACGGATCTCTTCCGGAAGGCCTTCCCAGACTAACTACACCAGATTGGCTCCTGCCCCAGAGACGTTCCTCACGTGGCCCCATCAAATAGATGGGAGGTTCGTCGACCAAACTTTCTTTTGAATTGGGCAAGGAGGGCTAATTTTAAATTTTAATTTTAATTTTAATAATTTTGTAGTTTTACTTCAATTTAACCTTAATGTCATTGATTTATTGTTTTAAATTATCTTTATTTAATACTATTTTAAGGGGGGGAGGGGGGTTACTGTATACTATGCATAATGTATGCTTGTTTTAAATTGTAAGCCGCCCAGATTGGTTCGCCATGGGGCGGGGTAAAAATAAATTTTATTATTTATTATTATTATTATATTATTAAGTTGCATCATTTTGCCTGTGTATTTCGGGCCCCAGTTATTATTATTATTATTATTATTATTATATCCCGCCTTTCTCCCAATATAGGGACTCAAGGTAGTGAACAGCAGATTTAAAACAATACAATTTAAAAACAGTTCAACATTAAAATATATAAATATAAAATTTAAAAACAATTAAACCATTTAAAAAGTTAAAACAATTACTGTATTTTTCGCCATATAACTTGCACTTTTTCTTCCCCAAAACGTGGGTGGGGAAGTTGGTGCATCTTATAAGGCGAACGGCCGAGGCCGCAGCTAAAAGGAGGCCTCCTTCCACCCGCGGCCTCGGTTATTCAATGGGCTGGTGCTGGGATCAGAGCGAAGCCGCGGGTGGAAGGAGGCCTCTTTCCACCCGTGGCCTCAGTTGTTCAATGGGCTGGTGCTGGGATCGGAGCGATCCCAGCACCAGCCCTTTGAACTGAAGCCGCGGGTGGAAGGAGGCCTCTTTCCACCCGTGGCCTCGGTTGTTGAATGGGCTGGTGCTGGGATCGGAGCGATCCCAGCACCAGCCCTTTGAACTGAAGCCGCGGGTGGAAGGAGGCCTCCTTCCAGCCGCGGCCTCGGTTGTTCAATGGGCTGGTGCTGGGATCAGAGCGATCCCAGCACCAGCTCTTTGAACTGAAGCCACGGCCTCCTTCCACCCGCGGCTTCAGTTGTTCAATGGGCTGGTGCTGCGATCGGAGCGATCCCAGCACCAGCCCTTTGAACTGAAGCTGCGGGTGGAAAGAGGCCTCCTTCCACCCGCGGCCTCGGTTGTTCAATGGGCTGGTGCTGGGATCGGAGCGATCCCAGCACCAGCCCTTTGAACTGAAGCCGTGGGTGGAAAGAGGCCTCCTTCCACCCGCAGCCTCGGTTGTTCAATGGGCTGGTGCTGGGATCAGAGCGATCCCAGCACCAGCTCTTTGAACTGAAGCCACGGCCTCCTTCCACCCGCGGCTTCAGTTGTTCAATGGGCTGGTGCTGCGATCGGAGCGATCCCAGCACCAGCCCTTTGAACTGAAGCTGCGGGTGGAAAGAGGCCTCCTTCCACCCGCGGCCTCGGTTGTTCAATGGGCTGGTGCTGGGATCGGAGCGATCCCAGCACCAGCCCTTTGAACTGAAGCCGTGGGTGGAAAGAGGCCTCCTTCCACCCGCAGCCTCGGTTGTTCAATGGGCTGGTGCTGGGATCGGAGTGATCCCAGCACCAGCCCTTTGAACTGAAGCCGCGGGTGGAAGGAGGCCTCCTTCCAACCGCGGCTTCAGTTGTTCAATGGGCTGGTGCTGGGATCAGAGAAGTGCTCTGATCCCAGGAGCAGCCCATTGAACAACCGGCCGCTGCTAAAGGGAGGAATCTTTTTTTCCTGGATTTTCCTCCTTTAAAATTGGGTGCGTCTTATATGCGGAGTGTCTTATATGGCGAAAAATACGACATGAGCTAAAACCGAATATTACAATACAAACCTTAAAATTATAAATAGCACAACATCCCCAGCAATTATCAATTTGCAAAGGCCTGCCAACACAATAACGTCTTTACTTGCCACTGGAAGGATAGCAGGGATGGAGCCAGCCAGCCAGTTAGTCAGGCCACAAGGATTATGTAGCTCTTCAGGAATTTATATTACTCACTAAAAGCTTTTATACATTCTACTTCAGAAGCATCGGGGGAAAACCCTACATATTATAGAACAATTACTGACCTTCAACAAATTTTCTTATGCTTTGGGAAAGATTCTGGACACTACTGGGAAGATTCCAAGGGTCTTGCTTGATATGAAGTCTCAGTTGCTTTGGACAGCTGAGTTTAAGTTCAATTTCCTGCTGAAACTCTAGACCAAAATGAAATAAAATAAAATAAATATTTATTAGCTTTCCTCAGTTTGAATAGTCTTACACTCTTTTCCTATTCAGACATAATAACGAATATTTTTAAAACAATAGCCTCAACACAATGTCAACCAAATACCATCCCAGCATAAAAAGCAATTTAAGAGGTTTGCAACAGGTAAACAAAAATCATCAGAAGCCAAGCAAACCTCCTTGGCGAGAGCATCCTACAACCAGGTCATCAAAACAGAGACCCACTCCTCAATCACCTCCTGCCTAATTTCAGAATGCAGGTTATAGGATGACCTTAAAAAACAGGAAGGTTCATTCAGGAAACTGGCTCTTCTATATTATCTATTCAAACCAAAAAGTAAAAGAGGAAATTAAAGCATGGAGTATATGAGGAAGGACTAGGAGGGACACAAACTCAAATCCTCAACCCATCCTGTTTACACTAGAAGCCTTATTGACCATCACAGTTCACTCAGAATACCTTGCAAGCTTCGACCTGGTGTGAAGAACTTGGTCTGCTCAAAAGCTCTTGCTACTGCTGGCCCCTTTAATAGAGTAATAATTGAATCTACCTGTTGAGTAAAAAAAAAAAAAAATGAATTGGTGAATGTGAAGATAAGCAAGTTTGAAAATACCCTCCCTATCTGTCATAGAGTGCTGAAATACATTTTAGAACAGAACAACCACAGAAGAACTTGAGCATCTAATAAAGTGTGAGCATAAACTACTTATGTGATAGGTCCTGACATTATTACCAAACCTTACACGGTGCAGCAGAGCACTCTGGTAGAGATGTGGCTAGAAGTGCTTTACAGGAAGGAAAATGGCTTGTACCCTATTTGCTGTCTTCCTTAGACTCAGATGAGTCTTTTCTAGTATGATCTCCGCAGAATAGCAATAATAAAAAGAAACAAAGGCTTTTTATCACCTTGTCTAGCTCCAAAGGGAGTGGGGAGAGCCAACACATGTAAGGCCTCAGTTTGTGTATGTTAGTGTGTAAATTTTTGGCATGTCACATGTCAAATTTTGGCACTGTCTACTTCCAGGATTCTCCAGGGGCAGCATGAATTGTCACCAGTGCCAGTAAACAAGACCAAAAAAGAAAAAGCCAGAATCATCAAAAGTATACGGTCAGTGTTAAAAGGAAGGAATGGTATATAAAGCAGTGGGAGGGGGTGTCTGAAACATTTATAAAAGGTGAATTGCTGCTGAAAAACTGGAGCATGTCCAGAGGAGGGCGAAGGTGGTGAAGGGTCTGAACTGGTGACGGGTCTGAAAACAATGCCCTATGAAGAATGACTTAAGGAAATGGGTATGTTTATCCTGGAGAAGAGACAGTTAAAAGGTGATATGATAGCCCTGTTTAAATATTTGAAGGGATGTCATATTGAGGACAGAGCTAGCTTGTTTTCTGCTGCTCCAGAGAACAGGACCCAGAACAACAGATGCAAGCTACAGGAAAAGAGATTCCACCTCAACATTAGGAGGTACTTCTTGACAATGAGAGCTGTTTGACAGTGGAACACACTCCCTTAGAGTGTGGTGGTTTCCTTCTTTAAGGTCTTTAAATAGAGGCTGGATGGCCATCTGCCAGGGATACTTTGATTTTGAGTTCCTGCATGGCAGGGGTTTGGACTGGATGGCCCTTGTGCTCTCTTCCAACTCTATGAATCTATGATTCTATGAAAGTCAGACTGCATATTATCAATAAAGCTTCAGGGTAAACCTATAAGCATCACAATAATCCAGGTATATGCACCAATCACAGATTCAGATGAAGAGGAAATTGAGAGATCCTATGATATCGTTCAGGAAGAAATTGGCAACATATCATCACAAGATTTCAAACTAATCACTGGAGAAATGAATGTTAAAGTTGGCAACAAAGAAGAATCAAAAACTGTAGGAAGATTTGGATTAGGAACAAGAAATAAAGCAGGAAAGAGCCTGATAGAATTATGTAAACCAGATAGACTACATATTTGGAAGTAGAAGATGAAGAAACTCTATCCTCATGGCAAAAACCAGACCAGGAGTTGATTGTAGCACAGATCACAGGAACAGATGGTATCCAAATTAAACTGCTACAGTACCTATAGGCAGATGCAACTTTAGTGCTAACTGAAATATGCCAACAAATATGGAAAACAATGTGATGGCCAACAGACAGGAAATGTTCGATATACATACCAATCCATAAGAAAGGAGATACAAAAGACTGCAAAAACTATAGGACAACAGCACTAATCTCACATGCAAGCAAAATAATGATCAAAATTCTGCAGCATGAAGAGAGAAATTCCAGAGGTGCAAGCAGAATTCAGAAAAGGAAGAGGCAATAGGGACCACATTGCAAATATACAATGGCTAATGGAGCACACCAAAGAATTCCAAAAAAGAATCAGCATGTGTTTCATAGACTACAGCAAAGCATTTGATTGTATAGATCACGAAAAACTGTGCAATGCACTCAAAGACATGAGAGTGCCACTACATCTGATAGTTCTGATGAGTAATCTGTACGAAGGACAAGAGGCCACCATCAGAACAGAATTCAGGAAAACAAGAGTGGTTCCCAATAGGCAAAGGGGTTAGGCAAGGCAGCATCCTATCCATCTACTTGTTTAATTTATATGCTGAAAACATCATAAGAAAAGCAGAATTAGAAAGAGAAAAAGGAGCAGTTAAGATAGGAGGAAGCAGGCAGTGGAGGATAGGGATTTTTGGAGATGTCTCATCCATGGGGTCGCCATGAGTCAGAACTGACTCGAGGGCAGCTAACAACAACAAACATTGCATTGGTTCAGAACTGACTCGAGGGCAGCTAACAACAACAAACATTGCATTGGTTCAGTGGGTCTAACTATTGATGTCTACATGTTGAAGGCAAAGAATCCGTTTTCTTTTTAATGACCTTTCCCTGAATTTATTTTACTTTTATTTATAGTTTAATTATAATTCTAACTCTTGGATAATGCAACATTTCTAGCTATATCTGTTTTAAAAGGATGCTTTGAGTCCACAACTGGGAAAAAGGAGGATATAAATAAATACAAGTATTATAACCACAGGAGAATGAGCATGGTGTAATAGTTTGAGTGTTGGACTGTGACTCTGGAAACCAGGGTTCTATTCCCTGCTCCGCCATGGAAACCCACTGGGTGACTGTGGGCAAGTCATGCTCTCTCAGCCCAAGCAAACCCCATAACAAGTTTCCTTTAGGGTTGCTTCAAGTCACAAATGACTTGAAGGTATGCAAGAACAATTATAACAACAAATCCCTGGTGTAACTCATAGAATGGAGAGACACATCCCAGATAATTTTCACAAATCACACTGTTGAAATACATCACTGTTTTTGTATCATACAATTTACATTTTTGACAAGAGAAAGCATCTAGAAAATTATCCCTTTTGCTGTGTTCAATCCAAACTAAGCTACTTGCACTTAGCTCCCACTGAACTGGATTTGAGTCAACTCAGAAATAATATACAAAGTAGACTAGGACTTTTAATTTTAAAAACAATTAAAAACATAGTTTTTCTTTTTAATGACCTTATTCAAAAGACATACAAAGTTTTGTTAAAAGAAATAAATATACACCCCAATAAGAAGCCCTCCTGCTTACAGGAGGTGAAACAAAAGCAGGGAAGGGGCAGCCTAGCCTCCCACAGAAGGGAGTTCTAGAGAATGGGAGCAGCTACTCTCATTCTCTAGAATTTTCTCATGTCCTCACCAAGTGATCCTGTGATGGTGGCAGAACTGAGAGAAAGCCCTCCTTTGTAGATCTTAAAATTCTGACAGGTTCATGGGCAGAGATATGGTTTTTCAGATTATCTGGACTATTCAGAATTTTTCACCAGAAAAAGGAAAATAAATATTATGACTAATAATTACATAAACACAGCTGTGGTAGTCTAAAAAAGAAATGTGTAACCAGATCCTATTATCAACTATGCAAGTTAAATCCAACCAACTGGTATCAATAGCCTAGTTGTGTTCCTGGTCTCTCATGCTAAATGGCAAGTTCTGGATGCAGTACTACACCAAATATACTTATGCAATCAATGTATTGGTTTTTCTAATGTGTAAGTGAATACACCATTGCCATCAAGAACCAACACAGTATGTGGAAAATTCAGTGCTGAGAACTGGAACTCTTGGCAGACAAAAGCATTAAAAATCAATTCTTAATACTGCTTTAACTGTGTAATTGCTCTAATTGAATTACCTGACCAAAAAGATGCTCCAAACATCCATGCAATTTGTCCTGCTTGTCATGGGAGATGCGTATACTCAAAGGAAGTTCATCACCTATTAAAACAATATTTGAAATTGTTGCTGACTAAAAAATCCTTAATCTCTGCATCTTGGGTAAGATGGAGTAAAAGAGGTACTTAAATACAGATGGTGCTTCTGGCAATGAATGAGGAAAATGCATACCACCTTCCTCAAGTAACAGTCACTGAAATGGGAAACATTTTGACCTGCAATAGGAAATATAGCTTACTGAGAGTTGAAGCCTGCACTCATTCCCAAACCAGGAGCTTTATGCTACCAACACTGGTCTTTACTCTTTGTTCTTTCTCTACATGGCACTGGTATCCAGGGGCGGGATTAAAGATGATTCTTACAATCCACTCTAATTATCAAGTGTTCATTTTCTGAGACTGCAGAGAGAAGTTGTAGCTATAACTAAGACTTATTAACATTTCTTAACAGATGTACTTCATTTGTACTGGAAATTGAAGCTTCTGCAGAACACATATACTCACAAACTAATTACAGCATTTAAACAAAATAAAGAAAGACATCTACTTCAATTAAGAACTGGACAAATCATTCACAAGTACATCCAAAAAAGTATATATATATTTTAAAAAAATTACCAGAATCCATTTCATCACTGTGAAGGTAAGAACTGCATTGGCTACTGCAAATGCTGGTAAAAGAAGCAATAGAATTTCTGTTGCTGTTGCAGTCACTGAATAAAAGAAAGAAAAACACAAGAATATAAATCATTTCAGAACATTCACATTTAAACAGTGGCCTCCTTATTCTTTTATCTTCTCTTGTCCAAACACCTCTTTGCACTACTTTACCAAAGTTATTTATGTCATTAAAGAAGGCACTCAGTACATTTTATTTTTCTCTTGAGGAAGCAAGCTCAATACCATATAATTTTAAAGCTTAGCAAAATAATGCCCAGGGCTACAATCCAACAGAATTTAGTAGGTTTAAGCTCATTGAAGTAGACTATTAGTAGTAATAGTAGTACCCCGCCCCTCTGCCAAGCAATTGGGGTGGCTAACAACAATTAAAATTCCATACAATATATACAATCCAACAAACCCAAAACCCACCCACCCCTTAAAAAAGTATTAAACCAATTATCTGTTAAGACATCTTAAACAACATAAAATAAATTTGAATCAAAGAACAACAATAAACTGACAAAGTTAAGCAAAGCAGCGACTGCATCCTAAGTGGGAGAGGACAGGATGAGGGGGCTCCTGAGGCTGGGAAATCTATTCAGGAAAGGCCTGTTAGAAGAGATCCATCTTAACAGCTTTTTAAAAAGCTGCTCAAGGTCTTAATCTGATGGATCTCGTCCGGCAGGCCATTCCAGTCTGGGAACGGTCGTCGAGAAGGCCCTCTGGCAGGTCGCAGACAGCCTTGTTTTTATCGGCTGCAAGAAATTCCTCCCAGAGAACTGGAGTGCGCGGGGAGGATTGTATGGGAGGAGGCGGTCTCGGAGATAGATTGGGCCCAAGCCATCAAGGGCTTTAAAGGTAATAACCAACACCTTATACTGGGCCCGGAATAGGCAGCCAGTGGAGAGACTTTAATACTGGTGTTATATGGTCTCTCCTTGATGTTCCTGAGAACAATCTGGCTGCCATATTCTGTACTAGCTGAAGTTTCCGGACCAAGCACGAGGGTAACCCCATGTAGAGCACATTGCAGAAATCAAGACGGGAGGTTACCAGTGCATGCACCATGGTCTCAAGATCCCTTACTTCCAGGAAAGGGAGCAGCTAGCGTATCAGCCAAAGCTGATAACAGGTGCTCCTGACCATCACATTGACCTGATTGGTCATCTGAAGTGACAGATTTAGGAGTACCCCCAGACTGCGAACACAGTCCTTCATGGAGAGTGTGACCCTGTCCAGGACTGGAGGTTGTATCCCTATTCCTGGTTTCAGGGCTGCTACTGTGAGCACCTCTAGTTTGTCTGGATTCAATTTCAATCTGTTTTTCCTCATCCAGTCCATTACTGCCTTAAGACAGTCATTGAGAGTAGAGACACCATCAGGAGCCAAGGCCGATGGCCAAGACATGGAGAAATAGATCTGGGTGTCATCAGCGTACTGATAACACCCCACTTCATGTCTCCGAATGATCTCTCCCAGCGGCTTCATATATATGTTAAACAGCATCGGGGACAGAATGGCACCTTGCGGGAAGCCACAAGTGAGCTCTTTTTTTGCAGAGCTACTGTCCCCTCTGGGACCTAACCGAGAGGAAGGAACTGAACCATTGCAAGGCAGTGCCTCCAATTCCTAATCCACTCAGGTGATCCAAGAGAATACTATGATCTATAGTATCAAAAGCTGCTTAAAGGTCTAAACGCACCAACAGAGTCACACTACCCGTCGATGCTCAGACGAAGGTCATCGGTCAAGGCGACCATGGCAGTCTCATCTCCAAATCCTGTCCTAAAGCCAGTTTGAAATGGATCTAGATAATCGGTTTCATCCAAGACAGCTTGGGGTTGAAGAGCAACCGCCATCTCGATTACCTTGCTCAA